>JAJTUV010000390.1:1200000-1895841 GCA_021653895.1 Mastomys natalensis
GTATCAGCAACAACATCCCATAGCACTGTTCATTGCTGTGGCAGTTAACATTTATTGCCCCCTTTTGCAACCATGCATGATGACTTTTTTTTTTTAATGCACACTATATTGTTTAAACTTTAAAACAACTCTGTGACATTACTATGACTCTGTCTTACGTTGTTCAAACTGAGGCTGAAGCAGTGATGAACCCAAACTAGAGATGCCACATTGGAAGCCAGATGTGTCTGGTTTCACAGTCTGCTGCCTCAAGTTCTGGATTATACTGATTAGCTCTCAGGGGTGAAGCCTTCAACTTGAATGCCTACAGTAGGCAGGGCAGAAGTGAACCTCAGTGGACAGGCAGGGCTGGTGAGACACCAGGCTGTGGTGGGGGCCTCCTCCTCAGTGCTGGTTGTTGTAAGGCAGGGTGGGGTGCCAGAGGCCTGCTCTGGCTGGGAACGAGCTGAGGTGGAACACAGAGTCAGATGAAGGCTGAAGACTGACGATCCGTGGCCTTACAATCTCACAGTTTGTGCCTTAACAAGCGCTGGTTTCTTACTCTATAACTCTCTTACTAATTATGCTTTAGTAAGTGCTGGTTTCCCATCTCTTTAGCTCAAGGATCCCTGACTAGCCAGGTGAGAGGCTTGGACTCATTAACTCTTCATGAACCAAGAAGAGAAGAGAAGAAAGGAAATCTACTAGGCAGTATGTACAGGCACACATACATCATTCATTCATACACACATGTTCTGATCAGGCCTGACCACCTGTATCATTGACTCTACAAGTGTTCATGCATAGTTACATATCTACATGCACACACACACACACACACACACACACACACACACATAACATACACACACACAGATATATATATACATGCACACATACCATGGGGCTGAGCCCCAGCTGACACATTTTATTGTTTCTCTCTGTCCTTCTTTTATCTTCTTAGACAAAAGTTTTAAAGAAAATTATGTCATTGATAAAATGTTACACAAAAGGGGAGTTACAGAAGGATGTTGATACGAAGTTCAAAGCAGTATTTCATTCTATAAACTAATTATACGTTCAAAGCATCAGTTTCACATGGCCTTACTTTATCAAAGTGCACACCTGTGACTTCATCCTTGGATCTGACCTAAAATGAATGTTTTTCCTTGATCACAAATTTGTCCCAAGTCTATTTCTCTTTCTAGTGTAATTGTGAAGGCTCATCGTATTCCTTTTCTTACTATTCTATGAGGGGTGGGCACCTTCTATTCTTGATTCTAACTTTATTATATCTTTCTGGAAAACAATCTCTCAAAACTTTCTTTCTAAAATTATTTAAATCAGATCAGGAATTCTATAAAATCATGATCAGAATTATGAAGTCAACAATTTGTCTACACAGCATTACTACATGATGGTATATCTTTGTTGATCTCACAAGAGAGTGGCATTAGACTATGCAGTAGTGACAGGAAAAGGCTTATCAGCTGCAAGAAGCAATCCTGAGATGAAATCTCTTGGTACCTTGCCTTCAGAGGTCACCCATTGTAGGCCATGCAAAAATAGTGGACCACCTCCAGGAAAGTACCTGCTAGCCTTAGCCTGTCATAGATGGCTCCTGACAATGGGCGACAGTGGGATGTTGCAGAAAGAACATTGCTCTGTCTAGAAATGATCTCTGGTAGTCTGCATCTGATCTCAACAGAGAATGAGCTTTTGGAGGACATAGATTTAAAAAGTGGGAGCTTCAGATTTTATAGTTCTCAATTCCCTAATTATTAAATGTTGACATTTAATGCTAAACCTTTAGGAACCTAAACAAAGCACTCCTAAGGTTAAAGTAATTATGTCTGAGGACTGAGTGGCTTGTTACCCTGTGTTTGGGGTTAGGACTTGCCATGTTCCCACTATTTCAGTGAGCGGTCACATGGGTTGAGAGATATATTCTTTGCTATTCACCAGAAGTTGGACCATTCTGAGCTGCTCCATGAATTATTGCTTAGGAGAAGACACTGGGTGAAGCACATTGGATTAAGTATTGCATGAAAACTAAAAGAAGTAACAGCATGAGTTACTAAGGACCCACTGTGACCACACACCTCACAAATGCCACTTTAGCTTAATCCCCTCAGCATTCCTGTTCACATGTAAGGGAAGGTTAAGATCTGAGTGAGTAAGAATGTCAGCAACAACTGGCCAAGAATTTCTCCACTGTTGGGCGGTACGGGGCTCATGTCCAGAGGCATACTGCTCTGAAGGCTTCATCTGGGGATGGGGCAGGCTCCTTTTATATACACTGTATTATTGAAGTGCTCAGTATGAGTTTTCAGTGTCAATGGGGATGGTCTTTCTATTCAAAATGATGTCTATATACTAACAGAAGTTCTTTGCTTTTACACTATAACCCTATCTGAAATTCTAGCCTTGAGGGACTCCTCAGCACTGCAAGACATTTTCATTTGCATGTGAGCATGGTTACTCAGCTACCTCCTTCAGGATCCACCTGAGAACATGGGAACATTTTTGGACATTGGGAGACGGAGACCATTCTGGGGATCGTGAATCATGGCTCAGTCATGGTGGCTGGATGGTGGAACACAGAAGCGCCACGAGCAAGTCTCTGCCTGCTGCTGCAGCAGGATAGCGAGCATGGAGCCTCTTAAATACTTGCTTATTATTTTTTTTATCATGCAATAACTAATTTTGTTTACAATTGAAGAGCAAAGGACAGAGTTTCATTGTAGAGCAGGGTGAGAGATAGAAGACTTAGTCATCCGAATGTAGCGGAGTCAAGGTGGCCATGTTTACAGAGGGAAAATCTGAGACGTGGCACCTGCAAGAGGCAGGGGACGACTGCCTGGCTCTCCAAGAGCCCTCAGTGGGAACTTCACCTTGGTCTTTCTCACATTTCTGAGTCATAGGAATGTGGGTTTCTTCAGTGTTGGCTTCTGCAAAGGAGAGTGAGGGGCTAAAAGAGCTCAGGTGGTTCATGGCTAGGATTCTCCAACTTGTGAGAAGCCTCTGTACTGACTGTATTTTTATTACATGGCATTGCCCCAAACATCCCATTATTGTTTTCTGTGCCAAGTCTGATGGAATTTTCTCATGCCTGTGTGCAACATGAATCCTGGCTCCTATGGCTTTAGAGATTCCAGACAGCTCAATTTCCGCTCCTTTCCTTTGGAAATCCAGTATGAAAAATTTTGTTCTTTTGTTGTGGTTCTGAATCAACATGGCATCCTTAACTCAATTTCTTAATTACTGCTCAATGGAAATTGTTGCTTTGCTTAAGCAGTAAATTGTCTTTCTGCAATTCTTGAATTTTCGAAGACTGTAAGAATAATGTTTGGATGTATTTATGTATTAACATATACTGGCCAGGATTTACACTTGGTAAACAATCTTAAAGTCACGGCTACTGAATGAAATCGGGCTCAGTGATGTGAGATGTGAGCGTACCCATTTGTGACTGACACAGGCCTCTCTGGGGTGTCCTCAGAGTCCCTTGTGGGAGCAGAAATGTAAGCGTTGTAAATAGGACTATCACTGTCTAAGAATCTAAGAGGTTCTTCAGTCATTAATGGCCAAATGATAATCAGAACCTTTAAAATCAAGTATGTTATGTGCCGTGGTTTGAATATGCCCTCCAGTCTGTGAAAGAGAAACCAAGCCACTGTGGAATTACTCCATTTGTCTAATCCACAGCCAGGTACTGGGAACGGCTTTTACGGGTGACCTGCTCTATTCTTTGTGATATATTTGGAGATAAGAACCATTTATTTAGTTCCCAAGAAGGCTGGTAGAGAGCAGTATCTTTTAATATGACATGTCCCTCAGTGATTCCTCTTTAAAAGCCTGTCCACCTCTGTGATCCGCTCTCTTGTCAGCTCATCTATTTAATTTTTGGCTGCCCTTCTCTGAATTGAAGCCATCCGTGCTCTTGGCATCAGCACATTTCTGTCAAGCCTCTTTTTATCCGTTTTCTTCTGTTTCTATCGAAGGCTGCCCACTTGCCCTCCCCCCTCACCCCCCAGCCTGCAGTCACACGGGGTTGCTGGACTATTCTAACACATCATGTGGTTGTGCTTCCCGGATCTGAGTCTGTTTCCCAAGGTCTTCCCTCCCCAGACTGCACAATTCAAAGCTCACCTTACAAGGCACCTGCCCCTTCCTTTTCCAGCTTGGCCTTCAATCAAAAGCCAAATTAGGCTGTTGGTCTGGGCACCCAATGGCACATTGTACGTCTCTTGAAAGTCATGACCCCGGGTTCACTCTGCAGACCAGTGTTCTTCTTCCCAGAACAATCCAGGCACTGTTAGATTTTTTTCTGTTTATCTCAAATCTGCAGCAGCCCTAAGTAGAGTTTTCCTCCTCTAACTTGTGAGTCACCCCAGCACCTTGGCTCATTTTCCCCAGCTGCTCACACACAGCATTTTATGAGTTAGTCACCTTTATCTGGTTTTAGGAGGACTTACAGATGGTGTTGACTTTCTTAAAAACTGAAACTACCTCATGTTGGAGTGATGGCTCCCAGATCTTAACTAATGCTTGTAACGTGAGTGCCGGGGGTGATAAAGGAGAAGTCAAACAAGATCCTGTTCTCCGTGGGGGCTTCATTCCCATAGCCCAGTGTGTGGCTGTGTGTAACCATATACAGTGTGCTGCCGTCAGGCCCACTTTAGACAAATCACAACTGTAATATAGTGATGTTTATGGGTGATTTACAAAGCACCAAGTTCATCTGCACACGCCTTTAATCGGAGGCAAAAAAATGGTTGAATCTCCAAGTTTCAGGCCAGCTTTGTCTACAAGAGTGAGTTTCGGGACAGCCAGGGCTACTCGAAGAGAAACCTGTCTCAACAAAACAATCAAAAAATAAAAAGGAAGATGCAGATCTGTACCAATACTGCTGTTTCAGCATGCTGTTTTAAGGATTGATATTGTCCTGAGATATAGTGAAGGTAATGTAGAAATAATTTATAAATTGTGGACATTGTGACATAATATGCTAAAAAAAATGTCTTGTTGACTTATATAATGACAACGCTGGGTAGCCTCTGGCACGAAGATAGAGTCACAGCGTCTGGGTCATGGGATTCTGTGGCTTCAGCTCCAGCACTGGGGTGTGGCAAAATGCTCAGGGGGGATCTGATAAGTGAAAGATAAGTAGGGAAACCAGCAGACATCCACGTAGGAAGGGGGGTGCTCTGCAGGAAAACCCCCTCCTTGGAGTGACCTCACATGATGGGTGATGAACCAGAACCACCAGTGAGTCACCGACAGGAAGTGGATTTTTGTCTGGGATGACAAATTAGGACCCTGTACTATCACTGTGCGTGGTGAGGTCATTACTTCGTCCCCCAGGAAAAGAATTATCAGGTAAAGGGAGGGGTCTGAACCCTCCCTCCTTCTCGGTTATTGGAACACTATCCTGCCCGTCAAACCCTCACCCAGCTCTCCGGATTCCCACCTCTGGTCTTGCCTCTGCTGTTGAGGAAGTCTTTCTGTCGCCTGAAAGGCTTTTGTGGGACACTGGATGATCCATTACCTATCTGTGCTCGCCACCCTATAGTGTTTGCTACTAACTGACGCCAGCTTTATTTGTATGCAGGCCCCCAGTGAGGCGATGCTTATGTCATTAACACACACCTTTTGAACTCATGCCATGACAATTGCACCAAGAAATTTCATGATTAGCCAGATGGGGTGGTGCGTGCCTTAAATCCCAGCACGTGAAGGCAGAGGCAGGTGGATCTCAGTGGTTCAAGGTCAGCCTAGTCTACAGAGTGAGTTCTAGGACAGCTGGGGATTTCAACCCTTCACGAAAAAAAAATTCATGATCAGTCTGAGTTGGTCTTACTAGTTAATGGTTTGTTATCTCTGGAATTCCTATCTTAGGAATTTGGGTTCCTAGTTCAGGGACCCTCGGATCATTTTATTAGTGAACAATATAACATTAAGTGCTACAATGAGCAATATGGGACAGAAGTAAACTGTGCTTTCATAAATAAAAAGAGAGCTTACACATTTTTTTTTTCAGAGTAAAACCATTTAGTTAAATAGCACTATGGAATAAAGTCTCATTACTTTGGTAGTGAAGGTTTAATTAATCTATGTTATTGTGATTAAATGTTCTCTAGGATTTTACAGTAGTTAAAACTGGCCTAATATATTTTAAGACTACGAATATAGACATTTTACAAATAATATTGATCTTTTAATTAAAGTTCATGATAAACATAGACTATCCTTTTTAAATACAAACTTTTAGAAAAATTATGTTATTAGAGAAGAGTATAGCAGTCATCAGTAACAAGGGGAAGGTGCCATTCATGCCTCCATGGAGGCAGGGCCTGTGACCCTCGTATCCGTTTCTGCAGCTCCTGTGGCACCAGCAGGTAATAAGAATCCAATAAATCGTTGAATGACACCAGTCACGTATTACACTGCTGCCTTCCCAGAAAACAAATCTTGAATAATGGCTATTATTGGGCAATAACTTTCAGTTTGTGATATGGGAATCCTTAGTGTTGTCCTGGAGATGCCAAAGGATTCTGCCAACAGTATACTACTTTCTGTCAAAGATTTGCCATTCCCTGGGTGTTGTGTTTATTAAGTATTCTTAGTTATGGTGTAGTCTAGTTTTAAGAAAATAAAAATGCATTGGTTGAAGAATACAGAGAAGGTAGGAAAGATGAAAGGGAGAAAAGAAAGAGGAAGGAGGAGGAGAGGGAAGAAGATGAGGAGGGGGAAGAGGAGAAGGAGGAGGAGGAGGAAGAGAGGGAGAGGAGGAAGAGGAGGAAGAGGAATAGCAGCAGCCAGTGCTACCACTATCCCCAAAGAAAGTGTCACAGACATGGCACCTCCCCTCAGGCCCCTAGCCCCTCACCTCAGAGTGACAGCCTTCACTCAGTTCAGGCCAGTGTTAATGGGAAACGTGCTTAGGAAGCTGTGAAGATCTCAGAACATTAGTCTCTGGGTAGACTGGCTTCAAGCTTTCTTTGGTCTTGACTTTAAAACTTGGAGAAGAAATTTTATGACAGTTTCACTGTTAACAGAGTCTGAAACCTGTTTTACTTCAGTACTTGGCAGCCCACCACTGTCTCCTTGCCATCCAAGTTTTTCCCCAAGTGGTCCTCCTCAGCACCGCTGTCTCTGTTCTGATCTTGGACTCTCTGCCCAGCCTTTCCTGTATTAACTCTCCCCTAGGCACAGTTCACTCTGAGATTTTCCCCATTAGTATGTTTGATAGGCCTTGGGTGCTTCTTCCTTGACCTTGATGGAATGCTCCCTGCTGAGAGAATCTCCTTCAACTTTCTGACTGGGAGAAAGTGTGCTTCATAGTGTATAAGTTTCAAGGCCATGGAATCACAGATATTTTTAAATCTACTTTTAAAAGCTTCTCATTTATGGACAAGAGTCAGTTCTTTGATGTCCATTGTCCTCCAAGCAATATGGAAATATAGTAGAAGTTCTTAAATTCACGTCTTTCATAACACAGACACCTTTAGTCATTGGATACCTTGATTGTTCTCTGGTGCAAGAGCTAAAAAGTGATGATGACCTGTAAGAATGCTCATGTGTGAAGCATGAGAATGCTGAGTGTTGTACTTCCGCCCTTTCTCTGCGAAGCCAGTTAAAGCTTCTACTCCAATTCATCTGCAAAGGTGACGCCAGTCAAGACAGACAGTGATATTGTATTTCTGTGATCACAGGAGGTTATAGTCCTTGTCTGACTACTGTAACACAGTCTGAATTAGAACTTGTGAGAAATGTTCTAGAGATAAGTTTTGTGTTGTCTTCCCCTCCCCCACACACACATGCCTTGAGAAAGAGTCTTTCTATATTTTATCCCAGTCTTCCTGAAACTCCCGGGCTCAAATGATCCTCCTCCATAGCATCCTGAGCAGTTGGAACTGTAAGTGCAATCAGTTGCAACAAGGTTGGAGTATGACTTGAATCTTGAGAAAATGATTACAAATCAAGCCAGGGGTCAGGATAAATTGTAGTCAAACACCTGTGGAGACAGGTGAGCAGGGTTATGGTCTTAATGAGAATTCTTATTATAGAAGTTTAATTTATAAGGACATGGATAAGTATTTTTGAAAGAGTGACATTTTGGCTTTGTGTGTTTGTTTATACAGAGTGTAGGTTGGGAATTAAAGTTGATTTGAAATCAGCCTAAATGGACTTTACTAACATCTTCTCACATACTATATTAGATTAGTAGAAATTCGATCATGTGTATCTTTTTAAAGATTCTAGATGTTCTTTCAAATAATTGAAACATCTGGCAGAAATAAAACTCACTATTCTTCATGCTTCTTCAGGTTATAGAGAGAATGTTAAATACATGCATTTCTCTCTCACACTGGAGACCACCAATATGTCCTAGGAGACTTGCATATTTATTCTTTGGGAAGATAAACATTTTTGTGGAATTATTTTGAAGACATATGAGAAATTTCATAGAAATAACCTTATTAAGATTTATTTCATTATTTTAAAATATGTGTATATGTGTATATCTCAGTGCACATGTGAGCCATCTCTCTAGACCCTTGATGGCAATGTTTAAATAAGTGATCTGAATCCATATTTAGAATTTCCATGCTGATTTTTGTACCTGTGAATCGTGGCAACACCAGCAACCAGTAATTTCATAAGTGGTATGTCTACATCTTACCCTTCAGTGGCCTGTAACCCAGGATATATAATCCAAATAAAACCTTTCCATAAAAGTTGCTTTTGGTCATGATGTTCTATCATCACAATAGAAACAAAACAGACATGCCAGCTTTGTCTACTGGTCAGCGGAGTAATGGCACCCCAATTACTCAGAGTATATATAGTACCCAGATCTTATCTTTTAAATCCATTTTCTAAAGATCCCAAACACCCAGAAAAAAAATTTAGTTCAAGACTATGAACAGAAAAGTCCAAGACTAGCCTGGAAAGTCATGTTGTTCCAAGAAACAAGGAAAGAATCGAGGAAAGTATCAGGTGAACATGAGTGTCCAGGGCCATAGATGCATTTTCATATTGCTGATGTAGTTGTGATTTGAATTCATTATCCAATACTGATTAGCAAAAACTACAAAAAGAACGTGGCAGATTGTTGGAGTAGAGATGGGTGAAAATTAAAGATGCTGAGAGTGATGCCAATTAAGTTTTACTGTGTTAACGGGGAAGGTAAAATATATGGAAGGAGAAGGAGGAGTAGGTGAAGAGAAATCCCAGAGAAAGAAATGGATAATTTGGTATCTTTAGGGATTGTATAAGTTACTTTTCTGTTGCTATGATAGCTGCTATAACAGCTATGCCATTATGATTAAGGTAACTTAAGGAAGAAAAAGTTGATTTTGGCTTATGGTTTCCATAGGAGTAAGAGTCCATCACAGTGGGGAGGCATAGCAGCATGCAGTCAGCATGGCAGCAGGAATGGGAAGCTGAGAGATTTAAGCCTGAAGCAGAGAGAGAACAGGAATGTATAGAGAGTCTATGAAATGTCAAAGCCTGGCCCTGGTGATATACTTCCTTCAGCAAAGACACATCTAAACATCTTTAAACAGGTCCACCAACTGGACAGCACGTGTTCAAATAAATGAGCCTTGGCATTCTCATCAACACACATTCCACTCCTGGGCCCCGAGGTCCATAGACCTTCAAGAGTCCTGGTAGTCTTTCTCAGTCTTAACACTGTTTAAAGTTCTAAGTCTTTTCTGAGGGCTCCCTGCCATCTTAGAGCCTCCATGCAGGGACTCCCTGCCACACACTGCCTGGCCTCAGTGGTTTCCGGAAACAACCGAGGAAGAGTCCGTGACCACTTCACTCGTGCATCCTTCATGTCTCTAAAACTCAGCCACTTGAATTGCATTCATGAGAGTGTATGTATGTATGTATGTACGTATGCATTTTTATCCAATCGGGTTCTAGGAGCAGAAAACTCTCTACGACCTCTTTCCCAACATGGAAGCTTAGCTCCATGAGGTCTTGTCCTGAAGGCACTCTTTTCTTTGTTTTATTGCATAGCAAGAGGTGTCTCCTTAACTGTGCCAATTTACAGCAATTACAGCCTCTCTTTCAACACAAGCCTTGGTTGCAACACCAAGCTTCCTCGTGTTCTCTTCCTGTCCAATGGTATGTTGTGTATTTCTTTCTGTCACTTGCTCTTTTTTCATCGTAGACCTGCATAAGGGAAATTAGTAACAACCATGCCACAGACTAAATGTTGTGCTTGAAATTTTGTCTCCTAAAGAAGTTGGTCTATTTCTAACTAATTTCGCTTTGGGCAAGTTCTTAAGGACAAGGACAGAAGGCTGCCAGATTCTTTAAAGTAACTCAGGAATGGCCTCTAGTCCAGTTGCTAGTTATTCCCCTTGGGAACACTTGATACCTCCACATCACCCTTAGCACTACTTTTCTTTCTAGGCTCCTACAGGAAAAGAAAATGCTAAAAGCTCTGTTTACAGCATTCAACTGGTTTTCTAGTCCAACATTCCAGAGTCTCCCACGTTTAGCACTTGGGAGGCAGAGGCAGAGTTCGAGGCCAGCCTGGTCTACAGAGTGAGTCCCAGGACAGCCCGAGCTACACAGAGAAACCCCGTCTCGAAAAACAAAAACAAAAACAAAAACAAAAGAAAACAACAAAAAAAACCCCGTCATGGTCAGGTTTTCATAGCAACAGCCCACTTCTGGGTTCCAACGTCTGTCTTAGTTACTTTTCTGTTGCCATGATAAAATACCATGACCAAGACAAAAGAAGAGAGGATTCATTGTAACTTACAGGTGCAGAGGTAAGAGTCCATCCTGGTGTGACAGATAGACATAGCAGCAAGCAGCAGGCATGGAGGCACCACGAGAAGAGAGCTGTAAGACCACTTCTTTGACTGCAAGCACAGAACAGAGAGAACAAACAGGAATAGAGCAAGACAGTGAAATCACAAAGCCCACTTCCACTGATGTGCTTCCTCCAGCAAGGCCTCACTCCTAAATCTTGCTAAGTAATGCTACCACCTGAGAAGCAAGTGATCAGACACACGAGCCTAGGAGGGACATGTTTCATTCACACTACCACAGGAATACGGCCATTGATATTTGTTAAGAACTGTGGCAGAAGTAGTAGGAGATAGAAAAAAGTAGTGTGAGTACTAGGCTCTATTAAGAGACGGAGTTTCAAGCATCTCTTTGTGGCTAGAAGGGGTAGTGAGAAAATTTCCTTAACCTGACCTTGTATATGATTAACTTGTCTTCATGATATAAATAGTGGTAGATCTGAAGATGACTAAGCATTTATATTTGGGGGGGACTTTCTGTTGCATGTAGTTTTAAAAACACACTTACTCTTGCTTGGGAGTTCTCCTGGACCAGCTATGCTCTGAATATAGCCACTGCCATGTTCAGTCTGTCGTTTTTTATCCCTGAAAGACTGCCCATTCCTCCAGCTGGCTTTGCTAAACTGCCCAACAACTGTCCCTCTTGAGAAAACCTGGAGCTACTGCTTGATTCCACTGACTTCCTGACTGCTCAACTGCCCTGGTGGCCCACCAAAACACCAGATAGCTTAATATTTTAAAACCAGCCAGATAACACAACTGCCAGGCAAAGAATATCCTGCCCAACCCTCCTTAGCCTCCAAGACTTCATGTCTGTCCTTCCTATCAGCTCCACCTCCTGGTCAGAATTCCCCACCCTCTCCACGTCCCTTTCTCTTCCTCCTGGGACTAGAAAATCCCGCCTTATCCTTTGCCCAGCGATTGGCTTCTGCCGTCTTTATTGACCCAATCAAGAAACAATTAGGGAACTAGATTTTAGTTATCACCTCTTTCCCGCACACTTCCTTCCTTCCTTCCTTCCTTCCTTCCTTCCTTCCTTCCTTCCTTCCTTCTTTCCTTCCTTCTTTCCTTCCTCCTTTCCTTTTCCTTTAATAAAATAAACATACTAAGCCAGAAATCCCTGATGTGGTGACAAGAGTGAAGCCAGGTCTTTGAAAACCCATTTTTGGCTGATGAGATGGCTAGTGGATGATGGCATTTGCCAGCAAGCCTGATGATCTCAGTTCAATGCCCAGAGCCCAGATGGTGGAAGGAGAGAACTTATTCCCACACATTGTCCTTTCCGTTCATTGTGTGTTCTGTGCCGTGCATGCCCTACCCCATGCACACCACTCAGAGATTAAATCACTGAAAACAAACAAAAAAGTGTGAATCTGTAAACAAGTCATTTAAGCTCTGTGAGTGTGATTGGGTCTAATTTCAGCAGCTATATGGTATGATGTGCTTTTAGTTCACCTCTGCTTTTGCCTACTCTGTCACTAATATGTATTTTATATCAGATGAGCACCTTTACTAGTAGCTAAAGAGAAACAAAAGCTACACTCTAAGATCTTGGCTGGGAGTACTTTAACCAGTTTTGTGTAAATAGGACAGGAGATTTAGAGTGAAGAGCCAGACTTTACTCCTTTACAGTCCTTGGAAGAGGCACAGCCAGAAAGGAAGGAGACGATGCAGAGCCTTCCTCTTCATGATGCCCTTGTTTGGCAGATGGGTAGAGCCAGACAGATGGTGACAGGTCACGCTCCCTTTCTTTTCAAGTGACCCTATCTTGCCAAAGGACACTTGGCACTCTAGTAAGTATGCTGGTCGCTCTCTAAAGAGATGCTGGAAGGCTTGTTTGACCTATGGAAGTGTGAAGAGGCAAAAAGTCTCTCCAGGTACCATAGAAGCTCGAAAAAGATGTATCCCAAAAGAGATAAAGGAAAGCTGTTAGCCATTCAGCCTTTGAACAGACAGGCTGGCCAAGTGATTTTAGAAAACCTTCACTTCCCAGCAGCCCAAGTATGTCTCTCTCATCAAATGTTTTTAGATCATATACTTTTGTTGGTCTTTTTCATGTTTCATAATAGTCTATTGAATACCTATGCCATACTATTTAATCAATCTCTAAATGGCAATTCTTGCTTTTAAAAAGAAAGTGTTTATTAGCCAGGTGTGGTGACTCACTCCTATAATCCTAATTCTTGGGAGACTAAGATAGGAGGATATTTCAGAGTTTTGGTCCAGCCTGAACTAAAAATGAGAAAAAGAGCATTTATTATGCATTACACTATAATAAATATCCTGGTTCTTTTGCATGTGTACCTCTGATTATAACATCAGATAAATTTCCTAAAAATAGACACACTGGACTTTACATTTCACATCACTCAACAAGCTTCCAGAAAGTTCCATCAATGTATATTTCCTATCTGGTGTCAACTGAATGTTATTTCACATACTCTTGTCACTACCATGGCAACATTATTATTTTTTTTAAATCCCTTGAGTTTTTATATAATAAACAGTAATAATAGCTAATGTATTTATATTTATAATGACAGACACTATTCCAGTGCTTTCTGTATATGTAATAGGCAGAATTCTAAGAGGACCTCCTGAGAAAATCCACCCACAGTCCACACCCTATGTTACACGCAGGAATGTAAATATGCTGCACTCTCTCTCCACTGCTATCTTACTTGCCAAAGAGACTTGGACATGTAATTAAAGCCCCTGATAGTTGATAGTTAAGATAATCACAAGAACAGTTTCTAAGTTTGGGGCTAGAGAAGAAATCGAGGGATTCTAAGTATGACAAGGAATGGAGAGAAGATGACTTTGCTCGGTTGACTTGAAGGTGGGCCAACTGCATACAATGAAAACAAGAAGCCCAGTGTCCCTGAGCTGTTCCTGGCTCATAAGCAAGTACAGGAGAACTTCAGTCCTAATGTACAGGATGGTTTTGCAAATAGGTTTTTTGCTTTAAAACAGTCTGGTTTCTACTCTTGTTTCAGCCTTGTCATGGTCCAAGTGAAGAGCTTACCTGGGTCATGCCAGACTTCAAAAGCACAGCATCATGAGCTAGGACAGAGACACCAGTTTTACAAAATATGGGACACAGAAGCCAGGTGGAAGGAGATTCAGTGAACAAATTTGAGATAATTTGAGTATTGGAATAAATGTAGTAGTGTAACAGGCTCCTACACGTTAGTAACCCCCAGATCTTGGCACCACTGATGCCATGATGGAAGTACCATTCAGGCCATAAAACTCAGCACATAGCACCTCCTGCCAAAACAAAGAAAAGATCTATGTCTTTAAGGTTCATAGTTCTGGAAATGCCTCTAAATGTACTCATCTTGGTTTTTGGCTTATGTAGTTTTGCTTTTGACTGACTGCTCTTGCTAAATGAAGTATGTCAGCTCAGTATATGGTTGTTGTGCTTAAAAGGATACCCTGAGAAAGGCTTGGGGCTACACTGGGTTCCCAAACACCCAGTATAGTTGCCTGCCAGCTAATAAAGACTTTCTATTGGCTTGAACCCATGTCCAGGTATCCTCCTCTGCTGGATACCCATCCATAATAGTTGATGATAACCTATTGCATACAGTGAATCTGGGTAACAAATATATAAATCGTCTATCCAGTGGGTAAACCTCATTAATTTCAAACTTGCCTCTTCACAAAACACTAATTGCAAACGAAAAGAGTAACTTTAAAGTGGGCCCTTTTTTGGACAGAAACTCTTTTAATTAAATGTTGGAAGTGACACCAGGCACAAGTGGGAAGCAGACTGCAATATGAAGAACCCATCACTCTTGTCACAGACCTAACATGCATCTAATCATGAGGAAACACAGAAAGAACTGGCATGTAATCTACAAAGTGTCAGGATCCTCAAAGTCAAAGGCAGACAGATCAGCAAGGCTGACTTGAAGGAGGTTAAAGAGACATGACAGCTAAATGCAAGGCCTGATTCTGAACTGAGGCTTTCGCTGTGAAGGACATTGCTAGAACAATCAGCAAAACTGGAGCAACAGCTAAGGATAAGTTGATAGCAATGTTATCAATGTTAAATCTCTCTGAGGGCTGTCTAGTGGCTGCACGGAAGATTGTTCTGTTTGTAGAATGACTCTCTCAAGAATGTAGGAGTGATGGGTAATGAGGGCGGTAATGTCCATGAAATCAAAGCCTCCCTCATAAAACAGATTTCTACTACTGTGCTTGAAGCTTTTCCATAAAGTTAGCAACAGTTTCAAAATATAGACGTTAATTTAAAATAAAACTTTAAGAGAAAACTTCTTTTTCTTCTTTTAAAAAAGTGTAATTGAATATAGAGCTAAAAATTCTTGTATTTATATTGAAATTTCTGTGGCATTTTTATATATAGCTTTGCAGTCGTCTACTAGATGTGTGTATGTATGTATATATATATGTACATATTTTCATAGACATAGTAAATATGCAAATGCATGTATGAGTCAGGGTTCTCTAGAGGAACAGAACTTGAATCTCTATATAAATGGGGTTTATTAGAATGGCTTACTAGGTCCAACTAGTCCAACAATAGTTATCTACAACAGAATGGTTCAAGAATCCAGTAGTTGTTCAGTCCATAAGACTAGACATCTCAGCTGGTCTTCAGTATATGCTGAAATCTTCCAGTAGGCTCCAGTGCTAATGAAGGAATGGACTTGCCAGCCAGAGTGAGGGTAAGCAGGCAAAGAGAGCAAGCTTCCTTCTCCCATGTCCTTTGTATAGGCTTCCAGCAGAAGGTATGGCCCAGATCAAAAGTGGATCTTCCCACCTCAAAAGATCTATATTAAAAGTAGGTCTTCTCACTTCAAATGATTTAATTGAGAAAAAAAATCCATCACATGTATACCTAGACCTCCCTGGTTTTAGTTCATTCCAGATGTAGTCAAATTGACAACCAAGAATGGCCTTCTTCCCTTGTGAACTTGACACACAATTGTATCTCCTTATATCATGCTTGATTTTCAAATGAAAATAATAAACAGGTCACAAATACACCTAACATAATACAATGATCCCATGCACAATCAAAAACATATATATTTAGTGGGCTCATAATTATGCCAAATATAATATATCTGTTCCTTATACAATCACAAATGCATTAAAATTTTAGAATAGGTAGCAATGTCCCTTTGGGGACATTCCTTTAGTATCTCAAACTTAAATATGATAGCTACTTATATTCCCTTAATTGATGTTGCTTTACATGATAAAGAAATCGAGGGGGCTGGAGAGATGGCTCAGCCTTTAGGAGTACTTACTGCTCTTCCAGAGGTCCTGAGTTCAATTCCCAGCAACCACATGGTGGCTCACAATCATCTGTAATGGGGTACAATGGCCTCTTCTGGTATGTCTGACAACAACGATAGTGTACCCACATACATGAAATAAATCTTTAAAAAGAAATCAAGGAAAGACAACGTATTTCTGTACAAAAAAAAAAAAAACAATTTTAAACTTGTGGTTGGCTTTGTTGAATCACATGCCTATGAATTAAATCAATCATGCATCATGATGCCAACCTGAATTATATCGTTGACTAGTGACACAGTGACATACTCATCTCTGTGATCTGTGGTGGCAACAGGGCCTGTTGTTATCAGAGAAAGAGGGACAGAAAGGCCTGCTGGGAACACAAAAAATAGCCAGAAAGCCACCACAGTTTTCCTGATTTTTCAGCAAGGCAACAATAGGTAGCCATCTTTTCACAACAAAATCTTTTTAAAATAATTGTCTTGCAAAAAAATTCCTAAAAAATAAGAAATATCACCCATGCTTAAAACTATATAACAGGGTTGTTCTTTTGAAGCATGCATGTATGTATCTAATAATTTATCACACACACAGACACACACACACACACACACACACACACACACACACACACTGCTAAGTGACAGAAACAGTTCAGAAGCAATAGATCTGAGAAACCACAGCAGATACAGCATGTGTACTGGTGATGGGAGGTTTTAATGCATATCTTCTCTGACTGTTTAAGGAAGGTAGCTTTGTTTGCTCTTTCCTCCCTTGGAGCAGCTAGGCCAGTTTGCTCAACACAGGCTGGCAGCCCCTACTCTGAGTCCAGTAGAGCTTGGAAAAGCCTGATGTGCTTCATCTGGGCTTTGCATCTTTCCAGTGGGTGCTATCAACCCAAAGCTCCTCCAGGAGGCCACGTGGCTACTTCAGTGTGAGCAGCAGCTGCTGTTGGTCTTGTGTCTGCATCTCATCCATTCCAAGGCTCTTCTGAGAATAGAGAGAACTGGAAGACATGCTCTGAAGTATGACGTAGGAAACACCAGTATATCCTTTAATGGGCTGCCAGCCGAAGGTGTGGTCCAGATTAAAGGTAGCTCTTCCCACTTCAAAAGACCAGGATTAAAGGTGTACCTTCCCAGATTACAAGTAGGTTGCCAGGTAGTGGTGGTGCACGCCTTTAATTCCAGGTCTTGGAAGGCAGAGGCAGGTGGATCACTGAGCTCAAGGCTAACCTGGTCTACAGAGAGAGTTCTAGGACAGCCATGCTACACGGAGAAACACTGCCTTCAAGGGGAAGAAAAGGTGTTGGGGTGGGGACTGGTTTTCCCACTTCAAATAATTTAAGAAAGAAATATATATTTGTATGTGTGTATGTATGCATGTATGTATGTATGTATGTGTGTGTGTGTGTGTGTGTATGTATGTATGTATGTATGTATATATGTATGTATGTATGGTGTGTCTGCGTTTGTGTGTATACATCTCTGTTAATACCTGTGTTTTTGTGCATCCACCTGTGTGTGCATATGTGGATACCAAATATGAGGTATCTTCCCGTATCTCTCTTCATCCTATTTTTTTGAGGCAATCTCCTGAAAGGTATATCACTGTTTTGGCTAGAATGCCTGGCCAGCAAGCTCCTAGGGATCTATCTGTATCTAATTTAGTTCCTTCAGTCCTGGGGTTAATGGCATACACTGCCATGCCTGGCTTTCACATGGATGCAGGGTCTTCATACTTGCACAGTGAGCACTTTATCCATGGAGACGTCTCCGCAGCCTAAATATTCTAAATATGCACACCTTTATTAAATAAGAATGTTTTTACTTTGTACCTTGCTTTAGAATTTTTATATTTATGCATAATCTATCTGTCATCATCTAAGCTTGCTATAATATTAACAGGTCATGGTGACTTTTTGAGTATGAATATGTTGTGCGATTAAGAGTGTGCAGATTTTGTTTTCAAAGAAGCTGATTATCTTTCACCAAATTTGTTAATTCTCATGTTACTATGCCACATAAACCTCAGATGGCAGCTTCAAATGAGATCAAGTAGCAGCTAATTTAATAGTGTGTGGGAAGAAGAATGGTGTCTGCCGTTTACATACCTTGCATCTTCTCACGTTTCCCTTTGGACAGGACCAGGAGTATAATTTGCTAAATCCAAATAGTATTTGGATGCTATTGTTGAGTAATTTTTAGCATTCACTCTTTCTCACATCTCCAATAACTAAAAATCCAAGTGAATCTGTGACTGCATCTCAACTTACTCCACCAGTATAGATAATGAATAAAAAGCATGCTTATTGCTTATGATTCTAGGGGTTGGTGGACCAGCACACTGATGTCTAATGAGGGTGTGTTCTTCTCTTTGAGAGGTATTCCATAATGATGGTAAAGGAAATCACATTCCTACCATCTCCCACTGATTCTAATCGCACTGAAGAGAGAGGAGTCTTTCAACTTCATAACTTCCCATGCAGTCCCTTCTACTAACATAATCCTCTTTGAGCTGCTCTCAGCATTCAGACCATAACATCAAGGTTGCCGTTAATGGACCGTTAGGAGGATTGTGGCATGTGTCTTCTGATGATGCTGTGTGCACATTTCTACTGAGTGTGTAGGAGTTGGGTAGCAAGGCAAAGGAAACTGAACAATTTTCCTGAAAAAGATGCACCAATTTCTCTCCCTCCTAACCATGTAAGTGTGGGGGTATTTCCAGTCTCTCTGTCATTGAGCTTTTTCTTTCAGTTTTAGCTACCACGGTATGCTGATGGTGCTATCATGTTGGGACTTAAATTGAGTTTTCTTAAGGAGTGGAGACAAATGCTCCTGGTATGTGAAGGTGTCTTTTGTTGTGGAGTGTCTGTTGAAGTTTTCTGCTCCAGATTTTTTTATAGGTTGTCAGTATTTTTCTTATTAATTTATATGTGTTTTTAAAAATATACATCCTGGATCCATGCTTTTATAAGGAAAATGCTTGGATGGCAACTATATTCCCCTAATGTTTAGGTTCCAGTGGCCGTTTCATTTCCTTACAGAATTCTTAGTTCAATATCACCCAACCTCTTAGGTTTTCACTTTGGATTAGCATTTGATAAAGAAGCCTCTTCACTCTAGGGTCCTGAATTTTTTTTTTTTTTTTTTGAGAGAAGAGCAAAAGAAAGAGAGAATGGAGAAAGGGAAGAAGAGAGAGGGAATGAGGGAGGGAGGAAAGGAGGGAGGGAGAGGAGGAGAGAGAGAAGAAGGAAGAGGAGGAGGAGGGAAGGAGGAAGGGAAGAAGAGAGAAGGGAGGGAGAGAGACAGAGAGGGAGAGAGAGAGAGAGAGAGAGAGAGAGACTGGATCTTGTCTCATATCTCCCTGGCTGACCTTGAATTCATTGGGAAGCTGAGGAAGATCCCCCTGCCTCCCCAGTGCTGGAATAATTCAAACCATACCTGATTTCATGTTGTGTCAGGGACTGAATTCAGGCTTTCTACATGCTAGACAAGCACTCTTACCAACTGAGATACATCCTAGGCAAGCATGGGCTGCCCCTCACTCCATACCTCACTCTCTCTGTGTGTGTAGTTCTGGCCTGGGATTCCTAGTTCCCCTGTCTCAAGCTTAGAGGCTTATACCACCATGCTGATCTTTGTTATTTGATTGGGCATATTGCAGTTCATCACTTTAATTTCTCTGTCATTGATTGCTACAAGCAAATGGGAGTTGTGTTAGTATTTCATCTTATTGACCATATTGTAGGTTGTTTTTATTTTTTATGTTTTTAAAGGCAGGGTGTCAGTATGTTGCTATTCCTGTCCTCAAACTCGCAGGGACCCTCTTGCAATCTGCCTCCTGATTAATCCGTCCTGGGATTAAAGATGTGTCACCATTCCTATCTTGAATCAAAATATTTTGATGGTACTTTTTAAAAAAAGAATCATTTTTATTATATATATGTAAATGATATGGATATATGTATGTATATGTATATATGTATGTGTCTGTGTATTTTGGCTGTATGCATGTATTTACATGACACAAGTATCCTGTACTCTTAGAGGCCAGAAAAGTGTGTCAGATAACCTGACTAGAGCTGTAGATCATTGTGAGCTGATTTGTGTGTGCTGGAAACAGAACTCTACAAGAGCAACAACTGCCCTTACCCACTGAGCCATCCCTCCAGCCTCCGGTGGCACATTTAAATTAAAGCAAAAAACCCCATGAACCAAATCAAACTCCTCACTGTCCTTGAGTTACATGATGTCTGGTCTCCTCTCCCCCCATTTCTACTACAAAAAATCTACAGGCAAAAAATCTAGAAGATAGAAACATTTTCTCCCCTCTCCTTTCTCTAGTTTTAGTAACACTTAGATTTTTCACAAAACAACTCGGAAAGCATTGTTTGGAACCATGCGGTTCTTTCTCAAGAGGGTGTGAAGTCAGAGATAACTGAAGCTTTGCCACTTTTATCAGGGCTTGGTTGAAACTACTTTAGGAAGGGGTGGAGCCAGGTCTCCCCTGACTACTTCATGTCTCTCAGCACCCCTTACCTCAAATTTCCCCGATGGACAGGGCTACTCTGCCACACATCACTCATTCGTAATGATCGGAGCAGCGTACACCGCTCCCTGAAGACAACTAGCCAAGTAGACAACTAACTAAGACTGTAAGACACATGAAAACCTCAAGTTACCCGACTCTGCCTCCTCTGAGCTGTAAATTTGCCTTCAGAGAGGGAAGAGACTTATTTTTTTTAATGACCCAAACTCTAGGTGCCTGGCAAAAGAAACAGGAAGTGATTTTCTGTTTGTTTCTTCTTTGCTTTCCTGCCACTCTTTCTCTCTCCAAACACCATCTAAACATCTTTAATTGGGATCGGTTTTTCTTTACTTTTATTAGCATAGAAATCTTTTCAAATCTCAACTGGCAGGAACACAACGGGAACAAATATTTCTTACCTATTATAACTGTTCCATTCATTCACAATGTTTCAGCATCTCCCGTATTGCGGCGCTGCCAGGGAGCAGTTTTATGTCTTTGTTTCTAAAGCGTAATAGCTTGCTATATTTTTGTTAAAGTTTAAAAATAAAACAACTTTTGTATAATATTTTATAAGAAAATTGCTTCCTGTATAATTGATCCTTTGTGGAAAAACTATTCATTCTAGAAGATTACAAACCCTCAGACGCCTTCTTTTGCCTATGTCTTTTTCTGCATCGCCTTTTAGTAGTTTAATTAAGTTGTGGAGTATCTTCTTTTCTTTCTTCTTCCAAAAACACCCACACACCTTTTCACGTACTTTCCTCCAGCTAGGTTTAAACTGAACATTCTACTCAACCGAGGCTTTAAATGGAGGATTTTGCCAGATGCAAACCTCTTGTGCTATTGAAGAGCAATGCCAGTGATATTTTCCAATATATCTGTATTGTAGTATAATTCTCTACAAGTTTTAATGCTGCTTTATATGGAAGGACCCTGAAGGCTCTTTGTTATGGAGGGTGCTTTATATGTCCCAGTATTTCAGCAGTTGAGAATTTTGTGTGGTTGGAAATTACAGAACCTGACAGCAGAAACTTGGGGATTTATTTTTCTCATAATACCATGTCCAGAGGGAGCAGCGCAGGGTAAGGACAGTGGAATCTTGATGTCACTGGTCCTGCTTCTGCTCAGCTTACTTGTCTGCAGTTCTTTGTGTGTATCTGCCATGCAAAGGGTCCCTCTATAGTTGTCTCTCTGTACCTGCATTTTAGGCAGAAGGAGTAAAAGGGCAGGGAAGGAGTGTGTGTGTGTGTTTGTGTTGTGTGTGTGTGTGTGTGTGTGTGTGTATGTGCGCGCACGCGTGTGTGCATGTGTGTACCTGCAAGAGAAAGCAAATCTGGCCTCTGATTTCTCACATCTCATTGGCTGGACCTCTGCTGCATGGTCACATACAGCCTCAAGAGGGTAATACTCTAGCCTTGAACAAAGCTGGAATCTGTTAGGAGGATGAAAGTGGAGAGTGGGTATTAGCACACTGCCGTCTCTGCCAGTATCAAACTTCAGCTGGTAACATTTCTCAGCAGTAATAGGGAAAAACACATCAAAATTCCATTTAATTATTGAACTTCATAACCTTGCATTGGCCTTGGCTTGCACAGTTTTCTTTTAATGAACAAGCTTGTAATCAAAAGAAAAAGCTACACATTTGTGACAACTAATCACACACAAAAAAGGACGGGGTTTTTAATAATTTGGTTAAAGAAGGTGTCTGAAACAATTTCTCTTTCAAATCATACCAGCTCGGTATAAAATTGTATGACCATGTAAAATTAAAAGTAAGGTTAACTAGAAGTCTCAGGCAGGCTGTCACACTGTTATTGGAACATAGTAGAGTCATGATGCTCCAGGAAGGGGCTGGATGGATGGTTCAGTGGTTACGAACACTGGCTATTCTTCCAGAGAACCCAGGTCCAATTCCCAGCACCCACATGTGGCTTATAACCATCTGTAATTCCTGTTTCAGGTGATCTGATGTCCTCTCCTGGCCTCCACAGGCACCAGGCACGTATATAGTACACAGACATACACAGGCAAAACACCCATACACATTCTCTATGTGTATGTGTACATATATATATTATATATATATATATACATGTGTATAAATATATATGTGTATGTATACACATATACAAACATGTATGTATACATATTGTATATATACATATACACATGTGTGTATGTATTCTCTAGGAAGTGATCTGGACAGTTCAGAAATGGCTGACAGATGACCAGGTTTTAGGCTTTGACAAGTAGAAACTTAAAGGAATGATTAGGAATTGATGGGGCTGTTTTAAATGAAACAGTGAATAAAGGAGTCTCTACAGGGGCATGAATACATTCTTTGCCCTCTAATTTAGTCTATGGTAGATGGTCAGTGAACACTGGAGTCAATTCACAAAGAAGAGCAACAATGAGGATATATGCAGGTACCACCATAGGACAGGGGTTTGGGGGGGAATCATCTGTCTGAACTAGAAGAGGCCCCAGTAGCAAGCTTGAGATGGGGCCAAGAAGTACAGGACAGAGAGGTAGCTTAGGGAACGGTGTTCCCAAGGTCAGCGAGTAGTATATGTGTGCACAAAGGTTTGGAGGCTCAAATGAATGATCAGACTCCTGATGTGGAGAAAACTATTCTCAGAGAGCTAGTGACTGAAATGACACAGACTATTACCACAGCACTCTGCTGGGCAGGTCTCCACAGTGGGCAACATAAGGTGATCAGGAAGGCTGTGGAGTCTCTAGGTGAGAATTCATTTCTTTAGCCTTTGCAGCCTCTAGGTTACCTGCACTCTTTGGCTTCACCTCCCCATCTTCAATACCCTGTGTGCGGCATCACTCTTCTATCTGACCCATGCGTCTGTCGTCAAGTCTCCTTTTCTGACTGTGATGCACGGCCTTCTCGCTTATAAAGGCACAGTGACTTCATTGGCACCTGGGCAAACCAGCAACCTAATGCCCTGGGCTACCTTCCTTTCCCTTTTGCCATGCCGTATGACACTGCATAGGTTCTGAGGGCTAGGTCCTGTGTGGACATCACCAGGGGCACCATTATTCTTTCATAGCATTGTGTATTTGAGGATCTTCAGATGGTTTGGCGTAAAGGATAGCCAAGGGACTAGATGCCTGTCACCTATGCTGAATTTACACTCTGTCCTGGAAAGTAACAAGAAGCCACTTGGTAGGTGATGGATTTCTGGTCTGTTTAGATTTTTGAGGCACTTACTCATTGACACAGTTGTGTGATGGAAGCTGCTGCCAAGAGACTGGATGAAGGGACCATTGCAGAGATCTATCCAGAAGACCAGAGCAGTAAGTCATGTGACCCATATGCCGGGAATCAGGGAATCAAGGAATACTGAAAGGAATCAAGAAGGGACAAGTAGAATCCAGATCCTGGTGCTTTGGAAAGCCAATTTCCAGATGGCACCAGACCGTTAACAAATTGCCAAGTGTGAGGATATCCACATGGCAGGCAAGGAAGAAGGGGAAATAAGGAGTCTCCTCATAACCAGCAGCGTCACACGATCACCCCCTTTCCACCAGTCCCACATTCAGGGGGAAATTGGGAACAAAATTTTATTCTATTTTTTTAATTTTTATTTTGTATGCTCTCACTATACAGCTCAGGCAGGCTTTGATTGTATCATCCTCCTGCCTCAGTCTTGTGAGGGCTGGAATTATACTCACCACCATTGTGACCTGAAATTTTATTTTTTAGTAATAGTCACTTTCCTCAAGCTGATTTGACAAAACTGAGAACCCTAACCCTAACCCTGACCTTAACTCATCATGGTTTCTTGTCAGAATGTCTCACCCTATCGGCACAAGCTCTGTAATCCACCATTTCTCTCTCGTCTTACAATGCAGAGCATATCACATTAAGAGAGTGGTGTGTTCCTTTTATCTTGGCCTATTAGGTTATTGCTATAGCCTTGGGAGTTATAAAGAGAGGTTGAGCTGGAGGCCCGTTTTGTTTGTTCTCACCCTTTTCTCTGGAATTCTAGAGATTCACAGAGACTGGCCCCTCTCACCTCTTTCCCTCTCTACCCAAATCTCTTCTCCAACCTGGAAAAGCATTGGGAGAAGTAGGTTTGCATTTGAATTATTTGTTTAAAAAGCAAGGTTGATTTAGTCTCTCTGAACTATTGCAAACATAAAAACCCTAGGCATTTCTAAAAGGTTGACTATTCATGGAATTTGATTCATAAGCCAATGTTTATAAATTATGAGAGGGGCAGAGATTTTTATAGACCTCTTGTCTGATTATTGATTTTGTTTTGCAGTGAAAGGGCAGATTGAATTTTTTTCTAGAAAAATGTCTTTCTTGAGCCAACAAGATGACTCAGTGGACAGACAGTCACCCCCTTGCAAGCTTGATGGCATGAGTCCACGCTCTGGTACCCTGAACAACGTGACTCCTGTATGTTGTTCTCTGACCTCCACAACAACAAGATCACAGCATGTACAGCCCACACCCACCTCTGCCACATAGAAAATAACTAAATCAATGCCTTAAAATGGAAGCGTTTGTCTCAGATGCTTGTTTTCAGTATATTAATGAAAATATTCATTTTTGGCTATTAAGGTCCATATAGATTTATGTACAGGGGCAAAGTAAAAAAAATGGCCAAGTTATATCATTAAATAAAGACCAATGTATACAAGTGCATATGGCATTATTGTATTTGTATACAGATCACACTGGTTCTTGTCTGTGCATAGAAATATGTTGATATTTCTGTTCAGGAAATTTCCCCTGTGCCCATATGTTTGAGGCTCTTTCCCACTTTCTCTTCTATTAGACTCAGTGTATCTGGTTTTATGTGGAGGTGCTTGATCCACTTGGACTTGAGCTTTGTACAAAGAGATAAGAATGGATTAATTTGCATTCTTCTACATGCTGACAGCCACTTGAGCCAGCACCATTTGTTGAATATGCTGTCTTTTTTCCACTGAATGGTTTTGGATTCTTTGTCAAAGATCAGATGACCATAGGTGTGTGGGTTTAATTTTGAGTCTTGAATTCTATTCCATTGATCTTCCTGCCTGTCTCTGTACCAATACTATGCAGTTTTTAATCACTATTGCTCTGTAGTATAGCTTGAGGTCAGGGATGGTGATTCCTCCAAGAAGTTCTCTTATTGTTGAGAATAGTTTTTGATATCCTGGAATTTTTGTTGTTCTAGATGAATTTGAGAATTGCTCTTTCAATCTCTGTGAAGAATTGAGTTGGAATTTTAATGGGGATTGCATTGAATCTGTAGATTGTTTTGGAAAGATGGCCATTTATTTCTATGTTAATCCTGCTGATCCATGAGCATAAGAGATCTTTCCATCTTCTGAGGTCTTCTTCAATTTCTTTCTTCAGAGACTTGAAGTTCTTATTCATATAGATCTTTCACTTGCTTGGTTAGAGTCACACCAAGATATTTTATATAATTTGTGACTATTGTGAAGGGTGTTGTTTCCCTGGGAAAGAGCCTCAAACAAATTGGCACAGGGGAAAATTTCCCGAACAGAACACCAATGGTTCAGGCTCTAAGATAAACTATAGACAAATGAGATCTCATAAAATTGAAAAGCTTCTGTAAGGCAAAGGACACTATCAATAGGACAAAATTGCAAACTACAGACTGGGAGAAGATCTTTAACAACCCTACATCTGATAGAGGGCTAATATCCAATATATACAAAGAACTCAAGAAGTTAGACTCCAGAGAACCAAACAACCCTATTAAAAATGAGTTATAGAGATAAACAAAGAATTCTCACCTGAAAAATGCCCGAGAACACCTAAAGAAATGTTCAAATCCTTAGTCATCAGGGAAATACAAATCAAAACAACCCAAGATTCCACCTCATACCAGTCAGAATGGCTAAGATCAAAAACTCAGGTGACAGCAGATGCTGGCAGGATGCAGAGAAAGAGGAACACTCCACCATTGCTGGTGGGATTGCAAGCTGGTACGACCTCTCTGGAAATCAGTCTGGTAGTTCCTCAGAAAATTGGACATAGTACTTGAGGACCCAGCTATACCACTCCTGGGCATGTACCCAAAAGATGCTCCAACCTATAACAAGCATACATGCTTGACTATGTTCATAGCAGCCTTATTTATAATAGCCAGAAGCTGGAAACAACCCAGATGCCTCTCAACAGAGGAATGGATACAAAAAAATGTGGTACATTTATCAATGGAGTACTACTCAGCTATTAAAAACAACAACTTCATGAAATTCACAGGCAAATGGATGGAACTAGAAAATATCATCCTGAGTGAGGTAACTCAGTCACAAAAGAACACACATGGTATATAGTCACTGATAAGTGGATATTAGGCAAAAAGCTCCCAGTACCCACGATACAACTCACAGACCATATGAAGCTCAAGAAGAAAGAAGACCAAAGTGTAGATGCTCAGTCAGTTCTACTTAGAAGGGGGAACAAAATAATCACAGCAGGAAGAGGAGAGAGGGACCTGGGAGGGAGAGAGGAGAGAGAGGAAAAGGGGGGGCAGAATCAAGTGTGAGAGGAGACTGGGGGGAAGAAGTACAGAGGGTCAGGAAATTAAATGGAGGTGTGTAGCTGCTGGGGATGGGGAACTGGGGTAGCCACTAGAAAGTCCCAGATGCCAGAAATGCAAGAGGCTCCCAGGACCCAACAGAATGAATTCGAAATATAAGAGACATGAGGTCCAGGACAACGGATGACATACTGAAATACCCAACAATGGGATGAGAGAACCTATAGAGACCATGTCTAGCGGTTAGGCATGGCCCCTGGTTGAGGGATGGTGCCATGAACCCATCTCAAAATTATTAACCCAGAATTGCTCCTGACTAAAGGAAATGCAGGAACAAAGAGTGGAGCAGAGACTGAAGGAAAATTATCCAGAGACTGCCCCACCTAGATGTCCATCCCATCTGCAGACACCAAACCAGACACTGTTGCTGAGCCAAGAAGTGTTTGCTGACAAGAGCCTGGTATGCTGTGACCTGAGAGGCTCTGCCATAGCCTGACCAATACAGATGAGAATGCTTGCAGCCAACCATCAGACTCAGCACAGGGACCCCAGTGGAGGATTTAGGGGAAGGACTGAAGGAGCTGAAGGGGTTTGCAACCCCATAGGAAGAATCAACAATATCAACCAATCAGATTCCCCCAAATATCACAGGGACTAAACCACTAACCAAAGAGTACACATGTAGGGACCCATGGCTTCAGGATGGACTTATCTGGTATCAATGGCAGGAGAAGCCCTTGGTTCTGTGGAGGCTAGGTGCCCCAGGGTGGGGGACTGGTAGGTCAGTGAGGCAGGAATGGGTGGATACGTGAGCACTCTCATAGAAGCAGGGGGAGGGGAGATGGGATAGGGGGTTTTTGGAGGGGAGACGGGAAGGGGAATAACATTTGAAATGTAAATAAATAAAGTAACCAATTAAAAAAAGAAAATAGTTTCTACAGCAAAATGTAATTATGTATCAGGATTGAATAGAGCTGGACAATTTTTTTTGAAAGATTTACTTATTTTATGTATGTGAGTACACTGTTGCTGTCTTCAGACACATCAGAAGAGGGCATCAGATCCCATTAAGATGGATTGTGAGCTACTATATGGTTGCTGGGAATTGAACTCAGGACCTCTGGTAAAACAGTCAGTGCTTTTAACCACTGAGCCATCTCTCCAGTCCCATGCTGGACAATTTTTAAGAAGTAATTTTCTATGTAATTTGACATTATTTTAGGCAGTACCTTTATAATTGAAAAAGTAAATTAAGTTGCTTACTCGTAATTTACAGAATATTAAAACTGGCCTCGAGAATTTTCTAACTGTAAGATTAGCAAACTATATTTTAGTATGTCCTGTCTTTTAGTAGAAAAGATTATAAGAAATAGCTGAATTATTTTCAGTATAGTTAGTTATTCTCTCACACATTTACAGTTTTATATCTTAAAAGATTCTTGATATCATAAAATTTTGTTTGTTTTTTGTTTTTGTTTTTGTTTTTGGTTTTTGAGACAGGGTTTCTCTGTATAGCTCTGGCTGTCCTGGAACTCACTCTGTAGACCAGGCTGGCCTTGAACTCAGAAATCGCCTGTCTCTGCCTCCCAAGTGCTGGGATTAAAGCGTGCGCCACCACCTGCCCGGCTTTGTTTTTTTATAATAGAGACTGTGATAGAGTTTTTCCTATAAATGGTGAAATAACCACTAGAACCTTAGTTCTTGTGCGTGTGTGTGTGTTTGTGTGTTCTGTGATATGTATGTATGTGTATTGATGTGTGTATGTTCATGTGTTATGCATGTGTGTGTGCACATGTGTGTTCATGTAGTGTGTGTGTATGTGTGTGCATGTGGGTGTGTGTGTTCATATGGTATGGTGTATATGTGCATGTGTGTGTATGTGTGTATGTTTGTGCGTGTGTTCATGTGGTGTGTTTCCTTTTGTGATAAAAGTTTAGAAACTATACTTCAGCAAAAATGAAGTCAAAATTAACTACAACCCTACATTCCAGAGACTGCCACTCTTAGATACATGGCTGACTGAGTCCTTTCTGTTCAAACTTCCATTATTTCCCATCATGCACTTTTGGAGTTTTTAGAGAGCAGAACTCATAAGTTGCTTAAGCCATTTATTCTTAGACACCTTATTTTGCTTTGCTTTTTCTTTGGAGTTAGATCTTTCCTGTTATGCTTGGATTTATCACCATGGTATTTGCTATGCAGCTGAGCAGTCTGACCATTATTAGTTCTAGTCATTTCCCATTTGGCTCCATTAATTTTTCCAGGGCAAAAACTTTATGCAAACTAGAATGCCTAGTGTTTTATAATGGAATGAACGTGCACCATTCTGCCTAGAATTTAAAAAGGAATTTTGGATATTGAAGAAAAAAGGGCCACTCAAACTATAGTCTGGCCATAGTATTTGAACTAACATTTAAAGTATTTTGAGAGCCGTCATATGGAACAGATGATAATTTGATACCATATCAAAGCCATTGAATGCTGTTACAATCTTAGGTGTTTTGGTAAGATCCTTGTTATCTTAGGAAACTTATCTTCATGGGTAACTGATTAATCCATGTATCCATACAGTTAATATGATTCAAATAATGAACTAGCTATAGATCTTCCAATTTTTAAGTTTAAAATACAAATTTTTGTTCCTTGGTATATTAAAAGTTTCCCTAGAAACAGGTGAAAATAACTTGTAATAGCATCAGAAAAAGCTGACTGCCTTTTATAAATTATAATCCTGCTACTTATTTTCCTCATCTTTAGAGACATCCTGACTTTTTGTCTGCCTTGTAGAGACTTAGTTAAGTCCATGTATCTTTGTTAAATTGTCTCTTTTTTATTAATCATTTTATTTGTTTACATTTCAAATGTTATCCCCCTTCCTGGTCTCACCTCTATGAGCCCCCAACCCCCTTCCCTTTGCCTCTAAGAGGGTGCTCCCCCACCCACCCATCCATTCCCGTCTCTCTTCCAGATCTGTAAATTGGAACTTTACATTAAAATGTTTTTCAAATCTCTTGCCACTGAAATACTATCATACATTGTGTATAAAAGTATTCATCCTATACTCTATGAATTTTTTCCTAAATGCATTAGTTTTAAATGTTTTCAGTAATTAAATCTATGAAGAAGGCTTAACATTTTGACAAGCATTCAAGCACCTTCTAAACTGTGACATAATGTATGCACAGAGTACTTTTAAAACCAGGTACTCCGAACGATTTAGCATGGGAGACCTTGTTCAAGGAGCAGATACTCACCCTAAAACATTTAACTGGTTGGACTCTCACTGGCAAGCAGAATAGTAAATGGCTTGGGCAGCACACATTTGTTCATGGTCTGGAAGAGTTGCTTTTAACATAGTTCAACAATACTTTATCTGAAATGCATGGCAACTATGTCTTTTGTTTCTGAGATTTTAATAACTGTGTTAAACCCTGATGGAGCTAGGGGAGTCCCTTACAATGACATATGCTGCAACTTTGCACACTGTGTAGATGTTCACAGGAACAGGGCAAACTCATTTTGGTGGCTTGCCACCAAACGTCTCATCTCAGCTTGGGTTTGTTTGTCACACTGATAATGAGTTAAGCCTTATTTCCAGAATGTTTTATTATGTGAAGTAGCTCTGCTAGACACTGGTTGCCAGATCTTTGTAGTCCTCCTGAGTCTTAGGCATCCCAAAGGCTAGAAGGAGAAACTGGACCAAGACAATTTTTATAATTTTTCCAAGTTCTAAACTGGAAAACTGTCTATTTAGTTCTTTGACATAAGAAATACTACAAATGGATCCATGTTTTTATGATGCTCAAATTTAATGATTCCTTAGAAGTGTACAGTGGTATTGAAGGGGATATAGAAATTATGTCAAAAGATTTAAGTAAGTCGAGCTTTATATATAGCTGGGTCAACTAAGCTACATTTCAAGTTCATGAAGACAAATTGGCTTTTGTGAAAACACTGATTTCTGGAGGCCATTTAGGGTGAGTTTTTATACTTATACTTGGGCCTAGTTAGATGGCTCAAAGGCTAAGTGCTGCCACGCCTGGTGACCCAAGGTCTCTCCATGGAACTTAAGAGATGGAAGGAGAGGAGCAAGTCTTCAGGACTTCTCTACATGTGCACCATAGCACACACATGCTTACTAATGCGTGTGTGTGCACATACGTAAGTAATTAAATATATAAATGTAAAAATGAATAAATTTGAACCACACACACATGGGAAGGAGCATTGTATGGCCCTTCTCAGCAGCCATGAGATGAGATTATACAAAATATGCTTCCTCATAAACCAAGGTAGTGGGAAGGGCAATGGGAAGACTCATTTTGCTAAGTTTCTGAAGCTTTGAATCTCAATGCCAAGAAAAATGATTCCAAATGTAAAGACGTGAAGCTGTCCATTGAGAAAAAAACTAATCTTATGAACTAGAGGTCCAGTGAAGGTCTCCCAGCTAGAGAAAGACTAACACAGAGAAGTTAGAGTGGGAACACAATGAAAGCAATAGACAAGGTATGGGAAGCCCGAGCTAAGAACCTCTTGTACGTTTGTTGAGGAGACATCCTTATGTGTCTGGTACCTACAGTATAAAATAGAAAGCAGTATTTTTCTCTGTCTCTTCCATTTTCCTCCATCTCCTCTGGTCTTGCCCCTTGTCGCTTCTTTCATTTAACTTACTCATGGTAAAGGCATCTATGTTTGCCACTTCTGTCTGTAAGCTATGCTATTAAAGCTCATTAAAAGAAGTCAAAAGTAATGATTGGAAAGAGGACCTTCTGTGTACTTAGAAATTGATATCAATATTCTTCCGAGCGGCTAGAAGACATCCAGAAAAATTTTATTCATGTCCTCAAGTAGAATTTGTTGACCACTTAGTCTATTTTGTATAAGCGCTGGAGACATAGCTCCTGGTTAAGTTTCTATTGCTGTGCTCAACAGCATGACCAAAAGCAACTCAGGGAGGAAGTGGTTGGCCTAGCTTTCGGGATTGTAGTGTATCATTGAGGGAAGTCGGGGCAAGAACTCAGTGCAGTAACCTGGAGGCAAGAAGTGATGTCACCGAGGAACACTGTTTACCGGCTTCATCTCCATGGCTTGCTCATCTCGCTTCTTATACCACCCAGGGCCGTCTGCCCAGGGGTGGATATCACCCACAGTGAGCTGGGCCCTCCCCTACCAACCACTAATCACAATCTCTCTACTAAGGTTCCTCTTCCCAAATGACTCCAGCTTGTGTCAAACTGACAAAAAATTAACAAGGATGCTATGAGTTCATGACTTTTTTGTTGCCATGATAAAACTGTTTCACAAAAGCCACTGAAGAGTTTGGCTTTGGCTCCCAGTTTGAGGGGTAGAGTCCATCATGGAAGGGAGGCACGGTAGTGGGAGCATGAGGCAAGTGTGAAGTCACATTGTGTCTGCAGACAGAGATGACTGCTGGAGCCCACACTCTGTCCTTTCCCTCCACTGTGGGACTCTTGCCCATGCAATGGTACCACCCACATCTTCCCTCATCAGTAACTCCTCTGGCAACTTTCTCACAGATATGTCCAGAGGTGTCTCTCCTAGGTTATTCTAAATCCCACCAAGTAGCCAATGAAGAGTAACCATTACAAGCTACAAGTGGATGTAGTCCATATGTAGCAAAGGAGATCAAAGGTGATTATGCAAATATGAGGACATATAGACATTATCACGGAAGAGACAGGAACATAATGAGAGAAGCCAGAGGTCCCCTCTGATTCAGATGGAAAGATGTGACTATGTCATTCAAGCAGGAGACGACTTGACTCTTAGAATGACAGTGGAAATGGGCAGATAGGATGTGAGTTTTGGAAGAAGCTTATTGGTAAGAGGTTGTGTAAGAGAGCAGCTATAGGCAGGGGTGCCAGTGTCGTTAAAGTCTTAAAACAAAGTCTGTGACTAAAGACCCACAAGCTAATTACACACTGCATTTATAACCTCATTCCCAAAGCTGGTGGCAATCTACACATGATATTTTTGCAGGGTTTTCAAAAAGTCATGGGACCCTTGGTATTTTCTCCTCCCTTTAAGATTTAGGTTACTGTAAATACCAGTAGATGAGAGTCGTTTCCTCCACTGTATATGAAACAAAAATTTATGAAATGAGGATGCTATAACTCAACCCCATTTAATTAACCTGTCTGCAGTGGAGGTGAGTTTTCCAAGAGAGACATGTGCTCACTTCAGTGCTGCTGCAGATGGGTTCTCAGGGAGCAGGTTCTGAGGCAGATCTGGGGTGGGGGGGAGGCGGCAGCGTGCAAGGTGTTTATCAGGGATCCACGCTTATGACAGGAAGGATGAGGAGCTAGGATGGAACAAGTAAAAACCAACTTGGCAGGAAGCTATGAAGTATAGTTTCCACATGAGCACATCTTGACTTGGGACAAGCTTGCTTTATAACCTGTTGCTTAGTCAGTGGGCATGGGCTGTCTGTCCCCAGAAGGGTGTGCCTTTAGGTGAGACTGCACTCGGCAGCTGAGTCCCACAGTGAGGAAGGCGACAGCAGAGGCTGCTCGCAGACTCAGTTCCCACAGTGGGAAGTCACATAGCAGGAAGTCACTCCTTGAAAGGGCTGTACACCCACACGGTCACCTATTACTCACGTTACTCTATCACTTAAAGAGTGGGGAATTAATTCTTCAACTGGTGCGTCTCTTTTCTCCCCGAAATGCAAGACCTATGCCCCTTCCTAATCACCAAGCAACTGTCAGTTGGGGCAATTACATAAAGGAGAATCAGGAGGGAGAGAGGAGGAGTGTCAAAGAACAAGACTGGCAGAGAAGAGGGACCAGGGAAAGGAACTAGTCAGTAAAGTGCTCGCCACACAGGACCCGGTTAGATCCTGAGCTCTGGATAACGGCTTGCTATGGTGCTGTGTGCTTGACCTCATCACACAATCTAATCAGTGGCCTCAGAGACAGTGGGCAGAGACAATCTGATCAGTGACAGTGGGCTCTGGATCCCATGAGAGACTCTGTTTCAAAATAAAACCATGGAGGTTGGCTCTTGGGAAAGAATACCAGAGTTAACCTCTCAGGACTGCCCGTGCACATGTGCACATGTATACACACGAACCCCACATGTGCACCTTTACTAGGGTACACACACACAACACACACACACACACACACACACACACAAGTGGCATAGAAAAATACCCTGGAATATAGAGTTATAATATCCACTCCTGGTTATCACTTTTGAAAATAATTAAGTGAATGCAGCTTTAAAAACATTAGAAAATCGTCTGTAAAATTTAAACTGTTCCTTGCTCCTTGGCAGATACGGAAAGCATGAATAGAAGAGATTGGCCGTTCATGATGATTCAGAGAAATGACAGCTCAGGTTTTTTTTTCCCTACTTCCATCTGTCCTTTTTGATTTATAGCATGCTATGTAGTTTTGAAATGATGCAAACTTAGAATGCTGATTTCTACAGTCTTAATAAGGAACACTGGCTTTGCTTACACAGAATGACTGGCCAGTTCTCTTGCCCAGGATCTGTTTTAGCCACAAGCTGTGGACAGGACAATGCTGCCTGCTTCTGATGTGTTTTTTTTCTGAAGACATTTGGATTCTCTTATAACAGATATTAGCTATTCATATTGATGCAAATGTGCATCTTTGTTAGAATTGTTTAGGTTATTGTGATTTAAGCCGTGGCTTTGGTGAACTTCTTCCTATGATTTATCAATAAAGTTAATCTACTAGATTAGGAGATTAGATGTCTAGGGCTGGAGAGTACACAAATACTTTACATAGTTAGAATCTTATTTGAATGGTTACATATTTAGTGTTCATTTAAAAAAACTTTTTTCAAATTTAGCTTTTGAGTTAGAAATTTATTGATGGCTACAGTATCTCCTCATGTAGTTTAATTAATGGATCAATAATATTATGCTTAAATATTTTCCTGTTGATTCCTAACAGTTTTTAAAATGTCTGAAATGCAAGTAAATTGAATAGCATTGTAATTTCTAGCATTTACAATGTTCTAGCTCATGCAGAATTGTTCTTTCTCCTGCCCTTTGGAATCTATGTTTTACAAGGATGCAGTAGCCATGATCTAAGAGAGTCTAGACACAGGGTATGAAGTATATCATGAATGTTGTGACCATCTTTTATTTGCTTTTAAAAATAAAACTTTGATCTAACCTCATTTTCCCCTTTTGATTTTGAACGATGTGACACTATTTTCCTGTCATTTTTTTGTCTTTATGAAAAACAGATATTCTGGCTGTCCATCTGAAAGATGAGATGAGGAGCTCCAGGTATAAGCCAGTGGACTACCAGCAGTTACGTGCCCTAACCAAAGCCACAAAGTCTGCGTCTGCTGCCACGAGCTGAAGGTTAGAGGTCTTTGGGTTTTTTTTTGTTTGTTTGTTTGTTTTTAGGTTTGGTAAACATAAAACTGCTAGGAGATATGATAGTATTTACATTGAAATTACGAAACAAGTGGCTGTCCAGATGGTTTTCAGAATCTCCAACTGTTAACAGTAGAGAGCTGCAGCTAACACTCATTGGCTGTCCCAACTGTGACGTGATATAATTTACATGCACTACCATAGCAGGATATTTATTCGCTACATTGTATTCACAGTGCAGCTCAGTGATTAGGTAGTAGAAAAGGAGGTGGAGCTGGGATAGGAAGAGAGGAAAGGAGGGGAGAAAAAGAGGAAGGGGTGGGGAAAGATGAAGGGAAGGAGAATAAGGGGGCTATCAGCCATGGAGAACCAAGGATGGGTCGAAAGCTGTTCTGGGTAGCAACTTCTATCAAAAGGTTAGATATTGGGCAGCAACTCTAATTGTGTGGGCATCTTGTTGATTGAGCATTTCTAAATACATAAATCCTTTAGATAATCATTAAGCTTTAAGAGTCTCATTTCTACTGGGTACTGCAAGGATGGCAGATATTGTCTGGAGTTCAGCCGAGCTTTGTGGATGCAGCATGGGGGATTGGCAGAACCATGCCCCATGCTGGGTCTTGTGGGTGCCAAGGCCTCACATCTAGCTAGCCGGAGTCCCTTGTCAGAGCCGAGGAGCAGTGGGAACCTCGGGAACAAGCCGGACCTGGTGCCGTTTTCTTAATATTACCACTATGCACTACAATAGTTAGTAGCATCATTGTTACGTCTACATTCAACTTCATTTTTGGAAAGATGGTTATTTTATTAGCTTATGACAATTTCCAACCCGAAAGGAAAAGTAAAATATTCTGGCAAGTGCCACTGTTTATTTCCTAATAGAGTGCTCTTTTTCCAACACCATATAAATATGCCCCTGGGATTTTCTATTTTAGAACTTTATTTTTCCCCCCTCCAATAAGTGTCTAATGCCATGCAAAGGGTAACCTTGACTAGACTTGAAGGAGCCCTGTGTAAATGACTGTGTAGTATTTTCGAGCTCCGTGTCCCCGAGGGTTACTCAGATGGCATAGTTTTCTCATGCAAAGAATAGATTTCATTAAAAATAGCAATTTTTTTGTTGTTGTTGTTGCTTGGTTGCATTGACAAACCGGGTAAAGTAGTACGTCATTTACAAGCTTTCATTTATATTTAAAGGTTTAGGATTTGGATGGTTTTGTGTGACCTTTATTAATAGTATCTTTTAAAAGGCATTTTTTTTTCCAAATGCAAAGCTCATGTGATACCTTTTCTAGAGAAATTAGAGAACTCCATCAGCTGTATCAGCACAAACTAGGTGACTATTTAACAAAGTGGGGCATGATGTGCTTGGCTCAGGCTCAACTGTAAATTATTGTCATATTAAGCAGACATTTCATGAAATTTCACAGAAAACCCCATAACTATCCTCCTGGAAGAGTGATTTGTGACTTATGTTCTGAGACCTCACAAACATATATAAAGACATATTTAATATGTATTTTATTGTCAACTGTAAGCATAAATATGAAATCTTATATGTTTCTACCTAACACTTTATCATATTATCTTTGCATTATTATTTTCTTTATTATTTAATCACTGCAGACAACAAAGTTTAGGCTTTGTCTGCTATTTAGCTCTGCAGACAGAATGTGACTATCCTAGTGTACACCCCTTGTGGAGGGCACTGTTTGCTGGTATAAAGAGATGGTCTGGGTGGGGATTGGGGGAATGGGTAAGGGGATAACATCTGAAATGTAAACAAAATATCCAATAAAAAAAGAAGAAGAAGCAGCCAGGCGGTGGTGGCGCACGCCTTTAATCCCAGCACTTGGGAGGTAGAGGCAGGTGGATTTCTGAGTTCGAGGCCAGCCTGGTCTACAGAGTGAGCTCCAGGACAGCCCAGGCTACACAGAGAAACCCTGTCTCGAAAAACCAAACAAAAAAGCAGCAAAAGAGAGGGGGGGGGTCTATCAATTAAGCCCAGGAATAAACACAATATATAAATGTAATTATTTATAGAATAATAAATATATTTATATAATGTATGAATACAAGTAAATATATTAAATACAAACAGAAAAGCATGTTTCCTTCTGGGTCTGATCCTGAAAGAATGGTTAGGAAAGGCCCTTTTTTAGGAATGTCACTGGACTTGAGATCGCAAGAGCAACTAACCATTCATTAAGCAGATTCAGTGAGACACCCCAATGTGCACAGTGCTTGCTGTACAAAACAAGCACCTGAAGACCTGAGTCCCAACCCTCACAATTCACCAGAAAGATGGATGTGTCTTCTGTAATCCAGCCCTCTTACAGTGAGATTGGAGACAAGGGAAGGAGAACGCTTGGGAGATCACAGGCCAGTCAGCCTGCACATGTAACAGCAGATAGGGTCTTTTGAGACCCTGTCTCAAAGAATATAGAAGGCAAGGAAAGACACCCATAGCTATCCTATGTCCTCCAGAGCTCATACATGCCTCTAATTACATAACACACACACACAGACAGAGAGACAGAGAGAGACAGAGACAGTCAGAGACAGATAGAGACAGACAGATACACACATACAGGGACACACACACACACGAGAGAGAGAGAGAGAGAGAGAGAGAGAGAGAGAGAGAGAGAGAGAGAGAGAGAGAGAGAGAGAGAGAGAAGACACACAGAGACAGACAGACAACACACACATACAGACAGAGACAAACACACAGAGACAGACAAACAGGTAGATAGATAGATAGACAGAATTTTTAGAACTAAGTAATCTCTGTGCTCAGGAATCTGAGGCAGGAGATTGTGGTTTAAAGCTAGCCTAGGTTACATAGCAAAATTTTGTCGCAACTACAAAAATAAAATAAAACCAAGTGACAAGCATGACTGAATTGAGGATAGTAACACTGTGTGAATTGTCTTTAATTCTGTGATGTTGCGAATCCTGCTACCACAAAACCTTCATACAGAGGCATTCCTATGTGTTAGAATCCTCTATCCCAAAACTAATGAATATTTTTAGTGTATTGATATCTATTAAGTTTCTTTCTGAAGCAAAAGTACTACAAACATATGCTCTACATCTTTGTCAAAATTAGAATATGTAAATATTTGTTCCTAATTTTATTCACCATCCATCCACCCATCCATATCCATACACTCACCCACTCTTCCATCTGAGATTCATCACAAAAGACATTTGGGTTGAATGTTGAGCAGTTAATTGAGTGTTAAATTCAATATTTGCTCAAGGCCAAATTCTCTTTAGTGGTAGGTTCCCTATCCAAGGCTATACACATTTAAGACTTTAATCACACCCTGCTGTCAGCTGCCATATATGTTGCATTGCTGGCTTTTTGTTTATAAGAGAAGATAATCCCCAAAGATGCTTTCTGGTTACATATTTTCTAGAAATAATGGCACCTAAATTTTGTACTTTTTCAATTTCCGTAATTGTTGAAGATGTCTCAGTCTGCAGTGATCCTTCTGCTAAGATTTTGATTCCAGGTTTTAATCCCCACAATTCATAAGACAAGAAAGTGCTTGTTTCTTTTTTTTTTTTTTTTTTTTAAGAAGTAGTGTCTTAGCTGTTGTTTTGCATTTTTGGTTAGTGAGAATGAATGTGTTTGGAGAACTACTACGTAATTTTCTAAGACTTTAATTTTTCTTCATGTAATTTACATTCTTATATCTGAATAAAGGAAGGTGTGTTAGGAATGTTACTGTACATGGATTTTGGAACTTTTCTCATTCAATTTAGAGACTTCACATTGACATTTTGTCTTAATTTACTTTTTAAGATGCAAGTAATTCTTAAATAGAGTTTCCTTAAAAGATCCAGGACTTAAATAACTGGGAATTAAATAAAGCTCTTAAAATGTATTTTAACATTATGGATGCTTACATGCTAAACAGTCTGTACTAGTTAGAATTATCAATGTCATCTCTGTTAGTCTTGCTTATATTATTACTTAAATTTTAATAAAATATATACAGGCTCAAAGAGTAATTATATCTTATATCATATGGATAACAATTCACTCAGAATATTTGTTTTAATCATGTCTATTTCCCTATTGATTCCACTTCTTATGTATTCAGCTTTTACAGATGAGATTCACAGTCTTAACTGCCACTGTTTGTTAATGGTCACAGAGCTTTCTCTGGCAATATTAAATAGATCCAGGGTGGTAGGATGTTGACACGTGGACCCATAAGGACAATGGCACCTCAAGCTAGATGTAGACTGCTCCGCCACTTGACAGGAGATCACTAGTGGCATGGAGTGTGGAGTAGACGTGATGCTGCTCTATATAATCTCTGTGTCACTGAGTGTGATCAGTTTCTGATGCCAGGTGAGACTCTGAAGTAAACACCAAGCCTTCCAAAGACTGATCTCTAACCTGAAGCTGTTGCATAGTGAACCTGGGCTGGAAACTGAGGCCAGTTTCTGGTACACTATGTCTCCATTCACAATTTATTATGTTTAAAAGCCATCTTCATAATTATTTTAATTTCTTTGTTTAGGATAGATATAGCTTCTTGCTCACTCAATTCAAGCATCCTTTCACTAAATCTTTTTAACCTTGGGGAAAATTACACACATAAGTGGAATTGCTTTGAGTGGTATGCTGAGTCACTATGTGACGTCACCCAGCATCAGAATGGATCAGCTTCGGCCAAGTTTTGTTTATGCCAGACTTATTATTGCCAGAGTACAACACACTCCTGTAACTTTCCTGAAGCAAAATTATACCAGTGCTGATGTCATAAGATAGCTCATTCATAAACTTTTAGTGTTACTGTAAAACATTAGAATGTGAAAGTCTCATCTCTTTCCACTATTGTGAATGAAAATGTCAACTTCTCAATGATTTGCATTATCTAGTTAGCATTATTAAATTTCCTTGATTGCATCAGAAAATTTTCTTAAAATTTATTCAGAGAGGCACCTGAACACAACCCAGACATTTCAAGTCACTTTTGTTAGGTTTCTTCCTCTGTCCTTTCATAGTTTATAATTTGTGTCTTGAAGAAGTCATGTCATTGGTCTTTACAGTTCCTCACAGTTTGAATTATGCCAACTGCATGATATGGTGTCACGAAACATGTTTTTCTCTTTGTAGTCCCTGCAAATTGGTAGTTATATCTAGAGAATTGATCAGCTTCCCATTCAATTTGCTTTGGAAAGAACACTTACTGATGGGATTTTTGTTCTCCAGTCTTTCTATTGTAAATGGTGCAGCAGTGAATAATTTTGTACACCTTTGCCAGGATGGTTTTCAGATATATTTCTATAAATGATGTTGCTAGGTCATAGTTAATCAATGAAAACATCTAATGTATACCCGTATTACCTTCTGTGGGGCCTGTATCATTTTCCATTCCCATTACAGTCTGAGAGTGAGCATGTTTCACTAGCGCCTTGTAAAACGCTAAGTCACTGCTAGCCTGCCAGCTGAAGAATTGCATCTTAAGGTAGCGTTTCTTTGTTATGTTGACAGTTCTTTATTTGATAGTGCTCACAGCACATCCCGGTGACTTTTGACAAATGTGTGAGCACATGCATTAAAGCTCCAGCCATACCCTGCTTATGGATGTACAAGTCTTTTGTCGTATTTCAGAAGGCTTAGTCGGGGCTTCTTATCTTAGATAATCATAAGTAGATTTTTGTTTCTGATCTTTTAATGAATTCATTATTTTTGACATTCTTTCCTCAAAGTATTTTAAATCATCAGTATTCTGCATATATTATCATCCACTTTAAAGATGATTTTATATGGCTTGTCACCTAGGAAAATGAATTGCAATCACGTAGAAATCTCTGCTGAAGATACAACTTTAAATCTTTGAGTTCTTTTAAAAGGTGTGTGGAGTTTTTTTCCATTTGTGGCCTGAGGATACTAGTAGAGTTGATGGCTGAATTTCCAAAAACAAAACAAAAAACAACAATTTAGACGTTGCACAAAGTGTTGTGTTTAATGAAAAATAACAGCTTGATTTTTTTTTTTTAACTTTTATATTCTATTTAATTGGCCTTTCTCTGGGCCCAAAGGCAACAACATTGATTCTTTTCCCTTAAGCTATAAAAAGTATGTTCACATCTTCCATCAATGTGTTTTAATTTTTTTGTACAACATAGACCAAATATGTAAAAGGAATCTAATTTTAAAATTGTGTCTGTTGCAAGAAACTTTAGAGACTGTAGATGGTAAAAATTTGAAATTGTTTTCAGACATTCTCAACTCAAGGGTTAACATGCCAGACTGTGGACACGCCCCATTCTTCCATCTTTCAATAGGCAGACGCTATATGTTTTTATCAATGTCTTCTACCTAATTTTTCTTAAACTTCATAATTATAACATCCCCAGGAACTTCTGTGGAAAAGGTTTGATTTTTGTCTTTTTGAAGTCATCCTTTGGATTCATTTGTTTGCTATGTCCCTAATTTTGAATCAGAAACCAGAAGAGCACAAACCAGAAGATAAACTCAAGGTTAAAATAATCAGTGAGCAGCAGCTTGAAATAGCATGCATTATGAGATCCCTTTTTGGAACTTGTCTTCTCAAGTTCATTATTGATATTTCACTGCTATAAAGTACTTTATAGCAGAGAAATTATGAAATAAGCACATTTTTTGGTCTAGTTTCTGGTTCCCAATTTCCTTTTAAAAAGATTTACTTGTATTATTTTGTAGTTGTGTGTATGTGTGTGTCTGTGTGGCATGTGAGTACAGTGCCTACAGAGGCCAGAAGAGATTTTCAGATCCCCTGGAGCTGGAGGTCCTGGGTCCTCTGTAAGAACAGCCAGTGCTCTTAACCACTGAGCCATCTCTCCAGCCCTGATTTGAATGTTCATGAATATTTAAAAGTGTTAGTGTGAAATACAAAGTTCAGAGTACACATGGCTATAGGTGGAGTCTAACAAAGAATCAGACACTGCCTGGGGGTTTGGAGTCAAACAGTCTTCAGTGTTGGAAGATCATTGTGCAGATGATAGAATGAAGAATCAGAGGTCTGTGGGGCAGCATAGAGGTGGACAGCTGCTGAAGTCACTGCCACCCTCAGGTCAGAGAGATGGGACAAAGGAGTGGGGTGCTACCACACCCCAAGGGACAAAACCTCAGAGCTATTTGGAGCCACATTCACGGAAAAGTGGGTGCACTGGAGAACCTGAGACCCTTCTGAAAAGAGAGGGTGGATGATGCTTTGGTTGTGCCTTGTCTCCTTCCCTCCAAACTTTCACAGCTGGCATCTTCCTTTGTCTGAACCAGTTAGAAGCCAGGTGAATGAGGCATCTGAGAAAAGGGGCTGCTTCTGCCTGCAAACAGATCAGGGAGATGATAACAGTCCAAAGCTTGACAGAAGTTGGCTGCATAGTCCCCACTGTACTCATGTGTTTCATGTTAAAAGGTCATGCAGTACTTGGTGAACACTACATTTAGTTGAAAAATTGAGTTTCCATCTTCCAAAAATTTTCCAGTATTTCTTTGTTAAGTACTTTTTTGCCCGACTCTGAAAAGTTTTCTTATAAAGCTATGAAGTAAAATGACTGCAGTTGCATGTTCCAGGTCCTGTTCTTGAGTACTGAAACTGGGACTGAAGCCAGGTCCCCTAACCATGGCTTAATGAACCTTTCCTATCCTAGGATGGGAGTTCAGATTAAATCCAACCCAACACCAAGGGTCTACGACTGTGATGTTTACAAGCTTTATGATCTTCACCAAATCTTTGAACCCAATCTTCACAGCCTTTGGCATTCTTATGCATAAAACAGGAATAATGGTATCTAAATACCTTGTAGGGAACATGGGTCCAAAATGGGGACAAATGTATGGAGACTCTTGAAAAATCTTCCTTGAGAATGAAGTGGGGGGATTACTTAGTGTATAAAAACCAGAACAGTAGCTCGGGAGACAGCTCAGCAGACATCACTCGCTGCTATTCCAGGGGACCCAGGTTTGCTTTGCAGGACTCACATGGTGGCTAACAACCATCTATAACTCTGGTTCTAGGGCATCTGACACTCTCTTCTGTCTTCTATGCATACATGTGATGCACAGACACAAATGAAGGCAAAACACCATACACAGAACAATAAAAAATAGTTTTAAAAAGCAAGCAAAAAAGTAAACAACAAAAACAGTAAAATAAACAAATGAAAAACCACAGCAACTTCACTTTTTTTTTAAAAGCACATCTTAAACAGAGTTTCAAACTGGCCAGTACCCCAGGTCATTTTGTCTTTCTTTTAATTGCTTTTTTTTTTTTTTTTTTTTTTTTTGAGGATATCCCAAACTCTTGTTTTAGCTAAGACTAGCCTTGAATTCATGATCCTTCTGCCTCCACGTCCTGAGTGTTGGGATTATTGGCATGTATCTCCATGCACAGCTCTCCTTCCTCTGATACTTAATTCTGTATTTATTTTTGATGGCTCGTGTGTTAGAAGATGTACCAGTGATGACTGTTAAACCAGGAAACCTTTCTTTTGTAGAAATACGTTTCAAAAGATGTAGTATTTCCAGTAATTCTTTGAGAAGCTCATGCATGTGTTTGGAGCATATTCACCATTTATTCCTCCCGCAACCCTCCCTGGATCTGAGAAAATACATTCTTTCAAAGCTTTTGGTTCTCCTCTAACCGTAGATCAGAAAAGCCATGGAGACGTCAAGGGCAGCTAAAGAGCAGATGCTGATCAAGCAACACAAGCAGGTGTGGTGGCAGGAACAGGAGAGGCTGAAGGGGATCAGGTGAGACTGGGGACCCTCAGGTCGATGAGAAGGCATGGGAACCCCTGGGAGTTTCACACCCCATGATCAATTCATATCTACAATGCCCAATCTCCGTTAAACCATACGATCAAAATCTAGAGTCATTTGAATGTGAGTCACATTTTCTTAGCTTACTCTGGAAGGCAGGGATTCTGTGGCTATGCTTTTGCTTCCTGACTGAGTAAGGGACAGTCATCTGTATCTGTCACTCACGCCCTCTTTTACACTCCCCATCCTAGGCGTGGCTGTGTGCACTCGATGTTGGCTACATGCTCTTCTCCACAGTCATCCTTTCATAGTGGGTACACAGAAGAACCTTAATAAATGCTCTCAAGACAAGGGAACTGAGGACTTCAGGCTGTTTGGGGTTGGCTCCATGTTGCACCATGACTCACTCAGTTTTAATTTGGATCCTCTTCCTGTTTGTAGCAGTCTAAGACGAATTAAGAGAAAATAATAATTTGATGTTTGATCTTTTATATGTAAGTTCTGGAAAAGCAGTTTTCTTTTCAAAAGTAAAGGACAAAAGAGAAAGCAGATGTCTTTGTCCCCATGTGAGGCTTAGCCATTTGCTCTGACAATGTAGCATTTATAAACTATGCTTTAAAACTGTTATCGCATGTACTTATTCTTAGGAAGGTAGAGCATTGTTGTGCTCTTAGCCTAAGTCAAGTTTCCGAATTCCATTGCCTTTGCTTTGGACTTGTGTGTGTTCATGTCCAGTGATCCCTACATGAGAGGTGCAAGGCTTGTGATTGACAAGGCCTTTAGATTATGTTAAAACAAAAAATTAAATGCTATAAGCTGTACAGCATACCCTAGCTATAAAAAAACAAATCAAACTATACACCAAACCCTTCCAATGTCACTTCTTATAGAGAAAAATTATTCAAGGCCACTGAAACAAATCATTTTGAAAATGTGCATAACCTGAAATACAATAAGGAGAGCGACTTGTTAATCTAGTGGTCACGGATCCAAGCACAAATGAAGGAGGACACTGGGAAGGGCTTCCTTTTCTTCTTTCATTTTATGAATCTTAAACATTCTACATCTTCCCAAGTGTGTAGAGTGAGTTGATCTTGAGCCAGACAGATGAATCATATGCATATCATTATGGAAACTCATTCTGTTGCCTGAGCTAGGAGGACACAGAGAGATTGGAGGCAAAGAATTCTCCAGTGAGGATGACCCCGCTGTCTGCAAACTTATAACGACTAAACACTGCACACCAACCCCACACACACACACACACACACACGCAACACGAGAAGAGAGAGAGAGAGTGAGAGAGAGACAGAGACAGAGAGACAGAGAGACAGAGAGACACACAGAGAGAGACACACAGAGAGGAGACAGATTTAGAGAGAGAGAGGGGAGAGAACAAGAGCCAGGATCATTTTCTGTGTTATTCTAGAATGTAAGGACATTTTAATACATATTCAGTGAACTCAAAACGAACAGCAATAGGCCACCCATTAGAAGGTGGTTAGATGTAGGGAATGTGGGGAATTTAAACAAGTTAGTAGTGATGTATTTGTCTCTCTTAGAAAATCTGTCTGGCATGCAGGATGCCACCTGTAAGCTCAGCACTCAGGATGCTGAGGCAGGAGGATCACTACAGTTTCAAGGGGCTAAAGAGCCAGCCCCAGGCTAATCAAAGTAAGATCCTGTCTCAACAAAAATTAAAAATGAAACACACACACACACACACACACACACACACACACACCTCTATACTCCCTTAATAAGGAAAAGATTCTTATATAAGGGCCTCAGACCTGCAGAAGATAAGAGGTACAATGGTGTTTAACCTCTTCTCCTTGGTAACTGAGTATGTACCGGATACCAGTTAATGGATACGGTGCTTAACCTCAATCCAGACAAATAACTGTACCACATAGGTCTCATTGCTCCCCTGGGGCTGTTGCTGGGACTTCCAACTGAGCTGAGAGGGTTAAAGTGTCTGCAAAGGGTAAACAAGCTAGCCAGTGGGAAGCTGGGATTTAAACATTGGGATTTGTTTCCTGTGTTCCAGTATCTTGGAGCTGGCTGGCTTTTCCTTATCCCGAAACGTTCTATTCCCATCAAAACAGATCTGGTTCTCACCTCGCTAGTGCAAACCAAGGGAAGATGGGCCAGGAGCTGGTTCAGTTTGTAAAGAGCTTGGGAGGGAGGCACGAGGACCTGGGTTCCATCTCTACTACCCACATGACAAAAGACCTGGCATGGTGGCCCACGGTGTCCTAATGAAGTGGAGACAAGATGATCCTTGGAGCTTGCTGGCCTGCACGACCGGCGCCTTGGCAAGCTCCAAGTTGAATGAGACACACTATCTCAAAAAGCTAAGGTAGAGGGCTGGCGTTGTTAAGGGCACTTGTTGCTCTTCTTGGGGATCCTTGTTAGAATCCCAGGGAGATAACATTTAACTGTTAGCAACTGTCTGTAACCCCAGGCTCAGAGGATTTGAAGCCCTCTTACTATATTTGAGACATATATGGTGTACCTATATATATGTAAGCAGGGTACACATACATATGTGTAAGCAGAACACACAAACAAATCTTTTTTAAAAATAAGGTGGAGAGTGGTCAAAGATGATGCTCATTGTCAGCCTGTGGCCTGTACCCGGGTGCATGCGCGTCCACACACACAATGAGGCACAAGTTAGGACCTTGAAATCTCTACTTAGAGAACTAGACAAAATTCCCAAATTTCAAATTTAATATTTAAAGTTGTAAGGTTTTTTTTTTTTTAATCAGATATTTGGCTTACACAAATATATGGCCTGTGGACTCCATTACATGTTCCCAGGAACATTTGCTGTCACTTTCTTCGTGAGCTTTGGTGTAATTATTTGTAGACATTATAATATATTACTGTCTTCCAATGGTTTGCAGATGGTTAGCCGGGTGAAGGGTGTGTCCCAGTCTAGTACAGGAATCATCCCTGCCTGAGCATTCAACGTTCTGCATGGGGAATGGGTTCCCTCAGATCACCAAAGGAGCACACAGCTTCCCTTTTCTGGCACTCTATGGACTCTATTGTTTCCTCAGCCTCTCAAATAGAAGGAGCCAAACTGGTTGCTCGGGTGCTACATTTGTGTGCAAACAACTCCGTTCTAAAGTGAATTCTGGGTTGTCTTCATGAAAATGCACCCACCTCACCCCAGCCCCCAAAAAGGAAAAGAGAAAAAATTGCCAAGGGGGAGGTAGTGTCTGGCACACACCATTCATCCTAGCACTCAGGAGGCAGAGGCAGGTGGATCTCTGAGTTTGAGGCCAGCCTGATCTACAGAGTGAGTTCTAGGACAGTCATTGCTTCACAGAGAAGCCCTGTCTTGAAAAACAAACAAAAAATGTACCCACCATGCATGTAACAGTGGCAGGTATGCTCTTTGAAACAAAGGTTTGGGGAATGGCTCGCTCGGCTGGTAGAGTACTTAGCTAAACCAGACGAAGAGGCTGAGTTTGATCCCCAGAAACCAGGTTTAAAGAAAAGCTGAGAGTACAGCATGTACTTGTGATCCCAGTGCTGCAGAGGCGAGGATGAATGGATCCACAGGCTCACTGGCCATCCAGTCTAGCCTAGTAGTCTTCATGCCTCAAAATGGGAAGACACTTAAGGCTGACCTCTGGCCTCATAGTGCACATACCCAAACACATGAATATATTATACTCACATGCACACACAGATGCACACCCCCCCTTTCTGATAAAAGCTACTTGCTGTGAAGTAGAGAAGTGTCATTTACAATAGCCTTTCACCTTTATTCAATATATGAATTGGCTTGAAAGGTGATAGCACATACTCACGTGGACATCCTCCAATATTACAATATAAATTATGAAAACTATTTGGAAATAGTGTAAAATATAAGTGATAGGCAAAGCAACCCACCAAACTACAACATGAACTGTTATATATGCTATTTCAACTACATAAAATACATGTAGCTAAAGAATAGAAACTTGTTTGTAAAATGAAAAATAACAATCATATTAACGCATTATAGTAGTTACTATTTTCTCATGGCATTTCAAAACTAAAGTACACATCAGCAACAAGTCTCAGGTTTAGTTACATAAGCAAGGGGCACAAAAATATAACTGTGTTGAATGCCCACCTAGAGGTTATTATGGTTTTACTCTAGAGATGACTGTATCTTTAAAAATTTAGTAAAAGATGATGAAGATTTATTGATCATTGCTGGATTAAAAACAAAACGTTCATTTGTTCCCATTTGCCTGACTCAGACTCTCATCATCTCTGAACTTTAGGGCCTCCTTGCAGGTCCAGGCTGGCCTCTCTCCTCCTCTTCAGTGGTCGTTGCTCCCACTTGCCCCTCATCTCCAACCTGCTGCCCTGGGAGTCTTTCTGTGCTGAATACTTAGCATGTGGGATTGCTCTGGGTGCCCGGGTGCTTAGTGTGGCATGCTGCCAAGAGCTGCAGGGGTTGCTGCCCATGCTCATCCCATGGTTTCTACCCAGGCTAGGAACTCAGTACATGGCTCAGATCAACGAGCAGATGTACAAAACTAAATCGGATGGCCTGCTCCTACTCTACTCACTTTAAGGCTATATGTATGATTTATCACTATACAGAAACTGATTGAGATCATGTCTGTTTCAGATGTAAATTGGAGTCTGAAATAAGATCTTGTCTCAATGAGGAGAGCATTGGAAATGAATGTTTTTATGAGCTTATGGATTTTGGTGAGTTTTTTTTTTTTTTTGAATCTCCATATAAAGGGGAATTTTATTTGGAACTATGAAAGTTGCCCCCTCCTCGATGCCCTTCATACTCTTCTTGTAGTAACACCTGTCTGTTTTATTTTCTAAACAAATATTAAAAAGTATAAATTAACATTCTGTTCTTTAGCTAAAATAATAATGTCTCCTTGATTCGATTTCACGTCACACAGAGAAGGAGCTGTCAGAACAATGGCGTGCATACCTTACAGCTGTGATTGACCCTATTCATCAACTGAGAACAGGCCTGAAGAAGCAGTACTACACTTCCCAGAATGCACCCTGCCATAAGGGCTCAGATTCAACTACGGTTCTGGAAGAGGTCAGTATGACGTCTTTTAAAAACATAATGTTGGGCTGGAGAGATGGCTCGGCAATTAAGAGCACCTGTTGCTCTTTCAGAGGATCCAGGTTCTATTTCCAGTACCCACGCACATGACAGTTCATAACTCCCTGTAACTCCAAAATCTGAGGCCCTCACACAGACATACAGGCAGGCAAAACACCACTGCACATAAAACAAAATAAAACATGATGTGATATTTCATTTTTGTCTGAAATAGAACAGTTGAAACAAACACCTGCCCTGTGAGGTTAAGTAGAGGGCTCCTCTATTTCAACATTTCAACTATGTCCGGGAACCTTCATTTTAACTCACCTTCCTGCCTTCATCCTTGCCCCTCCTCCTAGTGCATTTTTAGATCTTGGCCCAGGATATGGAAATCAAATTGCCTGATTATGTAATTTCCCCACAGGCTCTTCCTAGTCCAGTAAGCCCACCCACAACCTTCTCCACTGAGTCTTCCTTTGTCAATAACATCTCTTGTATGATACTGTCCCATATCATTGTGAGTGCTATAAGTACCTTTCGAGTGTCAAACCTACTCCTGTCTCAAAGCTCTTAGGCCAGCTCTTTTCTCTGTCAGGCTGACGGCCCCATCTGTGATTTAGTTCTTTGCTGACCAGAGAAGTCTCAGTTGTTCCTAACTGGTCACCCTGGGTTCATACCTCTTTCCTCCTCTGCATGCCTCTGTGTGTCCTGGTGTTTGCTAGTTTGTTATGCTAGGTGTAGGGTCTGAACTTTCATCTCTGTACCTGTCAGCTATTCTATAATGTCATGGATAATAAAAAGCTTTAGCTCTCTCTAGCTGTAGACTAGGATGCTTGAGAGCGAAGGCGTGATTGAAATCTTACCATCAACAATTCCAAACTGAGAACAGGGCTTTCTGGGACCATTATGCTGTGAGCCCTGTTTTGGTATAAGGTCTGAACTTCTCACTGAGGCTTGCTTGTGTTATGAGCCTTGGTCATCTGGCTGCTCTTTTCTTCACAAATCTTCAAAAGGACTTTTCTACCCTCTAATTTTTCACCCCCTACTGGTTTCTGAGACTGTGTCTTTCAATAGAAGTAATCTTGGGTGAGTTGCAGTCATTTACATGCTTTCTGTCCACATGCTCTGTCCCCTAGGTTGACTTTGTCAAGGAACAATCCAAGGCTGCCTTTGAAAGACTTCATCAGGAGCAACAGGAGTTAGACAAAGAACTTTTAGACTGGAGCGTGAAGGTAAGTGTGACGTAACTGCTGATTTGACTTGGTCACCCACTTTGTGTTTTTGTTAAATGGTTAAATAAAATAACCATTTCTTTAGTTACTAGGTCACTCTTCAGAAGAAAAGTTTAACTTACTCAGTGAACAGCCCACGGAGTTAGAAACATTGGACTGCCCATACCCTGATCTGAAATCGTCAATCCTTAATGAGTTCTGTAGCTTTACAGAGAAATATCAAGAGAAACTTGAAGATTTTGATCTGCAATTAGAAGACATATGCAGGTGATCAAATACAACTCCTTGACTCCTGAAGGACTGTGTTCAGATTTGTATTAAGGGTCACTAGACTTCTGATTTTACTGTCTTCTAGTTACTTGCGATTGCAATATAGTCAATATAATTTTGGCCTAGATTGTTGAATAGAAAGAATGGGTCTTATTTTGCTTTATTATCTTATTTTATTATGGTGCTGGGGATCTAACCCAGGGCCTTATATATATTTGGTAAGTTCTCTTACAGCAAGAATCCTCTGGCTGTTGGTTTTTGAGGCAGGGTTTCACTCTGTACCATGTGCTGGCTTGGCAGTGGCTTGCAGATTCCTCTGGTCTCAGACCTACAGTCTCCTTCCTTAGTCTTCCAAGTGCTGGAGTTACAGACATGCACCATATACCCAACTGGAAAGAATGTTGTACGTTTACTTTGCATTTTCTTGCTTTCAAAATATTTCCTTGATACCGAGGCTTATAAGAGTTTTACTGGGCCTAGTGTGGTGATGCACACTTTTAATCCAAGCCCTTGGAAGGCAGAGGCAGGTGGATCTCTGTTATGGAAAAACAGAAGGTTCATAAATCATAGCAACAGTCTTTATATTACCCATAATTCTTTCAATATAAATGATGATGTGTTTTATTTGATGAATATTTATTGAAAAATTCCCACTAGACAGTGGTCTCTGTTAAGCTTCTTTGAATTAAGTTCTAGATTAGTCTCAGAAGATGGCTTTCTCTCTTAGAGAACTAGCAGTATTAGAGGGAAAGAAATGTATGTATGTGCCCTAAGCAAATATGATTTTCGTGCAGACATTAACTGAAGAAAAGAGCAACATGCTCGCAGTGAATAAGAAGGTAAAGTCCAATGAGTTTTCAGGGGTGGTCTCTTGGAGGAGGGAAGATAACTTGAATTTAGAGGTAGTTTGCAGTGGTTATCAGCAGCTATGAGCACAAAGGCATATAAATACACTCTCTAATTAGCAGAGTGGATGACATAATTATAATACTAACTGAACTTCCAATTTATCAGGATCTCAATTTATTATACTATGACTGTTTTCTTTTTTTTTTTCATAATTGGGTCTTAGAGAATTCTCATGGTCTTAATATATGCATATGTGTGGGAGTGTACACATTATTTATTTGTTCTTTTAGTTTAGTTTTGATAGTTTAAATCAGGGTTTCACTATGTAGTTCTGGCTATCCTGGGACTCCCTATGTAGACCAGGCTGGCCTTGAACTCACAGAGATCCATCTGCCTCTGACTACCGATTAAAGTGATTAAAGGGGATTAAAGGCCTCTGCTACAATGCCTGACTGAAGATGTACATACTCTACAAGGACTATTTGTCCATATTATCATTTTAAGCCAATGTGACTTGAGTTTCTAAAGTGAAGCAATTAAAAACTCTCCTAATTTGATACAATCATCACCCAAATTCCATGCTTTATACTAGGGTCACAATATTCCTAAAGCCTTTTTAATTATTTGTTTTTTAACTTTACTTAATTGTTATGTAATAATATATATCTCTATACAGAAGCTTGTTGGAACGTATTCGGTCACAAAATAAATCCCCTTCATCACAATATATACACCACAATATATTGTATGTAATGTACACAGGGTACACATTTTACTAGTTATTTGTTGTAGCAATGAAAGGCTGAGCAAAAACTGTAAAAGGACCAACTAGGTGTGTAGATTATGTCCACAGAGGTTATTTTATAGGTGAAAAGGAGAAAAATATACATTTACAAAATGAACAATATTGAGGCATTACTATGAATGTAGAACCAAGAGAGCAGTATACAGCGCGCCTTGTGTGTAGCAGAGAGGAGGGAGCTTCAGCACAGTCACTCACAGATTTGTCTTTGAGTGTTTGAAGCAATGTACAGAACTCAATAGCATTCACTGGCTCTGGGGAGGGAGACTTCATGTAAGATCGCAGGGACTCACCATCACACTTGGCTAAGACAAAGAATTTTTTGAAGAGGGAAAAATATACAAAGGTAAAAAAAAATATTAAGTAACAAACAAAAATGTTGGCAACATGTGAGATGAAAGATATTAAAATACCTAACACATAAGGATATTTTGCAAATTAATTAAATAATAAACAGCAAAGTAGAGAACAAAAAAGGAGATGAAGAAGGAAATTATTTCCTTTTTCTGCTAATATTTACTTAGTGTTTACAAGCATAAATCAGACAAAATTCTCAGTACGTTTTCTTAGTTAGTATTCTATTGCTGTAATGAGACACCATGCCCACAGCAACTCTTATAAAGAAAAACAATTAATTGGGGCTGGCTTATAGTTCAGAGGTTTAGTCCATTACTGTCAGGCAGGAAGCATGATGACATGCAGGCAGGGATGGTGCTGGAGAGGTAGTTGAGAGTTCTACATCTGGATCAGCTGGCAGCAGGAAAAGAGAGAGCCAGTGGGCATGGCTTATGCTTCTGAATACTTAAATCCCCCTCCCCGTGACACACTTCCTCCAGCAAGGACACACCCATTCCAACAAAGCCATACCTCTTAACCCCCGTCAAATAGCACTACTCCCTAATGACCAAACACTCATATATAAGCATATGAGGGCTATTCCTATTCACATCACCACATTTGTGATCAAGTTGATAACACACAGAAGTGTGGTTCACAAGGCAATTGTGATCCACAGTATTAGAAGCTGGTGAGTCCTACAAAGGCATAAGTTAGAGTCAGAGAACATACTGGAATTTTAGAAGACAGATTGCAGTTCTGAAAAAACCAAAACCAAAGTCAAAACAAAACACCTTGGGTCTAGGTTTCAGTTGGGCAATGACATGATGAGAAGCCATGAAGTGGGTTGAGAGAGCTGGTCATGAAGACATTGGGCATAAGAACATCATAGCCCATGATTCTTGAGATGTATGAGTGTGCCCAACAAGGGTCCAGTGTCCAGGAACCCAGGGATAGATCAGCAGAATACTTAGATGAGGTTCAACAGGTAAGAGTGAATAGTAAGCTATTATTTGTGTTGAGTGTGTGTGTGTGTGTGTCTGTGTGTGTACCTCTGTACATACGTGTGTATGTAGCAGGGAGTTGAACTCAAGGACTCATGCATGCTCAGTCAGTGATATACCATTGAACTCCATCCTCACGCAAGAAGTAGGATAGAGATATTTTTTAACCTCATCTTTTATATAAAGTGACCTTGAACTTCTTAGACCAGTGGTTCTTAACCTTCCTAACACCATAACCCTTTAATATAGTTCCTAATATTGTGGTGACCCCAAGCATAAAATTATTTTTATTGCTACTTCACAACTGTAATTTTGCTAGTTATGAATCATAATGTAAATATATGATATTCAGGATATCTGCTATGCAGGCCCCTGTGAAAGGGTCAGTCATTCAACAACCGTAGGGTTTGCGACCTACTGGTTGAGAACCACTGTCTTAGATTGTGTCAAGCAGAAGAGAGCAGTGGGAAACCTTGGTTCAGGTTGTGGCAACATAGTTTTGGCAAATTAATGTGCTTAATGATGGTGGGGGTGGAGCACAAGAAAAGATTGGACACACAGGAAGTTGTTAACCTGTCTCAAAATATAAGGTGAAGAAGTGATAGACACTCAACATCGACTCTGGTCTCCATGTGTGTGCACACATAGAGAATCTTTATATTGGGGGGATAATATATATCTCTTCTGAAATAACATTAAAGGGAAAAAAATCATTAAAGTGAAGTAAGTATTTGACTTCAGTGCTGTTAGATATTAATTTTTCTCTTCAAATTGGTAGCAAAATCTTGAAGACTACCTGTGTTGGTTAGTGTTTTGTCCAACATATTAGCTGATGACATGATGGTGGCCTTGATCAAGGTGGTGGGAAGTCGTGAGCTCTTGGACACTGTTTGAGGGTAGAGCCAAGGCATCTGCTAGTAGAGTCACAAAAGTAAAAGCCTAGGTTTGTTTGGATTGGGTATCTCAGAGAATTGGAGTGGGCAGGCTATCTAGTTGGGGGTGGGAAGTTTAGGTGTCCAGGCTTGGATATACTGAGTTTGGGGCAGACATTTTGGGCTTTGTGAGTTCAGAGTTCAAGAAGAAGATCTGGTATAGTTTTACTTTGTGAGTCATTAACATGAGATTGGATATGGTGCCCAGAGCAATGATCCAAGAAAGAAAAGAGACCAAAACTCCAACCCAGACATGTGAGCAAGACAGTGTCAGAGAAAAGAGGGAGAAGCAACAAAAGATAGACAGGTAGACAGATAGATGATAAATAGACAAATAGATCAATAGATGATAAATAGATATAGGTAGGTATAGATGATAGATAGATAATAGATGGGTAGATGATAGATGCAGAGAGACACAGAGAGAGGACAGATGAAGTAAAAGCAGCCTGTACTATTTGTAAAGGAGGTGATGAATCACTGAATAAATGCTACATATTCCAATAACTAATAACTGTTTGGCTCTAAAGGGAGATATCTGGGAACCATTTTTCTTTTTTTTTTTTTTTTTTTTTTTTTTTTTTGAGTAACTGAACAACTGTTTTTTTTTTTTTTTTTTTTTTTTTTTTTTTTTTTTTTTTTAGAAGACCGTACTCCATATACAGGCTGCATGTTTTGGGATAGCCCCCACTCCAGATGTTTGAGACCTACATGAAAACCAAGCTGCACATTTACAACATATGTGCAGGGAGGCCTAGGTTCAGCCCATGGAGGTAGATCTGTGTAGACTAGGTATGCTCCACGGTTGGTGATTCAGTCTCTGAGAGCTCCAAGGGTTCAGTTTCGTTTACTCTGTTGATCTTACTGTGCAGTTCCTATCTCCTTAGGGCCCACAATCCTTCCACCTATTCTTCTTTAAGAGTCCTCAAGCTCCATCCACTGTTTGGCTCTGGATGTCTGTATCTGTCTGAGTCAGCTGCTGGTTAGAGCCTCTCAGAGGACAGCTTGCCCCTGTCTGTTCTCAGGCTGGAGGTTTAGATCCTGGGAGCTCTGGTTGAATCTTTTGATACTCGTTCTAAAAAGGACAAAAGCACCCTCACTTTGGTCTTCCTCCTTCTTCTTGAGTTTCATGAGGTTTATGCGTTGCATCTTAGGTATTGTGTGTTTTGGGGCTAATATCCACTTATCAGTGAGTGCATACCATGTGTGTTCTTTTGTGATTGGGTCATCTCACTCAGGATGATATTTTCTAGCTCCATCCATTTGTCTAAGAATTTCATGAGCTCATTATTTTTAATGGCTGAGTAGTACTCCATTGTGTAAATGTACCACATTTTCTGTATCCATTCTTCTGTTGAAGGACATCTGGGTTCTTTCCAGCTTCTGGCTATTATGAATAAGGCCGCTATAAACATAGTGGAGCATGTGGCCCTGTTGCATGTTGAAATATCTTCTGGGTATATACCCAGGAGGGGTATAGCTGGGTCCTCAGGTAACACTATGTTCAATTTTCTGAGGTATCGCCAGACTGCTTTCCATAGTGGTTGTACCAGCTTGCAATCCCACCAACAATGGAGGAGTGTTCCTCTTTCTCCACATCCTCGCCAACATCTGCTGTCACCTGTGTTTTGGATCTTAGCCAATCTGACTGGTGTGAGGTGGAATCTCAGTGTTGTTTTCATTTGCATTTCCTGATGACTAGGGATGCTGAGCACTTCTTTAGATGTTTTTCAATCATTCGAGTTTCCTCAGTTGAGAGTTCTTTGTTCAACTCTCTACCCCATTTTTTAATAGGGTTTTTTGAAGGTCTGGAATCTAGTTTCTTCAGTTCTTTGTATACCTTGGATATTAGCCCTCTATCAGATGTAAGGTTGGTGAAGATCTTTTCCCAGTCTGTTGGTTCCCGCTTTGTCCTGTTGACCGTATCCTTTGCTTTACAGAAGCTTTGCAGTTTTATGAGATCCCATTTGTCAATTCTTGATCTTAGAGCATACGCCATTGGTGTTCTGTTCAGGAACTTTTCCCCTGTGCCCATATGATCAAGGCTTTTCCCTATTTTCTCTTCTATTAGTTTCAGTGTAGCTGGTTTTATGTGGAGGTCCTTGATCCACTTGGAATTGAGCTTTGTAGAAGAAGATAAGTATGGATCAATTTGCAGTCTTCTACAAGTTGACCTCCAGTTGGACCAGCACCATTTGTTGAAAATGCTGTCTTTTTTCCACTGGATAGTCTGAGCTCCTTTGTCGAAGATCAAGTGACCATAGGTATGGGGGTTCATTTCTGGGTCTTCTATTCTATTCCATTGATCCTCCTGACTGTCTCTGTTCCAATACCATGCCGTTTTTATCACTATTGCTTTGTAGTACAGCTTGAAATCGGGGATGGAGATTCCCCCAGAAGTTCTTTTATTGTTGAGTGTAGTTTTCGCTATCCTGGGTTTTTTGTTATTCCAAATGAATTTTAAGATTGCTCTTTCTATCTCTGTAAAGAATTGAGTGGGAATTTTGATAGGGATTGCATTAAATCTGTAGATTGCTTTCGGCAAGATAGCCATTTTTACTATATTAATCCTTCCAATCCATGAGCATGGGAGATCTTTCCATCTTCTGAGATCTCCTTCGATTTCTTTCTTCAGGGTGTTGAAGTTCTTGTCATACAGGTCTTTCACTTGCTTGGTTAGATTCACAGCAAGATATTTTATACTATTTGTGACTATTGTAAATGGTGTCGTTTCCATAATTTCTTTCTCAGCCAGTTTATCCTTTGTGTAGAGGAATGCTACTGATTTGTTTGAGTTAATTTTATACCCAGCCACTTTGCTAAAGTTGTTTATCAGGTTTAGGAGCTCTCTGGTGGAAGTTTTGGGGTCACTTAAGTATACTAACATGTCATCTGCAAATAGTGAAGCTTTGACTTCTTCCTTTCCAATTTGTATCCCTTTGATCTCCTTGTGTTGCCTAATTGCTCTGGCTAGGACTTCCAGAACTATATTGAACAGGTAGGGGGAGAGTGGGCAGCCTTGTCTAGTCCCTGATTTTAATGGGATTGCTTCAAGTTTCTCTCCATTTAGTTTGATGTTGGCTACTGGCTTGCTGTATATTGCTTTTACTATGTTTAGGTATGGACCTTGAATTCCTGATCTTTCCAAGACTTTTATCATGAAGGGGTGTTGAATTTTGTCAAATGCTTTCTCAGCGTCAAGAGATATGATCATGTGGTTTTTTTCTTTGAGTTTATTTATGTAGTGGATTACGTTGATGGATTTCCGTATATTGAACCAACCCTGCATTCCTGGGATAAAGCCTACTTGATCATGGTGGATAAGTGTTTTGATGTGTTCTTGGATTCGGTTCGAGAGAATTTTATTCAGTATTTTTGCATCGATATTCATAAGGGAGATTGGTCTGAAGTTCTCTTTTCTTGTTGGATCTCTGTGTGGTTTAGGTATAAGCGTAATTGTGGCTTCATAGAATGAATTAGGTAGTGTTCCTTCCGTTTCTATTTTGTGGAATAGTTTGAAGAGAATTGGTATTAGATCTTCCTTGAAGGTTTGATAGAATTCTGCACTAAAACCATCTGGACCTGGACTTTTTTTGGTGGGGAGACTTTTAATGACTGCTTCTATTTCTTTCGCAGTTATGGGACTGTTAAGATGGTTTATCTGATCCTGATTTAACATTGGTAACTGATACTTGTCTAGAAAATTGTCCATTTCATCCAGATTTTCCAATTTTGTTGAGTATAGGCTTTTGTAGTAGGATCTGATGATTTGTTGAATTTCCTCAGTTTCTGTTGTTATGTCACCCTTTTCAGTTTGGATTTTATTGATTTGGATACTGTCTCTCTGCCCTCTGATTAGTCTGGCTAAGGGTTTATCTATTTTGTTGATTTTCTCAAAGAACCAGCTCCTGGTTTTATTGATTCTTTGTATAGTTCTCTTTGTTTCTATTTGGTTGATTTCAGCCCTGAGTTTAATTATTTCCTGCCGTCTACTCCTCTTGGGTGTTTTTGCTTCTTTTTGTTCTAGAGCTTTCAGGTGTGTTGTCAAGCTGCTAGTGTGTTCTCTTCCAGTTTCTTTTTGTATGCACTTAGAGCTATGAGCTTTCCTCTTAGCACTGCCTTCAGTGTGTCCCATAGGTTTTGGTATGATGTGTCTTCATTTTCATTAAATTCTAAAAAGTCTTTAATTTCTTTCTTTATTTCTTCCCTGACCCCATTATCAACGAGTAGAGTATTGTTCAGTTTCCATGTGAGTGTGGGCTTTCCATTGTCTTTGTTGTTATTGAAGACCAGCTTTAGACCATGGTGATCTGATAGGATGCATGGGATTATTTTGATTTTTTTATATCTGTTGAGGCCTGTCTTGTGACCAATAATATGGTCTATTTTGGAGAAGGTACCATGAGGTGCAGAGAAAAAGGTATATTCTTTTGTTTTTGGGTGAAATGTTCTATAGATATCTGTTAAGTCCATTTGGTTTAAAACTTCTGTTAGTTTCACTGTACTTCTGTCTAGTTTCCGTTTCCCTGATCTGTCCAGTGCTGAGAGTGGGGTATTGAAGTCTCCCACAATTATTGTGTGAGGTGCAATATGTGCTTTGAGCTTTAGTAAGGCTTCTTTTATGAAAGTGGGTGCTCTTGCATTTGGTGCATAGATGTTCAGAATTGAGAGTTCATGTTGGTTGACTTTTCCTTTGACAAATATGAAATGACCTTCCTTATCCTTTTTTATATCTTTAAGTTGAAAGTCAATTTTATTCGATATTAGAATGGCTACTCCAGCTTGTTTCCTAGGACCATTTGCTTGAAAAATTGTTTTCCAGCCTTTTACTCTAAGGTAGTGTCTGTCCTTGTCACTGAGGTGGGTTTCCTGTATGCAGCAAAAAGTCGGATCCTGTTTGCGTATCCAGTCTGTTAGTCTATGTCTTTTTATTAGGGAATTGAGTCCATTGACATTAAGAGATATTAAGGAGAGGAGACTGTTGCTTCCTGTTATTTTTGCTAAAAGGGGAGGCATTGTTTGTGTGGCTATCTTCTTTTGGGATTGTTGGAGGTGAATTACTTTCTTGCTCTTTCTAGGGTATGATTGCTCTCCTTGTAATGGGTCTTTCCTGCTATTATTCTTTGTAGTGCTGGGTTTGTGGAAAGATATTGTGTAAATTTGGCTTTGTCATGGAATATCTTGGTTTTTCCATCTATGGTAATAGAGAGTTTTGCTGGGTATAGTAGCCTGGGCTGGCATTTGTGTTCTCTTAGGGTCTGCATGACATCTGACCAGGATCTTCTGGCTTTCATAGTCTCTGGTGAGAAGTCTGGTGTAATTCTGATAGGTCTGCCTTTATATGTTACTTGGCCTTTTTCTCTTACTGCTTTTAAAATTCTTTCTTTTTTTGTGCATTTTGTGTTTTGATTATTATGTGACGGGAGGTATTTCTTTTCTGGTCTAGTCTATTTGGTGTTCTGTAGGCTTCTTGAATGATTATGGGCATCTCGTTCCTTAGGTTAGGGAAGTTTTCTTCTATGATTTTGTTGAAGATATTAACTGGCCCTTTAAGTTGTGAATCTTCACTCTCTTCTATACCTATTATCCTTAGGTTTGGTCTTCTCATTGTGTCCTGGATTTCCTGGATGTTTTGTGTTAAGAGTTTTTTGCATTTTTCGTTTTCCTTGACAGTTGTATCAATATTTTCTATGGTATCTTCTGCACCTGAGATTCTCTCTTCTATCTCTTGTATTCTGTTGGTAATGCTTGCGTCTGTGACTCCTGATTTCTTTCTTAGGTTTTCTATCTCCAGAGTAGTCTCCCTTTGTGATTTCTTTATTGTTTCTATTTCCATTTTTATGTCCTGGATGGTTTTGTATAAATCCTTCACCTGTTTGGTTGTGTTCTCTTGTGATTCTTTAAGGGCTTTTACCTGTTTACCTGTGTTCTCCTGGATTCTTTGAGAATGTTATTTATGTCCTTCTTAAAGTCCTCCATCATCATCATTAAAAGTGATTTTAGGTCTGACTCTTGCTTTCCTGGTGATATGGGGAGTTCAGGACTTAATGTGGGAGAACTAGGTTCTGATGATGACATGTGTTCTGGGTTGCTGGCCTTGTATACTTGCGCTTGCCTTTTGCCATCTGGTTCTCCTTGGTGCTACCTGTGCTGTCTCTGGCAGGAACCTGTCTTTCCTGTTCTCTTGGTTGTGTCAGAACTGTTTAGGTTGGGTGTCGCTGCTGAGGTTCGAGCTAGGGCCCAGGATCTGCTCAGTGCTTTGGTCCGGACTGGAAGGAATCAGTGCTCTGGGCCAGGAGTGAGTTCCTGGATCCCTGTGGGACCTGGTTACTCCCTGTTTGGGACAGGTGTTGCTGCCTCCTTGCTTAAGAAGCTGTTCGAGTTAGAGCTCCTGGGAGCCACGCTTTCTCTGGGTTCTGTGAGATTGGTTGCAGAGTTGCCGACCGAGATCTGCTGAGTGCCCAGGCCCAAACCGGAAGAAACCAGTGCTGGGGCCAAGAGTGAGTACCTGGGTCCCGGTGGGTCCCAGTGGGTCCCAGTCACTCCCTGTTTGGGGTGGGTGTTGCTGTCTCCTTACCAGAGATACTGCCTGGGTCAGAGCTGCTGGGTGCCCCACTTCTGCCGGGTTTTGTGAGGTTCAGTGCAGAGCTGCCTCCAGGGATCTGCTGCCTGGGCCCGGACCGGAAGCGGAAGTCTCGGGAACCATTTTCATTGGCAAAGAGGACGTGAATGGCTAGTTGAAGTGGGTTTGAGTGAGTGGGTGGAGAAGACAATGAAAGTGGACAACTTGAGAATTTTTTTCTGCCAAGGAAAACAGCAGGATCTCTTTTTGCTGTTGAGCTCCCCACTATCTTAGGTTTTAATTTTATTTAAAATAGGTATAATAGCAATGTATTTGATGCTCATGGGGATAACCTAGTAAGGGATAAACTTTAGAGGAGAAGGAAGGCAAGGAGGAAGGAGGGAGGGAAGAGCCACACAGAGGCAGAGGGAGTGGGGGAGGTGGAGGGGGAGGGAGAGGAAGAAGGGGAGTGGGAGGGAGAGATGTGTTTGGGGATTGTGGAGGCTTAGGATCAGCACGGGGCGATTCATGTACGTCAGAACTAAGGTGGGGGCAGGTGATGCATAGCATGTGATTCAGATGCTGGAGGCTGAGATGTCACGGTGGCCTGGAACTTCTCAGCTGTAATTCTAAACACAAATGAATCAGAAATGTATGACCCTCTCTACTTATCAAAGGAATGGAAAATAAAACAAAACTCAAATACTTACCTTGTGAGAATGCCCAAAAGACAACAGTTTTACCCAGGGTTAGAAACAGTATGAGGGAAATGGCTATTTACATATAATTGGCATGTGACATTTTTCAAAGCCACACGATATTTGTCAAATATGGTGACGGCACCGGAAACCTATGGGGCCAGGAACATGGTTCAGTCAGTAAAGTGACTGTAAAAGACAAGCATGGGGACCTGAGCTCAGATTCTGAGCAACCATATAAAAAGGCAACTGTGGTCACACATCTGAAATCCTCGCACTGGTGGAGACTGGGTGATTCCTAGAGTCTAGCACCAGCAAGTCTTAAACAACTGCTGAGCTTCATGTGCAGTAAGGAACCTTGGCTCAAAATATAAGATGAAGAGTAGTTAGTTATCTAATATCACCCTCTGGTCTCCACATACACACATGGGCAAGCATGCACACACACAGTCTTTATATTGGGGGGGGGAATAATAGTTGTCTCATCAGAAGTAATAATGGAAGAAAAAATTCTCTCAAGTGAAATATTTCAATTCAAGTGTATTCAATATTAATTTTTCTCTTCCCACTGGTAGCAAAATCTTCAAGACTGCCTGTGTTGGTTAGTGTTTTGTGAACTTGGCATAAGCTAACATCAGCATGGGAAAGACACCCGAACTGAGGACTTGCCACCATCACATTGGCCGGTGGGCATGTCTGTGGGGCATTTTTTATTATTATTAATGATGGATGAGGGAGTGCCTGCCTCATTGTGAGTAGAGGGACCCCTCAGTGGGTGGTCCTGGGTTCTCTAAGAAAGCAGGCTGAGCACACAGTGGACAGCAAGCTAAGACATTACCTAAACAGCCAAGCATTAGGCAGCAGTGCCATCTGGCATGCTGTGTCCATTCAGCACATTGCAACACTAATTCTAATCCATAGGGATTTTTTAATGACACAAATAGCTGTGATATGTGTTATGTAAGTAAAAAGCAGGTCACAAAGTAGTTTATATAATGTAAATTCTCTTGCTGTTTCTTAAACTATGACATATACATCTGTACAAACACAGCCGAAAGACTGGAAACCCATTGTTCAAATAAACAATAACCACAGTCACCTCAGGTAGTGAAATTATAAACATTTTCACATATTTGGTTCTTATTTTGTAAGGCAAATCACAGGTTTAGAATTTTAAGTTAAAAGTTCAATAGATCATTGATATTTAATGAGTATCTCGTGCATGATATGACAAGTACCCATGACCTTAATTCTTGGTTTATCTCATTTTAATAGCTGTGTTTTGTCAGGCAAGGCACACATTTGTAAGCTTGTCTCTTGGGAGGCAGAAACGGAAGGACTGTGAACTTGAGACCTGCCTGGACCACATAGCCAGACCCGGTCTCACGGGATGGAAGAAACAAAGGGACGAAGGAAGCTGTTTTATACATTAAATAACTGCTGTTCAGAGAAAGGAAGGCCATTTCCCTAGTTTTGAGCCCTTAGTAATTCAACAGATGAGGTCCTTTCTGTCCATCTAAATAAGAAAGCTATTTACACATGCCAGGAAGCTGGTCAACCGGCTTGAGTCCTAGATAGGAGATGTTTAATGAAAACATGTGAGCCGCATATGTAATTAAACTTTTTAATTAAAAAGAAAAAGGTGATACATTTCAAATACATTGCAATTAATATTTCCAAAATATTGTAATTGCAACATGCAACACATATTTGAGAATTACTGATGAGCCATTATACACACTCCTTTTTCATCCACTTTGTGAAGCATGCTCACAACCCAGATCGTGTTAACACGGACATGTCAAGCCACACACGTGTGCCTGGTGGCTAGCATCTTGGATAGCACAGCTCTAAAGGATGGTCTAAAACACACTATAAAAACCAATCTGACCACAGTGGAGCCTCACCCTTGATAACACTGGCAGAAGACTTTGGAGTCTGCCTTGGTGGATTAGGCTGTGTGTCATTAAGAACAGGAAGGTGAGCTTAATTGCATCTTTTAGACTCAAAATAGATCGAAGCTTTAATTTCCTTACATTTAGATGAATTAATCATGTAGATGAGACATAATTGTATGATGGTCCATTCAGTTGTGTCAGATCTGAAGTCAATATGTGGACGACAGCAAGATAACAAGTGATTTATGATTTATTGTTGATAGGTATATTACATTTTGTACTGTTGGCTCATAATTAATATTCTGAGATCTGAACTTGACTCCTGTTTAACAATGAGCTCGCATCAAAGAGCCAGTGCTCTAGGATCATGCTTTTCAACTTAATTACTTCGATTCATCGTATTTCGTTAGCACCGTTCAAAGTGTCGCTTTAGCGCTCTGTGGACATTTCAGTTTGTGTATTTATCTCTGAGTTCAGAAATACTTTGCAGAAAAATTTAAAAATAGGGATAGGCAAAGAGAAAAAAGAAGTTAATCTAAATCCAAGAGAGATCTTAGAGCAATGCTTTTGTTTATGGAGAGAACTCTATATGCATATCCACGGCTACCCTAGTTTGAATCCCACTTGTTGCTGGTCTTCTGCTAAGTGGCGTTTATTTACACAGTTTCTCCTCTGTTTTGAGTCACCCACTAAATATCCTTGTACATGTATTTTATTAGATGACTAGTAGGATAATATGTGATTATATCATATAAATTTAGCCAAGTCCTCACTTTTGAGTAGTAGGTATTCTACATTCTAATGTTCTTTTAGAAACTTTGAAATGGATTGGCTTGTCACTGTTTTTTTTTTTGTTTTGTTTTTTTTTGTTTTTTCCTCTGCAGTTGGATTTTAGAAATGGAGATTCTGAGTCAAAGAATATTGTTAAGTGTTAAGAATATTGTTATATTTTCTTCCAGAAAATCAACCTAAGTTATAATTTCTTTTCCTTCTTCTTTTAGGTTTCTTCTTCCCTCTTCCCTCCCCTCTCCCCTCCTCTTTCACTTCCTCTCCCCTATCCCCTCCCTTCCTTTCCTCTCCCCTCCCTTTTCCTTTCCTCTCCCCTATCCTTTCCCCTCCTCTTCCTCTCCCTTCCCCCCTTCCTCCCTCCCCTCCCTTCTCTTCCCTCTCCCCTCTTCTTCTCCTCCTCCTCTTCTTCCTCCTCCTTCTCTCTCTCCCTCTCCCTTTTGTTTATTTTAAGACAGACTCTTTGTATCAGACTGACCTCAAACTCATGGACTCCTGTGAGCCTGAGCTACTGACCCCCTAGCTCCCAGTGCTGGAATCTCAGTCTTGTACCACCAATCCCAGCACAAATCATATCATGTTTCACCATTTGGTTCATCGCTACATTAGTGACAAGGCCTTATATATCGCTGTCCCGAGGGCGCACTGCCAGGGTCCCGTTCATGATCTTTCCTTTAGTTTACCAACACAGTGCACCTCTATCAGTGTCCTTCAGTAAAAAGAGAAGCACACACATTTCCATTTTGCCAAAGCAAACTGGATATTCCATTGCTACTAAGGATGACCTGGGATAAGTCAATGCCAGAAGACAACATGGCCTCATACAAGTTTAAACAAACAGATGCCTGTGCATGGGTCTCCTCCTGATGAACACAGTGAGAAGAAAATAGGAAAACAGCAAAACGGAGATGACATGAATTCACTGACAAATGAAGCCACAAGTTAAAACATTACAGCTTAACCTCCACAGGGCATTTTTTTTTTTTTTCTGGAAAGTGCACTCCCAGAACTGTTGGGAGGGTTCAGCGCCCGAGCTTGACCAGGCTCAGGCTCTGCATGTGGACCTCTGCTGGCTGTGTGCCAAAGCGATTACTACAGGGAGAGGGTCTGAGAAAGCAGTATGGTCCTTTGGTCTTCAAGGGTTTGCTTAGTCCCATTCGTTAGCTGACCCAGGCAGTCAACATTGGCCACCGCACCCCCCCCCCCCCACACACTTCCATTGGTGCAGTTCATGGGGAAATTCCCACACATTGCTGACATTTGCATCTGTTGGAGAATGGGTAATCATTGTACACAATTTTCTGTTTGTCATATACCTATAGTAGCATTGTTTTAAAAGAAAATTTGCACGAAAATTACTGGTTATAACTTAATGTTAGCTCATACCAGAAAACACATCTAGCAAGTATTAAGCTAGCTTTGGGTGTGGTGCAAGAATAAAATATTTGTTTTAATTTTTTTTGCCTATAGCAGAATGCATCCTATCCAAAAAAAAAAAAAAAAAATCATGAATCTCCTTTTTAAAAGATTGAAACATTCTTTACTTATATGGACACACATGAGTCTGTGTGCATGCATGTGCAAGTGTGTGTGCGTATGTGTGTATATTTGTATCTGTGTGTTGTTTCATGCCTGTGGAGGACAGAATCGAGCTTTGGATCCCCTGGAGCTGGAGCTATTGGCAGTTGTGAGCTGCTTGATATGGGTGCTTGGAACTGAACTTGCGACCTCTGCTAGAGCATCAAATGCTCCTAACTGCTGAGCCATCTCTCTAGCCCCAGAGTCTAAGTTTTATGTAACATGCCACAAAGTTGTCTTTGAGTTTACTTCGTTGAATTTTATTTATTTGCATGTTATGATTTATAAAATGTAAAAATAACATTTGCTATGTCTTTAATTCCTTAAAAAAAGATTTGTTTTTAATATTTTTATTTGTGCATACGTATGTGGGCACACATGCGTGTAGGTGTTTAAGGAGGCCTGAAAAGGGCATGTAATCCCCTGGATTTGAGGTTTCAGGTGGCTGTCATGAACCTGATGTGGGTGCACAGAAGCAAACTTGGGTCTCCTGCAACAGTCAGCTCTTAACCTCTGAGTCAGATCTCTACTCCCTAAGCAGGCTTTATTGGTAGCATCTTATCACCTATAGCTGATTAAAAGAAAAAACAAAGAAAATATACTGATGAATAAATAAAACTCCTTTTACTTTTAACCAACATGTAACAATTGTACGTATGTCTGCAGTGCGAAACATTAATTCACACACACACACACACACACACACACATACACACACATGAATACATACACACACACACACACACACACACACTGGTACCCGGCATTTCTATCAGTCTCTACCTCTATTATTCTTCTGAGTGTATAAAATCCCCTCTCCTAGCAATTTGAAATATTTGATTATTTCTTGTCCATCATCACTTCCCCATGGTGCTCTAGAAAATTAAAACTTTTTTTCTGTCCCAATTCATACCTACAAGAGTTGACCATCCTCTTTGTAGGTTTCCTTTTTTACACCCTCCCTGGCTCTGGTGACCACTGTGCTTTCTGTTTCCTGGAGAAAACCCTTTAGCTTTCATATATAAATGATATCAAGTAGTGTCGGTCTGCCCGTGTTTTTCCGATTTTACTCAATACACTCCAGTTTCATCTACAGCATGGCAAAGGACAGAAAGTCAGTGTTCAGCTTTGGTAGGTGTAGTACTGGGCCTCGGCTGTTGACCACCTCCGAGTCTTCTCAAAGAGGGAACCTCACCCGAAAAATTGTGTCAATCAGGAGGGCCTCTGGCACACCCGTGAGTCATTTTCTTAACTTCTAATTGATGTGATGGCCGAGCCCACTGAGAGGGGCCCAGCCCAGACAGCAGGTCGGTCTGAGCTATGGGAAAGCTAGGGGCAGAAGCCAGAGGGAGTGAGCCAATGAGCAGCTTTCCTCATGCTTCCTGCTTCCGCCTCTGCAATGGCTTGCTGTCCTTGCTTTCCTTATGGACAGATTCTGGCTTGGAAGTTGCAGCCAAATAAACCTTGTCCTCTCCAAGTTGCTTTTGGTCATGGTGTTTATCACAGCCACAGAGAAGCAAACTAGGGTGTGGTAGATTTTGCACATATACATATCCAGACATATGCATTAACCCTAGATTTTAAATTAATTTGTACATTTTTTTAAAATTTATTTTTGTATTTCTTTGGTGTTAGCTGTGACCTTTTTTATGTTTGATTTTCTTTATTGGAATCTTCTCTTTTTCCTATAAGTAAGTTTGTCAATTTAGCTTGTCTTTAATTTCATCAGTCTTTCATAGTTTTGTTTTGTCTCGGTTTCATCTTTTTCCTTTCTGTTTTGACCTTTGTAATAGCTTTCTTTTTTTATTAATTTTGGATTTGGTTTGATTTTGCGTTTCTTGTTCCTTGAGTTGTATTATTAGGTTATTTATTTAAAATCTAATTTTAAATAGAATTATGTTTATTTCATTATAACTGGATGTTCCAACATTAGATGTCAATATAGTTATAAGTGTTGAATTTTTTCCTTTTTCACTAAATTTTGACAGTATTTTCTCCACAATATTTAGCTCAAAGTCTCTATTTTATCTGATATCAACATTGGTATCAGTTACTTTGGACTTCTAATTGCATGATAGATCCTTTCCTGTTCTTTCACATTCAATTTCTGTGTATTTTAACTAGCAAACTGAGTTCCGTACAACATGTGGCTAGGTCTCATTAATTCTTTCCATGTAACCAGTCTATAGTGAATTTTTAAAAAGTTATTTGCATGTATGTTTGTCACATGAATCAACATGTTCATGCATGTGTGCATATATGCATGCTGGTGTGTGTGAGTGTGTGCAAGCTCGAACAGTGTGGAGGCCAGAGGTTGACATCCAGTGCCTTCCTCATTCCTGTCCACATTACTGTTTTTGAGACAATGTCTCCCATGGAACCTGCTGCTCACTGATTTGGCTAGTCTAGCTGGCCAGGAAGCTCCAAGAATATGCTTGTCTCTATTTCCCCAGTGCACCATCATAGCTATTAGGGATCTGAACTCAGTTCGTCTCCTCATCCCCAGTCTATGTCATTTTTATTACAGGATTTTAATTCATTTGCAACCAAGGTCATTTTTGATAAATACATTCACCCATGATTTTGATATTTTTTCCCCTCATGTTGTTTTGCAAATGTTTTTCCTTTCTCTGTTGTGTTTTCAGTGGTGGTGGAGTCTGATTCTCTTCTTCTTTTCTCCTGTGCATCTACTCTATCATTGACTCTTCTTCCCATGGTTTTGTGATGGTAACGGACACCCTTCATATCTATGTAGGTCACCTTGAGCGCGTCTTGCAAGGCCAGCCTGGTAGTAGTGATGGATCTCCTCAGTGTTCGTTTTGAAACCCTTTCCATTTCTCCTGCACTTTTGAAATTAGCTTTGCTGTGTCCGGCATGCTGAGTTCAACTGTGCTGTTTGATCAGGGCTTTGAGTGTCTCCTGCAGTTCTTTTTTGGGCTTGTAAAATTTCTATGGAAAAGTCTGCTCTCAGCTTAATGAAGTTTTTTTTTTTTTTTTTTTTTTTTTTTAATGATTTCTCCTTTTGTTTTGCTGCTTTAAGAATCCTATTTTACTTTTAAAAAATGCATATGTGTATATGCATATGTGCATGCACATGCGTGTGCAGATTTGTATGGAGGCCAGATGACCTCAGGGTCATCCTCAAGAATGGTGTCTATTTCTTTTGAGACAGACTCTCAATGGTGTGGAGCTTACCAATTAAGCTAGGCTGGTTGGCCAGTGAGGCCAGGAATCCTCCTGTCTCTACACCCCCATCTAGCGCTGGGATTATAAGTGAGGGCCACCATGCCTGGCCTTCATGTGGGGCTGGCCTAATCATGCTTGCTCCGAAGGCGCTTTACTGAGTGAGCCATCTCTCCAGATCCTGCCTTGCACTTCTGACAGTGTGTCCAGAATAGTTCTCAGAGAGGATGTCTTCTGGTCAAATGTTGTAGGACCTTTTGAGCTTCCTGGGCCTACGTGTAAGCTTCAGAAACACCTTGGCAGTTATTTTGCTGAGAAGATTCTCTCTCCTTCTGGAATACCCATAATGCAAAGGTTTGCTCACTTAGTGTCACATAAGTCTCAAAGGCTTCCTCATTCTTTGTGATTTTTGTTGCTTTTCCTTCTAAAACGGTGACTGAATTATTTTTAAAATACATGTCTTTAAACTTAGAAGCATTTTCTTCTGCTTGATGAATTCTACTGCTGAGAATCTCACTGTATTTTAATTGTACTTATTGAGTTTTTAGATCCAATATTTCTAGTAGGCTTTTCGTTGTATTTATTTGAATTAAAAATTGATAGTTATTAAGTTCATATTATGTGTTGCATATTGTTTTGAAATATATATTAAATACAATAATTTAATAAGCTGTATTAAGGTACTCATATATTATATATACTCCTATATATATATACATAGACATAGACGACATAGACATAGATGACATAGATATAGATATTTAGATAGATAGATTCATACATATATATATATATATATATGTGTGTGTGTGTGTGTGTGTGTGTGTGTGTGTGTATCTATATATATTGGAGTACTTTAATACAGCTTACTAGCAATATATTACCCCATACAGTTACTCTTTTTTATTTATTTTTGAGTTAGCATACAAAGTGTAGATTTCATTATTTTCCTTACCCACTTAAGCTAACTCTTTGCCAAATGTCATATTTCACATTATAAATTACTTTTATAGTTTGTTGAATTGTCTATATTTTGAATTCCTTTTCAGGCAGTTCTCCCATGTCTCTTGCTAGTGAGTCACTGTGTTCCTTGGAGATACCATGTATGTCACCTTGTTGTTTCATATTTCTGTGTCCCTGTGTTAACATTTGTGCATCTGACCAGCTGCTTCTATCAGGTGTGCAGGATAACTTTGGGGTAAGTCTTTCTCCTGATGATGTTTCCAGGGTGATGATCGGACAGGCTGCATTGGGACTGGGATTCTTGGATTGCTTTAGGTTTCAGTTGGATACTTTATATAGTGTCTGTGTAACTTCTACAGCTCTTCTCAATATTGGCAGTATCTGCAAGTATCTTAGTGTCGGAGCTTGCAGGATTTGTGGGATATTGTCACCAGCTGGGATGTTGTTTGCTTCTCTCTCTCATTTTGTATGGATTTATTGCCTGTGCCATCTACAATGGGTTTGGAGTTTCTATCTATCTGTTTCTGTGGGTTGCTGCTTTGTTAGTGGGCTCAAGTGTGTTGCTTCATGCTGGTACTGAGCCAAGGAGTTGTCAGTATCCGAGATCTTCACCATGATGAGAAGCAGTAGCCTAGTGAGCAGAGAGTCAATATAGGCTTTTGGAATGACTCAAACACATGAGATTTAGTAGAATTCAACCGGGGCCAAACTGAACTTTCCCAGCTTAGTGCTCTCTTTTTTATGAATGACCTGCTTCGAGTCACCTTTGAGAAACTCATATTGAAATGATGAGTGTGGACTTCAGTGGTGTTTGGAGGCAGAGGAGAATGAATGAAGGCTGAATGTCACATGTTTTGCTCTGCATACCGAAGCCGGATGTCTTAGGAATGCTGGATAAACCATAAACTGGGAAGTCTGGGCGTGCTCTAATGAAGACAAAAGTTCCAAAACACTTTCAATTATAAAATTTGGATAGACCAATAAAATAGAAACGGTAAATAGCTAACAAATATTTTTGTCCAAGGTATTTTAATTAATTAATTAATTAATTAATTAATTAATTTATTTATTCTTCATGTATGGGCATTTTACCTCCACTTATATGCCCGGTGCCCACAGAGGCCAGAAGAGGGCTTCAAATCTCAGGGAATTAGAGCTACAAATGGTTGTGAGCGGACATATGCGTGCTGGGAATCAAACCTGGCTCCTCTGCAGTGCATAACTACTGAGCTTTTGAGCACCTCTATGAGACATTTCTAATTATAAAAGTTTAGGGCAATATTAATGTTTTCTTTAGAAAACTTTAAATATCAAACAATTTTCAATTTCAGAAAGTGGATAAGGGATTTTTTTTTTTAATTAGCCATGTAACCACGTATGTTTTGTTATCACAATCACCAGGGAAGTGGTTAACTTGAACAAGAACTTTAGCAAGTCAAAGCTAACTCAGTCTTAGTTATTTTACATACATGTTTCTGTAATAAGAAAAAAAAATGAAGGTTTGATCAAGAGAGATGAATGTCCAGGTTTTAGTTTAGAAACATGCACATGTTGAATGTGATTTTTTATTTTAGGATCTAAAAGGCCGTGTTTCTAAGAAATGGCTGCTTTGGTACTATGAGGAATCTGCTCTGCTTGAACGTTCACTCCTTTTGGATTTTATTGTGCCAGCTCTCTCTCTCTCTCTCTCTCTCTCTCTGCCTCTCTCTCTCTCTGTGTTCGTGTGCATGCATATGCATGCATATGTGTGTGTGTGTGTGTGTGTGTGTGCTGTGCCTGTGTGTATATGCACATGCATGTGTAGGTCTGTATGCAATAGCAAATCTTCTCCCTTCCCTCTCAAATAGTGATCTAGTGGTTATGCTGTTATTATTGCATGGGTATTTGCCTTAAGACTTATGTCTGCTTCTCTGGAAGCTGCTATAAATATTTTAGAAATGATAATATTATGATATTTAACATGCCATTTCCTTTCAGTATGTTTTTTCATTTTTACTTTTTGTATACTAGAGAAATGACTTGCAACTTGTGTAATTTTGGTAAATAGAGAAAGACAGTTGAGATGTGAAGCTTCTCAAATCAACTGCAAGGTCAAAGTGAATGTCATCACTGCACAGGGCTTACTTAGTTTGAATGTCTGCTTTAAATACTTTATAGTCATCTCATACATTTGAGTGGTTTGTAATGTCATTAAAATAGCAACTAATTAATACATTCATGCAATTTATAAAAATGAACCAAATGCTACAAATTCTTCTGCGGCTATATTTATTTATAACAGTGTGTGCAGCTTAGTGTGTGCTTGTATTTGAAAAGCATTTCAGTAAATGTTTGCTGTTCTCACGTTGTGGACAGTTACAGTCTTGTACCACTATTCAGTAGACAAAAACCATCAAAGTAATTAGTTTACAAGTACTTTTCCATTTAATAAACCTTTTAAGCTGTTTGAAAATTATGGGTAAGATTGCTTGTGGATTATGCTAGGATGAGTTCTATAGAAACAAAAGACAGTTTCCTAGAACAACGGAACTATTAGAAGATGCTCTAAGAAGGCTTTTGAGGTTTACAGGACTGTTAGCAGATGCTCTAAGAAGGCATGTGAAGGCTACAGAGTAGCAGGAGGTGAGGAAGAATGCCTAAGCAAGAGAAGGCATGTTGGTGGAGGCTGATGTTGTTGCCAACTAAGTCAGATTGGTACCAGGGTTGATCTCCTTGGAGGGATCTGATTGGGCTAGCCTTGATGTCCCATGTCTATCAGTCAGCTGCTATTTGTAGTCGGTGTTGCAAACAGTGTGGGAAGGCACCTCAAAGTGAGATGCTTCTGCTGTGGTCACAGAAGAGAAGGGTCTCTTCAAGGATTCCCCCCTAAGAAACAGCCACTATTTTAAAGGCAAATAATAGTTTTAAAGGACAGCAACTCATGGGGCCTAGGGTCTGTCCCTTTCCCCTCTGCAGAACACCCCATATACATATGAATCAGTAAGGGTGGAAATTCAACTGTGTTCAAGGTCTTTTGGTTTTAGAAATAGCTTAAAACATTAACAAGGACATGGGCTTTCATTCTGTTCTTCAGTTTGCTAATGGGATGATATTGAAGAACTTCTGCTAACTTCTGTTAAAATGCATCCACATTACCGTGAATGAAAATGGCCCTTGAGAGAGGACCTGAGACATTGTCCTTGACAACCTGAGGGCATTTTAAATGCCAAGTGCACACAGGCAAGCTTTTCTTCTAGGTTAATTTTCCTACTTGAAATGTTTTATTTGCAGAAGCCTTTGGCTGTCTGCACATGCAGAACCCATCCAGTTGGAACCAAAGCACTCGGTGTATTCATGAATGAATTCATTTTAATATTTCCCCTGCATTGGATTATTATGACATACTGAACAGTTTTCTCTTCGCAGACTACTTCCCACCCTCTTTTTCTTCCTCTATACAGTAGGTATGGAGAATTTTCTTTTTTGAAAGATATTTGTCTCATACTCCCTATCAGTGTACTGAAGGAACGAGGTAACCTTATGTGAGGATGGTAGAATCCCATTAGTTTCACTCACTTAAAGGGTATTTTATTTTGTTAAAATGTCAAGTATTTTTCAGAGATAGAAAGATAACCTGAAAAATATTGAATTGCATAATCTAAGGTATGAGATCATTGGTACCACGGGAATAAACAATGGTGATTCGTCTTGGATCAAAGAAACATTTATTACTATTAATACTTCCCTCTGATTGCATCTGTATTTGATTATTCTAATTTACTTAGGAATAATAATAACATGCAAATAAAATCAGAATATAAAGAGGCATTAATTCAGTTGGGAGTTCAAACTGACAATGCAACTTTTTCACTTTGTACAGGACTTTGCACAGGACTTTATAAAGAATGTGAATCATACCATGCCTAGAGGAGATGGGACAGGACTAGGTGCGTTGGCACAGGGTGGACACGTGACTAGGGCAGCTTGCAGGATCTTGTTCACAAGTGATTTAAGTGTAAAGGCGCTTTCTCCAGTCTCACGATTTTCATTTCAACCCCAGAAAACCCAAGTAATAGGAGAGAACCAACTTCTGTAAATGTCCCATAACCTCTTGTGTGTGCATGTACAGGCACGAATGCACACATACACGAAATAAAAACCCAAATTATTTATTTGGTTATTAGAAATGTAACAGCATTGTTTGTCTTTTCACTACCAATCTGTAGTCTTCTCCACAAAGCATGAGGTGAAGAGAATAAAGTAAAAGATGATTTGACTTGCCTTGGAGCTCAAAGCACAAATAAATGCCTCTCTCAATCTATCTTTATTTTCCTTTGTATAAAATGTTCATCCGTTTAAATTTGTGTTTGTCTCCAGCATGGAAATGGGAAATTTGTTGAATAAGAAAAATATTATCTTTTTAATCTGTATCCCTAATAAGTATTTCCCAGTGTTTATCTACTCCATTCACTGGTGATGGTTTTTAAAATATTGCTATAGGGAAGGTAGAATAAATATTAAAAGAATATTGTGTCTCACCAACATCTTTGAATTATTCCTGGAACTCTGGCGAGATAAAAGCAAGGACTAAAGAGCCCATTGGATGTGGGCTTAGAACTATGGATCAAGCACTTGGTGGTTGACAGGTGGCATTAACTCACTCAGCTGAGCATGCTGGTGCAGTCCCATGGTCTCTGCCCCCAGGATGAAGCTGGAGGGTATCTTGAGACCAGCTTGAACAGCATAGTGAGATCTTGTCTTCAAAAGCCTCATTTTCTACCATGATCTTCACTGCCTGATAGCTTGAACCGTTTGAAGCCCCTTAAATCCCATGATTGCTCATCTATGTGTGTGACATTTTCATTGCTTCCAGTAACTTCCAACTAAGTGAGGAAGAGCAGTGGATTTACCAGGCTGTCTTAGACCAGTATCCAGGAAATCTCATTGGCAGAAGGGCTCTGTACTTGGACATGTTGCAAAGATATTTTCCTCACAAGACCAGGCATCATTTGGTGAGTGATTCTGATGATGAATATGCATATCCTATATGCCTGTGAATTGCTGTGTTTAGAGGTCCATAATTAGTAAGACAAATATATGTCTGTTAAATAGTGCTCTGAAAATCCTTTATTCCTTCATTATAGAAGATATAGTCACAGGCTGCAAACCCATGTGGGTCATTTTTGAAGCCTGTAAAGTCTGAAGGAAGTCCAGGGTCAGCCAGTCTTCCTGGAGACCTTCACCATGGTTTCTTAGCTATGGAGCAGCCGTTTTACCCCTGGAAATCACACTGTCTTTTACCTGCCTGTTATGGAGCTTTTATCATATCTGGCTCTTGCCTGAAACATAAATGCCTGCCTATCTTACTTCAGTCCTAGGCCTGGAAAAACCCAGCATTTTCCCTGGGCAATGTCACTAGCCTCCACCACAGCTCTGCCTGATTCTCACATGGTTCCAAACACAAACCTCACTGCAGGGACTAAAGACAGGACTGAAAGTTACCTGAGAGGAAATTGGAAAATTATTATTTCATTCTGTAGTGGGCAAGACAACAACAGCGGGGATCTAGAAGTTACCAGGTTACTGGTGAACTCAATGGTAACTCACCTTATAACACACATGTAACAAACATGTGCAGATTTCACTTTTTGATGAGCTGGGCTATGAAATAGCTCGTGCTGTGCTTCTTCATGAGTCCTATAAAATTCCTTTATACACATGACAGTGGATGAAATACCATTGTTATCATTAATGCTGGTGAAGAACCCGAAGTAAAGACCATATACTACTGTGGTCATCCTCTCCCATCCTTCTTAGCCTGCCCATTCCGCTCTCCACCCCCATGTAGGGAGTATTTAATTCTGGTCTTTAAGTGACTCATTATAGAGCTTTAAAAATTCTTAATTGATCAAATTAGAGGTTTCTTTTTATTCCCTAATAGGTCTGTTTGCCTCAGCAGCTAGCCGTCAGTGTAACTTTGTAGATTTTTATATTTTATTACTATTGATGTGATAAAGATTTTTACATTTACTTTCTACACCGGATTGATTACTATATATTTCCTGCATAGTGCATGCTTCCTCTCCTTGATGTTTGACAAATGTTAAGTATATTTTTAGCTTTCTAGAACAAAGCTAAGAAGTTCACAGAATGTGTTTTCTCTCTGGTTAGAGTGAGACCATGGCCTACTTTATCATGATCCTAATTAATTCCACCTAAAGCGTTGTTCTTTATGTGGGCATTACCTTCTCTTGCTTCTTTTCTAATGCCTAGCAACTCAGGAATCAGATAATTTGTCAGATTCAGAGGTGTGGGCTATACTAGAAGAGTAAAGACTTCTAGCAATGACCCTCATTTCAGAGTCCCCTGCAGGGATTTTAGACAAACCAGGCTCCCTCTGCCCCTGCACTCCCCCACTTCTTGCTTTCCCTGGAACTCTGTATTTCCCAAGGTTACTATTCACCTTGGGAAGAAGTGCCTGCTGCCAATGAGAACCCATGTCCCTCATGGGGGGGGGGGGGGAGGATAGGAGGCCAGAGGGCGTTATCACCAGATTCTTTTTAAGCATCCCAGCAGCTGAGCTCTTTAGTGATTACAGGCAAAACTGTGTCTTTCTAAGATTACTGTGGCATTGAAGAATATTTCACTGGGGCTGGAGATATGGTCAGTGGTTAAAAGAAATGGCTGTTTTTCCAAAGGATGCGCGTTCAGTTCCCAGCATGGATATGGCAATTAAGAACTATCTGTAACTCCAGTTCCAGGGGATCCAGAACCCTCACAGAAACATGAATGCAAACAAAACGAATATGCACATAGATTTAAGATAAAAAATAAATCTAGCAAAGTATGTTGTTTGACTGAAACAATGTAATCATGTAAAATACCAAAATTGACTTAAAGGAAGAATATTTAAAATTACATATGGGAACAGATTGTGTTTTTGTTAAAGCCATTACCATTTAGAATTAAGATCCATTGCAGGGACCACTCGGACTGCTTCCATCCTATCTGAGGAAACAGAGGACTTAGAAAATTACATGACATTATCAGTTGCCAGTTAGGCACAGTCTCTGAAAAAAAAAACAAAAAAAACGGAGCTTGTGTCTCATTCCTGGTTATAGTGAGGATGTTTGTCCCTAGTTGTTCAAAATCATTGATTATAATGAATTTTGTCCATTTCACAACAATGACATAAATTATAGGCCTGTTTTAGAATGATAAGCAACTGCCTTCTGTCACCTTCATAGGTAGAACACGAGAAACACTGTGACCAGTATCACTTTACTAGAGAGCAGAGAAGAATTCTGATAGACACTTGGATTAGAGACAGGAGAGACTTCATACAGAAAGCCATGCTGACTCTCCTTGAGGCCTGCGAAGCCTATGAAATGGAGGCACTGCTGGCCAAGGACAGGAAACGGCAACAAGAACTCTGTGCTGACCTGAAAGCCAAGGTAAGACGCTGCAGTGGGTGCTGTGATACAGGGTGGACGTTAAGAGTTTACCTATGCCAGGCTGTGGTGACACACATCAGAGACAGTGGGAGGCGGATTTCTGAGTTTGAGGCCAGCCTGGTCTACAGAGTGAGTTCTAGGATAGCCAGAGCTACAAAGAAACCCTGTCTCAAAACCCCAAGACCGAAAAAAAACAAACACAGAGAGTCTACTTCTGTTCAAATCCTACCTGAAGATCAGTTTCTCTGAAAAGTCCAACTTGATAAAAACTGTTGGTTTGAACCATAGATGTTGCAATCCATTTAGGTAAAAAAAAAAAAAAAAAAAAAAAAAAAAAAAAAAGGCCCATAATCAGCCATTTTATATAAAGCTCAATCCAAGGTTACTGTAAAAGGATGCTAGTACTGAAATTTTGATAGTGACATCTAAGTAGTAGGTGCCACGAATCAGGCCTGGCTCGATGGAAGTGTCCGCTGCGGAGCCAGGCTCCGTTCACATTGGAGGAGCTGGAAAGCCCAAGAAGGAAAGACTCATGCGGAACATTCGCGAGCAAGCTTGATGGCCTTGCGTGGCCCTCAGTAAGGTGTGGGCTGTAGGTAGGGCTTTGCCCCTCCTCTGGCCCACTGAGGGGGCTTCAGTATGCTTGAAGCCCTGTGGTTGGAAGGCTGGAGTGTGAGCGTCGGCTGCACACAGGCGAATACAAGAGGCGCTGTTCCTGTGCTGGAACTGAAGATACGGGTTACGGCTGTGCTCGAGTAACTGTGCTTTCCTCTGCAGTCATGGAGCCAATATATGAATTGTGCTCAGGTACAATGTGATATAGTCACCTTGGCTTCCTGCTAAGTCATTTAGGAGGATCACAAGGGCACAACAAATAAGACAGTTTATTCTGTTAGTAGGAAAAAAAACCTGGAAGACATGGTATCGTGAGGAATATATCTGAAAACAAATGCCTGTTTGAAAACATTGGGGAAAACATGATAGATTGGCATTTTTTAAAAAGTAGGAAGACCTTCTTTTCACACCAGTTTGGAACGTAAAAAAGTACAAGTTCTCTCTAGACTGATAGACCCCAGGCTGTAGAGAGAGTATGTTTTTCTCATCCTTGGAGGCCAATTGGGAACACAGCGGCAGGGGCAGGGGCAGTCTGAACACTCCTAGACTGCCTCTGTTCACTCGGCGAGCATTGCCATTAGCCTTTGAACTGTGCTGTTAGCAGTGTGTTGCACTGTGTGCTGCCAGGCACTTAAGTGGGCTGTAGAATGAAATCCGCTTATTAGACATCATGTGTACACTGAGCTGAGACACACCACATACAAAACAAATATCTGTGGCTCAGAGACTGGCTCATGGTGCTTTTCTAGTAAAGACTGCCCCCTTACCCTAGCCACACTCTTGACTCCATCATTGTGGATGTATTTTGTCTACCACAAACTATATCTACACCAAATCACTGAGTACGCAGCCTTTAGCCTTCTTATGCTTATCATATCTGCTTGAACCTTGTTTCATGTGGAAATAACTTGTTCTTTTTAGTGTTGTATAGCATTTCATTTCATAACACATGATTTATATGGTTTCCCGAATTTTGCTCTTCTGAGCATAATTGAACATGCCTTCCTGAACAGATGTGCCGATTCCTATTGGGTCCTCAGGAGCAGAGCGGGTGGATCATAAGGTTTGCATGGATGTAGCTTGAGTAAAAAATAATGCTCAGATGTTTTCTCCAAATGGGTATCCAGATTTTCAGTCCACATCCATCACATCATGTTCTCACTACCGCTGACTCTCTAGTCTTAGCCTGGTGACTAAGGAGTGGGGAATCGTTGCGATTTTCATGTGCATTTAAAATAACTCATTATCTAGCTAGTGAGCCTTCCACTCAGGTCTTGCCAGTTTCTTTCATGGTGTTCTGCTCAGGAAGTGTTCTCCAATGCCAAGGTGCTTCAACATTCTCAGGTTCAGTGTATCTGGTTTTATGTTGAGGTCTTTGATTCACTTGGATTCGAGTTTTGTGGAGAGTGATAGATATGAATCTATTTGTATTTTTCTACATGCAAATCCACTTAGACCTGCATCATTTCTTGAAGATGCTATCCTTTTTCCATTGTATATTTCTGGCTTCTTTATCGAAAAATCAGGTGTCCTCAGGTGTGTGGATTTACATCTGGGTCTTCAATTCAATTCCATTGATCAATGTGTCTGTTTTTGTTTTTGCCAATACTATGTGTTTTTTATTATTACAGCTCTATAGTACAGCTTGAGATGGGGGTGGTGTTACCTCTGAAAGTTCTTTTACTGTTCGGGATTGTTTTAGCTACCCTGGTTTTATTTTGTTGTTGTTGTGTTTTTTTTGTTTTTCTATATGAAGTTGAGTGTTGTTCTTTCAAGATCTTTAAAGAATTGTGTTGGAATTTTGATGGAGATTTCATTGAATCTGTAGATTCCTTTTGCTGGGATGACCATTCTCACTATGCTAATCTGAATGATCCATGAGCATGGGAGATCTTTTCATCTTCTGATATCTTCTTCAAAGACTTGAAATTTCTATCATACAGGGCTTTCATTTGCTTGTTTAGAGTTACCCCAAGATATTTTATGTTATCTGTGGCTATTGTGAAGAGTGTTGTTTCTCTGATTTTGTTCTTAGCCTGTTTGTCATTTGTACATAGAAGGACTACTGCTTTTCGTTTGTTTGTTTGTTTTGAGTTTATCTTGTATCTAGCCATATCATTGAAGATGTTTATCAGTTGTAGGAGTTCCCTGGTAGAATTTTTGGGGTCAATAATGTATACTATCATATCATCTGCAAATAACGATACTTTGACTTCTTCCTTTGCAATATGTTTTTCCACATTTAATTGTCTTATTGGGTAAGCAAAACTGTTAATGGTGTTCTGTCTCAGCAGCTCATTCCTTTTTATCCCTGTTGCAGATGACTCTCATCAGTTGTATCAGTCCTTTCCTGACTGCTATTACTTTGTTGATTGTGTAGTAGGAAGCTCTAGACTCTCTGCCTCTAGGAGAATCTTTTTCCTCTGCTCCTTCCCTGACCTAGGTTGACACTGGACACAAGTACCTGTAGGGAAGAGGCACTCTGCCTTCCTCGTTCATTCACAGGCCTCCTTGGTGTTTCTGAGGATATTTTCCCATGACAAACTGCCTGATGCCTTTAATGGTTCTTGTGAAGGAGATATTTTCCTACCACGTCCAGAAGAGAATATTTTCCTTCTCTTTCCAGTTCCAGGAGACCTGCCCGTGTGCCCTGTGGGCTTGCTGCCCTTCCCTATGTGTCTGTAATATGCCTCACCTTACAAACCTCCACTGCCATTAGAGGCTTCCTCTCTCTGGACACCCTGACCCCAGTCTTTCTTTCGAGTACTCTGAGATCAGCACAGTAGAGTCTGAGAGTGGGCACAAATTCCCCATGTGTCTGTCGCTTCTGCAATTTTCTGTGCTTTCATGCTCTGTTAAATCGTCGACATGTACAAATCATTAATATTTATCAATTCATTACAGAGACCTAGCTGCTGTCTTCCTGCACATGTACACAGTGGGCTCATCTTCCCCAGGTGTTCTGTTACAGACAAGTCTCCTTTCATGTCACATGTGTTCTTAGAGGCCTCTGCCCTAACTGGATTATTGTCCTGTGGTTTCTGCTGTTGGGTTTGTGAAAAATTCTAGTGTAGATGAATCCAGGCTTTTAAATTTTTTGATGCAAAAGTAATAGTGACCAACTTTTCAACTTTCTATACCCAAATGGAAGCTGGAAGATCCTAATGAGATGGTACTTGTCAATTTTTTTATGTGCCCCAGTTAAAACTGATTGTAAGAGGTCATTGTCAAGGATATCTTGCCCAGGCAGAGTCTTTGTGCCTAGCAGGACCCCCACCAAAGGTGAATGGAATCCCAAAACTAAGGTAGAATGCCAGTAAGTGACAACCTGACAGGCTATTCAGATGAAAATGTATATGGCCCAGTGGGGACATTTTTCAAGGGACAGTCCAGCTAGCAATCCAGGTGATGGACCTACCAGGGCAGCAAGAATTCACACTAACCACCAGAAGGTTTAGTTATGGCATGTCAGTGAGCTCTGATGACACTGTTCTTCTCTCACAAACCAAATCCAAGACATGGTATCCTTTTATGGTTCTATCTCCTCCAGGAGACGATGCCTGTGCTGTCTCCTAATCCCAGTCACTCAGGCACCAGAGTGTCATCTGTACATATCAGCTGAAGTTTGGTACTGAGCAAAATGTCAGAAAGATCCTATGGAGAGCAGGGCACCCCCAGGAGAATGCTGACATATGGACACTGGTATGTCTTGCCTTCTTTCTTTCTTTGCCTTTCTATGGATCCTGGATGTAGAAGCTTGCAGGAAATGGAAAGAAGTCATTTTATGATCTTAGAGGACCCTGATCTACTGGAACTGGGCCCTGGGCTCAAAGCGTGTGCTTTATGACTTACATACCCCATTCTGCTGAACTCTGGTCTGGCAACAGGAGAAATGGAGACTGTAAATCATCAAATGGGGTCTATAAGTCATTAAATGCTGCTTGATTATATCCCACACATCACCTTGTCCAATGTGTCAGCAGTCTACCAAGTGCTCCCTGCTCTCCATAGGGTCTTTCTGACAGTCTGCTCAGTCCCAAACTTCAGTTGACATGTGCAGGTGTCATTGTGGTGCCTGACTGACTGGGATCAGGGACAGCACAGGCATAATCCCTGGGAAGAGATGTGACCACAAAAGGCTACTATGTTTTGGATTTGGTTTGAGTGCTTGCATTTGCAGGATGGAGAAGACCCTTTTGTGGGTGGGCCTGGAGGAAGGTGATGAGATCATGGGAACTCTGCCTAAGAAGGGATGGATGCTATTCCCACAGAGTTCATTTGATCATGTGAGCATGTGCTGTTTTATAGCAAGACATGTGCTGTCTTGCATGCCATCAGCAGTCTTTCTGCTTTGCCATCATGAAGTGATGCAGCCAGACACAGTCACTAGGATACCAGTGCCATGCTATTAGAACCCAAGGACGGGTAAGATTCTGCACAAAGCCTTACCAATCTAAGATTCATTGCCTTTGATAATGCATATTCCATGATGGGTAAGGAAGGCATTCTTGTCAGAACGACCTAAGACAGGTTCAGTCTTGTTAATGAAATAAAAAAGGGGGAGAGGTGGAGAGCCTTTGGGGCTGCTTGGCAAGAAGCTGACATGGGCCAAGGACAAGGAAAAAGGCTGCTTGGCAGGAATCTGACATTAGACTAGAACAAAGAAGTAATTTCAGGTAGGAATCTTTCAGACAGAATCTAAATTTTTGGCTAGAACAAGGAAGTAGGCTTCAGACATGAAAATGACCTTGGGCTAGGATAGGGAAGTAGGCTCAGATACTTTGGTCATCCAGATAAACCTTTAGAAGCAGTGATCATGGGAGTGTTCACATAACTGGGTTTAATGCTTTGCTTTTTCTTTGACTATTTGTGTTTATTGTATTGCTTGTTCCTTGACTACTTACATCTATTGTATTGCTAGACCCTTAACCTAGAACTGACCTTAATACACGCATGTAAAATGGCAAGCAACAGATTGGGAAAAGATCTTTACCAATCCCACATGCAATAGAGATATCCAATATATACAAAGAACTCAAGAAATCAGACTCCTGACAACCAAATAACCCTATTAAAAAATGGGGTTAGGGCTAAATAAAGAATTCTCAACTGAGGAAACTTGAATGGCCAAGAAGCACCTAAAGAAATGTTCACATCCTTAGTCATCAGGGAAATGCAAATCAAAACAACCCTGAGATTCCACCTCACACCAGTCAGAATGGCTAAGATCAAAAACTCAGGTGATAGTAGATGCTGGCGAGGATGTGGAGAAAGAGGAACACTCCTCCATTGTTGGTGGGATTGCAAGATGGTGCAACCACTCTGGAAATCAGTCTGGCGGTTCCTCAGAAAATTGGACATATCATTACCTGAGGACCCAGCTATACTACTCCTGGGCATATACCCAGAAGATGCTCTAACATATAACAAGGACATATGCTCCACTATGTTCATAGCAGCTTTATTTATAATAGCCAGGAGCTGAAAAGAACCCAGATGTCCTTCAATAGAGGAATGGATACAAAAAATGTGGTACATTTACACAATGGAGTATTACTCAGCTATTAAAAACAATGAATTCGAGAAATTCTTAGGTAAATGGATGGAACTGGAAAATATCATCCTGAGGTAACCCAATCACAAAAGAACACACATGGTATTCACTCACTGATTATTGGACTTTAGCCCAGAAGCTTGAAATACCTAAGATTCAACTCATAAACCACATAAAGCTCATGAAGAATGAAGACCAAGTGGGGGTGCTTCGATCCTTCTTAGAAGGAATAACAAAATACTCAAGGGAGCAAATATGGAGACAAAGTGTAGGACAGAAACTGAAGAAGGGGCTGTATGGAGACCATTCCACCTGGGTATCCATCCCATGTGAAGTCACCAAAGGTAGACGCTGATGTGGATATCAGGAAGTGCATGCTGACAGGAGCCTGATATAGCTGTTCTCCCTTAGAAGTCTGTAAGAGTCTGACATATTCAGAGGCAGATGCTCACAGCTAACCATTGAACTGATCATGGGGTTCCCAATGGAGGAGTTAGAGTAAAGACTGAAGGAGTTGAAAGGGTTCACGACCCCATGAGAAGAGCAACAATATCAACCAACCAGAGCCCCCAGGGTCTAAACCACTAGCCTGGGAGCACTTAGGGAGGGACCCATGGCTCCAGCTGTATATGCAAGGGAGGATGGTCCTGTCAGGTATAGGTGGGAGAGGAGATCCTTGGTTCCATGAAGTCTGGACGCCATGTGTGGGGGAATTCGAGGGTGGGGAGGTGGGAGTGGGGGGCAGGTGGGGGCACATCCTCATAGAAGCAGGAAGGGGGAATGGGATAGGGGGTTCCTGGGCAGGAGGGGGGAAATGGGGTAAGGGGATAACATCTGAAATGTAAATAAAATATCCAATAAAAAATACATGCATGTAATCAAAGTGGCATAAAAGGATAAAGGAAGAGGGGGTATAGGATAAAGGGTTCTAGGGAGGAGAAATGGAGAAAGAGGATGACATCTGTATTGTAAATAAATAAAATATCCAATTTAAAAAAAAAAAAAGAACCATCTAGCTATCAGAATTGTGAAACCAACAAATTTCTTTGTAAGTTCTTTAACATCAGCTGTGATAACAACAGAAAGCAGACAAAGGCGTGTGAATGCACCCTTGTCAGTGAGAAGAAAAAGTAGAGAAGCATGAACAGACAGTTGTGCTGAGGTAGATTTTATTGTCCTGCAGATACAGTGTTAGCTTCAGAATTTGCATTCCTAATGAGAGACTAAGACTCAGTAAATAGCTGGGATGAAATCTATTGTAAAAGGAAAGAGATAAATCTGTAAATTGTACAGTAATTTAAAATGTTCAATTATGCTTACAGTCTTTGACATGGAAGAAGTCAGGAGACTTGTCCCTTCACTGGTTTTACAGATCTGCGAGTTGAACCCTGAGAGATGAAGTGACTGCCTAAGGTTCATACTAGCTTGAAAGTCAACACTATCTATCTCGGCCCCATACAGGTTTGCATGCAAGAACACTACAGAATAATAGAAGATATTTATTATACTGTTGGCCCCAGGTGTGCTATGTATTAGAGCCACAGAATGTGGGAAAATATTGCTTCACTGTAGCATAAATTTGGCCTTTCAAAAACTAATACACTAGCTATAATAAATATCAATTAAATATTTAACCATAATTTTGTTCTCAGACTTAGAATTTAAAAGTCTTGGGAGGAGTCAGTTGGATGATTTATGTCTCAGGAAAAGTATAAAAGGAGTTTTGGAATGCCAAATGCCCATTCATTGACTTTTTGGTGTTCTGACAGTAATGGTTGCTGTTGCAAAGCAGAGGTGGTTGGGCATATCACTCTCAGGATGAGATGGGGAGAAGCAGGTGCTCATTAACTCCTGCTCCCATGAAACCTGCGGTCCTTGTCCGTGTTCAGCTTAGACCACCCTGTTAGCTCTACAGGCTAACAGGTGAGTCCATCTTCTCTCCAGAGCTCAACTGCTGAGGTTTCCTAGATGTCTCCTTAGTAACTTTTCTTTGCTTCCATGCTGAGTGATCGCATCCTGCTGTGGAAAAGGAAGCACCCTCTAAACTTCCATGCCAACTGAGAGGCTTGCCCTCCCCCTGCCAGTTCCTTCTGTGACTATTTAGATTGAACATCTCCACTTGTCCAACACCATGCACCCCGATGCCCAGACTCAGTGACAGACATCTCCTAGTTACCAGGAAAATTATACGCTGGGAAATAAAATAACCCTGTTCCATTCCCCCACAATGCATATCTTTCTGTTCTTGGTGGTGCCAACCTTCCTGCCCAGGATTCCCGTGGGTGCGGCGAGCAATACCACCTGGGTGGTAAGGTCTGCTACTTTCCCACGTGACACTGGAGCCTGCTGACTCTGTCCTTTCTGTGTTTCTCGATCTTTTTAGTATCTTCCTTTACTTATAGACCGTTTCCTCTCCAAGGAAACCTCTAGGCTCAAAGTTGCCCTCTGCACCCGGGGCAGGGGTTGGGAGAGGTCCATTGCTCCATTTCATGTGAAATCAGCCTTCCTACACCATTCGCCCTGTTTCTTCTCGGACTTCTCTAGTCTCCTGTTCATGGTTACGTGTGGCCCATTCCTCCAGAGGTTTTCATCCTCTCCTTGTGCTCTGATAACCGCCCACCTTCCTCACTCCTGACTCTTTTGAGTTCTATTAAGGGATTTCCGCTGTCGTGTCAAGTGTCTCATTGTCCACATGACTCTAACACCCCCCCCCCCCCACAGCCTTTGGGTTCCTTCTCTAGCTCGTTGTTCTTGTTTTATTTCATTGCCCACTGAGTATCCTCATGTCTGTACTTCTCTCAGATACTTTCCCAAGCCCCAAATAACTCTCCTGATATTGTCTAGCGACACGCTGATTATATTAATTTTAGAAGTCTCCAGATTCCTCAAAACCAACATCAAAAATGGAAATCTTGAGGTTTCCTATGGTAAATTGTACTTTTTAAATAGAAACTTTGCTTCTTATTCTCCCTCGCTGTTGCAGCCATTTGATAACACTGGAAAATTGTCTGTTTTAACCCTATACCCTTCCCTTTTCATCCTTGGGCCCCTGACTCAGTTCTTGAACTATGTACTCTAACGCTTTGTCTTATGTTCTGCCCTTTCTAAGTCTTTCCCTTAAGGTACAGGCAGGATTCTCTGTCTAGAATTCAATTCAGAGCCTGGAGTGTTAATGTGGACACGAACACTCCAGCACTCAGAGGGTGTGGCAGAAGGGATTTGAGGACTAGATCACTCTGGCCCTGGGATATATAGCAAGACTTGTTCTCAAACAAGGTAGTAGAAGAAGGAAAAGGAGAAGGAGAGGAGGAACAGAGAGAAGAAAGTAATATTTATTTATTTGTTTGTTTGTTTGTTTGTTTATTTATTTATTTATGGCTAACTCCTCAGGAGCATGCCTTAGCTTACAATAATGGGAGAACTTCTTGGTGAGTTTCCAGGTCCTCAGTAAGTTGAATATCTCTCTCTCTCTCTCTCTCTCTCTCTCTCTCTCTCTCCTCTCTCTCTCTCTCTCTCTTTAGCTTCCTTTCTCATCACCCTCCACTCTACTCTTTGCAAGTGAGGAAGACCAAGTCACTGGAACTCACTCTTTCTTTCCTCCTTCTATGGCACTGTACACTGTACACGCCCCGGCCCTGCACTTTCCCCTGTTGCTATTGGCTTCGCTGGTATGCTTCTCCAGTTTCCCTTTGCCTGATTATATCTTGACCACCTTTCAAGACTTGGCTCAAATGTCCACTGCAGAAAGACTCCATTGAGTCTATAATTAGATTTAATGCATTCTTTGTTCTCTCTGGCCCCTGGTACCTAACTCTGGCCTACCAGTAACTATGATTATAGCATGTTGAAAAACCCATGTCCTTAGCACAGCTGCAAGTGTCACCGTGTTCTCTTCATTTTGGTACTATATAAACCCCTCCTCTCCCCCAATACATTTCCCAGTGTTTGAACTATGATAAGTCCTCAGTAAATTCTGTGGAAGCAAAGTGTGTAACCTGCAGGCATTTCTCTCCCTTCACAGTACCTCCTGACACAGTGATGTTTCTAGTACCTTCTTTTTTTTTACTTTATTTATGAGGAAGCTTGCTGTAGAAGCAAGTATATCATGTGCAAAGTCATTAGGAGGCAAAGTATAAGACTTAATTATCAACACTGAATATACTAAGATGTTAGATGTAGTTTTAAAAATAAACCTTGGCTACCTATAAAACTGGGATACATGTCAGTTGTGAACTAAATCACCCGGCTCTTGGTTTTCTTCTCCCTGTCTCATTTCTGTGCCCCCATTTTTCATTTCTAGTTGGCTGAATGACCTGGCCATGATCCCCTAATAGTGATAGAAATTAGATAATGTGAGTTAGACGACGACATTTTGAGTAAGCATCATCTGAGCTCACTCGCCATGATGGAAGCCCCTCACATCATCAGTTCTCTCTGTCACCTCCTCTTGCTTCAGCCTCCTTTTGCTGTTGGAGAGTAACCTTGGCATTGGCTTCTACCAATCAGACACAAGGTACTCAAATCCAGGCAGAGAGTTTTTTTGAGTGTAATTCGTGAGGTGATAAATAACTGCTATCAGACTGAGTCTTATTCCAATTATAAAGTAAAGTTTAAAAGAGTTTATATGTATTTGGCAACCATGGTAAGATCCATGAAATTAGGGAAGCTTTGAATGTGAGCCCATATTCATCCTGAATCTTTTCATGAGACTATTTTCAATAAGGAATGAAGAGGTGTATAACATACGTGGGGAAAAACAGTATGGATAGGAGACTCTGGGCTGCAGAGAGAGCTGGGTTTAAGGGAGGTAGGATTTTAGAGGTTCAAAAGGGATTTCAGAGGTAAAGAACCTCCAAAACCTGTATAGAGACAATGCTCACATCTTTTTCCATCCTATAATCTCTGAACGTGCAGGGGGAATGTTAAAAGACCAACAAAGCATAGCTGCTAGACAGCTGGGAACTAACTAGGAATCCCAGAGGTCAGAGAACACAGACAGTGCTGTACAGGTTTAGAATTGAAGTTCTAGCCCAACCCAAGTAGAGGATCAAAAAGCAGAGACCTTCAGCCAGAACTGCAGCTAAGCTTCAGTTTTCAAAGCCACCTCCGACTATGACTTACTTTTTCCAACCATAACCAACTTTCTAATAGTTCTGTAACCTTCTAAAGCAGGATCAATGATTGCAAACCAAGCATTCAAACACCCAAACTTACAGAGACATTCCCATTTCAACCATAACACAGTATATGTTGACCCTGCAGACACAGAAGACCCTATTTCAGATTGCCTTTGAGACAGAGGTGGTCCCCAAGGCTTAGTCACCGGCCACATACCTACGTGACCACAAACAGGGTAAAGGATGCTTTCACCACATAGTAACCCTACTGTCCATACCTGTCATTTACTTTTATGTTAATTTCTTGCACCATCTCAGAGAATACTTGCTATGTAATAGAAGAGGTAGAAGTTGCATCTTAGATGTTAGTGATCCATACATAAAATACTTCCTTGGTCAGATCAGGGTAAAAAAAGACAATAATTGGAGGATTTACATGTCTAGTGTACCATATGAATTAAAGATGCAACAGTTTTTTTCCAACTGAAGACATTAACTTATTAATGCTTTGGCATGATTAACTGTGCCATGTACCATCAACAAAATCGGTGTTAGCATAGCGCTCTTCCTTGTAGGCTCTAAAGTGGGGAGGCATTCATAAGGAAGTTCCCCATGGGGAATATGCATATGTAACATTGAGAGAAGCAAGAGAGATCCTAGGAACCCTAGGATCAATGCCAGAAAGTCTTTGGTTGCAGCAGCAGATAGCATTTCCTATGTTCTGCAATGTCTGTGGCTCTTGGCAGGTAGCTAATTAAAATTCCACAGGGTTTGGATTCTTGATGAATCTGCATACTATTTTCAAGTAAAATATTACAAGTAATCCAACTCTTAAAATGTCTTGGTTTTGAGAGCTGATTTGTCTGCCTTGGGTCTAGTTTATAAAGTTTAAAAGAGGCTCTACAGTTTTATGTTCTTTATGATGAGAGTCTTAGATCTCAGTGGCAAGTCATAACAATATCTCACAAGATGTTTTGCAAATGAAGATAGTTTGTCTGGAATATAGATGTTTGTATCTTACTGTGACTGTGCACAATAAAAAAAATAAGTCAGCTGTAATATCAAGTTCTGGATAATTAATGAGGGAGGGAACTCACAACTTGGAGTTGGAAAAGCAGGGTTTTAAAAATACTTGTGGAAAAAAAAAATAAAGACATGACCATTTAAAGAAAATCCTAAGTGTGTCTGGTGGAATAGAACAGGGTATCTAGAAACAAAGCCAGACATTGTAGGTTAGTTGATTTCCAGCAAAGGCATAAAGTTAATTAATCCCAAGTGGACAATTGTTGCAAACCATTGACTGTCCACTTACACACAAATGACCCTCAATTCATACCTCATTCCCTTTATAAAACATGACTCAAAGATCATAGATCTACATGTAAAGACAAGGGAGGAATTTCTTACAATCTTGAGTCAGAAAAAGATATCTTAGACATGACACAAAATGTATTATTTCTAAAAGAAAAAAAAAATAGATATCCCCAAAATGACCAAAAGACACTAACAAGAGACTAAAAAGTCAGGCTAATCAACAAAAGAATATATTTGTATACTTAGTGTCTAATGAAAGACTCAGACACATTATTTATAAAGAATTCTCAAATATTAATGATGAGAAAAATAATTCATTTTAATATATATGTATGTGTTCTGCTTGTGCAATGTGAATGCATGGTTATGTGTATGTAGGTATACAAGTGTGGATGCACATGTGTTTGCAGGCATGTAGAAGTATGAGGTTGGTTCTGGGGTTCTTCCTTAATTGTTTTCCATAATATTTAATGACACAGAATCTCACTTGAACCTAAAGCTCACTCATATGACTAGTCTGACTCTAGGGATTTTGTCCCTGTTTTCTGAAAGCTGGAATTACAAGCAGGCTACCTTGCTCCCCAGAATTTATAAGTTCTGGACATCTAAACTCAGGTTATCATGCTTGTGTGGCACTTGTGTCTGTTGCTGGTTTCTCCTTAAATATATGAAGGGAAGCGTGCATTTTTAATTCATCTTTTGACAACTCATGGTTGACACCTATCCTAATCCATACCATTCTCACTAAACACCACCATAACCTGTACTTTGGGAGGAATTTCGTGGTACCCATGTGTGTTCTCTTATAATTGATGTGTGTTTCATAGCAGTCCTATCGTTAGTGTTCACTATTAAGCAACTTGCATTGTAAAATCTGTCGATGACATTAACTTAGCTGAGCAGTTGTGCATGAGACAGTCCCCACCATCCATGTCTGTCTGTCTGTCTGTCTGTCTGTCTCCCTTTCTGTGTTTGTGTGTGTGTGTGTGTGTGTGTGTTATGTGTGCATGTGTATATGTGTGTGTATGTGTGTAATATCCTTGTACTCTGGCATCATCATACTGGGAAATCATGAGGCACCAAGTGAGTGTATAATAGTGTAGAGAGATTCAAGTCCTGACTCCTTGCTTTTACCCTAGAGAGCATGAGAGAGCTTTTATCAAAGGTATCTTGAGGTAGTATTGACGGTTTGAAAATTTTCAAGGATTATCTTTTAATGTATCATTTATTTTTATAGATCTTTCTGGGCAATAAAATAGAAAATAAATCCATCACTTATTAGAGAAAATCTTTGTTTCTATATCAATGATGGTCAAGTACATCCCACACAGTGCAGCATCCAGCAGTCTTAGCAATGTCCTCTTGGTGTTGGCTATCAGGCTCATTCTGGCCAAAATTATTTCAGTTAGAGCATTTTCCTTATGGCCTCTGTGAGCAAACCTCCATTTTGAAACCGTCTAAAACAACCATTTGAGTCTTGCCTGTACTGTCTCATTATAACCATTTGGCCATAGTGGCTTAATGCAAATTCTCCTTCTGTATGTGAGAAAGGCAGACTAGGAAAGGAGTAAAGTTAAACAACAATGGCAACAAAACCCCGAGAAAATGATCTGTCAGTGCCTGAGGCATGTGTAATAAAGAGAATCAAGTTTCTGAGTATGAAAGAACCGGATGAGACAATTTAAAATGATTCTTCCGGGCTCTTTGCCTAGTTTTTTACTTTCACAAGAATGGGATTTGTAAAAGGTTCACATTGAATGCCAGAGTATTTGAAAGCAGCTAAGTTGCTTATTACTAATATATTTTCTGATTTTTTTTTTTTTTTTACAAATTGTTTCTTTGACAATAACAATGGAAGTCATTAATTTCCTCATTCAACAACAGGCTTTTGTACACCCCCTACCCTTTTGTGTTAGGCACTGTTATAGGTACAAGGCATTAAGAGATGAATAAAACATTCTTAGGGAATCTCAGCTTCCTGTAGAAGAGACAAGGGACATTGATAAAGTCAGCTTGGAGTGTGGCAAATCCTGTGGGAGAGAGCTGATAATAATTCTTCGAGAAGTGAAGGAGTCTATAGGAGGGATGGGCATGTTTCTCCTGTCCTTACTGTGTGGATGAAGAAAAGGGAAGGGTGGGTGAATTTGTTTACTCAGTGACTATTTAAGCAACCAGTTAAGCAACAAGCCCAGAGAATGGTGTCAGATTTATAAAGCAGGCATGAAGGACATTCCAGGCACTGGGAACTCATAGTCAATCTTTTATAAACAATATATCACGTCATAAAAATAGTTTGATGTTTCTTCTTTTTAATTTATAGGTCAAAGAATAAGAAAAGACAAGCTGAAGAGGTGCTAGATCTTGCAGAACTTTGTGAGCAACGCTCAAGCGATAGCATACCAGTGTATGTGTACATGTGGGGAACCATTGTAAGGTTTTGGTAGAGGGGGGACATACTTTAAGGTAATTGGTAACTGGAATTGGTGAGAATAAAGATAAAGTTTTTGAGAAAGGGTGTAAGGGCCACCAAACACCCATTGCTTTAGTCTAGGTGAGAGATGCTGGCTGCCCGAACTATGTGATGATACAAAGAGGAAGGGGCAGAGGGCACTTAGGAAATTAAATGTGCAGGACCATGTGAAGAAGAAGCAAGAGCTGGAGGTGCCATGTTTCTGCTGTCCTTACTGCATGGATGAAGAAAAGGGAAGGATGTGTGAATTTGTTCACTCAGTGACTATTTAAGCGAGTGCTGATTTTATGCTGGCATTCCACTAAGTACACAAAAAAGAATCCAAAATCCCAAACCTTGTGCATCTTACCTTCAGGAAGTTTGTGTGACATACAAGATGAATGAGTAGTATCTATGCATTAAAGATGTGAGTGCTACGATCAAGGGAGAAAAAAAATACTAAGCAAAGTACACAAAACTTGGCAGGAGAAGACGTTTAGTAGTTTAAAGACTGGAAACACTTTTGGAGAAGGTGATAACAACAAAATCTTTATAAAGCTATGAAGGAAACATCTAGCAGAAATTCTGTCTACTCAAAAGCAGCTGCAAATGTAAGAGTCCTGCCCATGGTGTTTAAGAACAGTGTTTAGGCCAACTGGGCTGAGCACAGGATGATATGAGCTGGCTTAACTGGCAGATCCTTCTGGTTGTTGATTAGAGTGGGAAAAGGATGACCCCGGCAGACAATTAAGAGACTTGATGTAATCTAGTCTGACAGCACAGGAGGTCTATGTGACAGTTGTAACTGTCAGACAGACAGGATTACAAGCTTCTAGCCTCCTACTTTATGGGGGCCATCTTCTCAGCATTCTACCATCCCTCTACCCCATCTTCTCTGGGCTTCACCCCAAGTCCTGCTTCACATCTCTCACTCAAACATCATCACTGGCCTGTCCCCCAACATGTTTCTCTCTTTTTTCCTTACTCACTGAAAGACCTTTACCTTTCTTATAGCCCTCATTAGAATCAAACTTTTGTTACAAATATTTCCTTGGGTTTACCACTGTGCAAGTTTCTAAATAGTGTGACTTTTTTTTTTTTTTATCTTGTCCATGTTTAAACTTTTGTGAACAGAATCAAACAGAACATTAAAGTGTTGTGCAGGACATCTTTCCTTCAATATTTTGTTTTGTGTAGCTACCATATACAATAATATATTGGCCTATTTTGCTGATATTTTTTGTTTGTCTTTTGAGATAGAGTCTTTCTCTGGGTAGTCTAGGCTGGATTGCAAACCTTTTGTTGTTGACAGATGTTTGGGTTATTTGTACTAAAGGAACCTGGTATCAGCTCTTCTTCATGCTCCTAGTACACACCCTTTTATAGTTTTTATGTCTATGAATGAGATTTTTGTCTCATAGGGGATGTGTATCTATGAATGGTATTAGCCACCCTTTCACCCAGAGTCTGAGCCAGTCTATTATTTATAGCATGAATACATAAAAATTCCTGTTCCTCACCCTTGCATGTTTGATCTTTGCTTTTTAGCCAGTTTGTAGATATGTTGTAGCATTTACTATAGTTTTGATGTGAAGTTCCCTGATTTTTAATTGAGTGCCTTTTAGCTTGTTTAGTGGTGACATAGGTCACTTTTCTTTATGCAATGCACATGTAGGCAGCACGAATTGAACTTGGCGGGTCATTAATAATAAAAGAGGACTTGAAGTTGGGAGTGAGATGGGGTGGAATCCACAAAGGAGAGTTTGAAGGAGATGATATGAGGGTCTCTAAGGGGAATTGGAGGGAGGTAATGATGGAGGTAAGGGCATGATCAATATATATTATATACATGTTTTAAACTTTCAGAGAGGAAAAATATTTAAAGAAAAAAATTGTCAGTTCAATTTTTCTCCATCCTTTTCCTATATATCTATTATGAATCTGTACTTGATCATTAAATGCTTCAGTCACCAACTGTTGGGTTATATGTGTTTCAGGTATATTTGTATCTCATTTTCTTTCTTTTGGCAGTATCTTATCATTAAGAAAAATTTTTGAGTTTTAGTATTTTCAAAATGTTTTGAGACAGGGCCCAGGGCAAGGACTCATAACCTTTCCTGCCTTTACTTCCTGCTGGGAAACTCACACGTACCCTCACACCCAGCAAAGTTTTAAGTTTTCATGTAATAAATTTATGCACCATTGTTCTTTTTTTTCCAACATTTTATCTATTCTTTGTGAGTTTCACATCATGCACCTAGTCCCTCACATCTCCCTGTCCTCTTGTATCCACCCTCTGCCCTTGCAACCTCCCTGCAAAAGAAAATATAAAACAAACAAAAAAAATGAAAATTAAACAAAACAAAGCATAGAAAACATCTCACCATGGAAGCTGTGGTGTCTCAGTGTGTCCCACAGTATACCCCTCTGTTCATACATCTTCACTTGCAAATGTTCATTGCAATGAGTCATTGATTTGGTTCAAGGCCTCTGGCTTCTACCATACCATCAATATTGGATCCTTACCGGGACCCCTCCCAGTTATCCTGTTGTTGCCCTGTGTCATGGAGATCCTGTTGCCCTGTGTCATGGAGATCCTGCAGCTTTGGACCAACAGAAACAGCCCTTTCACAGTTGGGGTGGGCCAACTCAAAGCCCTGGCTCTGGGCCTGGGTGGTAGCTGAGCTACTCAGTCTGTTGGCTCTCCCGCATCTGTATTACCTGGTAGAGCTTTTCAGCACTGGTCTGGCTAGCCCACCCAATGTTCCTGTTGTAGGGGAAAGGGGCAGGGTTAGCTTTCCTGCTGTAATGCCATTGGATCAGCTCACTCATACCTGTACCACCAAAGCCAGTTCCATTCTGCTTCCTAGTCAAGTCACAGGGCCCACTTTCCCAAGTACTGGAAGCTGGTGAGGGACAGGGCCAACTCTCCTGCTTTCATACCCTTAGGCCTGGCTCTCCTGTGCTTTTCCCATCAGGGCCAGCTCCATTGTGCTGTGAAGATGAGTACAGGGCCTGCTCTCCTAAGTGCTGCAAGCCCAGTGAGGGGCATGACCTTTGGGCTAGCTCTCCTGACTACTGCAGGTGGTCAGGGGAGCGGGGGAAGGCATCACCTCCAAGTCCACACCATAGGGCAGCTCTTCCATGCTCATGCCCTTGGCCTGGTCATCTACACCTCCTCCACCAGGGCCAGCTCTACTGGGCTGCCCAGCTGCGCACACCATTGGTTTATACAGTTAATGCTTCTTATATTTTGTGCAAGTAATCCTTTCTTACCTCTACATCTGAGTCCAAGTCATTTTTAATCTTCTAGATGCTTTTCTACTTGGACTTTGATGCTCAGGGCTATGATCTACGTGGAACGTTTCCTTAGTGAAATAAAATGAAGGCCCAATTTTACCTCTTCTCATAAGGATGCTCAGTTGTCTCAGATATTGTTCTGTCCTTTCCTACTATTCAGTAGTTCTATCTGTACAAATAGTGAAGTGACTGTGAACGTGGGGATCTATTTCCAGACCCTCCATTCTGTTTTGTTTATCTGTATATAATCATGGGCCATCTTAATTCCCATAGCTATATAATTAGTCTTGATTTTTTGTAGCATAAATCTTACTGCCTTGTTAGTCTTCCTAATTCTTAAGGTTTTGCATTGCAGGCTCAGTTCTTTTTTTAACTTTATTTTTATTTTAAAATGTTAATTCTTTGAGAATTTCACATAATATATTTTTTGATTATATCACTTCCTCCCCCAGATCCTTTTGAATGTACCCCCATTCCCTACGCACACAATTTTGTGCCTTCATTTTTGTTACAAATCCCATCAAGTCCAATTTGTGATGATCATATATCTTGGATGTGTGGTCATCCACTGGAATACTATTGACCTGCTATGGTCTCACCTTAAAGAAAACTGGGTCTCTCCCTTGTAGCAACTATTAATTATCAATATATACCTAGCTAGGGGTAGAGTTTCATGCTCACCTCCACTCTTCTTTTGCTGATGCCTTCCCTTTGCCTTAGGCATGTGCTGTGGTACCCCTTCATAGCTGAGTACTCAGCAAACATTTGTTCTCAGCACTCTTACTAGTTATGAGTCTCTGTAGTAACTTCTGCTCTGACAAAAATTGACATTAATACTAACCTATAGCCATAAACATAAATGTTGAGATTGCAGTTTAATGAGCACATTATGTCCATTTAGCAAAAACTGGAAGTAGTGTGTCTGCTAGAGCCTGTGACTGCTCCAGCCATGGCTTTTGACCAGGTTTATAGTACAGGATGAGGCCTGTGGAACAGGCCTCGAATCTTATCAGAAAGCAACTGGTTACCTCTAGTGCTGGTTTGAATGGGAGTGGGTTCTAGTTTATGGAGTTGAATATTTGGTTTCCAGTTGGTGGACTATCTAGGGAGAATTGGAAAGTGTGTCCTTGCTGCATTAGGTGTGTTACTAGAGGTGGGCTTTGAGGTTTCAAAAGGCCATGCCAAGCCCTGTCTTGCTTTCTCTTTCTCTGCCTATGGATCAGGATGTTAGCTCTCAGGTACTGCTCCAGCGCCATGCCTGTCTGCTATGATGATCATGGACGAACCCTATGAAACTGTAAGCAAATACCCCCAATTAAATGCTTTCTTCTATGCCTTGGTCATGGTTCCTTTTCACAGCAATAAGACAGTCATTAAGTCTTGCATCAGTAGTGCATAAATCCCGGTCAGTACTGTCCAAAGCTCAGTAAGGTCATTGATGATTTTTCTCCCAGCCATTGCATAGCACCTTCTGGTACTACAAAGGGGAGCCAGCAGGGAAGAAGTTTCCAAGTCAGTTTCCATTTGATTTCTCTATGTCCTTCAACCAAGGACATATGTATAATCAAAGACTATGTAGTATCTTCAGCAATAAGGCCTTATCTTCTAGTTCTGGTGGGCCACCAAGAGCAGTGGCAATATGCTATATTGTTTTGATGGCTCTCTAACCAAGAACTCATAGCCTAGCCCTGGCAGTGAAATTTTCATTTAATAGCTCATGTCTGCTGGGAACAGCTTTATCTACTCATATCTCTGTTAAAACTCTTAAAACTTTTTATTCGTGTATTTTCATTGAGTAAAATGATGGACTTCATAATGGCATTTTCATACATCATGTGCTGTAATGAATTTCATTTCCCATTATTTGTGGTTATTATAGTTGTAGATTTCTATTTGCTTTTTACTCGCACGATTTTAAATTCCTTGCTTAACAATTTAAGTTCAACTTGAATCTCTATGATTGAAGCATATATTTCTGTTTTATAGATCATTTCTGGTAATTTTCACAGATAACTTGTTGTCCTCTCTGTTTATCTTTATGCATCTTGTGCTCTGGCTACATGATAGTTACTGAATTAAATACTCCTAGAATCAGTCTGATGCCAGATGGCAGCATCTTCTTCCCAGGAACACATTCCTTATTCTTTCATATGTATGAAAATATTAAAAGCCCAGGACCAAAGCTTGAAAATAATCTTTTTTTTTTCAAGGCCATATCTCATTGTGTTCTCTAGCCTAGGTTTCAAGTGTTAAAAGTTTCTGAATCACTCAAATTATTCAAGTTCTCAGCCCAGGGGTCATTTTTTCTCAGACACCTACCTTGGTGCACCTAGGCTCCACACCCTGTTGTAGCCTTAAGAATCTATTGTAGATTTTTTTTCCCAGTGGTAAAATGAGGCTCTAGTGGGACAGCTAATCAAAGACTTTGTCTTACCTGATCTTTCTGAGGGATGCTTCTTTTCCTTTCAGTGGTGACTGTATCTGTGCTCACTACTGAGCTTATAAAAACAGCTGAGACTTTGAAAAGCCATCAAACCTCCACCACCATTTATCACACGCAACTGCTTAACGTCTGGATCGTGTTGATATTGTTAATTTAAAAAAATCTGACTGGCTATATTTTTTTAGCCATTCAGCAGAATGTTCATCAGTCACTATTGATTTCACTTTCAAATAAATTTAATTATATTTTAGGAAAGAAAATCATTACTTCTGCAGACTGCCTGTGGGTTTAGTTATGAAGGGATACCCTAGTGACTGAAGGTTATAAATACTGGAGCAGTGAGTAGACCACTGATGCTAGTTAGATTATCTTGGCTCCAGTTACCTTTAAGTTCGTTGACATGGAACAACTTACCCAACCCTCTGAGCCTCTCTTGCCTTTGAATGAAATAGAGAATAAACACTAGAGTCCCACCTCACTGTGCTGTACTAAATGAGGCCATGTGTGTGTGGATATCACACAGCATCATCCTGGCCTTTAACAAACAGCTAATAGCATTTAGTCATGGTTTTCTCTATTAGAAAGCCTTTGGGGGAAATGTCAATAGTAGACATTTGGTGAGAATTTGGTGGCCAAAAAAAGTCTAGTCCCTTTGTGACTTCTGATTGAAGTAACAACCATGGATGGCATCTGTCTGTCTTTCTCCTTCTCCTCCTCTTTCTCCTCCTCCTCTTCTTCCTCCTCTTCCTCTTCCTTTTCCTCCTCCTCCTCTCCCTCCTCCTCCTTCTTTTTCCTCCTCCTTTTTCATTACCCCTCCTCCTCTTCTTTCTTTTTTCTTCTTTCTTCCTTCCTCCTCATTTTTTCTTCTTTTCCTTCTTTTTTTTTCTGAGTTTTTGAGACAGGGTTTCTCTGTGCAGCCCTGGCTATTCTAGAATTCACTCTGTAGACCAGGCTGGCTTTGAACTCAGAACTCAGAGAGCTGCCTTCCTCTGACTTCCCAGTGCTTGGATTAAAGGCAGGTGCCACTATTGCCCTGCTACAAAGGACATTTCAGCACACCTTTTCTCATTGAGGGGAAGATCATGTCTTCTCCTGAGACTAAAGTATAGAGTTTGATCTGTGCCCATTTGAAACGATAATGAAGTTTAGGTTATCCGAGGACACTATGAAGACCAGCAGATTTGTAAAATGATCTAGAAGTGCTGGAAGAAATATATGTCATCTTAATGGAATGGGCGCAGGGAGAAAGGCTAACTGCACAAGTGTCCATGTGGCCATTTATTCCACCAAAGTTGGCCACCACCACCATCACAACAAAAAATCCTGGAAAGAGAGCCCAGGTCTCAGCAAGTAGGAAAGAAGTAGGGCAAATACAAGAAATATTCTTGGTATATATGGTAATATTCTTGGTAAGTATCAGGAATGGTAGTTATTACCTGAAATAAATACAGAGTGATTTAAAATAGGATTTCTATAAAATGGTCAAGGATGCTGTAAATAGCCTTTCAGCTTGCTCTGCTCAACTTCAATATGCACATGAGTATTCATCTGCTTAGAACAACTCTGTGCAGTGACCCTGGAGTTACTCGTCAATTTTGAACATATTTGAAACATTTTCAATATTAATCTGCACACTGTAATTTGATTTAAAGTTATAATTAGTCTTAATAATTTTGTTTTGTAAGAGAATCTCTGATTTGTTGGTTCTGCCATAGCACTAACCATCTGTGTTGTTATGAATAGATCACAATATCTCAAGGCCTCAATTTCTTCATCTGTCAAAGGAGAGAGTTGGTCTAAATTATCTCCATCTTTAAGATTCTATGATTTGCATGTAAAATGCAATTTTAGTATCTCTCTAGTAAATTTGCATGTGTGACTGAATTTCTAGTGTTAGCCGGGCAGTTTGCAATTTGTATTTATAGGCTGGTAATTAGCATGAAGCATCAATTTTTTTCTGTCGTATTAACAAAGCATACATATTCTCTAATAAATGTGACCTTTAAATAATGGTGCTTTGTTTGACCTTCCTGACACTTTCATTGCCTGTCTCAGAGCCATGATTATCTGTATATAAATGGCCACATCAGATGCCCTCTTAGTTCACAGCATTTCAGTTGGCTGAAAGTCCTCATCAATGATCATGAAAATGCCATTGTAGATATCCGAATGGAGTCTCAGCTCACCTAATGGAACTGTGCGCCCAGTCTTAAAGTTACCTTAGCAGTGTAATGAAGCAGCTTTGAAGGCAAGCCCAGTAAATTCATGGAGCCTCATTCTAACCTAGTCAAGTTCTTAAAAATGCTCAAGTCAAATAATTACTTGGAAAATAAATATCAATGTTTTAAGATGGTTGGTTAAATCAATTAGCTTTCCTTTTCTGGAAGGAGAAATGAGGAGAAGAGACAACAAGAAGAGCAGAGAGCGAGAGCAAGCAAGAGAGGCATTCTAACCATTCTTTTATTTTAATCCGAATAGAGACACAGACCATGAAGTCCATGGGTACCGACAGGCTCTGCAGATGTAGACAGGGATCCTGCTCAGGGCTTCCATGGTGAGGAAGCACTCTGCATGGTAGATAATTCTTCAGAGTCTTCATGATTGCTCATACATTTCTGAGGCAATGATAGTTTCTCTAGAGATATTTTTTTCAATTTAAACTTCCCCCATCAACACCCTTTTAGAAAATATATTGAATAAATATAATCAACTGCAACCCTGACTTCCAACTGCCGTCAGAGATCTTCAAAGAATATTCTTTGATTATAAAATGAGATTGACAGGGACCAGAGAATAAAGAGAATTCCAAGAAGCCACTGAACTGTTAAGTTCTTTTGTTCACAAGAATTCCCAGTGTGCAGCCACATAGAAGTGTTAATATCAAAAGGTTCTTTTTACCCTTTTTGAGAAAGGAAAATCCTAATTGCTTCCTAGAAGCAAATGGCACAATATCCACTTGTGCACATGGGTGCTCTGGATGAAAACCTATTACATTGCCCATATCTAAACAATGCTGAAATCACAGTTGTGTTAGCTCCCTTATCTGTGAAATAAATTAACATATTATTCTCTGCCATTGATGCTACTGCATGAAAGAGGACAAATTATCATCTATGAGAAATGGATAAAGTCACTGAGTCATAGAAACCTGACCCACCCAAAATACTGGAGCTAACCAGAATTTTACTTAGGGCTGGAACTCATTTTGCAGATTTTTGACAGTGACATTCCTTGTGCTTGTGGGGAGGTGGGAATAAAAGAAAAATACTTCCCAGAGAAAGGGGGCAAAAGTGCTCCTTTCTTTTTCTCTTTCACCCTTTGAGCCCTGTTCATTCTCAGCTTCGTGCACATTGTGACCAGCCTTTCTGGGAACTCTGTAGATAATGTAAATCCACTTGGCTCTGACCTCTTCCTTTTGGAGTCCTTCTCATTCTGTATTTTTGGGACCCTCCATGGCCTACACCTTTTCTAGTCTACATCCACTTATCATGCTTGTACCACAGTGATTTACCCAATACCAAACCTGTGACCCAGCTTTCATCTTCAAACAGCTGCCAAAGTAAGCAACCTGAGACCAGCCCTTGGATGCTGTTGCTCAAGAGCTTGTTGAATGACTTCTCATGACCTCCACAGTGGTTGTCAGTTCCTTCAGACTCCGCATGTTGGATTAGTAACAAACACTCCATAAAACTTTATCTACACTCTCATAATGAAATCCATAGAAAAACATGTAAACTATACATGTAATTTGAATATTAAATCAATATAATATAGAGGGAGAAATAAAACTATAACACTGGGTATAAAATAACATGTATTTGATTGTGTAGATGTTTGGATATGACATCATCAGAAAAGGTGCTTGCACCTATATGTGTAATGACAGTGGCAGCTGCAGGTATAGAATGAGTTGGGGCTTGAATTCACAATTCAAACCCTCGAGTAGTATCTCTGTTAGTGACATAATTTTGTCAAATGGAAAATACCAGGGACATGATCTGTAACATTCTTTTCAAACTTTAAACACAAATGTCTTGGAAATCTCTTTAAACTGCTAATCATAGGGTGGAGCTGAGACTATTTCGGTCAAGCTCACACGTGATGCATGCGCTACTTGTCCATAAACTATGTGTTGAATCATCAGACCCTAAACTAGATAGGCATTATCTGTATCCTGAAACTAATTCCATCTTACTGAAATAACAGTAAAATCTTGAAGTTCATGCAACAGTTGTGGCCTGGAGTTCCTGTTATTGAAGTAACTTCTCTCTTGGAACATTACCTTGCATGAAATGGGAGCCCAGAAGAGGGAGCAGGAAACTGCCAAGAAGACATAGCATCTTCTCTGAGGAGATGGTAGCTGAGGTTTGAATCCTCTTCAAGGGACTAATAACCTTTTGAGGGAATGGGATGATCTCCAGAGGAGACCTGCCAAACCTAAACTGAGCCTACAATCCCATGCTGCTTACCTCTCAAGGCATTTGGGTGATAACAACAGGTAACAATAGAGAAACAATACAGTGACCCAGTCTTTCAATCAAGAAGGTGCATACGATATATGTTTGTAAGGAACCCAGTCTCAGGGTGGCTCAGGAAGCATGAAAGGAATTCAGTACAGGGCTGGCTAGCAATTATAGGTATAAAGGCTTTGTGAGAGAAAGACACAGCATTCAGAGAGACCTATCAAGAATTTCTAGAGGTGACGTAAGGAGATGACAGGTGTCCAAGGTCTATTGAGGGAGAGAGGGAAAGACCTGTTAGACACATATGTGTTACTACATGTCTTAGTTAGGGTTTCCATTGCTGTGAAGAGACACTGTGACTAAGGCAACTCTTTTTTTTTTTTTTCTTATTCATTTTATTTATTTATTTTTTATTTAGTTATTTAAATCACATCATAATTTACTTATTTACACAGGGGTTATAAACACAAAAAGGCAGGATGTGGGGAAGGGAATGGCACTGGGGGAAGTACAGATACCTTTCAGAACAGGGTATCAGCTGGGTGTAGGTTCAGGGGACAGGTCACTATGACTCTGCCTATGATTCACTTGTCCTTATCTAAATTGGTACTGTCCACCGAGGCTGTAAGGCAACTCTTATAAAGGAAAACATTTAATTGGGGCTGGCTTACAGGTTCAGAGGTTCAGTCCATTATCATCAGTAGAAAGCATGGCAAGCATTTAGCCAGGAATGGTGCAGGAGGAGCTGAGAGTTCTGCATCTTGTTCTCAAGGCAACAAGAGAAGACTACTGTCTTCCAGGCAGCTAGGGGGAGGATCTCAAAGCCAACCCCCACAGTTTCATATTTCCTCCAAGGCCACACCTTCCAAAAGTGATGCTCCCTGGGTCAAGCATATTGAAATCACCATATCACTATATTCTCTGTTAAATCCCAAAACACTTTTGCAACTTCTTATGGTGAATGTGAGTGAGTGTGAGAAAGGATACAGTGGTACACAAAGCTGATGTGACATCGTGTGTAGTCACAGGAGTCTAAGACATGGGGTGTGACCTGGGACCTATCATAAACAATTCCTCCACTGTTGTTCCCCAGCTGTGGCACTTGTCATCACCATAAGGAACATATCTAACTTCCTAAACTTCATTTTAACAGCATCTAGAGCACATCTGTATGACTCTTATGAAAAATTTACTCCTGACATTGCCAGGTGCATACCTAAAGCCATGTTTGTGGTATAGAAAGCATAGTTTTGCTTGACACATTTTTAGAGTAGGTTATTCACTTCTCACATTTTCCAGTCTCCTCTAAAGTCATGATGTCACATTAAAAGAAAAAAAAATGAAGCCACTATAGCCAGGTGTTTGTTTGTTTGTTTGTTTGTTTTTGGCTATTTTGTGGGTTATTTTTTGTTCCACCCTTCTCCACTCCTCTTCTTCCACCCTTTCAACCCCCTGACACCAGATAGGAGAGAAAAAAGGATAGAGAGAAAAGGTAGTGACATTACCTTTAGACTACTTCCTGCTGGATAGGGGTTTCAAGTTACTTAGAGTTAGTTTGATCTTTTCTGCCAGGACATCTAATTTCTTCTTTACACATGACTACTTACAAAATGCAACCAACAGCAACCATCAGTAATCTATAGCAAACAACCAGCAACCCACCTTGGGGCCCTAGTATTTATGTACCCTCTGAAGAGTCCCTGGAATTCCAGGCATGACACACTTGCAGAAACTGTGTGCAGCTGGCAAAATCACATGCCTGCTAGAGCACGAAGCAAATCATAGTCAGCTGCTAGGGACAATCTGAAGCAGCCCCATATCCTACACCAGAGATTAAAACAAATAAATATATTCTTAAAATATTTCTGTGTTCTTAAAAGAAACCGAAATTCTCACTGTAATACACTTTTTATGTCCATACGTCTTTGAACCATTATTTTAATTGATAAGTAATTAGTGCTTATACTTAGCTGGGTAAGTTTAATTAGTCTGTTTAGGTGTATATAGACATTGTAGAATACTTAAATTAAGCTAATAAACACAACTGTTACTTCAGCGATGTATTACAAGTCTCTAGTTTCTTAAAAGATACATTATGAATTTCACTGTTTCACGCCTTCCCATTGAGTGCTGACAGTCCCACTTGAACGTCTATCAAATGCTCCAGAAAAGATAGATCCCCCACACCAGGCTTTGTTTCAGCTGCTGTGTTCTGGAGTAAGCCTCTGTATATCCACTCTGTGTTGGAGGCAGGGCAATCTGTGGCTTTGTTTGGAGTTCTGAGTCTACCCCCAATACACAGCTAAGCTTAGAGAATATACTGTTGATGTCAAAGATAAGAATTATCCAAGTATTGGCAGTAGTTGTGTACTTTTCCTTCCTTGTTTTCATTTAGATCCTTTATTCTATTTCTTCCAGAAGTGTTCTTCACCTTCCTTGACCCAGTGGTGGAGAGAAGGGAATCTGCTCCTCTGTCAAAGAGACCACCTTCCGCACAGGACCTGGAGATTAGTCTCTGTCCCTAGCACTTCTCTGCCTTTCCCTGGGGTTGTTCCAAGATCACTATTGTCTCTGAAACTCAGCTACAACCTTTTGACTTTTCTCCTGAAAGTCCTGCTATAAGTATTACCAAACAGTCTTTGACTACTCTCTTTAAGCCTGCCCAACTCTTTCCATGGCTTCTCAGTGATGATGGAAGGTTGGCTCTGATATCAAGTAGGCATAAGACCCATGTTTTAGCTTTGCACTGCAGAAGAAGGAATGGAAACAAAGATCAGTGAATAAAAGCCATCCTGTAAGGAGGTAAAGAGGATATGAGATGTCCACAGTTTCCAAGCTGAAAGGGCAAGGGAAATGGAGAAACCAGGAGAGTGATTTACTTTTGTGACAAAATAAGTACATTTGGTTTTAAAAGACATCATTTAAATGATAGCTATACCCCTAAATAAAAAAATAAAGCATTATCATTGCATTTGATTTCAGTATAATAAAAAGGCATATATTGCAAGCTACTCAGAGAATGGTGAGTTATTATCAGAGATTTAGAGAGTACAAATAAAATTCTTGGTGTAGCTAAAAATTGTATTCATTAATCCCATTAGTTTCATGAAAGTGAAGGTGATATTGATTACATTGAAACAGTGAGTGGGTCTCTTTTGCTCGGGCAGTGGTGCTTAATCATTATAAACATTAAGGTTTCTATAATTTTCTATTTTTCTCTGAAACCACATTCCAGATTTCTCCTTTTCTTCAGGAATGTTCTGCTAGCATCACCTGCGAAACCTCTTAGCTGTACTCTGATAGGATGTGCATAAGTGGCTTCTGTCTATTCATCAGTTTTTAGAATAGGAAAAATGTTCCTCTCCACAAAGTGCCTATAGATGAAATCAATATATATGTAACAAAAGATACCCCAATATATATGTAGCAGAAGATAGTCCAAGGGTTGAGTTCTATTTGCATTCTCATTGGGGAATTTGGGAAATGCATCATCTTGAATAGACCAGCTGTATTAGTCAGGTTTCTCTAGAGAAACAGAACTTACAGAATGAATCTCTGTCTAGATATATAGAAAGAGGAGTTATTAGAGTGACTTACAGGCTGTGGTCCAGCTAGCCCAAAAATGGCTGTTCACTAACAGAAGGACTAAGAATTCAATAGTTGTTCAGTCCACAAGGAGAGATATCTCAGCTGGTCTTGAGTATAAGCCAGACTCCAGAAGAAGTGGACTCCAATGCCAGAGAAGGAATGGGCTTGCCAGTGAGAGTGAGGACAAGCAGGCAAAGAGAGCAAGCTTCCTTCTTCTATGTCCTTTACATGGGCTTCCAGCAGAGGATGTGCCCAGAATAAAGGGGGATCTTTCCACTCAAATGATCTGGATTAAAAGTGGATCTTTCCATCTCAGAATATTTAATTAAGAAAAATAACCCCCATATGGCCTGCAGACATGCATGCAGCCAGAATGCTGTATACATAAAAAGAAATAAGTCTTAAAACAAAACAAAACAAAAAACTAAAACCCTTTTAAAGATAACTTCTGAATATCTTCTGAAACATAGTTCAGTTAAAGGATTGCTTGGATGTAATTTATTTTGGAAAATGATCTCAAGGAAGAAAAGCAAGGCTTTAAAAGAGTGGGACAAAGGAGAGAAGGCCATTCCTGGATGTGTTATTTAACGGTCTCTTTTGGGAGCAACACTGCACGTGCTGTGAGGAACCCCAGAAAGCATGCTTCAAAACTGTTCTTCCAAGGAACGGAAGGGAGGAGGATGTGCTTACCAGCCCCCATGAACATGGATCAGAGGCTGTGCCCCTCCCTTGCTATTCTAATTCATGCATCTGTTAGAATGAATGAACTCCCTCGAATATTTCAAAGGGGCCAAAGGACAGAAAACCCTGGAGCAGAAAGTGAGAGGTCTAGGGTACAGGTGAAGTAGACTTGAGTTGCTGCTGGGGCACGCCTCTGAGCAGCTGGTTGCTGCAATCAGAAGATCAAGCAAAGGCCAAAAGGTACACGAAAAAGTGTTCAGGAGGACAAATGGACGTCAAAGTCACCACCCAATGGCACCTTACTCCTACCAGGCAAATTTTGACCAAAAAGAAGTGAGATTGTCTGGTTCCTACACAGACTTAGATCTGAGCTGTTCCAGCCATCTCCAATAGGAACAGTGATAGAAACTTCTAGAAATGGCTCATCTTGTATAGTTGAAACTATCCTTCTTTCAGTCTCTCATGGGAATGTTCCGGAAGCATGTTACACATTGATCTGGTTGAGGTCAACTCATTGACTAGCCATGAGGACTGAAAGACAACTTTCAGACTGACTATCAAGTACATGAAGGATTCATTTTCCTGGATATGAGGCAACTTTCCTGGACACGAAAGCTTCGTCTGCCTTCAGAACGTTGAGTGGGAAGAACAACCATGCAGCTTCTGCAGCTTCCGTGCTCTGACTACAGGCCCGAGAATGTTCCTGCCAGCAGACTCCAGTACTTAGGTGTACTTTAGCCTCATTCCTACACCGGAACTGACTCAGAGCCTCTGAAAACCTGCAGTTACAGATCCCGAATTACATGCTGTCAGAAGAGTCTCATTTGATTATCGTTCAGCCAGTGAATCTAGTTAACGGTTCTGAGAGTTTGTTTTCCTTCTGCCAGTTTTTGTTGTAAATAACCTGAGTATTTTTCTCTGTTTCATGAATTCCCAAGAAATAGCCTATCGTACCTACTTCATAAATCATGGGCCCAATTAGAAAGTGATTTGGAAATTCTTAACGTAATTGAAAATGTATTACTTGGGAAATGTATTACTTGAGTAGTTGCCAATAAAAACTCATTAATTAAAAATAAAGAAGCCATAAGTGCTGGTTAGGATGTGGAGAGAAGGGGGATCTGTGAGCTGCTGGGAGTGTATATGGCTGCAGACCCTAATGAAAATGATTCAAAAGTTCCTTAAAGAGTTAAAAATAGAGCTATCATGCCATCCGACAACCCCTTTACTGTGTGTTTTCCCATGGAAATGAGATCAACACTATGCAGAGGCATCTGCACTCCCATGTTCATTATGGCAATGTTTACAATAGATCAGATATAGTGACATCAAGAGACATTATGTCATCAAGGGCAGTTTTCATCAAGAGGATTTTGTGTGTGTGTGTGTGTGTGTGGTGTGCATCCGCATGTGCGTGTGCATGTGTCTGTGAAATGTAAGTCAGACACAATGGAGTATCAGCCAAGAAAAGAAGGCAGTCCTACCATCTGTGATAATATAGATGAACCTTGTGGACAGTGTGCTCAGCAAATCAAGGCAGACGGGGAATTCCAAATGCTATACCAACATCACTTGTAAGTAGGGTCTATGTTGAAAATGAAGCAGAAGGTAGATGATTGGTTACTATGTGGGAGAGAGTATGTTTTATTCAAAGAAAACCTTTTGGCTTTAGGATCAAGAAATTCCAATCTAACACATAGCATGGCGACCACCAGTAATGAAATTGAACCGGGTACTTGAAATGTTCTTAGATGTTCTCACCACAAAACCAAACTGAACCAGGTAACCAGAGTTTAACTAACTTGGTTGTTATGATCATTTCACAAAATATTTGGCTGTTAAGTAGAACAGTGTGGGGCTGAAGAGACAGCCCGAGGTGAAGAGTGCTTATTCTTGCAGAAGAGTCAGCCAGGCTCTGTTCCCAGGACTGTATGGCAGCCCACAGCTATCCAAATTCCAGTCCTAGGAAATTCAATGCCTATTTGATTTTTACCTCACCAGACACCAGGAATCCTTGTGATGAAGACATGTGCAGGAAACACACCCATACATATAATATAGAATAATTATGTCTAAATCTTAAAAATAAGCATACTTATTTTTAAGTATACTTAAAATGCATACCTTTATAGCCTTATTTATTGTTAATATGCCAATAAAACTAGAAAAAGAAATGTTTCTAATGCCACGTGAGGGGAACACAAAAATGTCTGATGCATTATTAGTTCACACAGAGTAGCAAAGAAAAACTGACCTTATTTTATTTATTTGAGTCAGGCTGTCTCTCTGTAGCCCTGGCTATCTTGAAACTCACTGTATGGACCAGGCTGACTTTGAACTCCCAGATCCACCTGCCTCTTTCTCCCTAGGGCTGTGATTAAAGGTCCATGCCACCTTGTCCGATTTTAAAAAGCCAAGGAAAGTAAAGTCTCCGTAGGATGCCACTATATCCCTAAGAGTGAGTTAAGCCACTTACCTCTCACCCAAAGGACCTCCCTCTAACTAGACAACCTGTGCCGACGAAGGAGAAAGCAACAGGGGTTTTGATTGTTCACGTGTGACTCTCACGTCCCTCTGAGTATTTATCCAAGCAAAATAAAACCATGTTTACAAAAATCCTACACATGAATGTTCCTAACAGTTTCATTTGTGATTACCCACAATGGAAGTGACTGATGAATGGATAAAGACTCCACCGTGTGTTTGTGCAGTGGGACACTTGCCAAATTTCTCTAAGAATCAGTATTGAAGTATGCAGTAACTGGATGAATCAGAAGCACTTTGTGCTGTGAGAACAGCCAAACCTAGGGGTGAACTTAGTCTTGTTCCTCTTACATAACATTTGAAAAGGAGAAAACTGTAGGTTACAGAGAAAAGGGCTGAAGCCACTGAAGTGTGAGAGGACATGTCCAGTCTGGAATAAGAGAGTGTGAAAGGCTTTCCCCCTACATCAAAGGGAAAAAGTTATCTGTGTGTGTCTGTGCGGGTGAGCACAGGTGCCCAGGGAAGCCAGACGTGTCTGATCCTCTGGAGTTAGAGGCATTGTGAGCCACTTGATGAGGGTGCTGGGAACAGAACTGGGGTTCTCTGCACAATGTGTGCTCCTACTTGCCGAGCCTTCTCTTTGCCCTCAAGAGGCTTTTCAAAAATTAAAACTAAAAGCTTATATTCATAAGCTCAACCTAGACTTCAGGTCTTTATTATTTTTCCCTATTTTGGGAAAGTTGCATAGTCACTTACATCTAGTTCAAGTACTGTTATGGGTATAAACTATGTAAAACGTTTAGAATCCAAATTGTTTTTAATTTTGATTATACACACACACACACACACACATACACCACACACACACACACACACACACACACACACACACACACACACCACATATATATATATATATATAATATATATATTATATATATATATATAAATGTTTGCTAATTTTAAGTCAACTTGACCCAAGCTAGAGTAATTTTGGAAGAGGAAACCTCAACTGAGAAACTGCCCCTACTAAATGGTCCCGTGGGCAAGCTTGTGGTATATTTCTCAACTAGTGATCTTTGTGGGAGGGCCCAGCCTCTCTGAACAGGCTGCCCTGGGTAGTATAAAATGGTGAGCCATCCATCAGGAGCAAGCCAATAAGCAGCACTCCTCCATGGCCTCTGCATCAGTCCCACCTCCAGGATCATATCCGTTGAATTCTTGCCCTGACTTCCCTCAGTGATATTAGCTAAGATCAGAAATAGAAAACCTAAATAAGTCATATGAAATATTGGGAAGAAAAAACCCTAAGTCTGAAGTGAAAGTCATCCATTTTGTAAACACCTAGACCATATACTCTGAAGATAATTCTGTACAACATTTAAAGCACACATTAACTTTTAATGTGTTGGGGAAGGTCAAGTATACAAATTTCTAGTTGTGGTATCATAAGCATGCTCAAAGGGGGTCAAGTTTGGGAGCATTTCAGATTTTGAGGTTAGAGATACTTACCCTGAAAGTATCTGCTAAGTAGCTACAGGCGGAGACATTTGCAAAGAATGAATAACTCACCATCCTTACCCTAAAAATCTCTGTAGTCCAATGGGGAAGGCAATTTTTAATAATTTTGATTTAGTGTGGTTAATTTGGGATTGGCACCAAGGGTAAAATTATAATCCTGTTCCTCTGGATCTGGGATAGCTTACAGCGGAAGGGATGCTTGAGCTGAGTGTCTGTAATAGATAATAAATACTTGGCATTTACAGGAAGGGTTGGGAAGGGTGGCAGGGCATTACCAATGTAGGAGAGCTGTTAGCAGTGCAGGACCGTGGTAAGAGTCGCATGTAGGTTGACACAAGGAAAACCCAAACTGCTTGCAGTGGAAAGAAAGGAATGTTCTTTGATGGATAAGGACCTCATATCTCTTGCAGGCTTTGGGCTTCATCTCATAAAGACAGGTCGAAACTCAATAACCTGGATATTAGAGTGGGATTTTAAATGTTTGTCTTCTGAGAATGAAAGCCATCTACAGCATTAAAATTCAGCAAGTTCTGCATACAAATTCACCTGCCAAGAAGGTAGAATAGAGTTTTGATCACTTGATGCTCATCTTTGTTCTCACATGGCAACATCTGACCAGAGTGAAAGGCTCCTGGGTACCTTTGGTGTGGGGCATGCTAGATATGCATAATCTCCTAGTCACTACCTACTGTCTTAATGCCGAGCTTCCTTCCTCTCCATTGGTGTATATGAGCCCATGCAAAGACTAGCACAGGAAATGATGTGACCTTATTTTTTACTATGGAAGGATCCAACATAAAATTTTGAGAGGCAGGAGCATGTTGGGAAGATCATCAGATTAGGAAAGAGATGAAGATGTTTACTTGAACTCATGCCTTTAGTAGATTACAGTCTCTGTGGCACAGGGTTTGGTGACAAGATGTATAGAAGGGGAGTCTAGTCTTACTCTTGACTCATGGTATTATTAGTTCTGACACATTTCCAACTTGTTTCTTTTCATTTTTTTATTTGATATTTTATTTTGCATTTCAGATACCATCCCTATCCCCATTCCTCTCCCCCCATTAATCCCCTATCCCATCCCTCCTCCTCCTTTTTTGCCTTTATACTGTTTAAATTACATGCAAGTATTAAAGTCAGTTCTAGGTTGAGGAACTAGCAATACAATAGATGCAAATAGTCAAGGAACAAGCAAGACAATAAACCTAGATATTCAAAGAACACACATGACACATGACAATAAACAGAGTCCGTGATCATGCCTGTGATCACTATTTCTAAGGGCTTATCAGGATGAACAAAATATCTGAGCCTACTTCCCTGTCCTAGCCCAAAGTCATTTTCATGCCTGAAGCCTACTTCTTTGTTCTACCTTAAGATCTAGATTTCTGCCTATAATTACTTCTTTGTTCTAGCCTAAGATTTAGATTCCTGCCTGAAGTTTCTTCTTTGTTCTAGCCTAGGATTTAGATTTCTGCCTGAAATTACTTCTTTGTTCCAGCCTAATGTCAGATTCCTGCCTGCAGTCCATTTCCTTGTCCTTGGCCTATGTCAGATTCCTTCCAAGCAGCCTATTTCCTTGTCCTTAGCCTATGTCAGATTCCTGCCAGGCAGCCCCAAAAGCTCTCCACATCTCCCCGTTTTTATTGCATAAACCAGACTGAGCCTGTCTTAGGTTGTTCTGACAAGAAAGTCTTCCTTACCCTTTGTGGAATATGCATCATCAAAAGCAATGCACTTCTATCTTAGGTGGGTAAAGCTCTGTGCAGAATCTTACCCCTCCTTGGCTTGCCAGTTTGTTAAATTAATAACTCTGTCTGGGGGTCCATTTTCAGTTTCAAGTCATGTACTTTGGCTGGCAACCTGTTGATGTAGTTAAAGAAACTTTAACATGATAGGCAGGAATAAAAGTATTCCCAGGACAAGAAGATGATCAAGCTATATATGCCATTCCTGAGGTTTGACCAAAATGGAAATAATGCCCTCAGGCCATCATAATTTTATCAGCATTATCTGCAGCATCAAAGTTCAACAGAGAAGCATTCTTTAAATTCGTAATCTCACTATGCAAAGTTAAAACACCCAGAGAGTGTTAGAATTATGCCAAATACCCTACAGGTGTCTTTAAACTTTTTTCTAATTATAATGACAATCATTGTAAATTTTAGAAGTAACACTACTCCAATGATATTTGTCACGACACTTGGGATTGCTCCTAACTCTTGAACCCTGAACCTCCTTCAGATAATTTGAATAGGTTATAGAGCACCAATCCATTGTTCCAGACACCTATATAAATCCTTTTGTATACTTAATTCATTAGTAACAATTTTTTTTTTTTTATTGCTAAACGGTTAACAAAAATAGCTGTCTTAACTCCTTGTGTCAGTGCTATTGCAGAAGCAGTGGTGCTAGTAATTAATGAAATTTAAACTGTTATACCAGCAATAATCAAGCCCGCTACCCTCTTGCTTCTGCTTAAAGCCTAACTCACTTCTTCCAGCACTTTCAAGCTTTTTTCAGAGAATCAAGGTTTTCTAATACTCAGGGCAGTAAGACAAAATCTGGTTGATAGACCTCCATAATAGACATGCTAGTTTGCAACACACTAACACAATTAGAAATTACATAGTCAGTGAAACTTTTAATAAATACTGTAGAAGAGGCAAAACCAATTTTAGCGTGACAATTAAAAGAGCCTTAAAACATGCACTAACCCTTGTTTGAAATTCAGATCCTGTTCCAACTTTATCTCTTGCTATCATAACATCATAGAGAACTGCAGCTAGCTTTCAGATATGTCTCTGAAAATGTCCAGATCCAGCCTTCCAAATGAAGACTGTTATTTCCAATATTGGATTGATTTCTAGACCAGTACATGATTGAGTCCTATTAGCTGGTCACCTTTAAGAAAAATACAAGAGACATTATAAATTCTCCTTTTGATTCTCTGTCCCACAAGGTCTAAAAACTTGAGGCAAGGCAGCTTGTCCCATCTGGGATATAGGCAAGCAAAGGTGGGTCAGGAATATATGTCCAACACAGCTTCCCAATCACCCTTGTCAGGGCACTCAGCAAGCTCACAGGTCAGCATCATTCTTTGTCTCAGCAACAGCATGTCTCACCAATCATTCTGGGAGCCACCATGTTTCTATAGCATCCTGCAGAAAAAACATAAACATGCCCTCTTCCCCATACTAGATACCTGGTTGAGATCATGCCATATGCCTGTAAGTGCATCCTTCCTTTTCATTTAGGAATAAATATGCCTAGTTGAAGGGTGCCATAGACACTCAGCAGAAAGTTCCTTGGCATCCATTTTTTTTTTTATTTAAAATAAAAAGAATATTTAAATAAATTTGTGGTGTTCGGGTATATACCTTCCCCTTTTTTATTTTTTGAAGATATTGTTTTAAATTTCCATGGGCCCCTTCCACAATACCTTGTCCTTGAGAATTATAAAGAATCCCCGTAATAAATTGTTGACAAAAAGTCTCCACTGCTCAACTACAATTGCCAGATCCATTATCTGGTTGATTTTTTTGTTTGTTTGTTTTTATATATTTTATTTATTTACCTTTCAAATGTTATCCCCTCTCCTATTCCCCCCCCCAAACACCTTATCCCATCCTCCCTCCTCCTACTTCTATGATGGTGTGCCCCTACCCATCCACCCATTCCGACTACCTGCTCTTGAATTTCTCAATACTAGGGCATCCAGACTTTTAGGGACCAAGGCCCTCCTCTTCCACTGATGACTGACAAGGCCATCTTCAACTACCTATACAGTTGGAGTCATGAGTACCTCCCTTTGTTTTCCCAGGCTGGAGGTTTAGACCCTGGGAGCTCTGGTTGAGTATTTTGTTATTCCTTCTAAAAAGGAACAAAGTACCTAGACTTTGGTCTTCCTTTTTCTTCTTGAGTTTCATGTGGTCTATGCATTGTATCTTAGGTATTGTGAGCTTTTAGGCTAATATCCATTTATCAGTGAGTGCATACCATGTGTGTTCTTTTGTGATTGGGTTACCTCACTCAGGGTGATATTTTCCAGTTCCATCCATTTGCCTAAGAATTTCATGAACTCACTCAATAGCTGAGTAGTACTCCATGTGTAAATGTACCACATTTTCTGTATCCATTCCTCTGTTGAAGGACATCTGCGTTCTTTCCAGTTTCTAGCTATTATAAATAAAGATGCTATGAACATAGTGGAGCATATGGCCTTGTTATATGTTAGAGCATCTTTTGGTATATGCCCAGGGTGGTATAGCTGGGTCCTCAGGTAATACTATTTTCAGTTTTCTGAGGAACTGCCAGACTGACTTCCAGAGTGGTTGTACCAGCTTTCAATCCCACCAACAACAGAGGAGTGCTCATCTTTCTCCACATCCTCGCCAACATCTGCTGTCACCTGTGTTTTGGATCTGAGCCATTCTGACTGGTGTGAGATGGAATCTCAGGGTTGTTTTGATTTGCATTTTCCTGATGACTAAGGATGTTGAACACTTCTTTAGGTACTTCTCAGCCATTTCAAGTTTCCTCAGTTGAGAATTGTTTAGCTTTGTACCCCATTTTTTAATCAGGTTATTTGATTGTCTAGAGTCTAATTTCTTAGTTCTTTGTATACCTTGGATATTAGCCCTCTATCAGCTGTAGGATTGGTAAAGATCTTTTCCCAATCTGTTGGTTGATGCTTTTTCCTATTGACAGTGTCCTTTGCTTTATAGAAGCTTTGCAGTTTTATGAGGTTCCATTTGTCAATTCTTGATCTTAGAGCATAAGCCATTGGTGTTCTGTTCAGGAACTTTTCCCCTGTGCCCAGGAGTTCGAGGCTTTCCCCATTTTCTCTTCTATTAGTTTCAGTGTAGCTGTGTTTTATGTGGAGGTCCTTGATCCACTTGGAATTGAGCTTTGTACAAGGAGAGAAGTATGGATCAATTTGCATTCTTCTACATGCTGACCTCCAGTTGAACCAGAACCATTTGTTGAAAATGCTGTCTTTTTTCCCACTGGATGGTTTTAGCTCCTTTGTCAAAGAACAAGTGACCATAAGTATGGGGGTTCATTTTGGGGTCTTCAATTCTATTCCATTGATCTTCCTGCCTGTCTCTCTACTGATACCATGCAGTTTTGTTTTGTTTTGTTTTTATCACTACTGCTCTGTAGTACAGCTTGAGGTCAGGGATGGTGGATTCCCCCAGAAGTTCTTTTATTGTTGAGAATAATTTTTGCTATCCTGGTTTTTTTGTTATTCCAAATGAATTTGAGAATTGCTCTTTCTATCTCTGTGAAGAATTGAATGGGAAGTTTGATGGGGATTCCATTAAATCTGTAGATTGCTCTTGGCAAGATAGCCATTTTTACTATATTAATCCTTCCAGTCCATGATCATGGGAGATCTTTTCATCTTCTGAGATCTGCTTTGTTTTCTTTCTTCAGGGACTTGAAATTCTTGTCATATAGATCTTTTACTTGCTGGGTTAGATTCACACCAAGGTATTTCATATTATTTGTGACTATTGTGAAGGGTGTCATTTCCCTAATTTCTTTCTCAGCCTGTTTATCCTTTGAGTAGAGGAAGGCTACTGATTTGTTTGAATTAATTTTATATCCAGCCACTTTGCTAAAGTTGTTCATCAGGTTTAGGAGTTCTCTGGTGGAAGGTCTGGGGTCACTTGAGTATACTCATATCATCTGCAAATAGTGAAATTTTGACTTCTTCCTTTCCAGTTTGTATCCCTTTGAGCTCCTTTGTTACCTAATTGCTCTGGCAAGGACTTCCAGTACTATATTGAATAGGTAGGGAGAGAGTGGGCAGCCTTGTCTAGTCCCTGATTTTAGTGGAATGTTTCAAGTTTCTCTCCATTTAGTTTGATGTTGGCTACTGGTTTGTTGTATATAGCTTTTACTATGTTTAGGTATAGGCCTTGGATTCCTAATCTTTCTAAGACTTTTACCAGGAAGGGGTGCTGAATTTTGTCACATGCTTTCTCAGCATCTAGTGAGATGATCATGTGGGTTTTTTTTCCCCTTTGAGTTTGTTTATATAGTGGATTACATTGATGGATTTCCTTATATTGAACCATCCCTGCATTCCTGGAATAAAGCCTACTTGATCATGATGGATGAGTGTTTTGATGTGTTCTTGGATTCAGTTTGTGAGAATTTTATTGAGGATTTTTGCATCAATATTCATAAGGGAGATTGACCTGAAGTTCTCTTTCTTTGTTGGGTCTTTGTGTGGTTTAGGTAAGAGCATGATTGTGGCTTCTTAGAATGAATTGGGTAGTGTCCCTTCTGTTTCTATTTTGTGGAACTGTTTATAGAGAATTGGTATTAGGTCTTCTTTGAAGGTCTGACAGAACTCTGCAGTAAAACTGTCTGGTCCTGGCCTTTTTTTGGTGGGGAAACTTTTAATGACTGCTTCTATTTCTTTTGGGGTTATGGGACTGTTTAGGTGGTTTATCTGGGCCTGATTTAACTTTGATAACTGGTGTTTGTCTAGAAAATTGTCAATTTCATCCAGATTTTCCAATTTTGTTGAGTATAGGTTTTTTTGTGGTAGGATCTGATGATTTTTTTTTTTTAATTTCCTCAGTTTCTGTCATTATGTCACCAGTTTCAGTTCTGATTTTATTAATGTGGATACTGTTTCTCTGCCCTCTGATTAGTCTGGCTAAGGGTTTATCTATCTTGTTGATTTTCTCAAAGAACCAGCTCCTGGTTTTGTTGATATTTTGTGTAGTTCTTTTGTTTCTACTTGGTTGATTTCAGCCCTGAGTTTGATTATTTCCTGCTGTCTACTCCTCTTGGGTGTGTTTACTTCTTTTTGTTCTAGAGCTTTCAGGTGTGTTGTCAAGCTGCTAGTGTATGCTCTCTCCAGTTTCTTTTTGTAGGCACTTAGAGCTATGAGGTTTCCTCTTAGCACTGCTTTCATTGTGTGTGGTATAATGTGTCTTCATTTTCATTAAATTCTAAAAAGTCTTTAATTTCTTTCTTAATTTCTTCCCTGACCACATTATCATTGAGTAGAGTGTTGTTCAGTTCCCACGTGTATGTGGGCTTTCCATTGTTTTTGTCATTATTGAAGACCAGCTTTAGACCATGGTGAGCTGATAGGATGCATGGGATTATTTCAATCTTCTTGTATCTGTTGAGGCCTGTTTTGTGACCAATTATATGTTCTATTTTGGGGAAGGTACCATGAGGTGCTGAGCAAAAGGTATATTCTTTTGTTTTAGGATAAAATGTTCTATAGATATCTGTTAAATCCATTTGGTTCATAACTTCTGCTAGTTTCACTGTATCTCTGTTTAGTTTCTGTTCCCATGATCTGTCCATTACTGAGAGTGGGGCATTGAAGTCTCCCACTATTATTGTATGAGGTTCAATTTGTGCTTTGAGCTTTGGTAACATTTCTTTTAGAAATCTAGGTACCCTTGCATTTGGGGCATAGATGTTCAGAATTGAGAGTTCATCTTGGTAGATTTTTCTTTTGATGAGTATGAAGTGTCCTTCCTTATCTTTTTTGATAGCTTTAAGTTGAAAGTCGATTTGATTTGATATTAGAATGGCTACTCCAGCTTGTTTCTTAGGACCATTTGCTTGAAAAATTGTTTTCCAACCTTTTACTCTAAGGTAGTGTCTGTCTTTGTCACTGAGGTGCATTTCCTGTATGCAGCAAAATGCTGGGTTCTGTTTATGTATGCAGTCAGTTAGTCTATGTCTTTTTATTGGTGATTTGAGTCCATTGATGTTAAGAGATATTAAGGAAAGGCGATTGTTGCTTCCTGTTATTTTTGTTATTAGTGGTGGCATTATGTTTGTATAGCTATCTTCTTTTGGATTTGTTGGAAGAAGATTACTTTCTTGCACTTTCTAGGGTATAAATGCCCTCCTTGTATTGGAGTTTTTCCTCTATTATCCTTTGTAGTGCTGGGTTTGTGAAAAGCTACTGTGTAAATTTGGTTTTGTCATGGAATATCTTGGTTTCTCCATCTATGGTAATTAAGAGTTTTGCTGGGTATAGTAGCCTGGGCTGGCATTTTTGTTCTCTTAGGGTCTGTATGACACCTGTCCAGGATCTTCTGGACAGGTACTGGACAGGATCTTCTGTACTGGTGAGAAGCCTGGTGTAATTCTGATAGGTCTGCCTTTATATGTTACTTGACCCTTTTCCCATACTGCTTTTAATATTCATTCTTTGTTTTGTGTATTTGGTGTTTTGATTATTATGTGACTGGAGGTATTTCTTTTGTGGTCTAGTCTATTTGGTGTTCTATAGGCTTCTTGTATGTTTATAGGCATCTTGTTCTTTAGTTTAGGGCAGTTTTCCTCTATAATTTTGTTGAAGATATTTAAGTTGGGAATCTCTTCTATACTTATTATCTTTAGGCTTGGTCTTCTCATTGTGTCCTGGATTTCCTGGATGTTTTGGGTTAGGAGCTTTTTGCATTTTGCATTTTATTTGACAGTCGTGTTGATATTTTCCATGGTATCTTCTGCACCTAAGATTCTCTATTTTATCTCTTGTATTCTGTTGGTGATGCTTGCATCTATGATTCCTGATTTCTTTCCTAGGTTGTCTATCTCTAGGGTAGTCCTCCTTTGTGATTTCTTTATTGTTTCTACTTCCATTTTTATGTCCTGGATGGTTTTGTTCAATTCCTTCACCTGTTTGGTTGTGTTTTATTGTAATTCTCTAAGGGATTTTTGTGTTTCCTCTCTAAGGGCTTCTACCTGTTTACCTGTGTTCTCCTCAATTTCTTTGAAAGTGTTATTTATGTCCTTCATAAAGTCCTCTATCATCATCATTAGAAGTAATTTTAAGTCTGAATCTTCCTTTCCTGGTGTGATGGGTATTCAGGACTTTTATTGTGGGAGAACTAGGTTTCTATGTGAGAGAACTAGGTACCCTTGGTTGCTGATGCTTATGTTCTTGCGCTTGCCTTTTGCCATCTGGTTATCTTTAGGGCTACCTTTGCTGTCTCTGACTGGAGCCTGTCTTTCCTATTATCTTTGTTGTGTCAGAACTGTTTGGGGTGGGTATTGCTGCTGGGGTTAGAGCTCCTGGGAGCCCTGCCTCCTCTGGGTTTTGTGGGACTGGGTGCAGAGTTGTAGTCCAAGATCTGCTCAGTGCTCGGGTTCAGATCGGAAGGAACCCATTTCTAACTTTTAAAACGATGCTGCTAATTTATTTATGAGTTAGAATCATTTTCCTGTTAATTTCACAGATTATGCCCTACTTCATAAACAAATGACAATACCATTCGGGATTCAAACTCTTGCCTATGTGATCCATGAGATGGGTATACAGGATCGCCTGCATGGAAAAACTGAGTACCACAACTTGCTCTATTCATTGGAAAAGACAAAAGTTATTTTCAATGTTAAAGAAAGCCAAGGCACATTAAAATGTATAGAATTACTAGGCAGTCGCATTAGCTCTGTCATAACAGATAGCATCTTTTTTTTTTTTTTTTTCTAGCTGAGAGTAATCATGAGTAAGCAGATGCCTGCAATAGGGACAGCCTTGAAAGACAAAATATACATTTCTAAATCTCTCAAAGTAAGTGGCAATTACAGTCACACCATCATGCTTTATGCGCTCAGTTTAATATGGTTTTATGGATTAGGACAAAGTCGTCTCCTTGGCTGAGTAGTATGGAATTTTCTGTGAGGGCTCATATCTATTCCTCTGAGAAACATAAGCAGAGTGTTGGGGAGGTTGGACGAACACTTAAACGAGCTTCAGTGGCATTGTCATTAACAAATAAAACTGGCTAAATCTTGAACATAAAACGAACACATTCCACATTGTTTAGTGCTTATCTACTCAGAACATTTGTTTTAGGGGTTTACTATGACTTTATGGGAAAGAATAATATTTCCCATTTCTGTGAACATATTGTAACAGCACCATAGCCTCCCGCCTCTTCCTTAATGGTATTTGGAAGTAATTCAATCCGGGGGAGTTTAGCTTCTCATGAATTCTCAGGGAATTGATGTGTTAAACTTCCATTAGCATTTTTGGTGATAATCTGATGGAGTCCTCTATGCAGAGTTACAATTGGCCCTTAATTTTGTGTTGTATTCTTCATCCTTCTCCTCTTCTTTACTTTTTCCCACCACTCCCCCCTGTTTGGAAGATAATGTCCCCCCACTCCCATTGTACTCTGGCTGTGTTTTCTAGAAAAAAAAAAAGCGTTCAGACAGTGCACATAAAATCTAGCTTGAAGTGTTTATTACTGAGTAAGACAAGTGAAAAGGGCTCTGCTGATGATAATAGAAGTCACTTTCTTTTATGATTTTTTTCCCCAGTTAATCTTCTTGTGATCTCTGTTTGACTTCCCAGCTTGGCTGCCTATATAGGTGAAATATAATGAGTTTCCCATTTGAAGAGTTTGCGAGTCCTGGTATGTTCCTTAGACTATCTTTTGTTAATTCTCTGCTCTATCTGGGAAAAAGTGAGCTGAAAGGAAAGGAACACTCTCCCTGAAGGTCTCTATTTCAGTCTTTATAAGGTAGGGAGTCCATAAACCATAATCACTCCTAACACACTCTGGAGTCACTTTCTTTAATATTCATTCTTGGCCATGTCCTATGTTTCAAAGCTCCAAAATGGTCTTGTTCCCTAAAAGGAGGTGCTCAAGTGTTTACTGATCTATGAGAACTTCTCTCGAGGTGCTTTTAATTAAAATGATAACTGTAGTGGAAGTCCAGCCTGTTGAAATATATGTTTATGTTAACATAGACCTGTGAATTTAAAGTCACCTGCTAAGGCTGAGTTCTCTGACAAGCCACACATCTCTTACCCTCTCCTCTAGCCATTATGGTCCCCTAATTACAGCAGAGGATTTTTTTTAGATAGCTTCTTCTCAACAGTCCACTTCTCTTGCACTGGTTAACTGAATGCCTTGTTAGGCATATATCCTAGGTATTTTATTTGTACTTCATTCCCTCTCTCTCTCTCTCTCTCTCTCTCTCTCTCTCTCTTCTCTCTTCCTTCCTCCTCTTATTTGGCAATCTCCCACCATGATGCACCCTGAATGCTCTCACCCCTCAGTCCTCCCATGTTTGCCCCTCCTCCTTGAGAGCTCACTCCCCGCCCTCCAAAGGACAAATCCATTTTGTGTTGTCCCTATAATTACTGGAGCATTGTCAAACACCTAGTGGCCAGTTCCCCAAGGGAAGATGAGTCTTTCTCAACCTGCACTCTTGCCAGAAGCCATCATCTGTGGAGATCCATGTGACAATGGGATAGGGCTAGCTCTTCCACAATCCCAAGGACATCAACATGGCTCAGTCAGCAGCCCAGACCATGGACATCTGCATGGCCTTTGGTGGCAACACTGGCTATAGACATTAACATGACTGCTGGCCAAATCAGGACCACTCATGATCCTCAGAGGCTGCATGAACCATGAGCCTCAGCTGGCTATATATGCTGTGCACATCAAGATGTCCCCCAAGGCAGAAAATCCTGAGGACATCATAGAGATAGCATATGTCCACAAGGATGTTGGGTTTTGGTGTGGCCTAGGGCAACAGCATGGATAACAGACACCAACATGGCTTCTGGTGGCATCATGGACCTTTAAGGAGGTCCAATCCAGGAAGTAAACCTTTCCTGTTCCCAGGATATATATGTTACCAAGCACAGGTGAAGGTAGTAGAACCCTTTAGAGCAGTGATGCCTATTTGGGGATTTTAGGTCCTTGGTCATTCTTTTGACAGGATGTGAGACTCTGATCTCTTTTTCTGTTTGCTTCCTGGTAGCCTTGAGATAATCTGCTTGCCTGAGCCATGTAGTCTCCTGCATGATCTGTGACTTTACACAGCAGCAATGAGACCAAGTGACCAAGTGACTCATGGGCTGAGTTCTGAGACAGAGCAAAACAAATGTTTGTTTCTTACTAGGTTTATTATATGAAAGCCTTGGTTATGGTACCAGAAAGCTGATGGATACAATCTCTATTCAGAGTGTATAGGACATACACTAGAGTCTTAATGTGGAAACTCTTGAACAACAGAAAAAGAGGACATGAAGACGAATCAAATATGGCCAAAATGTGTAGTTTGAAAATATTTACTCTGGCCTCAGTGAAGTGGGAGTAACAAGAATGGATTCAGAGAAGATCTCATACTATGAGGCTGGTAACTACTAAGATGGGCAGGGAATTCAGTCAGGAGTCAGTGTGGCCAACAGGCTTTGTGTATCTGGAAATCATGGACCTACGATGCTAAGGTAATTCCTGAGTTTTGGGCTCACACAAATGGATGGGATTTATAAGTGTACACTATTATTATCCCACTTTCGTTTAACCTGAAGTTCAAAATGGTTAAACATCATGTTCCAGGGAGCCCATTAACAACAAAGGCACAATTCAAGCTCTACTTTATGATTTCAAAACCTTGTTGCTTTAATCTGTACTGCACATCACAATTGATTTCGGAAGGACTGTGCTCAGTGCTGTTGGCATGATAGCTTTTTCTTTAGGCCATGGAGCCATAGCGTCTTATCCTTGGGAAATATTCTAGAGGGTTCATAGGGTTTCCAAGCTCTTTTGACCATGACCCATAGTGAGAAGACTATTATACCACAAATGAATATACACATAATGAAAACAAAATTTTCATAGAAACACTACCCCTGTATTACTTGAGGCGTGCTGTTTTTCTCTGTTCCCACTTACACAAAAATGCTAGTTGCTATTCACCCAACATTGACTTTATAATACAAATTATAAGTTGTTTGAAGAAACACTGAACTAGTCCTTTTAAATTTTAGAAGAACTGGAAAGTGATTTTTTTAAAAAAACTTTTACTGATTTTTCTCTTTCTTTTTTTTAAATTATTTTTTTTTAATAAAATATATCCTGATCATGGTTTTCCCTCCCTCATCTCTTCCCAGACCCTCTCCACCTCTACTCCACATCTTCTTTCTCTTTCTCTCTCTTTAGAAATCAGGCAAGTAAAACAAGGAAACAAATAAGAATAAAAGAAAAGAAATACATGAACAACACCTACATATGCAGTCAAGGGTGTGTGGGTATACACACACACACTATAAAAACACAAAATAAGAAACCACATTATATAATCAAAAAACAATGAGGTAAGAAAAAATGCTCAAAGCACTATGAAACACAAAATAAGCCTCCAAAAATACTATTGAGTTTGCTTTGTGTTGGTACTATGGCTGGACATTGGAACTATCCTTAAATATGGTTTGTATGTCTACTGAGACTCCATTAGAGAAAACTAATCTTTCGTTTGTGAGCAGCTGACATTTGGAGATAGCTTCTGGGTTAAAGATGGGAGCACATGTACACTTCTCCTTTCAGTGTTGTGACTGCCTGCCCCCTGGCTTGGACCTGTGGAGGCCCTGTGCATGCTGCCAGTCTCTATGAGTTCACATTATGTGTCAGTCTTGTGTGTAAAAGGCACTGTTTCCTTGGTGCCATCCATCTCTACTGGCTCTAACCATCTTTTTGCCTCCTCTTCTATAAATAGCAACCTGAGCCCTGAAGGGAGGGGTTTGATGAAGATATCCCATATAAGACTTAAGTTTTCCAAAATCTCTCTTTCTCAGCACATTGTCCAGTTGTGGATCTTTGTATTAGTTCTCATATCCTATTGGAGAAAGCTTCTTGGATGATGGCTGAGCGAGACTGCAATCTATAAGCATAGCAGAATGTCATTAGGCATCATTTTATTGCTATGTTCCTTTAGCAGAACAATAGCATTTGGTTTTCCCTTGGGTCTAAGGCTTATCTATTCTCATGTTCTTGGCCACTTGAGCAGTGTCAGGCAAGGGTTCCATCTCATGGAGTGCACCTCAAATCCAATCAGATAGATTGATTATTCCCAAAACTTTTCTGCCACTATTGCACCAGTATATCATGCAGGCCAGTCATCATTCTAGACTGAGGCTTTGTATCTGGGTTAGGGTTTACTTTTCTTCTCTATAGAACACAGAGTACCTTCTAGTACTGTGAACACTAGTGAGCAGGGATAAGGTTCTAGTTAGGCACCAGTATGGCTTATCACTGTTCATTAAGATATATAGGTGTTATCTTCAACATTAGGACCTTACCATCAGTTTGTAGAGAGCAACCAATAGCCTTGTCAAGCACCTGGGTTGTTTGGAGGTTTCCATGAGGCCCTTTGGCCAGCAACTCAGATCTAATCCATTTCTGTAAATTTTACTTGGTGGTGAGAGACATTTTGTTGGGGGCTTTCTCTCCTCCATTTTGTGGTGATTCAGTGTGTGTGTGTGTGTGTGTGTGTGTGTGTGTGTAAAGAAGCTTCTACTGTAGTTTCTATATGATGTCTCAAATGGCCCTGGGTATTAGCTATACCTCCATGTATTCTCTTTCTTACCCTCTTCCTCCCTCCCCGTCTCTGTTTAACACTTTGATTTGAGCCCTGCCCAAGGCCTGAACCATCTCTCCACAATTATATATTCTTGTATCCCTTAGCTTCAGAGATCCTTCTCTCTTTCCTAGTCCTCTACTCTACGTATAACCTCTTGTTACTGTAGTGAGAATTTTGGTTTCTTTGAAAGCAGAAATATTGCAATAATGTTTTACTTTTAATCTCAAATAGTGGAACATGGAGCAATTCAGATCATCCCTAGCAGCTGACTATGATTTGCCTTGTGCTTTAGCAGGGGCATAATTTTGCCAGCTACAGATAGTTTCTGCGAGTGTCATGTTTGGAATTCTGGAGACTCTTCAGAGACTATATAAATACTAGGGCCCTAAGAATGAGTTGTTGGGAAAAAAACAAAACAAAAACAAACAAACAAACAAACAACAACAACAACAAAAGAATGAGTTATTGGTTAGTTCCTGTTGGCTGTGGTTTGATAAGTGTGGTTTGCAAATAATAATAATATAATACAAGAAGAAATTAGATATTCTGACAACAAAAATCAAACTTGCCCCAAAGCACTCGATGCCCCTAATTAGTCTAATGATAGTGATGCCCCCTTTCCCCTCCATTTTTTTTCTCTCTCTTACCCAGTGTTGGGGGTTGAAAGAGTGTAATAAGGATGGAAGGAAGAAGAACCCACAAAGTAGCCAAAAGTCCAGCTATAGGTTATACAGATTGTAACATGCCTATCAAAAACTTAAAAGCTACCATTCAAACTGGAGAGTGATTTTCTAAGACTTAGCAATCAATAGGCAAGTGAGTTTCTGAGTCTACATCACTCTACTAGACAGCTTGGCTTTATCGGCTTCATATATAAAATTGATGGATAAGTTTGTAAATTTTGTCCTTTAAAAACAAACAAGCAGACACCGAGCTGTTGATTATTTTCTGTTTATTAGCATTTAGTTCATTGTGGTTTGTTTTGTTTTGTTTTGTTTTTTTAGAAGTCTTGTTTTATACTAAGGTTAGGCCATCCAGGAGGCAATTAAGTCAGACATTACATTTTGCTTGAAAAGTAATGGATCTGGAACAGTCAAGATAATAAAGAGTGCACAATCTCTGAGAGTCTGAAAAGGACTAATAAAAAGCCACAGAAAATGGAAAGCACTTATCAAAGAGGAGTGATAAAAATGCACTTATGAAGTTACCCAAGAATCCAAAGGATAATTGTGAAGCTAAGAGGAAAATCCAAATTTTTCAGCTAAGCAAAAATGCCAAGTGGAGAATAGAAAGCCTCAATAACATTTGCACAATCACAGGAACTATTTCTTGAGTGAAGTTAAACAGAAATGGGGCACATAAGATAAAACAGCCGAGGCCTATAATGCTGAAAAGGATTGGAACATTTTGGAAAATTTTAATGGAACTCTTGACTGTTAGAGGTTTAATAAAATGAAATTTTGACATTATTCAGCTGAACCGAATTTTGAGGCTTATAGTAACACTGAGGGAGAAGAGAAAGGATCTTCTTGCTGCCTTTTACATACACACTCTAACTTTAGAAGAAATATGAGGTGGGTGTTGAAAACCCTGACAAAGTTTCTGGACATTTTCCCCATCCAGCAAACACCGATGAAATCCAGGAAGCACAGACGCAGCCAGAACTGAGAAAAATTTAGAGTTTAGAAAAGTTAAACATGTGGTACAAAACCCTCTGTCTCTGTAGCCAATCCCAGGCCAGGCACATGAACACCATCATCTTACCTCTGAGCGTAAGTCAAGAACACTGTCCATGGGGCAACACTCTAAGAGTTTACTGAACACTTTCTAACTCCCTCCATGTCACGTAAGCTCTGGACAACACAAATTGGTGCCAGCTCTTAAGAAATTGGTAGCCCATCCTGAGGATTTGATCCATGTTGTTCAGGATGACAGGGGCATAGAGAAGCAAGCATCTGGTCTAGACACGGTGAGTTAGAACCTCCCAAGAGAGAATGATGAGGTAGGAAGGCGAAGGATAAAGGGCAGGCTCTGGAATTTGTACAACTAGACCATACCATACAACACCCCAAGAAGCTTACTTAGCACAGCCCTAGCAAACTATATACATATACATGTGACATTCTATAAACTCTGGTAAACGTAGTTTTTAATGTCTTATTATTGTCAGACACGGGTACTGGTCAGACAGTGCGCTTTTTATTTCTCCCCAAAATAATTACAGCTTACTTATGTTTCCATAACTGTGGCTGATACAATGTCAATGTTTAATTATCTGTACTTGTTTAAGAGGTCTATGAAATATGCATGTTACTCTTTGATGCTCATTAATGCTTGCAAATTTAACTGAAGAGTATGTCATAGATGGTGACCTTCTGTGTAAGGAAACTTCTGCAGTTAGCGAAATAGGATCAGAATAAGAGTGACTGCTGTGGTCACACAATTCAGTCCTTTACCATGTGAGAACTCTGTGATGCATTCCTTCAAAATAGTAATATTGCTGGTTAGATGTGGAGAAGGGACTGAAATGCCTCTGTTCAATATTCACTTTCTTTATGTAGTATTTTTTTTTTTTTTTGGATTTTCGAGACAGGGTTTCTCTGTGTAGCCCTGGCTTTCCTGGAACTCACTCTGTAGACCAGGCTGGCCTCGAACTCAGAAATCCGCCTGCCTCTGCCTCCCAAGTGCTGGGATTAAAGGCGTGCGCCACCACTGCCCGGCATTATGTAGTATTGATGTAACCGATTTTTTTAAAGCCCACCACTTTGATGTAAACACATGTTAACACCGTTACCTTGACGTCGATTCCAGTGATTGCCTTTAATTTTTCAGGGCTTTACGTTTTACATTTTTCATTGCATTTACCCTCTCTGAGAACATGTTACATATTAACTTCCTTTGAACCATTTCACTTACGACAAGAGCATGGAAAACATGCTAAGCACTCCAGTTTAAGCCCTAAAGTTATTTGTAGCTGATGGACACCCTCTTGATGCTATTTGTCCCCTCGTGGGCTAAGATCTCATTCATAGATGGCACACTTAGCAGGAATATTAAAGCATTTAACTAAAGACCTGGAAATAAATGTCCCGTAGTTAATAATCTGAATAACGCTTTTCTTACAATGTGCACCTGGCTACCAAGGAGGCACTGTTCTTTCGCGGTTATTATTGTCACGCAGCGTCGCTCACATGCTCTGTTTGGAGCTGTGTAATTAGCAGAGTCTTTAAAATGAAATTGCCAGAACGTTCTTCTGAGCCGTTCTCCTTTTCAGTCGGCGTCACCCAGCTTTCTTGGCCTATTGTGCTGCTATCGATTCCTTTGCTCACCTGCCAGCTTCCTTATTTTTAGGCCTCTCAGAAAAATCTAGCAATGGGTTGTCTTTCTCACCACATCCAAACCTCCCTTTCTGAGGATCCACTGGGTAGGATTTTTCTCCCCAATGGCACCTTTCCCCACTGTTTGTCACCTTATCCATTATGTGATTTGAAAAGCCCCATTCGGCTGTACCCACGGTTAGAGGGCCCAACTCTCCTTGTCACGATTGCTCAAGTCTGGCTTCTATAATCATGTCTTTGGGCACAATTATAATCACAAACAATGTCATGAGTTATTGACTTCAGGTAAACATCTGCGACCTCTGACTGTTGCAGTCATTCCAACATCAAGCGGAAGCAGCTTGGTTTCTGAAGGCTCATGTCTTACTCCAGGTTCCCTGGCCCCAACGCTTCTTTTTTCTCTTGCTGACATCTGCAACCTACTGGTTTGTGACTATTGAACTTGCCTGCAGTTTTACAATCTTGTGGTAAAATCTATGTGCATTCTTCAAAAAATCAATGTAAGATGTCTTTTCTGGAGAACAGAAGAGGGATTCTTTTATACTGGCAAATGCTAGAAAATGGCGACTTTGGCAACTTGTTGGGGACACTGTTTAGCTTGATTAATTACTTACAAGGTCATTAGAAAGTATTTATGATGTACCAGTACTCTGCTTGACAGTGTAAGGGGGACAATGTATGAACTATGTTCTAATTGGAAACAATATATTTAGCATAATTAGTGAGCAGTTATAGTATGGTACATGAGATAAAGGGGAGGTGCATGTGATGGAGATATCTTATGAAACCTGTGAGTCATGATTTGATCCCCAGCTAGTTGATAAGCATCTTATGAAATAGAGGGAAATGAAGGACATGGCAAGGCGGGAGTGTTTGTATCACTCCTTGACATTAAGAACGTGTTGGGATCTTAAGAGATAACTCACTGGTTAAGAGAAATGACTGCCCTTCTATAGCATCTGCATTCAATTCCTAGGACATACATGGCTTCTGACAAATATCTGTAGCTCCAGTTTCAGGAGATCCAATGCCCTCTTCTGGCCCCTGTAGGTACCAAGCTTGTACATGGTTCACAGACATATAGGCAAAACACTCATACAGATGAAATTAAATAATTAAACAGAGAGGAAGAGTCGGTGTCAACATACAATTAAAAAGAGTAAGAATAGGAACAGTCATTTCAGGCCAAGAAACAAACTTGCCTAGAATTGCGTACTAACAATGTGGGGTTAGGAGTGAGAAAATCAACTTAGTCAATTGACATCACCCTTGGGAACCTTCTAGTCTTGTTCAACACATTTGGCTGAAAGATTTTGAGTGAACTAAAGAATTACAGCCAATCTCAATGGTTGTAAAATTGATATCTCAAAAAGCTCATCTAACTTAAATATATACATATGTGTGTTACACATATATATGATACCAAATTAGATACATATATAAAGTCATCTATATCTACATGTATATACATATACATATATACAATTAGCAGGTTATTTATAGCATCAAAGATTATTGTGTATGCAAAGAAAAATTATTGATGGGCACACTCTTCATACTCCAGGGAGACTTGTGGTTCCACTGACAGAAGTAGTTATATTTGGGGAGAGACAAGTACCCTAGGCTTGGCATGAAGCTGTGGCAAGGTCACAGGCCCGAGTTTAACTTTGGAAGTCTGGACCATAGCCACACCAGCAAAATAGGAAAGTTTTAAGAATTTGTGTAGAGTTGGGTTGCAGGCAGAAAGCTGTTAACTAGATTTTGCAGTCACTCCCCAGAGAAGACTTCATAGAAGAGGTTTAAATAATGAAATAGAGAGTCATACTGGAGGTGAAATAGGGTATAGGGTTAGTGGCTAGAGGGCAGGGAGAGAGAAGCATGCTCTATTACAGGTATATGACAGAGCTATGGCACAGCATGCAAGGGAAAGAATTTCTTTGCCAGGTTGGTTAACAGGTGACAGAGAAAAGGGAACTGTCCCTTTGAGTCTTCTAGAAGGGAGACTGTTAGCATTTCTTGTTTGTTTTGGCAAAATAATGTTTTTAGAAAACTAAAAACTCTAAGTTAATATAAAATATTTAAAAAGAAAGCTTATTAAGAGTCACATTAGTCATATTTGGATGATATTATGTCTCAATTTTAATTTTGTATGCTATTAATGAATGATGCTTGAGTCAAATACTTGCAAAATTATGTATTACCTTTTGTAAGAGGAGTTTTGCATGCTTGAGTATTTTGTTTTTACTGATTTGTTAGGCCAGACAGGATCAGAAAAAAGTTTGACTTCATTTTTCATTAGTCTCATTTGTTTTTTCTTCATAAAAAATGCGTGAAAAGAAAAATGTACCCAGCCTTGAAAGGTTAGAATAACTTTATTGAGCCTAGAAATATTAAAATAAGTTTTAGAATCTTTGAAAATAATTTCCAGAGGCTCTATTATCACGTAGGTAAACCTCCTTCCAAAGCCTCTCTTTGTACAAATACAAGAATACTTTATGCTAATTAGATCATACAAATGTATTTACATTTTTTCTTGCATCTAACTATTATAGATGCTTTCTTATCAACAAATGTAGAAATGTAGCATCTTTTTATCAATCACAGATACTGTATGAATGTACAAAATTTGAATTAAACAATTTCTATTACTGGGTATTTAGACTTCCCCTAAATTTTCTGTTTTAAACTGTGCTGCAGAGAGAATTGCTATGGTATATTTTTTGTGTGCTTGTCTAGTTGACGGTTGTATTGTTTGTGTGGTTTCTATTGCTGTGACAAAGCACCATGACCAAAGGCAACACAGGTAAGAGAGTGTTTACTTCAGTTTACAGCTTATAGTCCATCGTGAAAGGAAATCAAGTCAGAAACTCCAGCAGGAATGTGCATGCAGGATTTGAAGCAGAGGCCATGGAGGAACGCTGCTTACTAGCTTGCCCTCTGTGGCTTTGTTTAGCCTGCTTTCTTATAGAACCCAGGATCACCTGCTCAGGGCTAGCACTGCTGATAGTGGGTTGGGCCCTCCTACATCAATGTCCCACAGACTTACCCTCAGAAAATTTGATGGAGGCATTGTCTTGTAGGCCTTTATTTTTCAAAACCTGCTTTAATAAGGGTGCTTAAATGCTTCAACCTCCTTTATAGTCCACCAACCAAAGTAGGGGAGAAAGATGGCTAATAGGACAAGGGGGATCTGGACCTGCTTAGAAGTAGGTTTTGGGGGGCAATTCCATCTTTGTTGTCTGCAGTCCAGTCCACTAGCAAAACACCAAGCATGAATCAATAGTGGCTTGATCCAGAAGAAACTGCAAGGCTTCACTGATTGGCACAAGTCCACTGAAGCAGCAAGAGCAGTAACTCCACCAGAAGTTCTTTGGATGTGCTTCTCTCTACAAGTCAAGACAAGCAAAGATCAGAGAAGAAAACAAGGCGAGCCAATGATAGCCTCTTTCACTGTCTATTGGGTTATACTCTTTCCAAACATCCTGTGTCCCTTCAAGCATCTGCTCCAGCAAAACATCACATGCCCTTTCACCAGATAGCTTCCAGAAAAATACCATGTGTCTGTTCTCAGAAATACATCCTCTACATGTCTGCTGCAGCAAAATATCCTCTCATAAGACAGCGTTCAGAAAAACATCGCATGACACAACTAAGTTTCCAACAAAACCAGAAATTCCCACTGTCTCAATTTATGACTCCCACTTCACAGTTAACTCCAGCTTGTGTCAAGTTGACAAAAAAATTAACCAGTGCAATGATCCTTGGATAATTTCCTGGATGGCAGGTATAAGGATGAAAGGCTATGTATATTTTATATAGTGAAATGTATTTACATATTGATTAAAACTACAAAAAGTATTTGTCTAACAATAGCACATATCTCAGAAGTTTCTATGTTGGCATCTTAATTTATTCTTATTTTCTATGCTTCTAATGTGAAGAAACCAAAATCTTTCAGTAGTTCTTAAACCTTTTAAGGTCTTAGGACCATTTCAGAATTTGAGTGGTAGTTGGATATGTGATGTGATGTGAGTGATGTGATGTGATGTGATGTGATGTGATGTGATGTGATGTGATATGTGAGTGACGTGAGTGACGTGAGTGACAGTGATGTGTGTGTCCATGTGAGTATGTGGGTGCCCATATGTGTGTATAGGCCAGTGATCAATTTGGGTATCTTTCTTGATTGTTCTCTATCTTACTTTTAAAATACCATTTTTATTTCTTTTGTGTGTACATAAGTGGGTACACTTATGCATAGCATTTATATAGAGGTCAGAGGAAAACTTACTGACCCTTGTGGGAATTGAACTCGGGTCATCAGGCTTGGCAGTTACATACCTTTACCCACTGAGTCATTAGCCCCATCTACCATAATTCTTAAGACAGGACTTCTCACTGATAACTAAGAATGTGCTAGTTTGGCTATACTGGCTCTTCTTCAAGTTCAAGAATTGGCCTATCTCCACTGCTCCTAGTGCTGGAGCCATAGTGCGACATTTAGAATTTTTACATAGGTGCTGGGGATCAAACTCAGTTCCTCATGATTACATGGGAGACACTTGACTAACTGACCCATCTTCTCATGCCCTTAATTTTATATACATATACATGATGTGCTGAGTCCATGTTTGTTGTTTGTGTCCGTATGGTTTCAGTATTGGCCACTGGCCATTCTTCACTGGACAGCCAATAGGGATTCATTCTTAGGAGACTTTAGTTCTCTTTCTCCCAGTAGTTACTTGTTGCCTTCAGATTTTGTCTAGGGTTGGGACCCCATGAAACTTTCACCATTCCACATTAACATGTTCATTGGCAATTTCATATAGAAGGCAAACATATTATTCATGGAGGTACAACCCAGCCCAGAATTTTTGGAAGTCACAGATTCTCTGAAGTAAAATCATACACTTTTATAACTTCCTGAGTTCTGCTAAAGAGTATGTGGATGTGCTATTTTAAATTTGCTGTTTTCTATACTAGCATGGACACATATCATATCCTCATATACGCATAAACTATGCGTGTATGTTTGGAAAAATTTGAGTCCTCTTTGACACAAAACCTTGTTCCCATATGGAATCATGTGACTGCATAGTTATGGAAATGAAAGGGTTTCTATGTGTTTCAGGTTTCTCAGTGGCGAGCCCAACAAGAAGAGCTATCAAGACTGGAAATGGAAATTTCAGCCAGAAGAAGAGAAAGGGAAGAGGAGAAAGAGAAATTGTGGAAAAAGAAGGAATTGCTACGAAGGGAGGAGACAGAGATTAAGGTATGCAGTTTCCTGCTTTTTTGGATGTGTGAATGGGTCCTTAATTGGTCTATTAAGCTTTGATTCACAGTGGAGTTTGCCATAGATTCTCCCTGGCCATTCTTGGAACATTTGTGAGAATTGAGCAAAGTTTTGCTTTATCCTTTATGAGTGTCACAGATGTGACTGCTGAAGAGAGAACCCATGTTGTTAGCTTGTATGAACATAGGTGTCTATGACTAAGTCCATTCCATATTGGGGGAAAAAGGCAAAATTTGTGGTTATTTTTAAGTCTTGCACTAAGAACGGACATGATAAAGCTTTCATTGTACTGGGAGAACATTTTGGTTTATGGTAGTGTGACGAATGATTGATAGAAATGTACTTGATGGCATAATACATTGTACTAGGGACAGTGTACAATCCATGAAATGGCAAAAGGCCCTTGAAGACTTCATTCTTGACTTATAGTTTATTAGATAAACTATAAGTTTTCTAATAAGTTTTCAGTTATACAAATTTACCAAATGTCTCTTTTGGGCAAATGCCTGTTTCTAAATCTTAAAAATAATACTCACCAAAATCTTATCCATACCCCTGAAGTTCTGCTGCTGATTTATAGAAGATGTAAAGGCTTGGGGCTTGTTTTGATTATTTTATAATGGCATCTAAACATTTTGTCTGTTCCTATAATAAAAATTTCAAAATTTTAGGTATTTTAGTTAAAAATGTTATCAGAGTTATCAAGCAACATTTCTGAGAGCTGCTGACTCTGGAAATCATTCATGAAAGATACCCATGACAGCACAAAGAAAGGAAATTGATCTGCGCATAGCTCCTCCAGTCTTGCATACCAGGGCCTAGAAAGTTCACTTATATTGACTTGATCTGCATGATGTACAAAATGATTTTTTTTAAAGCTGCTTACCTTGCTGAGATTGACTGGTTAACTCATGGCCATTTGTAGACCAGCTTTTGCACTGTGACTGTGGTTCACATTTTGGGGTTCTGTGATCAATAGAGTTTGTAGCACCCCTGTTTAAGAAGTTTGTCCTTTAGAGTTGAATGCTGGGGGATAAAGGAACTGTGGACTTTAGAACTATGAGCCAGTTTTGCTGCATTTCTGACTCCTTACTTGCCGTTGATCTTGACTTGTGCCATGCCTTTGCTTCAGCAAGCCAAATGAGTGAGAGGCAGTGTGTGTGCAAAGCGACACACTGGGGATTCTACGGACATTTGACAAAGTTAGCTGGCAACGGGTTGCTTTTCGCAGCTCTTATATTTTTAATTAAAAATTGAATTCCATTTCTTCCTCTAAAGAAGTAAATTGAGTGGTTTCATCGGGCCCACATTAAGAAAGGTGATTTCTAAAAGGAATAACTTCACAAACCTCAATAATTAGTGAATATTGATCATGTTTCAGATAATGGAAGTGAACTGTGTATTTTTGTGGGCAACTCACTGATTGTTAGCTATCATGAATACTCAGTATTTTAAGTGTGCATCCGTAGATATGCCTTCTATGTAGAGGGCTCTCATAGCATTTCTTCCCTACAAGTAAGTATGACCCCAGAAAGCATTGCATATCTAAGAAGATAGTGCCTCTCACTACATTCAGAGCAGGCATTGCTGCTCACTGTCTTCTTTGCAGTTGATGGATTCAGAAGGCAAGGAAAGGGTTTTTAAAAGGTGAGTAAGAGGCTACTTTCCGAGTTTTCAGGAAGGGGTGACATTTGTTTCAGAAACAATAAAGCAAGCAAGCAAACACAGAGAGAGGAGCAAAGGGTGGAATGATTGACAGCTGTGGTGGCCAAGGTGATGGCAGGACTAGTAAAGCAAGAAGGCATCGTGGAGATCAAGGAGAACTTCACTGATGGTTGCCATGTCCTTTCTACATTTTAGAATGTAAGCCCTAGCCTATACCTAGGAGCATTAAGGTAGCAGAAGCTGAAATGTTGTGAAGGCAGCCGCATGCCTAGTGCATTTGGGCTCCAGTTGAATTCCATTAAGCTGCCAGCAGGATCTCACTTCAGCATCTTGCATGTGATAACAAGGGACACATAGGAAAGGGGAGACCAAGTATCTCATGCATGTAGAGTTGTAGACCTACTGTGCTTCTGCACATCCTGACATTTGATTTCAATTCTTAGAAATGATGTAGTACCAGTATGTTATCTGGCTTATTTCACATACTTTCTGCTTAAAATAATTTTTTTATTTAGGAAATATTTTTTTTTTTAAAAAGACAGACATTAATAGATTAGTATCCATCACCTAGCAGTGTATTGTAAAGTTGAAGTCATTTTCAGAGGCCTCCATCAGTACCTTCTTCTTCTCCCTAGAGGTTTGGTTTCTGTCATCCCAGGACAGTATGTAGCTGTTAAAACATTTGAATGTGTAGGCCATCATTTAATCATCTTTCTCCATGAGCACTATCATACTATATCACCCTGCACCACTCCTTCTCCCACCCCATCTTCTTTTTTAAATTGTTCCTATGCTAACAGTATAGAGTAGAGCTGGCTTGTCTTTTTAATTAGTTTTAAGACACACCTGCTGATTTCTGCATTTTCCTTACTAGCTTTCATGCCAGGCTACAAAGGTTTCTTGTTTTGCCCCATGTACAGCTGTGGCATATACCCTTTGGCTTAACCAGAGCTTTATCTAGGTGGTTTTTAGGAGTAAGATAATTATGTTGTAGGATCAATGTATTTTCAATTTTATATGACTTTTAAACTTTATATGATTATTATAATTTCTTTTGAATTCTGCCAATCTGACAAATGTGAAAAGCACCCCATTAGTGTTTTACTTTTTATTTCCATTGTTATTTCTGAGACTGAATAGTTTATAATTACTGAAACTCTTCTCTTTTATAGATTGTTTATTTGTACTTTTTAATCTATTTTCCTATTTGTTATTTATTAATCTATAGCTGGTGCTTACAGTTACAGGATGCTATGTTTTAATCAACTACTGGGGTTACAAGGACTTTGGGTTTTTTTTTTTTTGTCATTTGCCTTTTAATATTGCCTGAAGTTTCTGCAGTTTTAGAGAGAGAGTTTAAATGACTAAAGAAGAAAGGCATTTATGTCTCCTTTATGAATTGTACTTTCCTTTCTGAACTAAGACCCAGTAGTAAGACCATCTCTGAAGACAGCTCTTATTTCTGCCTCTGCTGAAGGCCATATACATTATACTGGCTCAGAGCCAGTTCTCATGCATGACACTAGTTTAGCGTTATGCATCTACCCCTTTGATCCTCTGGTGCTCAGCCTAAAGGAGGCTGCCCAGCCACCTCTCAGGGAGTGATCATGCTGTGCTAATCAGTGTCTGACCAAGTCCTGAACTAGTTATTGTTCCTGTTGTCAGCTACTAGACCTTCATTAAGGTCTAGCCTTTCTCTGACTTCAGCTGCATCTCCTTGGTCTGCTTTTGGAGAGAGAGAGAGAGAGAGGAGAGAGAGAGAGAGAGAGAGAGAGGAGAGAGAGAGAGAGAGGAGAGAGAGAGAGACAGAGAGACAGAGACAGAGAGACAGAGAGAGACAGAGAGAGATTTTGTTCAGCATTACTACATATTATTCTACACATTTCTACATAACGGAGAGCTCCATTATCAAGAGACATACTGATCAAAAGTACTGATAAAAAGTTCTGGCTACCTTTATTAATTACAAACTTACATTCTCTTTGTTTTAACTATTTTATATGCTAGAAGCAAACTTTGTTATTCCAGAGCATTAAAGCAGCTTGGCTGATAATCCCCCTACAGGTGATAATTCTGCAGACAAAGCCCCCTGACTGAGACATACTTTCTCCTAGCCCTGCTGCTTCTCCACCATTTTCCCACCTGACTTTCTTTACTCACAAGGAAGCAGCAGAGGAGACAGAGAAGCTCTGCCCTGTCATGGACCTCAGCGGAGAATGTCTGGTCAGGACACTCTTCACCCTAATGCTTCTTCCTATACTGTTTATATTTCAGGACTCATTTGCTAAGATAATGTTTTGGTTTGTATCTAGTGCTACATTTACTCTTATAGGTGTCCAATACTTTTCCTTTTTTCTGTGGCATTCCAGTTGGATAGAATATATATATTGAATATATATATTTTTTCATGGTTTTATCTCAAGATCCAAGACAGATGTTGATTAGCTGAGATTAGATAAATTGTTACCTGTTAGGTAATTTTCACAGGCATCTTTCTATGCTTGAAATTATTGTCATGATAAAATCAGAGGATGGTGCCTTTGTATGAATGAGCACAGAACTATTCTAAGAAACCAAATTATCATGCTAGATGGGCCTTAAAATGACTAATAATGTATTGTTGGTCCCTGCACCACCCTTTTGCTGTATGTTTCTTCCCATGCTTAGCTTTGATAAGATAGCACAGATGACTGCAAAAGAGAGACATTATCTGAATGACCAATCACAGGAGCCCAGTAGAGAAGAGGACTTTCTGTGGCTAGTTGCCCAGGGTGGCTAGAGATTTGAAGGACAAGAAGGACATGACCTGCCATCATGGCCAAAATACTGAGGGAGCAATTAGGCAGGGAACATGGATAGAACTGCACAACTGAGCCAGTGAAGCAATGCCAAGCTCTAACTCACAGTCCTGTGGCCATAAGGAACTTAATTCTGTTAAAAACAAGAATGTAGTTGGAAGCAAATTTTTCTCCAGATAAGAATTCTGCTTTGCCCAAACTTTAGAATTCAGTACTGTAATTTCAAAAGCAGAGAGCTCAACTACACTGTGAAGGACTTCTACATTATAGAATTCTGAGCTTAAAAAGCTGTAGAATCTTGTTTTATACTACCAATCTGTGTTAATCTTTGTACAGTAGTTGAAAAAAAAAATCACCGAAAATGGGTTCTGGAATACCAAGTATGTAGAAGTGGGTTTGGATTTGGAAGTGAAAAAAAGACAGAAGAATTTTGAGGGTATCACTTTTGAGGTTGATTAATTAAAAACAAAAAGAGGGAGTGATCTATTGTGCTAATCCCTTCTCAGTGTCTGACCACCACCAAAACCAAAAAAACTAGATTACCATCAACAAATGACTAGTATAAATAGCAGATGTTAAAGACATGGCTGATAAGGACTCTAACAAAAGTGATCAGTATTGGAAACAGGAGAAAGAGGGGCTCGGGGACATTAAGGGTGGGTAAAAAAGGAGATGGGCTTGTGGACACTAAAGCTGGGTAGAAAAGGAGTTCCAGTGTTGAGCTTCATTAGGAGGAGATTAATTTTGAAAATATGTTCAAAAAAAAGGATACAGACTTGATGATTAGGAAATTCTCAACTAGCTTAGATTTTCTCTTTTGTAACAAGAGTCTTATTGGCTAGCATAGATAAGGGGCTAGAAGTATGATTATATATAATCCTTTACTGAAGCCTTCAACAGATCAAGATGTCAATAGATTCAGTTGTATAAAGATCCTCCAGAGTTTAAAGGTCTTTCTCTTGGATCTTTTAAAATGAGAACGACTTTGGAGGTTTAAAACTAATGACTCTCAGCTACCTCCACAGACCAGAAGAGTGAGAAAAATTATCTAAACAGACTGTGTGTGTGACTTTTTTCTAATATATAGAAATCCTACAAAACACACAGTGTGTTGAGACATCTGAAGTAGGGCAGCATGAAAAGATGTTAGAATCTGCCCAGAATTATCCTAGTGAGAAGCAGGATGACAAAGTGTGTCAGATGTCAGCCTATGTTACCAATCGTAAAAGAGGGTGGGGATGACCCAGAGTGTGAAATCCTGAGCCTGGAGGGTTGACCTAAACAGCCTAGGTATTAGAAGCTAAGGTGGCACCTTGAGGCACTTGGCATTTCCAGATACTTACTTCCTGGCACAGGCTTCCATATAGTCTCAGGAAGAGCTAAGATTACTTGTATCTCCCTGTATGAGGATAGGTTGAATACTGCAGTCAGGAAAGGGGAGAATGCTTCCTGAAGATGGGTGGACTCATGTTTTCCATTTGACCTTGGGGGATGTGGAATGGGTTCCTGCTACCTGAGCACTTGAAGAAGATGAACATTCCCTAACAAGATTTTGTATTAGTTTTAATATCAAATGACAGGCCCATGGCCCTGAAATAGAATTTAACTAAGGAGAGGGAGCAGGTCTAAAGATATTTCTATTTTTCATCAAATGTTAGCTATAACTCTATGGTACACTGGCAATCTCATTGAGAAAGGAACCCAAACACATATACAGATAAAAAGATACTGAAGTTGATCTAAAGAGATTCAGTTCCAAATGAAGACAGAGATGAACCATTGTGGAAAGGGAAATCAACAAATGACAAACTAGGTAGCAAATATGGAAGACCCCAAACTCAGTGAGCCCACTAGAATGGGGCATGGCTCTAAGTGTGTTGAGGTCATAGGCTGTTTTTTTTTTCTTGCTCAGATCTAGTCAAAGTTCAGAGCTGTCACTTGCTAATTGTATGACCATGAGGGAAACTGTTTTTTCTCCTGAGTTTCAGTGTTTGTATCTATTTGTGTCATATCAAATATGACAAAAATGAGTTATGCCAGGATAAAATGGGCAAAAAATGAGTTGAGGAAAAACATGGGAAAACAGCTAGCACATGCCCAGAACTCAGAAAGAGCTCTATGAATAACACAGTAATTACTGATATTAATATTATTGTAGTGGAGTGGTAAAGCAGAAGGTAGCTAGAATCAAATCAGACATATCAAATAGAAATCAGGTAAAGTTAATTATAACTAGAGGCAACAGAATTAAACCAGCTTCAGAAACCAGTCATGTGCACAGTCTTTTTTATGTTTGTCTTATTGTTGCTTTTAGCTGGTAAAAGAATACTCCTCAAAGGGACATTACTTAGTCAACACTAGTGGCTGCATAGCTAGTTTTTAGTACCAGTAAGATGAAACATTCTGATCAGAACATAGAGCATGCACTAGCTGTAGTAATTCACTCTAGACCACAGGGCCATTGATTCTCTAGTGCATCCCCTGGGTCTAGGTGGCAATAAACTGCAAAATGCAGACTCATTAACACATAGTTCAAAAAGATAAAAATGTGCAACATTTCTCATATGCTTTATGACTTGCTGACTTCATTGTAAATTACACACATAAGCCTTCTGTGTGTTCTGTTTCGAACTCTCAAGATCTCCTTTAAGGAAGCAATGTGCCTCAAAGTAGTGCATTTACTTGTTCATCAGGCACTGACTCTACTGCCCTCCTTCATGTAGTAGTGTGTTGGGCTACATTTGCCTCTCCACCCATCTGCTTCACATACAGGGTAGTGCTACAGGCTCTTAGTAAGATAGGCTGACAGTGAGTGGCTATAACCCAAAGGTCCACATGGGATGAGTCTCCATCCATTTATTCATTGTCTTCCAAGTACCTTTCAGTGTCATTTATCTTACACTCCAGTCCTTCATTTTGCAAATTTCATGCCCTTGTAAGAGGACACTCCAACATAAATAGTTCCTCTTCTGGTAGATTTTTAAAAAAAGATGTGTTTACCCACACTGCCACAGAGATAGTATACATTATTTTTTCTGTGTCATTCGAAACCCTCAGTAATTTAATAAGACAGGGAGATTTGAATTTCAAAGTTTATCAGGAAAACAAAAGTGTTAATCGAGAAAAACCAAAAACTACAAAATGGAGTAAATTATATTGTGCTTGAAACTAGTTGACTATCACCACATATATCAAATTAAATATTTTCACATATACATATATGCTCATATTAATAGATACATAGATATCCATACACATGTATTTCTAATGTAATTTTAAGAGTAATCCTGGCCCTGCATGGGATACTGATGATTCCCTTAGCTCAGGGCAGGTAGGAGGTACACTTCTCATCAAATGCCTACAGCACCTCCTCTCTCATTTCTTGGCTTTGTATCATCAAGTCCTAACCATGGGTATCTGCCCCTCCCTACTCTGGCCTCTGCTGGTCTGAGTGCTTCTTAGTATGAATGCTCCCATGTTAGCCGTGTTATTAGTTTAGCCATAGTTGTTCAGAGTCAAGGCCTTGAAATAAACTTTTTGTCCTGGCTGACTGCAGTAGGGCTCAGCAACTCTCTTCCTATTAATTTTCCTCCTTTACTTTAGGCCCTTAATTGCTATGCATGCATTCGTGCACCACAGGAACTGCAGGATATGGAAGTGTCCTCTGTAATTTCCTTCAAATGCCTGTGACTGATTGCCTCTCATCCCCATGAAGTGCCCCGATGTCGAGGAAGGAGGATAATGACAATTACAAGGCTTTAGGGAGTAGGGAAAAGGAACCTTTTGAAATCATAGTGGTCCTTGGAAAACAGATCCTCAGAGACGGTACCTGCCAGTCCTGGCAGGGTCCTCTGTTTCCTCTGTATCCTTCCCTGTTAGGACAGATACTCCTCTCCAGCCTCTGTAATGGAGAGACCAAGGCTGCTTTGGAGAAGGGAGGGAAAGCTATCTAACTGAATCTCAGTTACAATAAAATGATATAAGATGAAAATGCTGCCAATTTATGTAGATTTCACCTGTGCTAGCTGAAACATTGACACGGAACACTATTGTACACTTGGCAATATGGTGGCGCTCAGGGTTAAAACTGGCTTTCAGCACCTTTATGTCTTCAGAAAACAGAGAAGGCAATATGAAAATAGCTGGAGACTTTGGGGGCCTTGGAAACATGTCTTTGATTCACTCCAAATACAAAACTTGACCTCCACTCTAATGTTCACTCACTGGTCACAACATGAGGGACTCTTTGCAAATAAGCACTGGTCTGAGTGCTTCTTAGTATGGCTGAGGTGTCCCATAGTCCTCAGAGCTGAGGAGTAGCCTCAAGAACTGTACATTTTGACTGTTCTCTGGTCCTCTCAGCTGATAACTCCTAGGTGTGGAGTTTTGCACAATTTAGGAGTTGGTTATTACTTTTGTTTGTGTGTATGTATATGAAAGAAAAGAGAGAGAGGAGAGAGAGGACAGAGACAGAGACGAGAGAGAGTCATCCCATGGAGGCCTGTCGAGCAACAGATCCCCTAGAGCTAGAGTTACAGGAAGTTGTGAACTGCTTTACATGGGTGTTGGGAACTTAACTGAGATCTTATGCAAGAACAGAATGTGAGCATAGCCACTGAGCCCCTTCTCCAGGACCTTATGTTGTTCTTTTGACATTCATAAGTATCCCAAATATCAGAGTTAAAGGAACATAATGGATACATTGTCATCTAATCGTAGGTTTAGATTTTTTTCAAAACCTACTTTAGGGTTCTTAAATGCTTCAATCTCACTTCTAACCCATGGACCAGAGGTAGCAGAAAAAGAAGGCTAATGAAAAGGGTGCTGTGGACCTGTTTAGAAGAAGTTCCTTGGGGCAATTCCACTATTCATTGTCAGGATACCAGCAATCCAGTTCAATAACAAACACCAAACATGAATTAGAAGTGGTTCGCTCAACCCAACAAAAACACCAAGGCTCCGCTGAGTCAGCAGGAGTCAGTGGAAGCAGCCAGGATCAATCAAATACTAAGGGAAGCTCATTGACACATTTCCTCTACAGAGTGAAGATCAGTGAAGACCAGCAAACCATTGCAGCATGTAGCATTACAAGAACCTCCTTTCACTAGTGTGGGATTCCATTTATTTCTTTCTAACCATCACGTGCCCTCTCAAAGTGTCTGTTTTCAGGAAAACATCACATGTCCTCTCACAAGACAGCTTCCAGAAAAACATCACGTGATACAACTGAGTTGTTAAGGAAACCAGAAATTTCCACTTCAATTTAACAATGGTTAGATGAAAAGAAGATAGTAAATATTTTATGCAGAAAGAACTCAGAATTAAACTGGGATTGCAATTTTCTCTTATAAAAATTTAATATTAGTCCTCCAAATATTATTTTATGGGTAAAGAAGTTAATGTCGAGCAGGAGGTTTAATTAAGCAAAAGAAATAAATCAAGCATCACATAATTTAAAAATGTTCCCAGTGTTCTCTGGTTTGCCATTTAACATTTAGAAACGAACATAAGTAAGCTTATTAAATGAACCCATCCCACCCTGTTTACATGAGACTGAACAAGTTGAAACTAGTTTTCAATATAAGTCTAAAAGTGACAGGAAGTGTAGGGTGATACCTGGAGATGACCAGTGAGAAGCCTACTTGCCCATTTCAACTGTCTTTTTTAAGATGAAAACTTTAGGGTTCCAGAGATGGCTTACTGTGCAAGAGTTTTATACTGACCTGAGTTTGAATCTCTAGCTCTCACATAAAAAGCTGAGCATGTCTGTGTGTTCCTGGAGCCAGCAAACATTTGCAGCAGATGCCCTAGGGCCAAAGTTAAGAACAGTTGGGAGCCAACTGATGTGGGTGCTGAAAACCAAACATAAGTGGTCTTAACCACCTGAGCCATCCCTATGACTCCTATAGCTTCCTTTAAAAAGGATAAAATACGAAGCAACCTTCTTATCTTTTGTGATGATATAATTTTAAGAAAGAGTCAGATGAAAAAAAAGAGCCAATGGCTAAGAGACAGATGTATTTTATTTTAATTTTTAAATTTTTAATTTTAAAAAAATTTTGCACACGATTTCCCAGTTGGGAGTTTTAGAGGGAGAAACTTAAGAACTGACTCTACTGCCATATTTGGCTATATTTTCTGCTAAGTCTTGATTATTCATAATGATCTGATATAATTAACGAACATTTATGCAGTGTTTGCAGTGTTGTAGGCAGTACTTGTATTCATTTAATCTTCTTAATAACTCCAAGGGATGCATAACAATGTGATTCTCATACCTGAAGAAGCTGGGATGTATACAAGTTACATAATTTCCCCAAAGCCACGTAGCTGTGAAGTATTTGACTCTAGATGAGCCATCCCCGTTTATTCTTTAAATGCTGCTGTAGTGTTTGTGCTGTCTCGTGAATGCTCTTGGCTATTAATTTTGAGATGAATCCATTTTGGGAAATCTCAGTTTCAAGAAGCTTCAGTATCAAAGTCTTGGATTTGAGGTTATTTCACCTTATTCCTACCATTGCTCACACAGATCTGTCTACGAGATAGGAAGTCGATGATATTAAAACCCCTTAGTAGTACCCATTTGCTGAGGTAGAATTGCTTTTATGTTCTAAAAGTGTCCAAAGCTGACACTGTCTGTTTCCATATTCTTAATAGTTATGATTTCCTCTGAGCTAATGATGCACTGTAATTAAATGCTCCGTAAGACATAAGATAATCACGGTAAGATTATGTTACAAGCTGACTTTAAAAAAAAAAATCACCATTTTCATTTCCTTTTGGCATTATTTTTTGAGGGAGTTAAAAAAATGAAGAAGATGCTATGACTGCATTTTTCTTATTAACAAATTGACACTATTTTCATAAGGGAGTTTTCAAAGGTTTTCAAGATCAAATCTACCAACCTGTCGTCTGTAACCATGATCCTAACATCCTCTTTTCATAATGCTGATCTGTCTGAGGCCAGTTCCATTTGTGCAGTGGATCTCACATTGCCTTTCCAACTCAAGATTGTTCCAGTCTTTGTCCCACCATCCTCCATCTTCCAGATCTTTCTAAATGCATGCCACAATGTCTTCCATCTAACAGATACTCTTCTTGATCCCACCCCTCTTCAGACATGCCATCATTCCATAGCCTAAACTCAGTGTCCAGCTTTTTTCCTCTTCTTTTTTTATTTTATCTTAATTTTCTTCAACACATGAAAAACACATATTTATATTAGATCATGTGATATTTTGGTATGTACGTACATTGTATGGTACTTAAATAAGAGTAAGCATATATATGTCCTGTAATAGTTATGTTTTATATGGTAGAACATTTAAAATTCTTTTCTAAGGCATTTTAAAAGTACACAGTAAATCAGTATTATCATTGGTCAGCCCTACTGTGTGACAGTACAGCAGAATTTCTTATTCCTCTCTAGCTGTGATTTTGCACTCGTTGCTCACTCTTTCCCTGTCCTTTGCAACCCAGCCTACAGGAGCCACTGTTCTCTCAGGTCCTGTGAGAGCAGCATCTTTGACCTCCTCATGGTAGACTCTTGTCACTTCATTTAATGATGACCTCGAATACCATCCATGTTGTCACGACTGATGAGAGTTCAGCTCTCACAACTAATTTACATTCTTACTTTTCATCTGTTCACATGTTGATGGGCACTTGGGCCGTTCCCATTTCTTGACTGATAATGATGCTTCAATAAACATGTAATTGTAGATGTCTTCTTCAACATACTACTTTACTTTTCTTTGGCTACATCGCTAGTATTAGGGTTGATGGATTATGGGTGGTCCTTTGTTAATTTTCAAAAGACCCTCCTCCATATGTCCTCCAAACTTTATCTTCTCACCTACTGTGCACATGCTCAGTGGTTTATAGTCCTCTCCAGCACCTGTTCCCTTTTTCCGCTGTATTCCAGCTGGAGTGAGGTCATGTGCAAGATTATCGTGATTGGCATTTCCCTGATGATGAGCAATGTGGGACGTTCTCTTCTTTACTCCTCTTCTCTGGAACCAGTGCATCCTCCAGCTGCAGCAGCACTGCATCTGCCAAGGTTGCCCTTGTCCTCCATGTCCTACTGACTACTCCAAGTGGTCAGTTCTTAGTTCTCATCTTTCTGGAATTATTATGATAAACTGACCAGAGCCTTGTCTTTGGAAAATGATTTGATTTACTTCTAGGAAGCCATTATACCACAGTGCTCCCCTCTTCTCAGTAAACTTGCATGGGTCTTCCTATTCTTCTATCTCTTAGACTTTGGAGTATGTTGGGGGATTAGTGTTCTAAGTATGCACATTATCTAGATGATCTCAACTAACCTGCTAACAATATAACTTCATATCATTTGTATGCTGAGTAGTACCAATTAATATTCCTTTTGAAGTCTACACCGACATACCCAACTACCTCAAATCTAACTGCCAAAGCTGTGCTTAGGCTTTTCCAGACCCACAATGCCTCACTTCCCTGTTCTCAATGCAGATGGAATCTGCTCTCCTAGTGCCCAGCCCAATAGTCTTTGAGTCATTATTGATTCGTATTTTCTCTTTATTAAGTTTACCTTCTGACATGGATAGAAGATCTACCTATATAATTTAATTAGAAACATTGGATCAGCCTCCTGGTCTCCTAATTAATTCCTCTCCTCTTGTTTCAATGTTCTTCTTCCATGTTCTTTTATTGAAAGCAGGCATGCAGTTCTTTGTACACTCATTTCGGATTATATCATTCCTTTGCCAACAGACGCACAAATGGACTCTCACCCATTACAAATAAAATCCAAAGTCCACCAACTCTAAGGCCCTGCCTGATCTTCCTCCCTGCACTGTACCAATCTGTGTTGGATTTCATCTTATTCCTTTCTACCTGCCTCTGCTCGGTTGTGCCTATCTGCTTCCTCCTCATAAACATCCTAGCACTGCCTCCCAGCCTTTGTACTCGTGGTTCCTTGCACTTAGAACCATCTTCCTCCTCCAAGATGTCTGCACAACCATCTTCTCAGTTCACTGAAGGACCCAAACAAATGTCATGCTAGTGGGAGCATCCTTGATGACCCCTTTTATTTATTGTTATCTATCATCGTACCCTAGTTTTCGCTCAGTATTTATCACCCCTGAAAACATACACACACCACACACACACACACACACACACACACTCACACACATTTAAGTACTACATTAATTATTATTATTATTATTTAGAATGTACATTCACAAGAAAAGAGAATTCGTGGGTGTTTTTTCCACTTCTTTATTTCCAGTGCATGGTGCCAGGCACTCACAGAGTATTGGTTGAGTGGTATGTTTGCTGCACATACCGTGTACAACCACTTAGCTGTACACAGCACATGCCTTAATGTTGAAGTGAAAAGAAGACCTGTCAGGCCTGGGGCCCCTAATATGATGGATGACCTTGGATGTATTATGCAGACTGTATGGGTTTTGCCCTCTCAGTTGTAAAATGAAGTGTTTGGATTAAATGTTCACAGAAATCACCCGAGTTCTATGTTCTAAGAAGTCATGATTGAATGACTCCGAGACCTGATTACTTTTTACTCTCCCTGACACTTCAGGTCTTGAAATACAGCATCCTTAGTAGATAAACTCCCCCCCTAATGAATGGTGAAAAGACAGAAATTAAACAAGATTATGGGCAAATTCATTTCAGAAATGTCAACACAAGACACCATCAGTATGTAATATCGCCCATCGTGAAAACAGACGTTTCTCCTAAAGAAGCCATGACAGTTATTTTTACACCTGACATTTCAATTAAGAATGAGATAACTAATGTGTTTACTCCAGAACATTTTCTTGGCTCATCCTATTATATGGACATAGGATACATCACAACAGAAAGGAGGTTATTGCCAATTTGCATGAGTGGGAAGCTCTGCTATTCAGGAGTGCTCAATACAAGTGGCCAAAGCAAGCTCTGTCTAACATGTTACTTCTGTATGCATATAAGTATCACCTACTTCTGAACACTTATAATTAAAGAAATTAGTACTGCTGAATCGGATCTCTCCCCCTTGAGTAATCTCGACCTTTGATTCAGTTTGGCTCCTAGGTTTCCCTGTGTGTCTTCCTTGGCCTCTGGTTTCTGGCTGCATTCAGCAAAAGTACAAGATGGGAGACTGGGATGAAGCAGGATAGTGAGAGTCCCCCCAGCTCCTTGCTCTGTTAGGTTGTGCTTGACTATTAGTCTACTAAAGGACTCTGCTTCTGTCTGCTGCCCCTCCCCCCATGCTGTCTGGTGCCCCTCCCCCACGCTGTCTCCAGTCTCCAGGTGGTAAAGCAGCTTACTACCTGCATTTTAACTCTCCTTTCAATTTTCTTTTCAGTACATCTTTTCCTCTTATTCTAATTTTTATTTGTACCCATCTTTCTATTAATAAGAATCACTGATATAAGAAATTAGCAAGAGAATAAGAGACAAGAAGTTAAAGGGATAGCAACACAGTTACACCAGCAAACTAAAAGAGAAGAGAGATTTTGTAGTTGAATTCAGTTTAAGAAGAACATTTAGTCCCCATTTGCTACCGACGGACATCATTCCGGTATCTCAGGAGTTGGAGCATGTTTGAAGGGAAGAATGCAACTTATTCTATAGGTAGCATCTTCAATAGAAGTTTTGTATGAGGCCTTTATAAAACCTGTATAAAATTATACTGTGAGTCCATGAAATGTTTCTAAAGAAGGTAAACATGATGCCATATGCAATGTGGTAGAAATGGATAATGTTGTACAACTATAGTCATGATCAGGACTTTATACTGTATCCTGTCCTTGGGCGGGATACTAGAAGATTGAAAACTTCAGGAATGAATACTAGCCATGCCCCTGGGACCCACTTTCTAAATCTGTATTTTCTTTGTCTAAATTTAAAAGGCAAACTTTGATAATTATAAAGTATTTTATGTCTGTTGTAAAACTACAGACAAGAACACAAAATACCATGAAAAACACCCCAAACCCACATAGCTCCCAAAAGAAAGTTAACCACAATGGCCCTCAACATTTTTACATACACAAATATATTATTTTAAATGCTATTTCCCTTACTTGTCAATATTCCTGTGTACTTCCCTTTTTTCCTACATAGGATTTTTTATTGCTTGTACACTTTTCATCAAATGGTTCGCTTGATAATTTCACAATTTGGGATATTTCCCTTATTGCCATCTTTTTCATTCTTTTAAGACTGTCAGGAATATAAACATAGATAATTTTTGTCAATTTCCATGCTTGTTGGACTTTAAAAGCCTATTTCTTAGTAATTAAAGTTTCTGGGAGTTTTCTTCTCATTAAATACTTGTATCTATTTATTTATGTATGTGTGTACATATATGCCCACATCCATCTCGTAGCACACATGCAGAAGTCACATGCATTCTGTGACACACATGGAGAGAAGTCAGATGACAACTTGTGGGAACTGGTTTTCTCCTTCGGCCATGTGAAGCTCAGGTCATCAGAATAGGTGGTAGTTGCCCTTATCTACTGAGCCATCTTGCCGGTCCTGTGTTCTTATTCATAGTCTCATACTTCAGGAGAAAATTCGTGATAGTTTACTCTCTTACTAGCCAGGGATGGACTTGTTTATCAGCTTTCAGCTCAGCATGTGAAACAGTCACGTTTAGGGCAAGGGAATGTATCAGAAATATGAGGAACAGTTTGAATTCTGCCTGAAAAGAGATCCCTGAAGTTCAAATAACCAGGCGGTATGAGTGTAAAACTGACTTCTATTTTATATATCAAAGACCTGACGTTGGTTTCTTGCTCACATAGAGAGCTTCCAAGTTTTACAGAATGTATGTCTTGCAAATTGAAGCCCCTTTAAGATTTAAATTCTGTTTTCATAAGGTATACCTCTGTATGTGTGTGTGTGTGTGTGTGTGTGTGTGTGGTGTGTTGCATGTACCTGGGTAGATACAGATACCTGGTGAGTCCAGAGGAGGATGTTAGATATACAGGATCTGGACACTAGGAAGTACTAGGATCTCTGTAAAAGCAGCAAGCACTCTTAATTGCTGGGCCATATCTCCAACCTAATATCATTTTTTTTTAAATTCAGAAGTTTATAACAGATACTGTTATAGTGAAGAGTACAGGAGAGAGAATGTTGACTTAAAAATTTTGAGACAAAGAGTGACACAGGGTTTATTCCTAGCACAAAACAGCTTGATTTGGATCTCTGAAGCACCTTGACTCAGAGAAATGGCAGATATGCATGCTCTTGGGATTAAAAACCATGCACTGTGACATTATAAATCAGTTTAGTGACTGGTAAGCTGTACCGTTATTGTCTCTTCAGGTATATTGGGATTTATGTGAGCAAAACCCAAAACATTATTTTCTTCAGTGCTATCTTGTCTGCATTATTTCTCACTGCATCAGTTTATCAGATGAATCTCTTTCATTTCTCTCCTGAAAGACCATCATACCAGATACAAAAGATGCCACTGTACAGAAATGTCTCTTGCCTTCCAGAAGGTCATAAATTATATGTCAATGCAGAAGTGACTGTATTATTATGGTAGTTAAATTACCAGGAAAAAAAAATGTAAAAAGTGAATGTTTATTAAGATGTTCAGTTGTGCTTTTATATATGATAATGTTACATTTTAAATGGGTTGCATATTGCAGGTCAAAGGTAGAAAGGATGTCTATAAGTTGCAAAGATCAATCTAAATTAATTAGGTACCAAAAGATGAAATAACTGTTTGTTGTATCTTAATGCTTTGTTGGGAAAGAAATGGAATATTCTAACCTTTGTTCATGGTATCTTCTGTGTGTCTGGTTAAGTGTTGTAACCTCCTGCTGTAAAGTTATTAAAGTTCTGGAGATAATAACTTGGGAACACTGTACAGAAGTCTGTTTGTTCAGATTCAATATCACACAGATAGCTTGAAATTAGAGGCCAGCCCTTTTCCTATTATAATGCTTTCGTTCTAAGCTTCTACTTTCTATCTGGAAGTAAGAAAGTCTCATTTCATGGTGAGTTTAATGGCTGTTTGACACTCGTCTAGGTTTTTTAAGGGTAAACTTTGATGTATGCTTGGAGCATCAACATCATGCTTTCAGGTAGGGTTGTTAATAAGAAACAAATTGTTTTGAAAATCACTAAAGCAAGGAAGGATATAAAAATGATCTAAATGCTCTGGGAGAAATAGCGTTACATTACATAAATCTATACGGAGCCTGTTTTCCTTGGTTTGCTCTCGCCGGTGTAAGGCTCCTCAAATGGAGAGGTATGGGACTACGGAAAGGAGCATCTTGTATCAGGACAAATCAGCATCCATATGAGGAAAGCAGGATGATAGGGACTTGCTTTATGTTGTTTGAAATATCGTGCCCAAGTAAGAGCTTGACATTCAACTTATTATACTAACCATCTGATGCTCCACCACTGACATGTTTTAAAGATTGCACAAGAAGTCAAAAACTCAGTGCAATTAGATTCTCTGTCTCAACAAGTGTCTCAAAGGGCTAGTTAAGTGTCCTCAGCCAGGATTTTAATTTGACGCTTGCAGAGCCAATAATTCTCGATCCTCACTTTCTGCTCCTATTAATTGATGAGAAGTGAATGGAACTCTCCTTGGGGAAGTACTTAGTTCAGACTTCACCATCCTGCAAATAAAACTGCTGGCCTGGTTCCCACCCACAACTATTATTCTTGGGCCAGAGACCAGGAGAAGTGTCCACTGATTTAACAGTGACCCTCTAAACTTGACTGTATGTCAGACCCAATGTAAGGTGCTGGGAATACAATGATAAATAATGCAGATCCATATAGATGTTCTGCCGAGAAAACATAAATAATACCCTAGCAGGCACACCTAGGCATATCTGGAAGAAGGCAAAAGCAAAAGAGGCTGAGAGGGCAGTGCTGAAGATGGAGTTTTAAAGGAGGACCAGGAGGGATTTCTCAGTCAAAAAGGCAAGAGGCTGCACAATCCCAGGCACACAGAAAATGCTCCCATAGCCCAGGAACAATCCAGAGAGGGGCCATATAAATGAATCAAGGAGAGAAGCAAACAAATCTTAAGCAAAGGGTTCTTGCTGCAGGGGATAGAGTAGGTTTGTTCAGGTCTTGAAATATAATAAGATTCTACAGTGGATGTGAGAAGGTAAGCCATTCTCCTAGGCAAAGCTGAGAAAATGAAGATGTAAATGAGGTTGGCACCTTTTCCTCCTAGTCTTGGATATCAGATATTTTTCTGCAAATAGATGCTTAATTTGGGCCTCCAGGACTGAGTTCTCCCTGTAGCAATTTACACTTCCAGGTGTCTGTTGTCTCCATTTAGAGGTGTTCTGGGCATTTCAGGAACCACACGCTCCCAGTGACCTTCTGCTTGCCTTCCTTCCAAGCCTCTTAGGAACTCACTCTTGCAATCTCATAGTTGCTAAAGCAAAATGCTAGAACTCATTGCATGTTCTTTATTCCAGACCTTTACTAGACAGAATTCCCAACCAAGCATGCTGACTCCACTCTTAAGCATGCCTCACCCCTACACTGCACCCCAGGGCTTAGTCCAAGTGCCTGTCTTTGCTTTACCTTCCTATCTCATCTCTTTTCTTCTCAGTACCTCGGCTATTGGTTCTCCATTTAACTGTCAGGCCATCCTTTTACACCCAGAGTCACTGCTTGATTCAAATCCCTCAGTGACTTCCTCACTTCTGAGTCCTGGGCTACTTATCTAGACTCACAGTGGCTCTTGTATGAACTTACCCATCTACTCTCGTTGTGCGGCAGGGGAGGCCTTTCCTGGCCAATGCTATTGGTCCCATAGCTTCCTCGACCTCCCCTGGCCTCTGTCTCTTCCATGGCTGTCTCACTCTTGGCTATCAGCTTTTTACCGTCATGTCCTGTGGAAGTCATTCTAAAAATGCCTTCTGAGAAAGCCATTCAAACTAGTCTGAATCTTACCCTACTTAAATCTTGTTTAAGAGTTAACAGAATATGTAATGACCTGTTCTCTCATTTATTTCTTTATTGTATCTTTCCTCTACTAAGTCTCATTGTTATGATAATTGCTATAAATACAACATCCCGAGTAAATGGTACAGTATATGGCTCCAGGCATGTCATTAATAAATATTTAATGAACAAATGAATGCTAAAACCATTAATGTTTTATATATATATGTATATATATGTATATATATATATATGGATATGTGTGAATATAATCAAACTATAAAAGTACCAATCATTGATAAAATAAGAATTCAGATAGTTGTTTGATTTGATCTCTTGTCACTGGTGAAGGCAACAAGTTTGCCTGATTCATTACTGATATATTTGAATTTGCTATTTGCCTAGACTTGTTCTGCCTTTCCTCCTGCTTACTCAATCCCTCCTGTTAAAAAGGCAGATATAGGAATGCTGTGAGCAAGGAATAGTATAGGAGCTGTAAAGGAGGAAAGCAACACATAGTCTCAGATGCTTTAACAAAAAGGAACCTTGAGTGGCCTGTTGCTACCATCTTGGTTTCAGAAGAGGCTTTATTCTTTTCTTTCTTTCTTTTTTTTTTTTTTAACTTGAGAGATATGTGTTTAATTGTATTTCAGAGAAGGAGGGGGAGTGAAGAAAAGCACAAGTGGAGGAGTATGGAGATTTAAGGATGGAGGACTACCCCTGGGTAGGATAAGGGTCTTTTAGGGTCTCTAGACCATGTACATATGACATATGAGGGAGGGACAGCCCTTCCTCCTCTTGGTGGGACTTTAAGGGAGGTTAGAGATTTTGTGTTCCCTGTGAAAAATGTGGAGGTAGAGGTAGGTAGAACATAGGGAACAAGTCTTGGAATGATGTTATTGGCCAGGAATTAATTTTGAAAAGATAATTGTCACTGAAGGTCTCACCAAAGCCATGGATTTGGTGCCTGTTTATACAATTGTATCATTAATCAAAAGGTTATTAAGTACATGCTCTGTTCTAGAAGACACTCCAAAACACCAAGATTGGTAAATCACATGTTTTGCAAACTAGTGGGACAAAGAAGGGATATACTAATTAGCAAAGCATCATGTTTTGGGCCAAACTAAACAGTGTACTGAGCCCAAAGCCAGACAATTGGAGAGGGGCCAATTCTGTTCAAAGAACCGATTGCTATATAATTTAAGATTTTATGGGTAGAATATTAATGATAACCAAACCCTGAAGGAAAAGGCAGTTTTTTGGAAAAGTCCTGAAAATATAAGGATAACGGGTTGAAAGGCAGTTTAGATGTCGGCAGAGGTAGCTTGGAAGAGTTGGTAACTCAGGTGTCTGAATTCTCGCCTGCATCTGGAGGTGACCTGGAAGTCCATAAGTAGCACTGGCAAGAACAGGTAAAGGGTGCTATATTCAGTGAGTATCTCTTTTTCTCTGGATTTCAGTTATAGCAAGGATGAGGTCCTCTGAAGTTCAAAGCTGTGAGGAACCTTTCAGATCATGGCACTGAGGTTTCCAGGGCCAGCTCAGGTGTAAACACTGTGAATGACTGCATCGGAGGAAGAAACGGAGAGGTGGGAAAAGAGAGGACAGGAAGAAGAGAAGAAAGAAGAGAGGCATGAAGGGAGGAAAGGAGGAAGGAAGGGAGGGAAGGAGACGATCTTTGATCTGTATAAGGCAACATACCAAGTAATGGCAGAGACAGAAGGCATCAGCAGCCAGTCTTCAGAAGGAGTCTGCTCTTCCTTCCAGGCCAGGGCTAAGAGTAAGCATCTATTATTGGGCTGGAATGACCCAGGAGGAAGTTCTCTTTCATATATATGCCTTTTAAAGCTTGGTTTTGAAGTAGCATCACCACTGTGATAATGAAAGACATATTTATTGCCAGAAAACCTGTAAGATTGCAGAAAAGTATGAAGATGACTTATACCCCAGTGAAGATAATCTGTTATCTTGCCTGGCACTTAGGGATTACTGGCATTTATCACATGAACTGCGCTCTCTCTCTCTCTTCTTTCTCTCTTTCTCTCTCCCTGTCTCTGTCTCTGTCTCTGTCTCTCTCCATCTTTGTTGTTGGATTCTTTCCAACCTTGACTTGCTGTTCCTTTTCCACAGTATCATTGCCTTGGCCAAGAGGATCATGGGGTACCTCTTGAGAGGCACCTAGGGATCAGACAATATGCTGCTAGGGACAGCAAGGAAACCACTTAGCTTTTCCTATCTAAATTTTAGAAGAGGAAATGCCACACTGGAGTTTGGCTAGCCAGCCCCTACAGACTGCTGCCTGTCAGCACCGAGGAGGTGCCACTCTGTCTTTCCTAGCAAGACCCAAGACAGTAACACGGCAACCTAGAGTAGTGGAACGGGCTTCTATTAACTTGGTTGCCTCAGCACACTGTGGAGCCCTGAAATGGCTCCAGCCCCCTGGAAATAACTCTTATTTGCTGCCATTGAGAGAAGTAAAGCCAGCCCAGGAAGAACAAGACCTTCCATCTTTGTCAACCTGATAAGCATGACCTTTATTTTACCACATAGGTCAGGCTACTCTTTACCACAACTGTGTTAATTCGTACTTTCCCTTCTTCCTCCCACCCATCTCCTGCCACTTCCTCCAGGAGCATAAAGCTTTCAACATCCTGCTGTCCATTAGCATAAATAAACCCATGCTTTTAAGGTAAAAATAGTACTTAAATGCTATATTTGTTAAAGACTGCATTACCATAAGAGGATAAAAATACTCCCGGGTAACAGGTAGGTCATATTCTTCAGAGGCAGTAACATGCTTTTATTGTGGTTCCCTGACAGTCAATTATTTCAGCCATAGATTAAAATCAAGGTCTCAGCATACGGTACATTTCCACTTCAGAAACGGCTAAGCCAAGGGCTTTCCAGAGACTTGCACTTTTGTGTTTTAATTTATTTTTTTCTGTTGCGAATATTTTATAGGCAGTTCAAAAACACATACACACACAAAGATGAACTACCATTTCAATCTGATCTTTGCTGTCTGAGCAAGCGGATACTGTTATTGCCCCTCCCCCCACTTTATCTGTTGTTAATTTACATTTGGTATAACATTTATGCGGTAGATAAGAAAATACTGGGCTAAGAAACAAGAGAAGTGGCAAGAGATGGAAATGAGAGATCTCCGGCGTATGGAAGAACTGAAGAAGTTAATGGCAGAGCAGTCAGTGAAAGACAGAGAAAGGTAAGGGAGGGGCTTTCGTCTGTGACAGTGATCTGGTAAAGCATTGTCTATAATGTCAGGATAAGCAATATCAGGGCGAGGATCTGTCACACCGAGTGTTCCCATTCAACATTATATCTACAAATGGAAGAAATGGTTTTATAATATAGTTTATACTCTCACTTTCATACTTAAATCTCCACTTTTCCATGTTGTTCCTCTGATGACCTCCTAGTTAAACATCTCACAGAGGGTTTGATGGCGAATGGTTGACCCCTGTGTGCATGAAATGATACTGGAGGCTGCTGGGACTTCATATGTTGACCCAGGAGGAGGAAGCCATTATTTTTAATAAGAAAAGGGTCCACTTCCTGTGACTGAGGCTGGGAGGACAAGCACAAGTGTAGAGAGCTGTGTGGATGTTCTGATGAACAATCCTTAGCATTCCCTACAATTACGTAACCGCAGAGCTGAGAAGAGCATTGGAGATAATGAGCTTGAACTTCTTATTTTATGAGTTGCACACAGAGATTAAAACAGTGTTTTTAATGATGACTGTATCTGGGCCCAAAAGAAAACAGTAAAAATTGTAGTAATCTGAAAAGGAAATTCTAAAATAAAGAGCTATATTCTCTAACAGGAAACCCAGTTATATAAAGGGATCAAGAACACACTAGGGAGTTTTCTAGGGCTGAGGGAATCTTTCTACAGAAGAGACAAGTTTGAATCAGAACCCGTCTCTGGAATTGCTGATGATCTCCTTGCCCCATCCACCTCTGTCACACTATTTTTCTGGGCATCTGAACACTTTAGAGTTAGGTAAGGAAGCAAGAATATGGTAAAGTCTGAGCTCAAGGTCAGGAGGTCAAACAACCAAGAAGGAAACAGATAGCAAGTGACGGGCCAAGATACAAGTAAGTGGCTACCATAGGACAGTCTGTGGCTCAGAAAGAAGTAATGAGAGCCCCCAAATAGCTGTGTCCCAAAGGGTAATGCAAAGGCAGTGGTTAGGAGGTTGGCTGGGTCATTTAAGCTCTCCCAGGGAAAGAAAGAGAGTCACAGGAACTTAAAGGGTGTGGAAAGCAGAGCAGATGTGGAGTCCCAGCATTCGGGACATGCTTCTAATAGAACGTCTCTCTTAGCAGGGAGCTTCTCTGATTACAGAACCATTTTCAGTCCTTTGCTTCCTGTCCTGGTAATTATCAAGATTAGCTGATTCAGAGCTTCAGCTGAGAAGGAGAAAAAGAAAATCAGATTAGCGTGTATTACATAACAGGAAAAAATAGCTGTGTTACAGCATAGCAAAAAAGGACCAAGGAGCAGAAGCCATAACTCAGGATTTTATTCTTGATTCAGCTTTGAATAGTGTATGACCTTGAGAACATCAGTTCTTACCTCCCACAAAGCTCTGTCTTGTCCACCAGAAAACATCTGAAGGCTAAAATGCTGGTCACTTTTAAGAGTTTGTGGTATATCTTCAAGTCCACTGATGGAAAAAAAAATACAGATGTAAAGAACTGTGAGGCCAGTCCTCACATGTCAATGGTAAATCACTGATTTTCAAATATCATGATATAGCCAAGTTATTGTTCTCTGATGCTGTGTGACTGGGGCATTGCCAATGGAAAAAGGCATCCACAGAGCCTTGGGCTCAGTCCCTAGAAACCACCACAAACATGTGGTGGGCAAATGCCTCTATTCCCAGCACTGGAGACGGAAGCAGGAGGATCAGAAGTTCAAGGTCATCCTTAGCTGCTAGCAAGTTCAAGGCCACCCTGTCTCCAAAAAAAATGATGGAAATAGAAATACAATTCTCACTCTGTGAGTCAAAACGCAGTCTTATGTGTAAAAAGCTTTTACCCCAACAATGACTAGAGGCTGTATTCATCTGTAATCATTCTGGCAATAAGAAATTTGATAGGAAGTTAAAACAATTTTTCTCTAATAATATAATACAATAAAAATCATGTTTGATATTTTAACCTAAGACACATTTCCCCCCACTGGATTAAGAAGGCCTAAAATATTAGCTTCCAGATTTGCTTTGTGGTGTACAGATGTGGCCTTGAGAGTTTGGAAACTCTGCTCATTTACTTTTTTCTCTCTGAATATGGAAGACTAAGGTTCACAAAAATAACACATTCATCAAAAGGCTGGGGGTAGAGAATGTGAGACTTCCATTTGGGGTTAAAACTGTTGCATTTCGAAGGTTTCATGTGGCTTGACATAATGAAAAGACAACCACCTCCACATCTCCTTTTATTCAAACTAATTGGTCCACGTTTCCACTAGCCTTCTAAATTCCTTGAGAGTGAGAGAGAAGACTCCAGAACTGGGTTGTTGCTATTCGAGTTCTGACTTTTTCTTTTACAGGTATATGAAGTTTGGGTAAATTAATGTTTCTGGGCTTTAGTCGGTCATGTGTACAATGAATACATAAATAGCATCTGTGTCAGAGGATTAATTATCAAATGGATATTGAACATAACTCACTGCCTGGAACATAGTAAGAACATTCAATATAAGTGATTTCCACGGACTGACATTTTCATGACAAGATGCTTCTGATGCAGTTGTGTCCAAACATTTAAAATCTGAAATGTTTCAAAAACATAGAGTAATGAAGCCATTCTTCTAAAAATAAAACCATTTATATTAAACCAAACTGTCTCATGCAATGTCTTCTCTGGAATTCATTGCTAGTATCAGCTGTTTAACACAATATTATCTATATGTACTCAGACAAAACTACAAGTGTAAGAAAAACCAAACCAACCTTCAGTGTGCTGCAAAGTGTACTATCATTGTATCAGTCAGCTAGAGCTGTCATGAAGAAATGTATTCACTGGGAGGCTTGAAAATCTGGGATTTCATCTTATTTCTGGAGCCTAGACACTCCAAATGGGACAGGGTTCTAGTGAGGACTCCCTCCTTGGGCTTCAGAAAGCAGCCCTCTCACGGAGGCTCATTTCACTGGGCTGAGAGAGACAAGTTCCCTGATGTCTTTTCCTATAAGGAAAGGCACTCATACCCTTATAAAAGGATCATCCTTCTCCAGGCCACTGGGAATGAAGGTGTACACAAAGAAATTTGGAGCAGACACATTCAACATAACCATCTGGAAGAAAACAAAATGTATTTGTCTCACTGCAGATTGTCTGTTAACTTAGCTATTATGGGGTTGCTTCGAGCAAAGAATCCCAATGGAACGTTTAGAAAAAAAGCCCTGGTCTGGCAATGAAGTATATGTAGCCTCTGCCACAGAAGGACAGACTAGAAAAAGGTTCTCCTCCTGAACCATGACACACAGCTTGGCAAACAAAGGCAAAACAAGGAGCAATCTTCAAGATGGTCTATGGTTATCCTCAAAACAAAACCCTACCTAGTCTTCTAAAAAGGAGACTAAGCTATTCATACTTCTTCTAAAAATTAGCAGTGTAGCCATCTGGAATTTAGAATCATAAACATGTGAGCTAATTCTCTGACTTCCTTTTTTTCCCCCTCTAATTTGATGGATAACTATCTCAGAACCAATTAATATTGACTCATCCTTACCCTTTGATTGAGTATGCCGCTTTTATTATATATCACATTTCTAATTATATTTATATGCCCATATGGACTCTTAATTAGATTAAATAAAAGCCGATCTCTATTTATACTTCTGCTTGGACACCATGCTGTTCAATCAGCCTCCTGTGCTGTTTAGTAGGATGAGTATTTTCCTCAGAAATGACTACACTTATGATGTCACCTCTTTTACAAATTCTGTTGACTTTTTACATGAAAATAATGTTAAGGAAAACTGACAATAGACATACACACACACACAGACACACACAAGACACACACAGACACAGACACACACAGACACACACACACACACACACAGACACACAACACACAATTTAATCTCCAAATTGAGAAACATGTTGCCAAAATAGCTTTCTGGCCTTTTCTTCTCTCAGGTTTTCATAGATTTTTTTTTTTCAGTAGAAGTTTAGAAATTATCTTGATTGAGATAGAAACTTGTGACCAAGAAGGTAATTTCAAGTTCCTTTTAGGTGAGAGAAAAAAAAAACCTGCCTTAAGATAGCAGCAGTAGAGATGCAGGGGTATGAAGCCTTGGATGTTTATGAAGTATTGAGATTAATTAACTTTGGTAATTCATGTCCTTGAAGATGAAGTCAGAGAAAGAAAAATGATCTTGAATATAAATGTTTTTATTGTCTTAAGATCTTTTATTTATTCTTCGACAACTTCATACGTCTATACAATTTGCCTTGATCATACCAACCCCCAACTTCCTCTTCTTGCTCCCTACTCCCCAGTACGTCCTCTGTATCTATTTGTACATGTGTACATCTTATACCCCAATAAGTGTAGTTAGTACTGCCAGCTAGACTGTTGATTCATCTTGTTGGTTTCATCTTCTACAGGTCACTAGGTTTGGTTTATTTGGGTTTTTCTTTGCTTGTTGTTTGTTTGTTTTGTTTTGTTTTTCTATGTTTGGTTTTGCCCCTTGGGTTGAAAGCTTTAGTTCTTTTGTTTTCAATTTCTTACTTTACAATTAGTTTTGGGGTTTTTGTTTGTTTGTTTTTGTGTTTTTTGTTTGTTTTGTTTTTTGCCTATAATCTTTTTGATATATCCTTGGCCAACATTCTAAAATTGAAATAATACTTTTCACTATCTTTTTCTAAGTAGCTCTCATTTTATTTTGTCTTTCCCGACAGTAAACCAGTGGCTATTAGAATACTTCTGTACTTTCCACGTACAAGGTGCAAAATTTTGCTATGCTTTATTGGCAGCTACTAAACTCGGATATATATGTATATATATAACAACTATGCATCACAGAAGCTCCCTGTTTTAAGCGTATGCCTCAGTGGCTGTGAATAAGTTTATAGAGTTGTACCACCACGGTGACAGTCAGCTTTTTAACAACTTCTGTCACACAGTGAGAAGTTCTCCTGCCCATTTGCTTCAGTTTCCATCCCATCCCACTGCCAGCCCCAAACAACCACTACTCTAGTTCTGCCACAGTAGATTTGCCTTTCCTGGGCACTTAGATAAATAGGATGCAACTGGGTTCTTTTCCTTGGCATACTCTTTTTGAGGTTCATCTGTGCACCACCAGTTTCTTCTTTTTATCGCTGAAGATTATTTTACTCTGATTCTACCTCTTAACTTTTTCAGAGCAGTATGTTCTCCCATTGATAACAGATTAATAATAACCTAAGTATTATTTTTATTATATATGAGAGTACACTGTCACTGTCTTCAGACACACCAGAATATGGCATCGGATCCCATTATAGATGGTTGTGAGCCACCATATGGTTATGGGGAATTGAACTCAGAACCTCTGGAAGAGGAGTCAGTGCTCATAATCACTGAGCCATCTTTCCAGCCTCCTAAGTATTCTTTTTTAAATTGTTGCTTAAAACTTATATGTACTAGATATCAGCTCCTAAGAGATCAATTCTTCTCTCATTGTATCCTTGCCACCCCTACTTGAAGAAGAGTGGGTCCTCAATTTTGCAATACCGATCTCAGTTTCAACATTAGGACCCCTGATATAAGGTAGTGGAGAGAGATAGAAACATTTCTGTCAATCTCTTCAGGGTTAGAGAGATGGCACAGTGGGTAGAGTGTCAGATGTTTGAGTGTGAATACCAGAAGTTAGATCTCTGAAGTCTCCTTGAGGCCAAATACCTTGCATCTTCAAAGCCAGTGATCTGACATGGTGACAGAGGCAGAGACAGGAGAATTATCCGGACTGGTCTGGAAACCCTCAGACCAGCCTTTCTAGAGCAAACAGCAACAGAATACCCTGTCTCAAGCAAGGTGAAAGGTGAGGACCGATGCTCACAGTTGCCCTCCAATTTTCACAAGTGCACCATGGCACCCACATCCCCACATTCATGTGTAGGCATGTGTGCACACATGTAGTTTTTTAAAAGTATCTCAAACTTTCACCGCAGAATGATGTCATTTAAGATGATATCTTTAGAGGGGAGTATAAACTACACTATCTATTGGTGATGAAGTGGCCACCTCCAAATGGAGAGTGGGGTGGGATGACTGACATGGGCAGGGGAGGGGGCAGTTCTGCAACTTTATCTGACTTTCAGCAGGTTAGTTCTCATCCGAGTTGACCGTCTATAGAACTTTGAATGCAGTAACAGGTAGGTAAGTTACCAGTGTGTAGAGCTTGTTTGGTGAGTCCTCACCCTCATATTTTCTGGTCAAACATACATGGATTCAATATGGAACATTCCTTAGTTCTTTGTCCCAGATGGCTTTATCAAACCTGGCATTAATGTGCACATCTGGAGTCCCCAACGCCTTCATGGCAAATTTCCAGATGTCTTTGCATACCTGAGGGCCCGCTCCATGGATACACTTGTGAATGTTAATGGTGCACCCTGAGGTCACCTCCTCACTGATGATAGAATGACTCTTCTCCTCCATTTTTTTTTTTTTTTTTTTGTGGGCACTATTCTGCCAAGCACAAGTGGGAAAAGACTGGAGTACTGTTGCCAGGGGTTGTCTATGTGTGTTCTGATTCTCCTAATTATTACACCAATGTCCACCCTCTTTCCAGGGTTCAAAACAGTGATGTATATGCAATCACAACATTCTGATATCCACTTAAAATATGAAAAGATGCATGTGGAATTGGTTTTAATAATATATTCCATTTAATTCAATAACTACCTAAAATACTGTGGTTTCAATATATCACCAATATAAAAATCACTAATGAGATATTTTACAGCCTTTTCCTCCTCTTAAGTATTTAACATCTGGTGTGCATTTTATACTTAAACTCAATCCAGTCACACTTCAGCTGCAGAACAGCCTATGTCATCAGTGACAGCCATTGGACTGAAACAGACTATGCCATCAGGGATTACCATTAGATTGGAAAGTAGCATATGTAGTCAAACTTGGCAGTCTTCTGGTGGAGAACAGTGGAATAGCTGATAGGAGATGTTGTTTCCAAGACAAAAAAAAAAATCAATGCATGAAGTTAACATTTTCAAAATGTTTAATATCTATTTAAAAAGAAAGTACCTCAGGACTTACTGGCTACTCACATTGCTAGCAAGAGCCCCATTTCCTTAGACCCTACTCCTTGGACACCCAAAGCCCAAAGCCTTTTTGGGGTTCCCTAGCTGCCCATAAATCTAGCAAGACCACTGTTCCTCTTGACTGTTTTCTTCAGACACTGGCAAGGACCAGCCTCAGCCTCGAGAGGGGTTCTAAGGAAGGGGTATCTGGGAGCAGCAAAAGAATGACTCAAAGTCAAATTGTGTGTTACAAGCTGATGGCCTATGTGTACTGCTTGAAACAGCTTTGCAGACAGCTCTCTACTTGAGACATCTTTCTCTTGAAACTCTAAAAAATCTCTCTGGATAGCTCATCTCTTGCAGACCAAAAGTCTAGTCTTTTATTTACTTATCAATTCAGTCATTATCCTAGGTTCCCTTTTGATTATCCTATGAATCAGCATCCCATGACCCCAGTCCCTTGATTCTTAGAAAGAGACAGCAAACACAATTTTTAACATTGCAAATGAATTTGGAGATCTGCCTGCCTTGTAAGCGCAGACAATGAAATAACTGAGTGGGATCCCATCCTGAGATTTACCATTCCCATCATGCCTAGGCCCATCGTAGCTCTGTCCCGGGCTGCCTGTTTTTGCATCTGCCTGCCTTTGTATTTTTCTGATAAGCTGGCTCACAGTGCTGTCTTTGTTATTTTAGGTCTGCGATGCTTCTTCTACAATTCATATTGCATCCTTATATTTGCAGAGTTGAGAAATTATATATTCTTGAACCCATGTTTTCATAGCTATTTCCCACAGCCTTAAAGGCTGTCCTGAAGGTCTTAGCATTTTTCATCTTACTGAGACAATAACCACACCCTTGCCTCCCAGACTACTGCTGTTTCTGATTATCATGGAGCCATTAACTGTGGCAGAGAGGACATGCCTTGAAGGAGGAACATGAAAATGTTATTATACAAACAAGCCTTATGCCACAGCAACCATCAACACCTGTAGAGACCCATGCCCTGCTGGCTTTGTTCCAGGGGCAGGAACTATGTCACATCATCTCTTACATGGCCAAGCCATAGTCTGCAAGACACCCCAAACCTGCTTCTTTCCTGAGACCTCCCATTACTCAGTAACTAGCAGTAGCCTTACTCCCCCATGGAATATCCTAACCCACCACCTTCCGAGAACTGCTCTGCTAAATTGCAGGACTCATACCACACAGTTTTTAGGTAGAATCCCCACTCTTCTCTCTTTAGGATGCTTGATTCCCACTATCCCAGGACATACTGTACCCTCTTAGCAGTTGAGCTAAAATTACCCTTTCCCTTTGGCATTCTGAGCTCACCATCTGAGACCTTATCCATTGCCTCCTCATTCTACAGTGGGAGTTCTTAATTACCCTGCCCTATAGCACCTCATCTAAACCATCTGAAAACCTATACAAGGCTTGTATTCATTGCCCACATCATTGAAAGACCTGTATCTGTTGTTTGCTCACTCTACAGACAGTCCTTACCTACTCTGCCCTCCACACCTCATTCATACCACCAGAGAACTTTTGCTCTCAGAAGATATGCCTTACCCCTAGCTGAGCTTGAGTCAACTCAGAGACACCGTCTGTGAATCAGAGCAGAGTGGCCACAGCCTCAGTTTCAAGCAAATCAAGGTAACAGCAGACATAGATCCAACCCCCACTCAATACAGGAGACTCATCAAAAGATGCAGACAACAGTCTAACTACAGGCACCCAAGTTTCATCACGAAAAGACAGGCAATGCAAAAATACCAAGACCATAATTCTCTCAGATCACCAGCTCTGTAATAACTGTGAGAATAACTTAGACAAAACATAGGGCATAGGATTCAAAAGAACTATTACAAACAGTGAAAAAGATTGAGTATGAATAGATTCCTGAATGAACTTAAAGAGGATGGGAAGAAAGTCTTGATTGAAGCCCAAGGAAACAAACACAAAGAACAGCTGAATGAAATAAAGAGGGCAATTCAGGATATGAAAATAAAATCGAAAGAGAGACAGAAACGCTAAGGGAAACCCAAAGTGAAATACAGCTGGAAATGAAAAATTCAACAAGTCTAATAAAAAGATGATGGAAACATCAGAGGACAGCCTCACCACTGGAATGGATCACACGACAAATAGGGAGATGGTGCCCTAAGACACGTGAAGACTTGGACCTTCCAGTGAAAGAAAATGCATGGACTCTGCAGGTTCTAGGAGACACCAGGAAAATATCAATGCTATGAAGTTGTATGCATTGAAAAAGGAGAAGAAACCCAGGTCAAAGGCATGGAAAATTAATGTTTTCAACAAAATCATAGGAGAAAATTTCCCAAATCTAGGGAAAGAGATCTTCATCCAGGTCCAAGAGGAATAGAGAATGCCTAGTAGACAGAATCAGAAAGAAAATCTTCACACAATATTATAAATAAAACAATAAATATACAAAATAGTGGGAGGGTATTGAAAGCTATAAGAAACCCAAATTGGATGTAAAGGGTGGCCCATCTGGATAACAGCTTATTTCTCAGTAGAAACTTTAACTATAATCCAGAAGCTTTTAAATTTGGTGAGATGTGCTTCAAATTCTGAAAGACCACAGAGGACATCCCATAGTGCTTCACCTGGCAAACTATCTGTTAAAAGTGATGGAGAGTGAAAAAAACTTAGCTTGATAATCAGGTTAAAGAAATACATAACCACTAAGCCAACTCTATAGAGAATACTATAAAGGACACTTCAGACTGAAGAGAAAGATGGTCATGTATAAGAGGTTATGGGAAAAAACAAATAATACCAGGATAGCTGTCATGCAAAGTAAACAAATACCACAAATAAAAATGGTATCAATTAATACACATCTCTCAATAATAACTTTGAATAGTAATGTCCTCAATTCTACCATCAAAAGATATAGGCTAGCCTACTGGATTGGGAAGCAGAGTCCATCTTTTTGTTGTCCACAAAATATACTCCTCACCTTCAAGGAGAGACACTAACTTAGAGTGTGAAGATAGAAAAGAACATTGTAAAGAAATAGTGCCGTGGTAAGTGTTGCCATTCTAATATCTGACAAAACAGACTTCAGGGGAACAATCACCCAAGTAGACATTACAAGTCTAAACATATACATACAAAACTCAGATGTACAATAATGCATACTACTTGGCATTAAATCACACCAATAGTAGGTGATTTCCATAACCCCACTTTCACCAGTACACAGATCATGCAGACAAACAATAAACCGAGAAACATCAGAGTTAAATGATGTTATAGACCAAATGAACCTAACAGATAGCTACAGAATATTCTACCCAAACATGAGAATTCACATTATTCTCAGAAGCCCATTGAAGTTTCTCTAAAATAGACCACACACTGGGTCACAAGGCAAATGTCAAATTTAGGAAAATGAAAGAACACTATGAATTACGTCTGACTATGGGGGTGGGGGAGGGATAAAGCCTAAAATCCTTAGCAAAAGAAACTTGTGAAAATACATGAGTTAATACATGGAGATCAACCAACACACTGTTAAATGCTAAATGGGTTCCTGAACACATGAAGAAAGTAATTTTCTAAATTTTGGAAGAAAATTAAAATATAACATCCAAAAGCTCTGGCATACAATAATAAAAGCAGTCCTAAAAGGGGAACTGATAGCCATAGGAACTCACATTCCAAAGTCAGAAAGAACTCAGGTAACAGTGGAACCCTGAAGGAGGGTGAGAACACATAGACAAAGCACATCCCAGAGCAGTGGACAGAATAACCAATATCAGCGTGGGAGTGAGTAGGAAATAGAAGCCTTAAAGATCAATGAAACAGAGTGGATGCTTTGAGATGATAAAAGGTTGATAAACCCTTATCCAAAGTAACCAAAAGAGAGAGAAGACCCAAATTAATGAAATTAGAAATAAACAAGAGACATTCCATCAATGCCAATAATATTTAACCACAAGGGCATACTTTATTTTTATTTATTTACATTGCAAATGTTGCCCCCACTCCCAGTCACCCCTCACAACGTTCTCCCTCCCCTTTGCCTCTGAGAGGGCAGCCCCCACCCTGCGGTATCCCCCTACCCTGGTGCACCGAGTTCTGCATCCTTTCCTACTGAGGCCAGACAAGGCAGCCCTCTGCTACATATGTGTCAGGGACCTTGGACCAGCCTGTGTATGCTCTTTGGTTGGTGGCTCAGGCTCTGGGAGCTCCCAGGGGTCCAGGTTAGTTAACACTGTTGGTCTTCCTGTAGAGTTGCCATCTCCTTAAGGGCCTTCAGTCCTTCCCCTAACTCTTCCTTAGGGGTCCCAAGGGCATACTTTAAACACCTATATCCCACTGAGTTGGAAAACCTAAAAATAAAACAAGAATTTCTGGATGCTGCTGACCCACAAAGTTAAACCAAGATGAGATCAATAGTTTACCAGACAAAGGAGGAAATTGAAGTGGTAATTTAAAAGAAAAAAAAAAAATCAGCTAAAAGCAGTCCAGATCCAGATGGATCTACAACAGAGTTCTGCCACACCTTTAAATAGCTACAACCCATGCTTCCAAATCCTTATAGGAAGCCAGTATTACCCTTATGCTAAAATCAAATGAGAACACAACAACAAAGAAACACTATGGACCACATTTCCAATGAACACAGGTTAAAATAATCCCAATAAATACTTGAAAACTGAATTTACACACAAAAACATCTTCATCATGATCAAATTGACTTTATTCAAGGGATTCAGGAATGATTCAATATATACAAATCAATAAATGGAATACATAATCCAAATGGATTTAAAGGTAGAAATGATATCGTCATCTCAATAGATGCCCAAAAGGCACTTAACAAAATTCAACATCTTCATGATAAAAGTCCTAGAGAGAGTAGGGTTGAAGAGAACATAATAAAAGCTATATATGACAAACCAATCATTCTCTTTAGAGAAAACTCTGAAGCAATCCTATTAAAGTCAGGAAGGAGACAGGGCCATCCACTGTTTCCACCCATAGGTAATATAATGTTTAAAGTCTTAGCTAGGAAAATAAAGCAAAAGAAGAAAATCACAGGGATCCAAATGGGGAAAGAAGTCAGAATGTCCCTGCTCAGAGACAGGCTCTACACAGAGAAGACCCAAAGATGGTGCCAGGAAAATCCTAGAACTGATTAACACCTCATCAAAGCGCCAGGGCAAAAACTAGCATGCTGAAATCAATTGCCTTTCTGTGCACCAGTGATGAATACACTGAGAGAGAAATTGGGGAAATGGTGCCATTCACAAAAGCCTTTCAAAAGCATACAATGCAATGCAATGCCAAAGTAAAAGACTAATCCAAACATGTATTAAATAGAAGATGCCTTTCATTTTGTAAGTAACAGGAACAGGCGTCCTCAGCATAGGCACGGATATAAACATCTCCATTTTATGTTTTAACAAAGCATTCATTCCTCATATTGTCTAATTTCTTTAACTCTACATTCTAAGCCCCTTCTAGCTGTCTCACTTTTTGGCATTTGGCTTCCTAATAGTTTCCCCTCAAATCATCTCTCTCCACCTATGGCTGGAAGATCCCTCCGGCTTCTTTTTGATGTTCTCTCTCTCTCTCTCTCTCTCTCTCTTCTCTCTCTCTCTTCTCTCTCCTCTCTCTCTCTCTGTGTGTGTGTGTGTGTGTGTGTGTGTGTGTTTTGTGTGTGTTTGGTCTCTGAATGTACTGTTCCCACACCCTCCCTAAGGAACCTTGTAATCCTCACCAATTCGGGGTGCAGCTTTATGTGGCTGCAGTCGCCCATTGTTACTTTTGTTTCTATGTGTCTGCAGAAGCCCTTTGTTTCTTCTGTTTTTGTTATTTCTGACAATCTCCCATTTATTCTGTTTTCCGAGCTTCACTGAGGAGTCTCTGTGTTGAACAGGGAGCAGTAGAAAGCAATGGCACCTAATGGTCTCGCCTCTTCTGATACATCCTTAATAACACAACTTCCTGTTGCTGTGAAGATAGCAGAGTAAACAAAAATTAGACACTCTTCGATATAGAAGGCTGTCTGTCCCTTGTCATCATAAATCTCGTAGATGTTTGGGAAAATCTTTAGTCTCTGACTGGCGAAATAGCTCAGCAGTTAAAGATACTTGCTGCCAAGCCGGACAACCTGAGTTCAATCCCCAGGACCCACATGGTGGAAGGAGAGAACTGACTCTCATAAGTTGTCCTCTGATCTCCACACATACTAACATGACTATCCAAACACGCACACAAATAATAACATGTACAATAATAATAATATAATAATAATAGTACAAAATTCAACCCCCTAACATTTCCTGAGCTCCTTTCTCTTATGGTTATCATATGATTTCCTCTCAATATTTTTCAATTACATTTTTTATGGCAGTAAATGTAATCTTTAAATTAAATTTATTTTCTGTGTGTCTGTATGTGTGTCTGCATGCACACGTGTGTGGAAGTCACAGGACAATTTGTGGGAGTTAGTTCTCCCCTTCCAACATGCTGGTCCTGGGACTTGTGCTCAGGTTGTCTGGCTTGCTGGCAGGCATCTTCACCCACTGAGCCGTCTTCCCAATAAATGTAATTCCGACCTTTTGTTTATTTTCATTGCTGTTTCTTAAACAGCCTGCCTTTCTCATCTTACCTCCTTTGCAGTAATTTTATGTATTAATTTTTAACTGTATATTTATAAGGTAATTAAAAGAATTTCCAGAAGCAGGTTTGCTTAGCCAAATAGGTCCTCTGGGTGTCATTACATAAGCAGGAACTGAAGTTGAGCAAGGCAACAAATGGACTGTGGGATTCTAAGAACTTTTTCAGTTGAGGCTACTGTCAGCAGAGCAGTGCTTCTTCCATTTGCAACTTAGAATCATCTGGGAGCTCCTGAGATCAACAGTGCTTTTTTCTGTGTGTGTGCGTGTGCACTGATGTGTGTGCAGATGAGCACACATGAGCATGCATTTTCGTCTAGAGGCCAATGACAGCCTTGATTGTTGTTCATCAGGCATTTTTGCATTTCCCCCTGCCTTTTTTGAGACAGGTCTCACTTCCTGAAACACCGCAGTAGGCTAGGCTGGCTGGCCAGTGAACCCCAGGGATCTGCCTGCCTCTGCCTTCTCAGCATTGGGATTGTAAGTACACACCATTGTGCCTGACATTGTTTTTACATGGATTCTGAGAACTGAACCTAAATCCTCATACTTGCAAGGCAAGCGTTTTAGTAACTGAGAACTCTGCAGCCCCAAATCAGTAATTCTGAGAAAAGAATTTGGAGACCAGTACTAGAAAGAAACCTTGGGGGAGGTATTAGCTACTATTTCTAATTGCTGCAATAAAACGTCATGCAGGCAATTTAGAAGGGTTTATTTGGACTTATGTTTCAAAAGGTTTAGAGTCTATGCTGTGGAGCAAATGCAGCAGGCAGCAGGAGTGAGCACTGGAGCAGAAGTTGGGGACTCATACCCTGAAATTGAAGCAGGGAGCAGAGAGAACAAATTAGAAATGGTGCCAGCCCACTTTCAGTGATTTACTTCTTCCCACAAAACCATGCCTCCTAAACCTTCCCAAGCAGTGCCACCAACTGGGGACCAAGCATTCAAATGCTACAGACTTTGGAGAACATTCTTTGCTAACCTATCACACATGGGACTCTGAAGTCAAATAAGGAATTCTGTCCACACTTTTAGTATGGACCCTGAATTTTTGGCTGGGTTATTTTTTTTTTTAACACATTTGCACGCATGCATATGTACACATGTGTGCAGATGCTGGGGAGGGACAGAGGAGAACATCAGAATCCCTGAAACTAGAGTTACAAGCAGTTGTGAGCCACTGCTGTGCATGCTGGGAACTCTGCAAGAGTGGCAAGTGCTCTTAACCACTAAGCCATTTCTTCAGAGCCTCTACTGCAGTGATTCTCAACCTGTGGGTCGTGACCACCCACCTGGGTAGCATATCAGATATCCCTCATATCATATTCATATTACCATTCATAACAGTAACAGAATTACAGTTATGAAGTAGTATCAAAGTAGTTTTATGCTTGTGGGTCACCACAACATGAGAACTGTATAAATGGATCACAGCATTAGGAAGGTTGAGAACCACTGCTCTATTGGCTCCTTGAGGAGATCCTGCTTTGTGTATATACTGAAAGGCCAAGAGTGTGTCTTATAGATACTTTCACGAAATATTTTAGGCAAGTTGGGTATATAGATTCACTTTTAACATGTCTTTCATCCTTTCATTAGGTACCCAAATGTGTGTGTGTGTCTGTCTGTCTGTTTATCTGTCTCTGTGTGTATTTAAAAAGAAAATGGTGCTTTCTATAGTTGGAAAATAAGTAGTCATTCCCTCCCACCCCCAATAACATTTTTTTGTGCTGTAACACAGAAAACACTTGAAGTTCAAGATGCCAGTGACCATGTGGGAAGAGTGATCCCAGTACCAGCTGCAGTTCTAACACTAAATTGGCTTTGCTAATCCAGTGTGTGTTTTGGGGTGCTTGCCAACATCAGGAAATTGACAGCTGTTGCACTTTCTAAGGAAAATGTAGATGTTTCTATATTCTATACTTTTTTTTTTACAGTGTGTACCTGTTGGCATGTGGTATTGGATGGTTCATGTCTGGACATCCTAAAGAATGTTTAGGAAGGTGACTTAGCCAAAATTTGACAAATTTGTGTTATGTTTTAGTTTCTCAGCAAGAGATTTCCCCAAATCAATGGAAATTGTCTTGTTCATTAAATCTCTGTCAAGCAAATCTCCACTCTGCGTGTATGTGCCAAATGATGGTGACTGGAGATCTCTGAGAACCAGTAAACAAATGCATTTATTAGTAAAGTATTTGCTTTGCCTTTAAAATGAATATCAGAAATGCTTAGCAAATTAGCATTAGTTTAGAAGATTGATACCACTTCTTGGTCTTTTGATTATTAATTACTTGCTGAAGTCTAAAAGAGGTAATTTGGAAAAGATGATGGAGGTGGTGTGATGTGGAGGTGGTGGTGGTAGAGGTGGAGGAGGATTGTGTGTGATACAATTCTTGTACCATGCTCATCATGATAAGGTCAGCACTTATGAGCTAACACAAATGCATTCCAGCAGGGTCACAGATTAAGTTGGTTTAATTGTAGTAGATCCAGAGGGTAGCTTGACTGAACAAGCTTGATGGACAAAAGGAGACTAAGACATTTATGAACAAAGGAAAGTATGGGCATTCTAATGGGAAAACCAAGCATGCTGGGGCCAGTGGGCAGAAGGAACACCAGCTGGAAGAGATGGCACAGCTGAGGTCATTCTAAAGGTCTGAGACCAGGACTTATTTTGTAATATATGCAAGTCCAGCTGTCCGTCCGTGGTCCCTTTCACACCACAGGCAACCGAAGAGCATCTTTTGTTTAGTCATTTGTGCTGCTTTTTTACTTTATTGTTTACAACTTTGACCGTTTTAGAAATCATAGCCATTAAAAAGGCAACTGGGCTTCTGCTATGTGACAAGCTGATCTATCTGTCGCAGTAACTTGTTCAGAGCATAAAGTGGAAAATTACCAGGTACGTATTTGTTAGGAGGTAGGCAATATCCAGAATTGCTTTATAATGTGTTTTAATGTAAAAGAGCATTGCTGTATTTTCTTAACAGCTATTGTTTTTGCTTTGCACTGATGCATCAATGGTATGACCACAAATAGTCTCATTTCAAATAAGACATTTAAGTGTTGTGTTCTCATCGAGGGTCATTTATTCTAAATTCTATTACCCATAAATAACAACAAAAAAGTTGAGACGGTGTCTTGTACTGTAACCCAGGCTGGTCTCAAACTTGCTATCTTCCTGCCTCAGCCTCTAAAGCGTTAGGTTAAACAACAATGTGCCAGCACGCCTAGCACAAAACATTAAACAGTGTTTTTAATAATTCCTTGAGAATTTCATACAATGTATTTTGATCATATTCATTCCTCTTCCCTAACTCCTCCCATCCCACCCACCCTTCCCACTCGACTTCACGCTTACCCTAGCCCCCGCTCCCCAACACAAGGAATCCACTCATGTTAGCCAACCACTGAGCATGGATTCCACCCTGGAGTGTGATTGATAATACCAAGTTTCACACTGTTAAAGAAAGCCAACTGTCCCAGCACCAATTGAATGTCAGATAGCTCCTCAGCTGGGAGTGGGATAATTACCAACACAAATGCTTTTAACTTGGTTCATAATTCGTGATACAGATATTTGAAAGTTTCTTTCTTGTACTGTGCTTATTTTGAAACTGTATTTTTTTTTTTCCTCACTCAACGTTAACACCAATATGGAGGTGTACCCTGCTGGCCCTCCCCTTGAAGCAAAGGGCTCCTGTGACCTCCACAGTATTAAACCCCACCCACAGTATTATGCCACACCCACACAGTATTAAACATTAGAGAAGTGGGGGCAAACCAGCATATACTCTATTGATGTTTTTACCACTGACCCCTTAGTCAGGGTGTCACTAACCACATTAGGCAATGAATATATATGGCTTGTAGGGTGAGACTAGACACTTTACAAAGATGCATGGCCAGGTAGGCAGAAACTTAGCAGGTGCCGTTAAATAAGTGTAAAGCAAGCAGTAGGAAATGGTAATGAAAGCTTTCACCAAATGCCACTGCTATGTGAGAAACAAGTTTGTAGAAGCAAGCACTTGATGCTTACCATTTGGAACTACCTCTGCCCTGCACCCCTAAACTAATATTAAGAATTAAATGGCCAGTAAAGGGAATGTACTTGCAATCTGGCTTATTTTCTTTGTGTGCTTTATTAAGTATTGCATAGAGTTATATAGGAGTTCTAGGGAACATCCAGTTCAACTTCCTTGTATTAACCAGGGTCCTGTTAAGGAAACAACCAATTATTTCTGTTTGAAATCTGTGGTAAAGAATACTGAATAGACAGCTACCTGGTGAGCTCCTGGATTCATCAGGAAGGCTGCAAGCCCAGACTAGAAAGCTGTTGGCAATATAGATTGGGACGATGATTGTAATATCTGAGCTCCCTCTGCACATGATCCTAGCTGGTCCAGTCACCGATCCTGGGATGCTATAGCTTGCCTTCTCTTCAGCTGTCTCCCAACTCTGGGCGCATATGCTAATCATACCTCTTTTGTTCACCATGCTCAGGGGCTTAACAAACTTCCCAGGGGCACTGCTTCTTTGGGTAATGGACATCCAGGCTGTGATGGGTATATTAATTGTCAACCTGACAGGGTCTAGAATCAACTAGGAGACAAATCTCTGGGCATGTCTTAGGGGAAGTTTCTAGATGTGGTAAGTGAGGAGAGATGGCCCACTGTAAAGCATCAGTCCATGAACTGGAGAAAGTGAGCCCAACAACAGCATTCTACCGTCTCTGCTGCTTGAGTGTGAGTTCACTATGACCAGCTGTCTCACACTTCATGGCTTTCCCCCTATCTGATGGACTATACCCTCTAACTGTAAACCAAATAAACACTTCCTCAATTGAGTATACATTCTACTCAGCAGGCTATGGAAGTTTGCTCAAGAACAGACCACATCCTGGGACACAGAAACCAATCTAAACAAATACAGAAAGTTTGAAATAACTCCATGTATCCTATCTGACCACAATGCAATAAAGCTTGAAATCAACCCCAAAGGAATCTCTAAAAATTACACAAACTCATTGTGCTGGATAGTTTCATGTCAAGCTGACACAAGCTGAAGTTATCTGAGTGGAGGGAACCTCAGTTATGAAAATGTCTCCATAAGATCTGCTGTAGGCAAGCCTGCAGAACATTTTCTTAAATAGCGAGGATGGTGGGTGTGCCTTCCCTGGGCTGGTGGTCCTGGTTTCTATAAGGAAACAGGCTGAACAAGCCAGAGGGAGTAGTGCCAGCAAGCAGCACTCCTCTGTGACCTCTGAATCAGCTCTTGCTTCCAGGTTTCAGCCTGTCTTCAGTTCTTGTCCTGACTTCCTTTGATGATGAACTATGATGTCAAGTGTAAAGTGAATAAGTCCTTTCCAGCCCAACTTGCTTTTTGATCATGGTATTTCATTGAAGCAATAGAAACTCTAACTAAGAAACTCATAGAGATAAAAAACAAACAAACAAAAACAAAAAAACCACATTACTGAATGATAAATGGATCAAAGAAAAAAATCAAGAAGGAAATTTTTAAAAATCCCAAATAGAAATGAAATTGAATGCATAACACACCAAACCTGGGAGACACATGGAAAGTAGTCTGAAGTGGGAAATTCATAGCTCTAAGCACCTACATTAAAATTCAGAAAGAACACAAAATTTGTAGATATCGTTAGGTTCATGTGGTGTATGATACCATTTAAATCTGATGTTTCTGTTTAGTTTGTGTATAGATGACCTGCCTGCTGGAGAAATCGGGGTGTTGAAATCACTTACTGATACTGATCTGTGTCTTAAAAGTTCAGTTCCTGGCTTTTTATGAAATTGGGTGCACCAGAGTTTGGTGCTTATTACATGTTTGGGATAGTAGTGTCTTCTTGGTTAGTTGTTTCCTTGGTCAGATAGAATGAAGCGTCCTTTTTATCTCTTCTGATTAATTTTGATTTGAAGTCTATTTTGTCAGGTAATAAGAGAGCAACATCTGTTGTTTCCTAGGCTCATTTGCTTGGAATACCTTTTTTTTTTTAATCTTTTTAGTTAAGTTTTTGTCTATCTTTGAACATAAGATGAGTTTCTTGTAGACAATAAAAAGATGGATTTTGTTTCTGAGTTCATTGAGCTAACCTGTTTTCGTTGGGGAGTTAAAGCTATTGCTATTTAAAATTATTATTGAAAATTGTTTATTTCCCCCTTCTGTGTAATTATAGTTTTCATTTATTTGTTTTCTTTTTATAATTCTTAAGCTATTTCCCCTTCAGTGTAAACTGTAGGTTCTAGGGTCAAATAGTGAGCTTAAAATCATTTAACAAAAGAAATATCAGATCTTGCAAAGAAGATATGACTGTGCTACACATCAGAGGGGTTTTACAAACAAACAGAAAAGTTTTGACATGCTCAAGAGAACATTCAGCTCACTCAGAATACTCTAACTCTCAGGCTAATAATCTTAAAATTCTAGTGAATTCTTGCCCAACACGTTGGTTCACCACTTCTAGTGGGAGATATTAAAAAAGAGAAGTCTCAGTGGTGCAGGCCCCAGGTCCCTGAGACGTTGATGTGGCCATAGCCTCTGCCCACCACCATCCTTGGGGTTAGAAATCACAATACCCAGAACCAGGTAAAATCGAAACTCTTAATGCTTATAGTTAACCAATCTGATTTATATATCATCAAATACTCAAATCCCAAGATACCCACACAATAATTTCAAGGTCCAATTGATAATGGTAAGATGCCAACACAGATTAGACAATTATCCCATTTATCCTAACCTTTTGGTTTCATATCTTCCTATAGCTGGTTAAAGCCACGCTGGTTTACATCTGCTTCCATTTTTGCTCCCCATCCCCTTCCCTCCTGTGTCTCTCTCTTTTCCATTCTTTGCTCTGTCTTCCTTTTCCCAATCACAGGCTTCCTGCTGCACTAATATTTAAAATAGATTGGGCAGAAAAATTTCTGCCACATTAGAGCACTAGGGATACCACTGTGTCCTGTGTCCTGCCTGCCTGCCTGTCTGTCAACTACCACATTGTCCCTCTAGTAATGTTTTGGCTCATCCCAGAAATAAAGGGCCAGGGTCAGACTGAAGCCCCAAGAGCCATAAATGCAAAGAAACATGTCTTCCTTTAAAGTTGATTTTCTCAGGTATGTTATCACAGTGACAGATCACCGACTAACATAACCAGGAGGTGTCACCTTGAGGAATGTATAGCCCCTCCCATGATGTATGGCTTCTTCAAAGCAAGGTGACCTCAGAGAAGCTGGACCTTCTCCATGATGCCTCCAGGTTCCACAAGCTCATTTTCTCTCAGGGATAGTAGGATCTCCGGCTTTCATGATATAGCCTTAGAAACCTCAGTGTGTAACTTCTGTTTACTATCGGCAAAGTAGTTGAAAACCCCATTCAAATATAAGGAAGGAGATTATGAGGCAAACTTTCAAAAGGTGGAAGATCAAAGAATTTGTGACCATCTTTAAAAGTCACCAGTGTTCTTCACCTGTGCGCTCTTAACACACTTTTTAAAATTACTTGTTAAACTTTTAACTCTGATAAATTCTGGGACAGATAGATTTGTATCTTTGTCCCCGTGCCTTTCTATCCAATTCTCAATAATTAGTTGTCAAGGAAGAAACTATATAACCAGGAGTGTCACTATAGCCCAACAGCTGACTTGCTGCTGCCAAATGAAGTGCTCCTGTCTTCATGCTGATTGAATTAGAGGAATAAGAAATCACCTCACATTTGGTTATGTGTTTTTGCTGTTGACTCTTAACAAAGAATGCCTGTCCAATACCGGGACTGAAGCATGAGAGGCTATATCTCTTAAAAATTATTGGTTTTAATGTCTAAATCCTCTCTACCTCCTCTCCAGCTTATGTTTATCCATCCCAGCCATGTGCACATCTCTCATGGTGAGTGTGCTGGGTTTTGGAGCAGTATACCTACCTCATCTGCATACAGATACATTTTCTTTCCCTTTTCTTATTTCTCTCTTTGGAAGTGAGCTCAGGTCTGTCTCTAGTAGTTTAATATATTAACCCTTCTTCTATTGCCTAATGCCAAATAAAACAAATATAGGCTTTCTTCCCATTGGAAACCATTTAAATACTGAGGGTGGTTATGCCTCTCTCCTGGATCCATCTCCATCCCTATCAGGCCAATCTTCTGTGAGAATTTCTTACGCAGAATATGTCTTAGCTCATTTGCCATTTATCATGGAGAAAGTTTAGGGGGAAAACCATCACTGACTGTAGCAGCCCACCGTGATAATTCATGTACCTTCATGGCTCAGGATCTTTGGAGAAGTATTATTAAAGGATGTTGGTTATTGCAAGTAAAATGTATTAAGCAATTTGTATCAGCATGCAATGAACATGTATTTAAATAAGACAAGTTTATATGTAAAAACAAGTCAATTTCTTATATAGAAGTATTAATTTTGGCTTAACCTGTCAAGGTAAATGTACAATGAAGTACAAGGTAAAAGTCCTGACAATGGGTGCTGTGGCTTCTCTATAGCTCTGAGTGGTTGTTGGGCTCATAGACCAAGGTTGGTTATTGTCTGCTTCATAACTCTTGTCAATCACACTAATGGCAGACTGGGAGGTGGCTTCCCTATATAGAAAAACCCATGAGCTTCCTTAAACTTAGAGCTCCAGGATACAATTCCTACTGTCTATTCAGTGGTTTAAAAGTATATTTAAACCACTCAGATCATTTACTCTGTCCATAGGAGCCTCAACTATTCACGGCAGTCAACAGAGGCAACTGGTATCAAAGCCCAGCTGGTTCCCTTGTTCTCTGGTTGGATTGTATCCTGTCCTCGGCCTGACTTTTGTATTGCTTGTAAGCTAAGAATGGTTTTGTTTTTTTTTTGTTTTTTACATTTTTAAGTGATTGAAGTATCTCTTTTTTGTATGAAATTAAGATTTCTGTGTCATAACTCGCTTTATTGGAGTAGAACAAAACCTAATAATTTGTCCTTAGCTCCTTTTGTGTTATAATGATTGATTTTAATTAATGTCCCAGAGACTGTATAGCCCACAGGCCTGAAGTGTTTACTATTTGGCCTTTATAGGACAAGTTTACGATCCTATGGTCTAGCAGAATGACAGAAAAGGTATTCTGAATTTTATTTTGTTTTTGTTTTGTTCTGTGTCATTTTCTTTGGTATATCTTCTTGCACACCGCACTGGGTTGTGTCAGGACTTTTTCATAACTACACAACATAGTTTGAGCATTTTCGCCTCAGCTCCCTCCACCTCTCTTTATCACCCTCCTCTATTAGTTCCCCTTTCTCCCCTAGATAATGTTCACATCTGCTTTCATGTCATACATGCTTTTATATATCTATATGAAATCCAGGAGTCACAAAGGAAAGGGAACATGGTATTTGTCTTTCTGAGACAGAGTTACCTCACATAACATATAACCTCTACTTGCATCCATTTTCCTGCAATTGATGTAACATCAGTTTTCTTTATGGTCATAAAGAAGTCCACTGTACATAGGCATACCACGTCTTTTTTGTTCATTCCTCTGTTGGTGGACATGACTTAGAAAGACTAATTCTCTTATTCCTGATATCAAAAATAGATGTTTTTCCCTCACGTATATATCCTCACTATGGTTTCCCTCCATCTGCTCTTCCCAGTTCCTTCCCACCTCCCCTCCCAACCAGATCCACCCTTTTCTGTCTCCCATGAGTAAACAAGCAGGGCTTCTAAGGGATAGTAATAAAATAAATATAACATAAAAGATAAAACAAAACTAGCACTTGAAATAGGACACAATCAAACAGAAGGACAAGACCCCCCCACAAAAGCACAAGAAACAGAGACTAGGAAACCCACTGGTTCACATACTCAGGAATCCCATAACACTGGGGGGGGGGGAAGGACAGAGGGAGAGGGAGGAGGGGAGAGGGAGAGGGAAAGGGAGGAGGGGGAGAGGTCTTTCTAGGTCTGGTTCACCTCAGAATGATTTTTTTATTAGTTCCATCTATTTACCTGTGATTGTTTTTAATAGCTGAGTAATGCCTCATTGTTAAATTTACAACATTTTCTCTTTCCATTCATCTGATAGGAGCATCGAGATTTCCAGTTCTGATAATTAGAATAGAGGGCAGTGAGGATGTTGGGCAAATTCTCTGGTAGATAAAGCATCCTTTGGGTCTATGCCTAAGAATGGCATAGCTGGACACTGAGGAAGATCAATTCCCATCTTCCTGAGAACCATCACGCTGATTTCCGTAGTGGCTGTACAAGTTTGCACTCTCACCAGCAATTGATGAGTGTCCTCTCCTGTCACATCTGTGCCAGCATAAATTGTCAGCTTGTCTTGTTGATACTTAGCCATTCTGAAGTGGTGTAAGATCAAATTTCAAAGTAGTGTGTGATTTGCATGTCCCGATGACTGAAGTGTGGAACATTTCTTTAAGGCTCTCATGCCATTTGGGTTTTCTCTTTTGAGAATTCCTGTTTAAATCCTTACCTCATTTTTAAAATAATTGGAGTATTTGGTTTGTTGATAGCTAGAATTATTTTAAAATTTTTTTTGATTCTTTGTGAATTTCATGTCATGAACCCTAATCCACATTCATCTCCCATTCCTTTGTACCCACCCTCTTTCCCTTGTAATCCCCAAAAGAAAACAAAAAACCCCATATCATTGTGGAAGCTCTAGTATAATCATAGTGTGTCACACAGTACCCTTTTTGTCCACAATCTTTACTTGAAAAATGGTCATTTCAGTGAGTCCTTGTTCTGGTTTGAGGCCTTTGGCTTCTGTACACATTAGTACTGGATCCCCACCATCTCTTCACAGATATCTTGCTGTTGTCCTTGTGTTGTGGATAGCCTCAGCCTTGTATTTTGATCCTAGTTCCCAGTGGATAGCCCCAGCCTTGTATTTTATCCTAGTTTCCTTTCCTGGAGGGGTGCAGAGGATGATTGAATCTGTACAACAGGGACGTTTTGTAAACCCTTCTGTCCAATTAAAAACTTGTAAAATAAAGGCTAGAGCCAGAAAGAACAGAAGAGAGGGAGAGAAGCAGAAGAGCAGGCAGAGGAAAGCAGGAGGAAGTCGAGCAGAAGGAAGCCGGTGAGAAACCACCCCGCGGCCTGAATAAACCGCAAGTTATAAGGGATCTCATAGCTGGGATTAGAGTAGTACAGTGGTAAATCTGCCCAATCTAGGCATGCAATTTATACCATAATTATTGAGTTGTGTTTTCATTTAATGGTCTCATTTGGGTAGCAGATCTTACAGCAACAAATTTGGTGGTTTAAATAATTTCTTCTACAACACTGTGTCATGAAGATTCTGCAGCTTTTGAATTTGCAGGACTGTCTCCTTCACATACTCTAGCAGTACATAGATGGGTAGATGTTGGGATGCACCAATTCAAAGCCTTGGATCTGGACTTGGGTGGTAGTTGAGTTGGTCAGCCCACTATCTCTTCCACACTCTTAACATCAGGGCAAGCTCTTTATCACTGCCCTGACTAGCTCACACAATGTCAAAGCTGGCAAGGGGCATGCCAGTTTTTCTGCTTTCTCTCATGCCCACAGCTTTACTGTGCTACCCAGGCATGGTGCTGAGCCTGCTTTCCTGAGTGAGGAGTAGGACTGCCATTGGAATAAGAAAAGACTTTCTGAAAGAACACCATTAATGCAGGCACTGAGATCAGCAATTCATAAATGGGACCTCATGAAACTGAGAAGCTTCTCTACAGCAAAAGACACCATCAATCAGACAAAGCCATAGGCTACAGAATGGGAAAAGATTGCTATCAACTCTACTTCTGAGGATTAATATTCAAACTCAATTAATATTCTTCTATCAGGTTCAGTGTATCTGGTTTTATGTTGAGGTTTTTAGACAAGCAGTTCTCAACCTGTGGGTCATGAAATCTTTGGGGTTGAACAACCCTTTCAGGGGGTTAGCTAAGAATATCTGAAACACAGATATTTACATTAAAATTGATGACAGTAGCAACATTCCAGTTATGAAGTGGAAAAAATTAATTTTATTGTTGTGGGACATCACAACATGAGGAACTGTACTAAAAGATTGCAGCATTAGAAAGGTTAAAAATCACTGTTTTGGATTCACTTGTAGTTCAGTTTTGTACAAGGTGATAAGCATGGAATTTGGATTCTTCTACAACTATAAAGTTTGATCAGCATAATTTGTTGAAGATCTTTCTTTTTTCAGTGAGCACTTCTGCCTTTCTTAAAAATTAAAACCCAGGTGTCCATATGTGTATGGAATTCTGTCTGGGTCATCCATAGGTATGTGGATTTATGTCTGGCCTTCAATTCTAGTCGCAATGTGTCTCTTTTTATGCCAATACCATGTTGTTTTTATTACTATAGCTTTCTAGTACAACTTGAGGTCAGGGGTTGTGATACATCCTGCGTTCTTTCATTATTCACAAGTGCTTTAGCTACTCTAAGTTTTCTCGTGTTTCAATATAAGGCTGAAGAATGTCCTTTTTAAATCTGTGAAGAATTGTGTTGGAATTTTGATGTTGACTGCATTGAATCTGTTAGGTTACTTTTGGTAGACTGGTCCTCATTTTACCTATATTAATCCTACTGGTCCATGAGCACTGGAGATCTTTCCATTTTTGATGTCTTCTTCAATTTCTTTCTTTGGTGTCTTAAAGTTTTTATCATACAAGTCTTTCACTTTCTTGTTTACAATTATTCAAGATATTTTATATCAAAGCCTATTGTGAAAGGTATTGTTTCCCTGATTTCTTTCTCAAACCATTTGTCATTTGTATACTACTACTCCTTTTTGAGTTAAATTTGTATTCAGCTACTTGCTGAAAGTGTTTATCAGCTATAGGAGATTTCTGGTGGGATTTTTTAGGGTCAGTCACATATACTATTTTATCATCTGGAAATAAAGATACATTGATTTCTTCCTTTCAACTTGTATCCTTTGATCTCCTTCAGTTGTCTTACTGGTCTAGCTAAGACTTCAAGCATTATATTGTATAGGTATGGAAAGAGTGGGCAATCTTGTCTTGTTCCTGATATTAGTGAAATTGTTTTGATTTCTCTCCATTTAAATTGATGTTGGCTATGGGCTTGGTGTTAACTGCCTGCATTATGTTAAGGTATTCCTAATCTCTATTTGTATTCTTAATATCTCCAGGACTTTTATCATGGAGAGGTGTTAGATTTTGTCAAAGTTCCTCTCTGTATCTGAAGAACTGATCATGTTGCTCTTGTCTTTCAGTTTGTTTGTATGGTAGATTACATTTGTTGATTCACATATATTAAACCATCCCTGCATCTTTGGGATGAAGTCTACTTGCTCATGGTGGATATTTTTTGGATGTGCTCTTGAATTCGGGTTACTAGTATTTTCTTTAGTATTTTTGCATCTATGTTCATAAGGGAAATTGTCTGTAATTTTCTTTGTTGATTCTTTATGTGGTTTGGGTATCAGGGTAACTGTGACCTCATAAAATGAATTGGGCAGTGTAACTTATGTTTCTATATTGTGGAAAAATTTGAGGAGTATTGGTATTAGATCTTCTTTGAAAGTCTGATGGAATTCTGCACTAAAACTGTTTGTCCTGAACTATTTTTGGTTGAGAGACTTTTAAGGACTTCTTCTATTTCCTTAGAGAGTTTAGGTCCATTTAAATTTTTTATTTGATCCCGATTAACTTTGGTAAGTGGTACCTAGTGAGGAAATTATTCATTTCTTTTAGATTTCTCAATTTTGTAGAGTATGAGTTTTTAAGTTAATGACCTTATGATTCTCTGAATTCCTTGGTTTTGGTTCTTATGTCCCCCACTTTCATTTCAGATTTTATTAATTTGAATATTGTCTCTATGCCTTTTAGTTAGTTTGGATAAGAGTTTTATCTTGTTGATTTTCTCAAAAAGCCAACTCCTTGTTTCATTAATTCTTTGTATTGGTCTCTTTGTTTCTATTTTGTGATTTCTACCCTGAGTTTGATTATTTCCCATCTACTCCTTTGGGTATGGTTTCTTCATTTTGTTCTAGAACTTTCAGATGTGCTATTACTTACTAATGAGAGATCTCTCCAGTTTTTAGGTGTAGGTACTTAGTGCTGCGAACTTGCCTCTTAAAATCACTCTCATTGAAAACCATAAGTTTGGATACATTGTGTATTGATCTACATTCAATTTTAGGGAATTTTAGAGAGTTTTTGATTTCTTCTTATTCTGTCTTGATCCATTTTTTTCTTTCAGTTGTGAAGTTTCCATGAATTTTAATTGTATGTTGTTGTTGATATTCAGCTTTAATCCATGGCAGTGCAAGGTGTTATTTATTTTATACTTATATATATCTGTTGAGACTGTTTGTTGTTTTTGGAGTATGTCAATTTTGGAGAATTGTCCATAAGGTTCAGAGAAGAAGGTATATTCTTTTGTGTTTGGGTGAAGTGTTTTGTAAATATCTGTTAGGTTCTTTTGGTTTATAATATCAGTTAGCACCAGCACTTCTCTGTTTAGCTTTTGTCTGGATGATCTGTCTGTTGACAAGAGTTGGGTATTGAAGTCTTTCACTTATCATGTGTGTGGCGATCAATATATGATTTAAGCTGTGTAGTGTTTCTTTTATGAAGTTGCATACTCTTGTGTTTGGTGCCTAGATGTTAAGAATTACAATGTCCTCTTGGTGGATATTTTCTTTGATGAGTATGTATGTATTATCCTTCCTTATCTCTTGTGAGTAGTTTTAGTTTGAAGTCTATTTTGTCAGATATTAAAATGGATACACCAACTTGATTCTTAGGTCCATTTACTTGAAATAACTTTTTCCGTCTTTTTACCCAGAAGTGATGTCTGACTGTCTGTGATGTTAAGGTCTATTTCTTGGATGCAGCAGAATGGATCCTGTTTTTTTATCCATCTACTAGTCTGTATCTCTTTATTGGAGAATCAAGACCATTGAATGTTAAGAGATATCAATGAGAAGTACTTGTTGATTCCTGTTAGGTTTGCTTTTTGGGTTTTTTTTTTTTTTGGGTTGTTTTTGTGATGTGGAGTGTGTGTGTGTGTGTTACTTCTAATTTGATTTGCTGGTCTAGAATTATTAGTTTTCTTTTCTTTTTCAGGTGTGCTTACCTTCTTTAGGTTGGAGTTTATCTTTTAGTACCTTTTGTAGGGCTGGATTTATAGATAGATATTACTTAAATTTGGTTTTATCATGGAATGTCTTACTTTCTTGCACTATGGGACTGAAATTTTCGCTAGTAGATAGTCTCTTCGAGTCTACAGAACATTGTCCAGGCCATTTTTAAGTCTCTACTGAGAAGTTAGGTGTTATTATAATAGACCTGTCTCTATATGTTACATGGTTTTTTTCCCTTGGGAAACTTTCAATATTCTTCTTTTGCTCTATATGCTTAGTATTTGATTGTTATGTGCCAAGGGAACCTTTGTCTTGTCCAGTCTATTTGGTGTTTTGTATTTTTGATAATCATTTCCTTCTTTAGGGTAAGGAGATTTTTCTTCTCTGATTTTGTTGAAAATACTTTCTGTGCCTTTTACCTGTGTTTTTTTTCTCATTCTTCTAATTCTTTTTTCTTAGATTTGATCCTTTTTATTTTGTCCTAGATTTCTGGGATGTTTGGTACCAGGGTTGTTTTAGATTTACCTTTTTTCCCACAGGTTACAGAAAATCTGCTTTCCTGGCTGGCTTGGCTGTGTGGTATCCAGGGAATGCTAATTATTCTTACATTCTTAGTCTCAACCAGCCACTAGATAATTTGGAAGAAAGAAAGACCAGCACTTCCTGGTATCCCATTAAAGCTGATAGATACATACTCCACAGTGAAGTACACTGCACAGAGCTCTGGGTATGATCTGACCCTTCTGCCAAGCAGGACTGGACCTGAATCTCTGGCCTCTAAATGCACTTGTTAATTAGTAGAGCTTTACATTGGCATGGAGTACTTTTAGAAATTCAGGTTGAAGTAGTGATCATGTTTTTCTTCTTCCTTTCATCATTCCATTCATATTATATTTTGATAGATTTTCAAGTTTTAAGAAGAGTCAGAAGCATGGTACAAGAATTTCTACCCAAATTCATTATTTGTGAATATTTTTGGCTTATACCACTACTTTGATGTAAATTAGCTAAAGATAACTATTAATTTATCCAATAGACCATTATGAAGATGTACAGAGTATTATTTTTATTTGTGTGTGTACAAATGTACAGAATATTTGTTTTATGTGTGTGTGTGTGTGTTAGCAAGGATATAGATGTAGGAATAGTGTACTTATACAGAGGCCAGAGGAGAAAGCTGGCTGTCTTTTTCATCACTATCTGTCTGCTTCCTTTGAGACAGAGTCTCTCACTGTACCTGCAGCAAACCTCAACAACCCTTTCATCTTCCCAGTGCTGGAGGTACAGGGCTGTATAGGCATGCCTGGCTTTTTTATGTTGGTAATTAAAACTGGGCTCAGGTTGCCATGCTTGCATAGCAAACACTATTACCCGCTGAGTCATCTCATGTTATTAGTTAGAAAGGACTAGTTAATTAGTTAGGTTAGTTGAAAGGAGTTATAAGAAATTCTTCTGACAGTCAGAAATCCTAATGCAGCAGGAAAAGGCCTTGCCACCAAGAATGGCCATGTGAATTTGACCTCTGGCATCTTTGTGACAGAGGAATAGAACTAATCTCAACAACAAGATGTCCTCTGACCACAAAGTGTATCAAGCCTGTGACCTATAGAAATACATAAGCAATAGAAATAAATGCATGTCATTTTAAAAAGAAAAAACTTCGATATGGGCCACTAAAATAAACTGGAGCAAAATCCTAAGCTTTGCTTATTAAATAACACTAGTATTGGTACTTTGAAATAATCTATTCTTCTAGTCAGGTAAATCACAGAAACCAACATATTACCACTAAGAAGATGAACATTAAGTATAAAGAAAAAGATACCAACATTAAATAAAAATTTTGAAGTACTATGAGATGAAAACAGCAATAGAAACTTGGGGTTTTTTCTTTTTTCTTTAATTTTTCTTTTGAGAGAATAATACTGTAGAGGCCTGGAAATAGTACACACAGTAATGGAATGGGTACAATGTATATCTAGATACTGATTTCCAATTATTATCTGAAAGTGTTAGAAAGTAGTAAATCTAGAAAATGACACCTTCTAGTCTTTTAAAACATTTCTTTAATATTGGTAGATGGTTCGTGTATGTATCTGTGTTTGTGCATGGAGGTCAGAGGACAGACTTCCACGTCAGTCCTTCACCTCCACCTGGTTTGAGGCAGTCTCTCATTGTTTGTCACTGTGCTGTGTATTCTGGACTAGGTGGCTCTCCAGGGCATCCTCCCATTTCTACTTACATAAGATGCTGGGGATCTAAACTCAGGTGGAGCAAACTCGTTTACCTGTAGGGACATCTTTCAGCCTTAATTTTAACTTCCTCATTGTGGCAATTCAGACAAATATAGTGAACCGTAGAAGCTTTAAGTGAAGAAACTTGGGGAGAAATGGGATATTTATATAGAGCCAACCATGACGCTATGAAAACACCAAGGGGTCTTTACAGTGGAGAAATAGGACCAACAGTGCCTTGACCAGGCAAATAGTATCAGTAGCAGTCAGGCAACCTGACATTGTGCCTTGTGACATGATATACTATGAAGCACATTATGTTCCTGCCAAACTATTTTCCCTTAATCAAATCAACTTTCTAGTATACATGTTGGCAATGTTTTGGTTTGGTGCAGGATAGGAAAAGATGATTGTAACTAGTTTAGACTTTGTGGGTGATATTTTATTACAACTGATTAATTTTCTGTTAAGGGCAAAGGCAGATGTAACAATATGTAAATGAATGGGTGTGGCTTTGCTCCAACAAAACCATGTTTACAAAAGTAATCATTGGATTAGCCTGGCACCCAGATCATAATTTATCAGCCCTGATTTGAGTCTCAATTTCTTGCCTACAAGTAATTAAGGGGAATGAGGAGCTACAGAAATTGAATCCTAAGGAAATGCCTTACACACTTCAAAAAGCCCAAGTGTCCTGGGAAAAGGCAGGACTGTTCAGATTCAAACTAGAGAGTGCCCATCTTTCTTACCAGCAGCACCAACTGCTGTTTCCCCAGCTATGTTATAGTCTCCGACCGCACAGCGATGTGCCATCACTACCAGAATCACCAGCATTAATGAAAATATACAGAACATTAATCTTCAGTCCCCAGTCCTCTTGAGCTGCTTTTCAAAGCCTCCTGACATTAAATGAGTCCTGTTTTCCTCTGAGCTTTTGCTGAAAATCATTTAGAAAGTAACTTTATGAAAAGCATTTGAGAAAAAGATGTCTGTGTTTAATCATGTCTTTTAATTGAAGATGGAAGTTGTGCCATTTGACCCTTTTACTTTCAAAGGAAAATAATTTTCTTGTTCCTGAGGACAATGCCTTTATTAACTATATTTCTACTAATAACTGTCATAAGATAATTTTTGTTATTTAACTATAATTTTCCTGTGACATAAGACTTAGAGCTGGAATCTCAATTTATTTTCAGAAAATTGTAGATTAAAATGATTAACATTCTGTATATTTTAATTAATGCTGCAAAATAATATGTTGGCAATTATTCCTTAACTAGCTTTCCCCCAAATAACCACACAGAGACCTTTTAATATTACAAAGCTTAGGCCTTAGCTGGAAGACTCTCAACTAGCTCATCTAGGTTAACTGATCAACTAGTCCCATCCAGCCACGTGGCTAGCTACACCTTCCAGGCCTGAAGTCAAGTCTGCCTCCTCTCATGTCTCCTGATGAAAAGCTTTCTCCTTCTTCTTCCCAGGGTTCCTTTCTCCCTTCCAGAAAGTACCACCTTCTACTTCCTGCCCAGCTAATTTGCCATCAGATTTATTTTTATTAAAGCCAATCAAGGAATACCTTAGGTAGGTAAGGAAGAGACACAATTTCACAAAGTTTACCCCAAAAGAAAATGTCATGTAGAACTACCTAAGGTCTGTTGTAGGGAAATGATTTAAGGGATGGAGCTATAGCTTAGGATATAGCACTTACCCTCCCAATAATTTAAAGCAATGGAATGCAACAATTGGATTTTAAATTAATATCAACATATGTCTTTACAAGGTATAAAGCAGTTAGATTCTAGATTCACCAATCTATTTCATTTATAAACTTAATAATGATTCCTGAGAGTCTTAGTATACTGCCATGAACAAGAACACTATCCCTGTCTTCAAGATGTTATTGGCCTAGAAGGAAGTTGAGCTATGCTTGGGATGGCACTTAACCAGGCAGGATGTGGCAGAGTTTTTCTCTTCCATTCATGGATTCTGAAAAACCATGAGTCAAAAGATTTAAGGAATTTTGAATGTCCTTTTGACCAGATGATGATGGCACTGTAGGTAAAGTTGAAACATAAAATTCTCAATGGTTTAGAAAGACTTGGTAAGAGAGAAGAGATTGGTAACCAAAGAACAAGTTATTGAAGTCCCTTAGAAGCCTTAAGTCCTGGAAATTCTAATAGAGTAAATTCTGACTGCTTTGACTAGTTAAGAATAATTAGTTTTATTAAGCAATTAATGAATGAACTTAGTAGTTTATACTTTATATTTTTAGGGGCATAATAATTTATTTATGATGTATAATAGAGATTTAGTTGATTCTAGGATACTACAAGAACCTTGTGTAAAATTTGCTTCAACCATTGGAGTGGTAGCAAGAATAAAAGTGCAGTTACTCTAGGAAGAGCGGCCCATTAATACTGAAATAATTTTACATGGGATTAGACACGCCAATGGATGGATGAGTTGTTGGGGGAGGCAGTTTATGTGAGGTCCTCAGAGATTCTGCAACCAAAGGAACTCAGAAACATTATTAGAAAAGAATTTTAAGTATCATGAATCTCTGGTATTTTTTCCTTACTCTCTGTTTATGTAAACTCACTACTTTGAGTAGCCTTAATAAAGATGACACCAGGCACAATGGCATGTGTCTATAATCCCGGAGCTGGGGAGACAGCAACAGGTGAGTCCCTAGAGCTTGGCTAGGCAACCCAGCTGAGTCGGTGAGTTCCCAGTTCAGTGAGAGACTCTGACTCAGAAAATAAGGTAGAGAATGAGGAAGATACCCCGTGTTGACCTCTGACCTCCACATACACACTTCAAATAATGCACATGCATATATACCAACAAACAAAGAAAGAAGCCTTTAGTCAATACCAATTTGTAAAAAAAATTCAACTATTCTAGGGTCTACTGACTGTTTGGGGGTTAATTTTTAGTAATAAGAGTCTCTGCCTTCAAATTAAGCTTCTAGACACCCATTGATTAAAATAGTTGATTAAAAACGTAAGGAAAAAAATCTGAAGACTTTTTTTTTTTTTCGCTAAATTCCTCTAATGTTCTTTTGATGAAATACTGTAAGTTAAATCCCCCTTGGCTTGCCCACAGTGGAAACAGAGAACAATGCTTTTTTCTGTATAAGGTTCCCAATCGCTCTCCAGGATCTTGCAGTCTGCCATTAGCCTTATCATTGCTATGTAAGGAGCCCTACTTACTTTAGATTTCCTGAGTCAGTTTTCTTATCCTGTAATAATGTCTGCTGACCTCCAGAATTCCTTTTTTAGAACTCAAGTATTGATTCTAAGACACACAATGATCTTCCTCTTTCGAGTTTTGGTGAACACTAAGCTGGACTTCAAGTTATTTTAAGTTAAAGTTTGTTAACCGAAAGGAACAATGCAGCTACTGTTGAGAACACAGGTGCACGCACATGTTACAGATGCAAACCCACATGTAGATGCATACATAGCAGACACATAGGTACAAACTCATGTAGATGCACACATATATAGAATACAAAATCCGTGTACGAGAACTAAAAAGTATTTTCCTTTATTTCTACTTTACGTGTATGAGTGTCTTGCCTACATGTACATCCCAGGCATACAATGGCCATGGAGTCCACAAGAAGGTGTTGAATCTCGTGGAACTGGAGGGACAGACCGTTGTGAGCTTCCATGTGGGTGATGAGAATCAAACCCTGGTCCCTTGAAGAACAGCTGGTATTCTTAACTGCTCAGACATCTTGCCAGCCCAATAAAAGAATTTTTAACAACAGCTTCAAGAGGAAGTTCAATAAGTAAGTCAATGTGAACTCTATTTAGGTCAGTTTTTGGATATAGATCACATTTTCACAGGTCTTGGCTTGAGGCATGTTGGACTAGGAGGAATAGAAAAGTTTGAAGTAAGAATAGGAAATTTAACCCTAATCCTATTATACTTTTGAGGTTTTCCATTTTAGTGCTAAGTGGGTTCATAGACAATAATGTACTGATACATATTTGCCAACGGGTTGTGTCTGGAAGGAGCAGAGTAAGTCCTGATTTGTAGTTTGTATCTGTTTCTGTGGTGTAGATACTCTGCCATAACCTATTTTTAAAAAAACCTGTCTGGATGTCACTGAATACAGAGTTTGCAACACGTGGACAAGTGTATACTATTATTTTTACCATGCGGATTTAATCTCATTAATCTCATTAATCATCATTAATCTTAGACATGGAGAATGTGAAGATTAGTAAAATAATCAAGAAGTGAAGGATTTTGAGTTTTTAATACCTTTCTTAAAAATACAGTCTATTTCATTGTAAAGTTATATAATTCAATGCATAATAATGGGTATGCTTAAGAACTGGCTTGTTTTTATCTTAACATTTAACAGTTGGTTCCCTCTAGCTGTTATGGGGTCTCATACAAATGTCTCATCCCTAGATGCCCTAGCAAAGGGAAGAAAGCATAGAACTATGTCCCCAGGAGAGTCTAAGTTCCTGTGCATTGTCATAGAATGGCCAGTGTCAAGACTCAGTGTGCCATTACCAGCTGTGCTGCCTCCCTGCCGCACTTTTCCAGAATGCCAAAGTTAAATTTTTGTGCCCAGTAGATAATTTAGACTTGTTCTGGCTTGTGGGGCCAATTTGAGGGAAGCTGGGAGACAGCTGGAGAACTTTGAATTGGGGAGTAAATGAAAGAGGCCGGGAATGGAGGGACTTGCTTCTTCCATGGCTGCTTCCTAATGCAGATAGCTCCGGAAGCCAAGTAAATCCTGAGATATGCTGAACATGACCTTTAAAAAGTGATTTACTGGGTTATCTACGACCAAAAGGAGAGGCTCTGAGCTAGGGGTGAGAGGCACTTCTCAAGGATGCAGCCCATATTTTTTGACAAGAGTTTTACAGTCTCCAGGAAGAGCTTGGCAATAGATACCGTCCTCAATTTTAAGAGACAGGCAGAAGCTCCCAGGAAACAGTAACAAGCAGAAAGAACAGAACCACTTGGTGTTTATATCAGTTGCTTTTCTCGTCTCTGTAACCAAATTCTTTACAAACAGCAACTTACAGAAGGGATTTACAATGGTGCCACCCACATTCAGCCAGACCTTAACCACACCCAAATGTATACTTCACTTAATGCTCTAGGTTGACAATCAGATTTAACCATCCCAATTACCATTAGTGTTAAATGGTGGTGAATCTTTAGAGGTATACCTGGAGGGCTGACAGATACAGTGTAGGATATTGGGCTGTAGCTGCATATGAAATTATCAAAGGTGGGTAGTACCTCTGAAGGCAATTTGCCAATAAATATTTGAGAAAGTGGAAAATAGCAAGGGTTACAGTAATCCGTGTCTCAGAATATTTGGAGAATATGGCATTCATAAAGCTATACTTCATATACAGAGAATAAGCCAATAAATATCAATTAATTGTAAATAATAACGGCGAGCAAAGAACAGATCATTCTTACTATGTGGAATATAGAGCATGGTAGAAGGAGTGTCTCACATACGCCCAGGACCAGCAGTAGAATGGACCCCAAGCAGAACAAACAGAAATGATAGCACTCGCAGACCTATTAGAGTGAGCTTGAGAGGAACCAGAGCTTTTTGAGATGATACACACACACACACACACACACACACACACACACACACACACACACACAACTGTCAGGGGTGTATTACAGGAACTGAAAAAGAGCAGATGGTGTGGAGTGTGCATTAGTTACTTTTCTATTGCTGTGATACAACATCATGACCAAGGTGTTTGGGCTTACTGTTCTAGAAGGTTAGAGTCCATCATCATCATGGCAGGGAATGCGGCAGCAGGCAGGCTTGGTGGCTGGAGCAGAAGCTGGAGGCTCACATCTTGACCTACAAACAGGAAGCAGAGAGAGCAAACTAGGAATGGTATGGGCCTGTAAACTTAATTTCTGCCTCCAGTGACGTACTTTATCCTACAAAGCCATGTCTCCTAAGCCTCCCTGAACCATGTCACCAACTGGGGACCAAACATTCAGATGCTGCAGACTGTCGGGGACATCTCATTCAAACTACTACAGGATGCTAGGAAAAAAGAACAACTTTCAGTCATAAGAGGCCAAACCCTTGGGGCAACCCTTAGTGGGCTCTGGACCAAAAACATCACCAGCACAAGGAAACAGCAAGGTATAGTACAGTACCCAAGGCACCAGCCACTAGAATAGTTTCTCACTCTCTGGTGCCAGTTTACCTGCATTTCTCATACAACAGGGTGCAATCGCAGCAAGACAAAAGATCCCACTCCATGTACTATAGTACATGGCAGGGCCCTCCCCACAGACAGCCTGAGGTAGTTCCAAGAGTCTGCATTTTACAGATGTTAGTGAAGTTGGCTTACCACCCACTTTCTGAGAAATACAATATAATTGAGCCCAGTCCCTGCTGATGAGACAGGTCTGGAAACATTGTGTTGAACAGGCATAGTTTTGGCTGTCCCACCTGGGGAGCAAGTGCTGACCTCTGTGAGAAATAAATCCATGGCCCAGCAGTGATAATTAACTCGTGGCAGTTGCCTGGAAACATCTCTTCTTTTACTTGGTTCTGGTAACTTTGATTTTTAATGCTGCTATGCTCCCTTATGCTTAATACTATATGTCATTCCAAATATTTCTTGGAAATAATTATAGACTAACCGACTCTTCTCCACATCTAGTCTAAAGAGAAGGCAAATGGCACTGCTGAGATATTAGTTCACTGGTAAATTATTTTGTAGCAAATATGTGTGTCAGAATAACTTCAAGGCAACTTTAAAACACATGCAGCTTCTTATATACCTAGTAAGCACGTACAAATACAGCACTTGTATGAGCACTCAACAGTGTTTCTGTTTATAATGTGCATTATTAATTGAAAAGCACTCTTAAGTTTTCATCAAATGGGCAGAGAATTGTTCACTTTTTAAGCTATTGTTGCTCTTTTCAAATCCCCCCAAACAGGACAGGGTTCTCCTCACCAGCCGAGCATGAGTGGGCTTGAAAGCTGTAAATGTTTTAAAAGACCTTGGCTTTTTGAGGCTTGTTTTTTTTTTTTTTCTCTCAGACTCAGACATTCCAGTTAATCAAAGCTTACCCCAAGCCTCCCTTCCTAGGACATCCATAAGCGACCTCATGTTGGAGCAGGCTCAGATAGGGTTCCCTCCAATCACGGTGGTGATTGGTCTATTTTCAGGAAGACTTGTTTTTGTCCACTTTGATGCCAATTTGGCATATGGTCATCCTAGAGCAGAGAACTAGAGCTCTCTACACAGGATGTTCCTGTCTAAAGTACGTGTGCAAGGAGGAAATATTGTCTGTCTGGCTAAAGTGACAAACTTATTTTCTAAGCCAAGGATATCAGCAGAGGACAGATTTTTTGATGACAATCTTTAGGAAACCAGGGACAGGGTATCAGAAAGTTATACATTCAAAAGAAAGCTTTTATGAATACTCTTGTTTTAAACAACAGGGTATATTATTTATTTTCTTGAGATGGCTGGTCATATTTTATACATAGTCAGGAAGCAAGTGGACAGTAAAGAGAAAGGGGGGCTAGGCTATCAAGCCTCAAGATGCCCTGTGATGCTTTGAATAAGAATGGCCCCATAGACTTATGTGTTTGAATGCTTGGCCTAAAGGAGTGTCACTATTAGGAGGTGTGGTCTTGTTGGAGTAGGTGTGGCCTTGCTGGAGGAAGTATGTCTGTCACTGTGGGGGCGGGCTTAGAGGTTCACTTTCTGCTGCCTGCTTATCTGGATATAGAACTACTGGCTCCTTCTCCACTACCATGTCTGCCTGCACACCACCATGCTTCCTGCCATGATGATAATGGACTAAGCCTCTGAAACTGTAAGCCAGCCCCAATTAAATGTTGTCCTTTATATGAGTTGCCATGGTTATCATCTTTCTTCACAACAAAACACCCCTAACTAAGACAACCCCTCTACCAGACCCCCTTCAGCAAAGCACACCATCTAACGTTCCACCGTCTTCCCAAGCAGCACCACTGACTGGGGACAAAATGTTGGTATACATGAGCCTATAAGAGGACATATCACATTCAGACCACAGCACATAGAGCTTGACAGATATGAATTGTGGCATCTGAAAGAAGACAATTAATATTACAGTGCAGGGCCAGCAAGATGGCTCAGTGGGTAATGACGCTTGCCACTCAAGTCTGGCAACCCGGGTTCAATCCGTAGAACCCATATGAAGGTGGAAGGGGAAAACCAACCTCCCAAAGCTGTCCTCTGCTCTCCATATGTACGACATGGCATGCAGATCCACATACAAATAATAAGAAGACATAAACATTTTCTGAAAGGAAGATTATACTACAGAGTCTGGTGGAGAGCCTGTCAGGTTTCACACCAACGACAAGGCTGGCTTCATCTCTAAAAATTAGAATCATAGCCATTAACTCAGTTCCAGTCAATGGGACTGATTGCCTAGCAACTTAGGTTAGAGGAAAAGCCTCCCTTTAAGGAACAGCACTGACATCTCTTGCCAGCTTAATGTGGAACCAGTAGACCTCGCTGTTGACAGGGGTCATGTTTAGATCCAGTGGAAAACCAGGTCTGTGTTCTCTGGTCCTGCAGTCTTTGCAAAGAGCGATGACATTCTTCTCTAAGGAGCCTTTTAAGCTGTTGCTCTACTATGTGAAGAATGCCTACAAGACACACAGCCTATTTCTTGGTCAGCTATATCAAAATAGACCAATAGGCTTTTCGCTAAAAAGAAAAAAAAAAAAATTGGTAGTGTTAGTTGACAAGTTCATACCAGCAACCTGCATGAGAAAGCCTCCTCTACGTCTTTCCATGTTTCCTTTCCTCTGTTCGCTCCCACTTAGGGATTTCATTAAAATCCTGACATAGCATTAAAGTTTAGAAATTGTCCATTCTTGGAAGCCAGTTTCATTATAATCCTCTGGTCCATGGCCCTCCTCCAGCTTCTCCATTTTCTCTGAGAGGTATCCTAAGAGATTCCCCATAGAAGATGGGTGTGGCCATATCCCACTTTGTGATTTAGGAAAGGAAATCACAGGGTTTCGCTCTTACCCAATCATGCTCAATGGTAGGATTACCTTAGCCAGAAGCCAGGGGCACTGCTTTCTGGGGGTGTCCATTGCTAAAGAAAAAAAGGACATCTTTTCCCAGGGCTTTGACTAGAAGGCTGAATCCTCAGGCAGAGAAAAGGCCGTTCTGGGAGGCACAGTGGAGACGGAACCACTGAAGAAGCTGGCTAACACTTTAGCTGGAACAGGAGTAAGCCAGCTCCGAGGGCCACAAGGAAAAGTGTGCTAGAAAAGTCACAACCAATAATTGCTATACTTCACTGTTGTTCTCTAAAAGAATACTTCAAATGGCTAAGAAAAAGGTTTGTATGTGTGTGTCTATGTGGATGTGTGTGTGTGCTTGTGGGTGGGTGAGAGTGTGCAAATATTCACTTATAGAGGCCTGAGGGCAACCTCAGATGTTCCTCCTTGAGTGACAGCCACAAGTGTCTCTGTATGTGATTTGCATGTATGTATTCACGTGTGTGTTTTCATGTTTGTGTGATGTTATTTGTGTTGGGTTTCTTCTTTCATTTCTCTCTTAATTTTGGAGACAATGTCTCTCATTGAATCCAGAGGTCACCAATTACACTAGACTCACGAAGGATCCTCCTGGGCCTCATACACACATCCTAGCACTAGGATTATAGGTACATGCCAGCATGTTTAGCTTTTTATTTTTAAATGAGTTCAAGGAAATCCAAACCGAGACCCTCATGTTTGCAAGGCAACCACTTTACCAAATCATCTATCTTCCCTGCCACCTGTCCCCATTCTAATTGTAAACATTTTATAATATTCTTACAATGGAAATAAGAAAGGTTGAGTTTTTTTTTAAAGAAAGAAAGGAAGGAAGAAAGAAAGAAAGAAAAAAACAAAACAAAAAAAGAGAACTAAGGCATCGACCTTCCCCGGAGGTGTTTATAAAAGTAAATTTTTATGCTTCTTTTTTGGCCTCAGATGTTAAAGCTGTTTGTTGAGCTTTTTCGCTGATCACTTCCCAGACTGAAAGCAAAATCAAGGTTGACTGCATTGCCGTGGGCAGCTGAATCACTATAAAAAATCTCTGGTCCTTTTGATGTTTGCCGTCTGCAAAAGTTCTGAGAGACGTGGGAAGGAAGAAAGGAAATGGGAAGAGGGTTTAAAGCAGTGTTGAGAAGTTGGGCTTTAAGACTCTTGTTTACTTAAATCGCTTGCTGGAGGGAGAGGGCTGAAGTGCACCTGCCAGCGGGATGTGAAGCAGCGAATCCAGCTTCCGCCTCAGCATGCGTTGTCTACCTGAGGAAAAGGGTGCCCACGACAGCTCAAGTTAAGGGAGATAAAACCTGGCTGGGGACTGGAATTTTATAGCATACTAGCATATCTTATTAGCTTGGTTTATGTTAGTTCTGTCCTTTAAAAGGCACATCTTTTGGATCTTTGGTCATCAAAAATATTGTGTATTTTTTGAGGGTTCTTCTAAAACCTCTTCCAGTGAAACCAACTACTCATGTTTATACTGTTCTTGCCTTTAAAAACATTGTTGTCTCTTTTTTTTTTCCTATACAAATGAAAGCTGAACAAGAAATTGAGGTAAGCTTTCTAAGGAAGCCATGTCATGGATTTCCTTCTTATAAAACCATTAAAATGGCCATTTATCATCTTAAAAACTTTTTAAAAACTCAAGTGCATACGAATCATGAAGCCAAACTAAGTCTACCCACAACCCATTCGTGAGTTCGAGGTGCCGTGCCAATTTCCTCATGGTGCCAGGGCAGATGTCTTTCCTTGGTCACACATGGCAAGTGCCAGCCCCTGGGTGGGTTGTTAGACAGGTACTCTGTTGCAGTAGCATGCTCGTGGCTGTGACCAAACAGCTGTCAGGAAGAGACTTCAGAGAAGAAGGATTTATCTGGATTTCAGCTCAAGATGGTTCGGTTCCTTATGGCAGTAAAGGTAGAATAGCAGTGTTGGCTCTTGACTGTGGCAACAGGAGGGAGAGGCTGCTTGTTCACATCTGAGTGGGTCAGGAAGCAGAGAGAAGGGGATGCCAGCCCTTAGTTCATTTTCTCCTTTGTTTTACTGTATTCAGCCAGGGACTCCAGCCATTGGGATTATGTCAACCCTAATTTGGAAGGATTTTTCCTCCTCAGTTAATCCTCTCTAGAAATATACTCACACGCATACCCAGAGGCAAGCCTCACTAGTGCCACAGTCATTTCATAATTTAATTGAGTTGGCCATTCAAAAAAAAGTAACCACCATTTCAGGGTTTCATATGTGCATTGCAGAAAGATGATTGTTGTATATTGGTGCAATAGGGATTTCATATGCAAGTATGCAGTAAGTGAATTTCTGAGCCAGTGAAGCATACTTTCAGTTCATAATAGGGGAAAAAAGTAGTGGCATGGATCCAGCCTGATCCTCTCTAGTCCCAGATTTAGTAAATCTGGTAGGTGTGACTTTTAACTTTTCTTATTGTTCACAGAAATCAGACACAAGGTTTGTTCTCCTTTATTCCTTCTCTTCTTCCAACTCCTGGGGTAGTTGGTGGGATTGCTTTTCATCTCATTCACCATGCATTCTGCCTCTCATTCAAGGTGTTTATCTTTTATGTCTTACGGACTTTGTTAGCTACAGGAGGCACCAAGTCACAGATACTGTATAAGGGAAATGTAATGTAGTAATGAAGGAAGACATAGAAAACTGTAGTATGTATAATTTCCTGGCGTAAGTGGATACATGTCTGTGCCTCTTAGCTTGCTAGAAAACTCCTGCTTGCTGATAAAAGACAAGTAACATTCCCTAAAGTGGATTCTACTGACAACTTTTCTGTTAACAAATAAATCTGGACAATGAGCTCATTAAAACCTCCTTTTGAACATTCCTTGTATCTGTCTCCAAAGTACTGCAAATATGAGCAACTCTTCTGTTAACTCTTCTTCTCTTTTTACTTCATGTTAGGTTTTCCAAAACTTACTTGGACACATATATCATGGTCCACATGTTAATATGCTGTGGGATAGTTACATTCCATGAGTCAGAAGTTTGGGAAATGAGCCAGTAGGTGCCACATCCTTGCAGAAAAGATGGGATCAGGTGGTCTGGACTCTGTCATGGAGAAGTCACAGCACCCTGGAAGCTCAGCGTGTTTGTTTTCTACAGTTAAACATGGAGGTGGAATTGTTGTATACAGCTGATTGGGTTACTAATAGACATAAACAAGGAAACAGGGTTATTATATATGACTGAACTAGCAGGCAGGTTTATCTGCTTTCAATAGAAGCTATCTGGGAGAGAAAGCTATGGCAGATGTTTTCCGTACACACACTCTCAACATGGGCACACAGACCAGGGAAAAGCTTTGCCGTTATCCCTCCCAGCTTCATTGGGGGAAGGTCTTGCCATGGGGCTGAGAGTCCTTGACAATGCCACACCCATGTAAAACAATACACATCTGCTTAGGATTTCACTTACCCCTAAACGTTACCACCTTGCACAGTTAGTGGTATGTAGTCTGTTATAGTCATTAAAAGATACATGTTCTCTCTTTTCATAGATGAAATGCTTATTAGTCCGGATCCCCTCAAACATCTGACAGAGCCTGACATAAACTAGCTTAGGTGGAAAAGCATGGGAGTCTGGGATTTGGTCTTGTTTCAGAGAGTCAATATGTGTTTTGGGTTCTTCCCACCTTCACCCTCCTTTTCCAGCATCTAGTTGTGCATTGATATGGACTTCCTCCACATAGATGCACTGGACATTAGAGAAAGAGGAGGCCTGGATACATGCACCTCCAGGTTCAGATCTTTCTAGCACAGTGACCTCAGAGAGAAAGATTTTTCTTTTCAGAATCCATAATAGAAGTTGCAGAGAAAGATTCTCATTGTTTCAGAAGAAGACATGTGCTCACTCAGAACAAACCACAGTGGTCATAATGTATTTTTGTTAGTATCATTATTGTTATTATCATTATTATCATTATTATTATTACTAACCATTGCTGATTATAGGTAAATTCATATTAATATATATTAATAATAATTATTATTGCTATTGTTAACCATTGCTGAGCACAGGTAGATTTCTTATTCTCAGGAAGGGGGGAAACTGACTGAATTAATCTCTCAAAAGACATCCATAGAATAAGGAGCTGCGATTCTGTAGAAGAGGGTTGATATTCATTGAATAAGTACATTGGTTTCTTTCTTTTCTGTTGCTGTGATCAAATACCATGCCTGTTCTAGTTTGCTTTTCTATTGCTGTGATAGGACACTCTGACCCAGGCAATGCAGAGGAGAAGAGTGCATTCTGGGCTTCCAGTTGCAGAGGGTCAGAGTCCATGAAGGCAATGTGGAAGTAGTATGCAGCAGGAGGAACATGAGAGTTCACATCTTGAATCACAAGCAAAAGGCAGAAAACACACTAGCAATGGCACAAGTCTTTTGGAACCTCAAAGCCTACCCCTTACAACAAAGTCCCATCTCCTAATCCTTCCCAAACAGTTCTACCCACTGGGGACCATGTATTTAAACATAAGAACCTATGTGAGACATCCCCATTCAAACTACCACCATGACCAACACAACTTCAGGAATGATTTATTTCACCTTTTGGTTCCAGAGCATAAGAGTCCTTTATAATGGGACTCTTTATGGCAGCAAGCAGCAGGCATGGCAGCTAATGGCTAAGACCTCACGTCCTCAGCTGCAAGCACAAAACAAAGAAAACAAATTAGAAATAGTTCTTTAAGCTTTCCAAGTCTCCCCTCTCCCACCATGACACTATTCCCCAGTAAGACTGTTTCTTCTAAACCTCCCCAAATAGCCCCATCAACTGGGGACTACATATTCAAATACCAGAGCCTCTGTGAGACAATTCTTAACTACCACAGTAAGTGCTAGAGAGATTCAAAACAACAGATGTCTACCACAGTGCAGTTTAATTATTAACTTCTAGATTTGGCCATAATAGGCAGTTGGCTCTGTTTTTCAATTTCTGTTAGAAGAAGAGGATTAAAAAGTCAACTATTTTAATAGTTAAGTCATTATTTTTAGAAGACATCTCCAACTTATAAGGTACTTTCTAGGTAATAAATCAAAATAGGAAGCCACCTCAAGTCATTTCCTTAATGATATAAGAGACTTTCTTGGCCCCAAGATGTCATCTTGCTCAAAGTAATACGTTCTGTGAGTGCTTTTCTTAGGCTTTTAAGTAGCTAAAATGACTCTGCTATGAATATTTTAGGTTGAGTTTTTACATTTGTGTTATAAGGTATTATTAACAGTGCAAACTTAACTGTCTGTCCTTGAGCCATAGCAATCCCCAAATAACTGACTGTACGGAATCTTAGCTCTACCCAAGATACATAAAGCTCGCCTCTCCAGGGCTGCAAAGAGGCCCTTTGGGTTTGTATTTAGATTTGTCATTAGTCTTTGTTCCTAGGTTTTTACAAGACGTGTCAGTTGGTTATATCCAACGTCACTGGCTGTCCAGCAGTCAGTAGCTGTGCTTTTAGCTAGCAATGTAGTTGCTCTTGTGGGATTTGCCTGAGAGGAGTTCTGAACTTAACAACAGAAAGAAAAGATCAAAGGATTTGCAGCTTTGAAGGAGAGGAGAGTCCAAGGCTTTTGGTGAGCTGGCTATGTTTTTTGAGAGTTTTTCCTTAATTGAGAAAATAAGAAAATTCATGTTGGGGCCTTGAATGGACAGATGTGAAGGATCTAAAGACTGAGTTTGTGGGAGCAGCTAGAAAGAGGGGACATATTCCATGAGAGAGGTGGCCACTAGTTTGGGCATTGCCAATAGGTCTCACAGGCAGTGAGGCTCGGAAAGAGACCCATGCATGTACAAATTTGGAGCCTGTGGTAATATTGGAGAGAGTGGTTTCCAGAGTGAACAGAGGCCAGACTGTAGCCAACATGGAGCAAATGAGGAAGGAACTGAATACAGAGTACATCTTCTTCAATTACAAAATGGCTCCATAGATCTTTCTAAGAAAAGGAAGACGGCCTCTGACAAGGGGGTCAGCATTAGTAGATACATTCTTACCCACCTGAAGAACTTGTATGAATGGGAGAAGAGCATGATGTGGTAGTTAGACTGAGGCTGAAACTAAAGTAAGGAAGAGGGTTGTTTCTGGAGCAGGGTACTAGGGACAACAACTAAGTTTACGGGAATATGAGCCCAGGCTCCCGCCGAGGATGAGCGAAGATGGACCTTGGCAAGGTCATCAGGACAAGTCCTGAGAAAGGAAGGCCAATGACCTATTCAGTGAAGCAGGGGCTTGAGGTTCCCTGCTCAGGAGGGGAATTACATATGACCTAAGAGATGTGATTGCCAGTCATCTGGAGTAAATAAAATGATCATAGGGTGTGTTAAATATCCTGTAAAGCTTTGAATAAACGTGTAACACATTCAACAAAGAATTAGGACTGGGAACTGGAGGGGGTTGATGGCCAAAGAAAAGAAAACAAGATACTAAAAGGATTTCGGTGATTATGGGACACTGGTTCCCAAGCTAGTGAGAAGATACAGCAAAGCTTGATCGATGTCTCCTCACCTGGGAGAGAAAGTAGGAGAATTAAGTCCTATAAACGTTAAGAGGAAGAGAGGCTCAGTCCAGTGCCTGGCACAGGGTACCTAATAAATAATGTTGAAAACTGCAAAATTTGCTATATGATAAAATGAGCTAAAGCCATAGGTAGGTAAGACTGACTGAGAACAAACAGGAACCTGCCAGGCAGTCAGTAGGAATGAGGCCCCAGAGTTGTGCAGTCTGCAGCCTCTCTCTCAGCAGGTACTCTCAGCTGAGGGGTTGGAGCCATCAACAGGATCTCCCATGGCAACAGTCACAATGGATAACTCCAAGTTGGTCTTAGAAGTAGGTTGTGTAAGAGGTAGCACTATTGGGAAAGAAAGGGCTCTTGGTTACAGTTTCAAACAACTGTCATTCAGTGGAAGATATGACCTGGGCAGCTAGGATATGAGCCCAAGGACCATGGGAGAGACAGAGCCATGTGACTGTAAAATCAGTGGGTAAATCTTTGTGATTGTCACTGGGGATCAAAGTAATCAACCCCCAGAGGTACCCTCCATTCCAGGGGCTGCTACAGAAGTACTGTCACCTGGAAGCCCTGGTTTTTAACTGAGGAGAACTGTTGATCGGAATGATTAAGAATGGGGTCATGGAGCATGCTACAGAAGAGGGGTCTTTTATCATCAACTGTGTTAAGACTTTCTAGAACAAGATGATTGGGGAAAAGATGGGCTTTTGTCAGTTTTATTGTCTTAAAATCTCAGCAGATAGTCCCTATGCCCACTTAAAATACTATTGGCAAGGCGTTGTATAGGAAGAATTTTGAGTATATGTAAGACTAGAAAATAGATTACAGAAAGTCAGGTAGAAACCATTGGGAAGGCTCTTAGGGAAGGGTAAATACACAGCGGCAGGAGTGGCTTGTTGGATTAACGTGGGGAAAAGGCCAATGTGACATTTGTAACACCCATCCTGGGCCCTCTCTTCACACCTTGTCCCATTCACCCTCAATCCCGAATTCCTGGGTCAAATCTGTATTCCATCTCAAGGTGTCTTGAATAAATGACTTAGAACTGATTATATCCCACAGGAAATGGACTTTAGAGGGGGGACATGCCTCCTCCTTTGAGTGACTATGCATTTGGTTATTCCCTTCTGCCTTGAGACTACTGAACGGACTCAGCTGTCATCGAGATATGTTTTGTTCATCTGAGGGAAAAACAAACTTTGTAACAACCATTGATTAAGACTGCCCATCAACAACACTGATCCCAGCCCTCAGGCTGTGGTCACCCAGGGAGCCTGCCATCTGTATGTTTTGATGCTAATAGCACCATCACAAATGTCTAGTTTGGATTGGACCTAAAGTCAGTAACTGTGATGTGTAGCACACATACAGAAATAAGCTCTGCCTAGGTAGTAATTTGTACCTGGTTTTGTCTTGATAACAATAGTCAGGTAAAGTCCCTTTAATGTATATATTTATCTATGTTGTAGTTCTCAGAATGTGATCCCCAGGCCGGCAGCGTTAGTATCATTCAGAAACTTATTGGAAATACTGATTACATTCACTATTCTTGGGTACTTCTGGGCCCAGGGGTAAAGGCGGTCAGCTGCCCACTCTAGGCTCAGGCTGAGCTGCCTGGCATTGTCTTCAGCCTGCCTCTTATTTATTAGCATTTTCTGGGAGAATGTCTCACCAAGTGCTTGGGCCCCACCAGTAGGATTTGATGGAATTAGTAGGCAGCTAGTGTCCTGGCATTAGCTTTTGGTAAGTTCCAGTGGTTCTAATTATGCTCACAGCTAAGAACCATTGTCACATAGTTGTCCAAGAAACTCCATAAGCTCTCCAGCTTATGATGTGGTCATCCCAAACTAACTTGCTGCTGCTGCTTCAGTCCCTCTGGTAGGGGAGACCTCAGCACATACATGTTTAACACTGCCATCCTGAATGTTGAGATTCATGACTTTAACTTTGGGAAGAAAGTTTGTTTATAAACCGAGTTTATTTCAGCAGAGCAAATCGTGTGGCTGGTACAGCAGAGTGGAACAGTTCAGTGTAGGTTCCTGGACCCTAACCGAAACTCCCTCTCTCTGCTCCGTCCACTGCTTCTGTTGTCCTGTGAGAATATTCTTGTTTCTTAATCACAATGCTTGCCACTGTGTGCCCTTCTTGGCAAGCCTCTCCTCCTTGTTTGCCATAGCTGTGTAGATTGCAGCTACCCCATGATTCCAGATAAAAATGATCTAGATTTTCATAGGTAAGCTTACCCAGGTGTCACTGAGGGGTCACTGATGTCAGGCCACGTTGTTGCTGTACCTTGAGGTCCGCTCACTTCTTAGAGTGTAGTGCACATTCATGTCTCCTCAGTGATACACAGATTCTCTGCTTCCCCATGAAAGCTCACTATCCCTCCAACCTCACCAAGGCCTGGCAGCTTATAAAGCCCTCCGATTATTGTTAATGCCTGGCCTGACTCTGCAGCAGCTGTTGCTTGTGAACAATATGAGGCCTCTCCTCCCCCAAGAGAAGTTGCAAATGCCTCTTTTGCAGCACGTCCCACCTTTGTAGATTCAGAGAGCAATAAATAGAGTGAGAAATGAACGCAAGGCTCCTGTTTGGGGATTCAGTGCACAGCTTAAAAACTATTGAGTTTAGCCGTTTCCTGACATTGACTTTCATAGCAACAGTTTAATTTGGAGAAAATCTGCTACCTCAAATGACTAAAAGTATTTATGTGGAAAATTTTCCAAATGATTGGCTTTACTGTGTTGCTATTTTCTTTCCCCATGAATATGTGAGTATTTGGCTTTCTCCCAAGAGTTCTTTTCTGCATCACTTCTCTTCAGGAAAAGACAATTTTCTATCGAGAGTGGAAGTAGCTCCCAGAGTCTTCCTCTTTTAAGCAAAGCATTGTTTGAGCTTAAGCCACAGCATCTGTAAGAAATTTAAAGTCATCATATTGCTGGTGCCCTTGAATTTTCTCCAAGGTTAAGCTCATCTGAACAACTTAGTCTACATTCCCCGCGGAGTGGCCAGCTTGTGCTTTCGGCAGCCCTGGCCTGTGCCTGGCTCCCACCTGTATCAGTCTTGGGGTTTTCTCTATGGTTCCTTTAATCTTTCTTACTCCTGGAAGTCTTCAGGTACCTCGCCAAAGTCTGTTCTTGCCAACATCAACAATGACTTCCCATAATTCAATGCAATAATAACTTCAGATTATAACCAATCTTTCTGTAGCATTTGACATTTTAGGTTGCGTTTTCCTTACCTTCTTGGTACCATTTATCCTCTTTGTTTCCTAAAGTAGTTTCCTTTTTTTTGTCCTCTTCTTAAGTGTTGTGTCCTTGGAAATCAGCCCTAGACCCATTTCTCTTCAGACCCCTACACTCATATCGTGGAGAGCGGCCATCTTCCCTGTGACTCTAGTTCCAACCTCCCCATCCTTGGCTAGCCCAGGTCCAAGAACCAGTTCTGTGCCAATCTGAAGCTTGTTTCTTGTTGCTCTTTTAAGTTCCCAGCCTCGGGGATGGACACTTTTGTTTGCTGTGAAACTGTGATTTCTTCCTATCTCTGTCACTTTCCCTACCCCTATAAAACAAGCCAACATTTTGTATTTATTTCATTTCTTCCCTGTCGTAAGTCCACATCTTTTCTGACCTTCCACCAGTGTCTCTTTATCCTATAGGATGAGAAACTACCAGCTCTGGTCTAGATTGCTCTATCTTGCCTCCCTATTGTCTGTCCTGCATTCTCCTATGGAGTTCTGAATATCCCAGTTTTCTGTTCAAAACTCTCAGCTCTCCTGCTTACCAAGCCTCACAGTGTGACTCTCTTATTCCCTCAGCCGGAGGCCATGTCACCCTTCATTTTGCCATATCCATATGTGGCCTTACTGGATTTCTTTTCAGTCCCCCCACTATGGTCCCTCAACCCTAGACTTTCACAAGATCCTTTCTTTTTCCTAATCCATGGCTGCTCCCTGTGCCCCGCCCACTTTGAGTCTTAGGATCAGAATACTTCCAAGACATGCTCCCAAGTCTGACATATGTGCCTCTGCCAATGGCTTTTGCCTCATTGTCTTATCAAAGCCCCCACCCTTAAGGCCCATCTCTCAGTTGCCCTGTCTTGAAACTTTTGGTCGAGTGTCAGCCGTGCCATGACAGGAGCGTATCACCCAGGCTGACTGGCCACTGCACATGCCTGATGCAGTATTTGATTCCTAGTCTGGAACTGTGTCAAGAAATACCTAGTAAATAAAGAATGGGCCTCAAAATGAACTGGGAGCCAGCCCTCTTCATGTTACAGATGCAAATAGATGCCACAGTCTCATTTGCAATTTCTCCCTCGCCAGTCAAGCTCCCCTAGTAAAAACGACTATCACTTTCCCACAAAGCAGACAAAAAAAACTTTGTTGCAGACAAAGCAACCTATATGTCCCACAGGAAGAAAAACTTTCCAAGGTTCTGAGAATTAGCATATGGTAATTGGCAAGTCCCAGGGTATCTTTTAATTGAACCTTCACAGAAGTTCCCGTAGCTTGTACTCAGTGCTGAAATTGAGTAGAACCTCATTAGGGAGGTTGTGTCGTGTCACGCCTTAGTGGAAATGGAGGGAACGGGAACGGAAGCTACCCATATGGAGGCAGGCGAGACAGGGAGCAGGCTGATCTGTGGCCCTGGAACCCACATGCTGGGCCAGTACTGACACCGAAGAGCATGGCGGTACGACTGTGACCTTCAAAGAAGGCTAGGATTGCCCTTCTCAGATCCTATAGTAACCTTCCTATATCACGAGCTTTCCTTCCGTCCTGGCCCCCTGCCATGTCCTTCCCGGGTTCCATGCTGTCTGTGACTAGGATAAGACCAGAAAGGTGCCCATTCTCAGGTCCCCACTCCACCCTTTACTGTCTCCTCCTCTCTGCTCTCACCACACGTGGTTTCTCCAAAATCCTCATCCTATGGACACAGCCCAAATGCCCCTCCTTCGTGAAGCTTTTCTTATATACCTAACACTCCAACAAGTGGCCTCCGCACTTTTGTGCAGCACCAGGGGACCGTATTTGTATCTCCCTGCCAAGTCTGAGAACCTTGTTTGGTTCTCAGGCATGTCTTGTTTCTATGTTAAGTTATAAACGTCTACGGAAAACTCTTTTATTCTCAGCGTGCCCACACTGTCTAGTGCAGTAGGTGTTTAGGGACACTTGACGTAGGAGGAGAGATCTAGGGAGAAGGACAGCACAGAGGTTAATTGCAGGGAGTGGGATGGTGGAGGCTAAGCCTCTGTGTGGAGAACAGTCATTCTGGGTTATATTTCTGCTCTATTACTTAATGAGCATGAGACTTGGGACAGATTACACCATTTGTCTGGGCCTCCATTTCTGTACCTGTAGAAGACAAAATTATATATACAAAATTACACCCTCTACCTATGATTGTTGCGAAGTGTAAAAAAAAAATAGGAACTGTAAAGCACTTAGCACGAGGCCTTTGTCTTCTGAGCACGTGGAGCATACCGGAATCTCCAGCATGGAAGGCCAGCCAAGACACCTCCAAAGAAAATACTGCTGTGTACACTAAGGACAAAGGGCATCTGTGACTCATGTGACAAAGCAGATTAAATCTAAGTTGTTGCCCGTAGAAGGCCAGCATGGCCTCAATCTTCCTGAGAGCTCAGGTGCCTGCTTTTTGGAAATGGTGAATCTCCTCTCTCTAAATCAATAGAATCGCTTTGAGAAGAAGACATCAGTAATCAAGACTACTCGATACTCAAATATGGGCAGCAGAGAGTGATGATGTGTTTTATAAAACCAAGAATATGTTTTATAGAGCGAGGTATGGTGTGGTGGGAGGGGGTGCTTCAGCGGGGCCAGGCCGAGGCATCCTTCCCCCTGAGGTACCAGCCCAGCCATAGGAAGGGTCTAGTATAGAATAGAGATTATTTGTGGGCATGGGAAAGGGAGTTGAGAAGAGAGTAGAGGCAGAGAAAGAGAAGGGGCAGAGAAGGACAGAAAGAGGAGGGGGGAGGTTGGGGAGGAGAAGCTGGCCAAGAACACTTGGAGGAGGAGGAGGGAGAAAAGGGGTTAGGGAGAGAAGAGAGTCAGAGTCAGAGAGTCACAGAGGCCAAACAGTCCCTTTTGTAGCAAGCCAGGCCTACCTGGCTGTTGCTAGGTAACTGTTGGGTGGCTCATAGAAGGGATACTAACCAGGACTAGGTGAGGTCTTGGCGAGCTCATAGCACTGAGCTATGTTTTAGTGCACCCTGTTTTAACGACTGATGATTTGACAGGAGACGGAAAACTAATGCTGAAGGGGGAAAGTCATGTTTTTGCTGCCATCTACAGATGTCAGAGTGCAATTTGTAAAGTTTCCCAACATGCCCACAAGCGCACTCCATGGAGAGACACAATTTATGAAGCAAAGTTTAAGTTCTAGTAACCTAAATAATTTAAGTACATGGTTACAGTCATTTTTTTTACCCTGCTTTCTAAAAGTATGCACATTTAGTCAGTAATTCAATCTTTATAGCTCCTCAAGCTGTGTTCAAACTTGTCGTCAGAAGACTGTGTCATAACTCAGGATCCTGTGGTTATTGCTCAGGGCACCTTTGCTGTAGCTACGGCAGCTAGTCGACAGGGCCAGGGTTTAAAACGGTGGCAGAGAAGCCCAAGCCCAGCTAGACTTTACTCCAGGTTTCCCTGTATCTCACTGGTTATGGAATCACTGTAAACTGCCTCTCATTGTTTGGATTGAGAAATCAAACCAAGTAAAATCAAACTGTGGAGTAGCATCCCTTCCAAGATGGCTCCCATTGTGCTCTTGTCGGTGTACTGCGCATGTGAGTTAATTATGGGCCACCTACCTGTCCTGTGTCTCTTTTCTAAAGGGTTAAATATAGGCAAGAGTTGTTGGAGAAGCGTTTGATGGAGAGAAAAAAATTGGCCTTTCAAGAAGTCCAGGAAGAAGAAGAGAGAGAGAGGCGGCTGGAAGCTCTACGAAAGCAGGTGTTTTCAATTTGGAATTTTTTGTTTGTTTTTTTAAATGTTTCCGAGTGTGCTAATGATATTATTACTGGGACTTAGACCACGATATCTGCTATACAAAATGTAACTTTTCCAAACCAGGACATGGTTTTCATTCCCAGGAGTCAGTGAGGTTTATGTTGAACTGGGTCCAATTTCTTGATATATTTAAAGAAGTTTATCAGCAGCATTTAAAAAGTTGTCTCCCAAGATCTAAGTGTGTCCATGTCCCCTCTAGTTCATTATCCAAACAGTATCAGTTTACGGCAGTGAAACTCTTGTTTCTAGTCAAAGGACTTCCCTGTTCTCAAAAATGTGGTAGAGCAAGATAATCCACTCTCAAGTGGGAACCTATGCTTGGAAAAATCCCACAGTCAACAAGCCAGTTTAAGCACCACTTTACAAATACCCCCTTTGTACAGCATTAAAAGCCTCCCACGGCCTTGCCTAAGAAAAGTAGGCAGAGTAGACAAAAGTACATGGCAAATACAGGGATTTAAGAAATTGAGAAATGAGATAGATCCTCTGGTAATTTTTCCAGAACTTTGGAACGAACAAAGTTGGTTGGGGGAACTTTGACCCCCAGAGATTTGTTCAACTGATAACTGCAGAGCCTAGCCAATGAGAAGTGGCTGTGTAGTCCCCTTTCTGAATGAATAGAGGTTGTACAAACTTTGACCTTGATTGTCCTTCAACGCTGGAACAGCTGGTTAAGTATTCAATGCCAGAGGAAACTTGAGTCATGTACTTAACCTGCAGTGGCTCTGTTTCCTCAGCTGGAAAATGGGAATACTAAAGCCAGTACCTGCCCCATAGGCTTACAGTAACTGGAGTTCACATTTGTGAGTGCTTACTAAGTGCAAAGCCCTATTCCAGTGCTTTCTAGTGAAACTTGCTTGATTCCTCAGTATCCCTCTGAAGTAAGTACTATTAACATCCCCACGTTGTGAAAGCAGAAACCAAGAGGTCAGGTGCTTTTTCCAGAGTCACATACCTAATAATCGTCAAATAGGACTCCTGTGAGACAGCTCTCACATAGTCCTCCTCCTCTTCGATAAAATAGGCTGTAGAGATGAAGTCAAAGCATAAGAATATAAAGTCGGTTTATTCTATATCTGAAAAAAATCAAATTATTTAATCACTAGCAAAGAATTACACACTATGACTTTCGGGAGACAGACTTAGTGTCACAACCACTGAATATGTTCTTGTCGCAAATGTAACTGGTTACAGAATCCATGTGACTAGAACTCCTTCTATCCAGTAATCTTTTAAAAGAAGAAGTCCTCTGCTCTCATCACATGGAATCAGTGTTTAGAACTGTAATATATGGCATTTGAGCTAGGAAACCTGTAATAATTAAATTACATCTGACCCCAGTCATTTTATTACAGTTCTGGAATGGCATGAAAATGCCATTTACCTCACGCAAATCCTTGACTTGCAGAATTAATAGGCAGGTGTTGGTAATGGTGCATATGACTGACAAAATCGGTGGCTTCTTTTCATTAAGATCTGGGTCAGAATAGTTATTACTATGTAGGACAAGGACTTAGTGTTAAAATGACTCTCCAGCTTTATAGTAAAAAGTCTTTAACAGTCCCAAGGAATCTACTCGCCTAGTACAATGGAAGTACACCCAGCTTGTCCAGCAATGACTGAACAATCGACTTTACCAGAAAGCCTCGTGGTGCTGTTACTCATAACCATAGATTGATAGCTGCAGAAATATGAATTTTTGCTGGTATTTGTCATTTTCAAGGGGGTTTTCAATGTGAGATTGCCTTTGACTTCTACTACACAGATGAATATATATCTGAAATCAATCATAATTGTGACTATTTAATCATTAACAGGTGGTTATAATCCTTAATGTTTTGTTTGACATGTGTTTTAACTCTTTTGTAAGTGACTGGGACTGGCCTGGATTTAATATTCCTTTGCTCTTTCCTCCACAGTTTTAGACTTAATAAAAGTTTTTTAATGGTCACTAAGCAAACCCATAATCTTACCCAGAAATGTTTAGCTTGTAACCCCTCTTGAGTGGCTCTGCTTTCTCTTCGCTCAGGTGGGTGTTACTGTCCCGTCTGATCCAGTTAGAATGATGTCAGAACACTGCTGGAAAGCTAGGACAGGAGCTGAAAGTGAGGAGAATTCATTCTTCAAAAGCCTCTCTTCACGTTGACTACATACAACGAGCAGCAGGTACTTATGGGAATCGGCATTGCTGGTGTAAAATCCATGCTGAGAATAGGAAGAACTGCTCAAGTGTGTGCTTTGAGTTACAAATGATTTTTAATATTTACCTGGAAATACCCTACATATTAGCATATTTTTTCTTTGTAAATAATACACATAATTGCTGTATGACTCTAAACATTATAAAAGTGTGACATAAAACAGTTTAAAATCATATCTGTCCTTGAAAGAGGTTTTGTAATATTTTATTCAAAAGTCATTGATTTAAAAAAAGGTCATTGGCATTTCTTTAAGGTTCAAAGATTTCTGTTGTGTTATGAATTTATATTCTAAATTCATGGCATAAATCCTGTTAAATGGGCAACTAATGAGGCAGTACTGAAGACAGCTGTCACCACTGAGGGATCGTGGAGCTGTTTGCAGGAGCTTAGAATGTGTGTTGTTTGTGACTGGAACTGAGGAAAGAAATTTAAAAGAACTTTTAGCAGAGAAGGGTAGGAAAGAAGACATATGAATGCATGGATATCACCCAAATTAAGGGACCAAGCAGTCATGAGTTTTACAGAACTAGGGAGAGCACGCCAAAAATCCCAGGAAACCTGTTGCCAAATGAGTTCAAGTACCTCTCCTGAGTGCTGCATACTTGATGGCGAATAGTAAGGTTAAAATTTCATTTGTTAGTAATCAGATTATTTTTGAAATAGACACTGTATTCTGGTTCGGTGCAAGAGTGTAGCTCTTGGTTCCACCCTAAATGAGCCAGACTGATCCTTCCTGGAAGAAGTGACTCTCTAGGTCAAGAAGGGAAGTATTATATTCAGAAGTAACACACAGTGTGAAGTTAGTTCTGTGCCGGATGTGGGGAGAGAACGGAGATCTCTGCCTGGGAGGTTAGAGAGATGACGCTTCTGAGCGTGAGCAGAGTTAACGATCCGGGCCAGTTGTTACTAAGAAACTCATTCAAGATGATTTACAGTTTAAAGGGCAAAGAGGCTGATGTGCACAGGGAGAAGAATTACTTTTAGGAACGTGTAGGTATATCTCTCTAGAAACAGCTGCGATAGTACAGAAGACAACTGGGCCCTACACAGGCTAAACTCAGAGGAAGGAAAAGTCCTATGATGTTGGACCAAGCTATCAGGGGTTTCCCAGGCAGAGAAGACTGAGAGAAGGCCCTTGGCTGAATGTCTTCACTGTGAGACAGAGGCATGGGCACAGGTTAAGTGCTAAAATGAGAGTGGAAACTTGGTCTAGGGCCCAGCTGTGATACACAGGAAGCCTTTCTACTCAGACATCTGACCTTTATCCCGTGACCAGACATGCTATTTTAAAGCAAGTAAGTTAAATGATGACATGTGTATTTTATCCTTGGATCTCAGATGGAAAATAGATGGATGTTGGGGGAGAGGAATGGAAGTGGTGTTGAAAGAGTCATGTGCAGCTCTGACTGGCGAGATGGAGGGGATAAAGAAGCCAGGACCATTTCCTCTTAGTCCAAGCTAGACAAGTACTGCAAACACGAATTGTAGATTCAAATCCATGCTCGAGATTTATTGGCTGCGCGCACTTGCCTAAGCTATTAACATCTTTATGTTTGTTTTCTTTATCTTTAAAATAATTACTTGCAAGGTTCTTCTGGGGATTAGAAATAATAAATATCAACTGCCTAGGATATTGCCCTGGTATTCGGCAGTGATTCAACAAATTATTGCCATTTTGTGGGTCTGTCATTAACCATATAAGAACACAGAAGGAAAAACAAGCCCGGGGAGGAAATTTGTTTTGCCTGTGTCACATTTAGGGTGAGGAGGTCTAACGCATCCTTTCAAGAAACTGATTAGCGGCCTATCGGGAGGAGAAACCTCTCTCTTCATTTATTTTTTACTCAAAAATTGGATAATGAAAAAAAATTTAAAGCTCCACAGCCCTGGTGCTGGAGGAGGTGAATCCTGGAGAGAATTCCGGAGTAAACAACATACGGATCGTAGTGGGAGTAGGAGACCTTGAAAGTGAGTCAGACTATATGGGGACAGAAGAGAAGCCTGGGTCCTAGGCTCAAATAGTTGTTTCTCAGACAGGGACCTCTGGATTATTCTGGTCTCAAGCTCCTCACTACCCCAGCCCTGCTTCTGATTGGTTGTCATTGAGTCTTCCCTTCAGTTAGGTCGTCTCTACTTCCAGACAGGGTTAGGTATTTATTGCTTCATGTCTAGACAGTCACAGTAGCCTCCTGGCCTCCTCCTCCCTCCATCTCTTTTTTCCCCTACCACTTTAATTTATCTTGACTTTATGATCAGATTCATCTTATGCAGGCACACTTGGATACTAAAAGCAGAAAGAAACACCGTGACACTTGCTAGCACAGCCTTCAAGGCTACGAGATCCAAGCCCCAGTCTGTCCTTTCTTGGCCAAGCTCCTCAGTGGCACAGTATTCTGCTCAAACTCCCCTCATCTTAAAATTGACCTGCTTCACCTCAACACCTCAACGTTTGTATGCAAGGCCTCCCTGTCCGATTAGATTGTTCTTCCTCCTTCTCTGACTACTGGAAGATTAAGTCAGACTTCAAGGTTGCCCTGGGTGTTTCTTACCTGAGAACATCCTCATACCAGCAGCACCACCACACACACCTCCATGTTTCACTACATGAGGCAGAGCCACACAATAGTTACCTGTGAACTTCCCTTTGCTCCCATTCAGTCAGGAACTCATGGAGGGAGCTGTTTTCAGAAGCTTATGACTGTATCTTTTAGGAAATTGGATAACATCCGACTCAGGTAAAATGTCCATATGTGGTCGTCTCTTATCATGACATTTAAGATTCATTCAGGAAGGAGACTACGGGCCAGTCAAGTATAAATGAGAACAGAAGCTGGGGTATCTGTGTCTACTCCAACTTAGCATTGGATGGGTGGGGCATTTTCCAGTTCTGTTTGAAATAGAAATCCAGCCTGAGGTTCTCTTTTTCAAAGAGTGACTGTGTGTTTGTCCATAACTTGCACATTACTAAATGATAGCAAAGGTAAAGTGGCTGTTAGACGTGCAGGGGCCGGAGAGGTGACCAAGCAGTTAAGAGCTCTTGGGGATCTTGCTAGGGGCCTGGATTTGGTTCCCTAGAACCACCTAGCAACTTACAACTTCCCACAACTCTAGTTCTAGGCGTTAATATTACTACATTAACCAAGATCATGGGACTTCTGTTACCCGCGCCATAGCTTGGTGAGCTATAGTTTGGAAAAATACGTAAATACTATTTGCAAGAATTATCGATTCCATAGCTGCATTCATTCTGTTTGTTATTTTACAATTTGATATTTAATTAAGTGGGATTCATTAAGTAACTTACCATGCCTTCTCCTAGTCCCTGTGAGCACTACACAACCACATGGTACACATCCATGCAGGCAGACACACACTCATACACTTAGAAATATGGCTTTCTTAAATAACAACTCCCTGAAAATGTATTCCAAAGATTGATTTTATTTATTAAAGTAGATTTATTTTATAATCCTTTATTTATATGATACTAGCCAGCAATAGGTAACCATTAGCAAGTAAGGTTCATTTATTCCATTTTAAAAATAATTTTAATATATTGCATTTGATTGATGTAGTACACAATATTAAATTCACTCTATGCTGGAAATAAATGATGCACTAGAACGTGATAATGTAAAAGATAGTTTGGACATCTTCAGTAAAACCTCTGCAGTCACAGAAGTAACAAGCTTAGTTACCGTCTAACCATCCACCTTTAAAAATTATGCAACTTGGGAAAATGAACCTGAATGATAAGATGTACTTCAGCTAAACGAGTCACTGTCTACTGAAATCCCATTTTTTTTTTTTTCGTCTACAGATAACTGCTGATCCTCGACTTCGATTTGAGTTAGCACTTCGAGAAGCTGGACTCCATAAAACACAGTATGCCAAAGAGATGCTCCCAAAAATCGGTCCTCAGAAGCCTCCAAGGAAGGATACAGAATCGACAGTGTTCAAGGTCTAGAGGGCGCATGTGAACCAACACTGTGTGGACATGGATAACGATGATCACTGCTTCTAAATGCTTAAAAAACCCACCGCACACGGAAATCATAGCATTTATTAAACAGTGTTCCCTTTTTTATCTTCAAAGTTTTGTTCACCATTTGCTTTTTCTTTAAATAACATGTATTATCACCAAATTTACCAAAATTATGAGACTTTGGTATATATGTTGTCGTTTGGTTGACTGTTATTTTGGAGGGTTTTCTTTTTTTCTATAAAGAGGAGCTGAAAATAACCATGTGCAGGAATTGTCTTTTCCACAGGCACATGCAGTTTGGCTTGTTATCTCAGTATTTGACTTTTAATTATGGAAGCTTCTTTATCATTAATACTTCTACTGTTTCTTGGTTATTCTAAGAGGAGATTCAACTGTTCTCTAAGTTTAGAAATCAGTTTGGTGCGTCATGTTTTTTGCAAACTAATTATCTAAACAACTTCAGTTTTCAAATCTGGCTTGAAAAGAAATTAGACATAGTGTCTCCATCACAGGAATACCTGTTTTGTTTTGGTTTTTTGTTTTTGGTTTTGTTTTGGTTTTTGGTTTTTTTACTGAGAAGACATGACAGTGTGGTCGTTTACAAGGAAAAACTGGAATTTTATGATACTTGAAATGTTATTAAAAGTTTCTAATTATCTAAGAAATACCTAGATGAATTTCTTGAAAAGGAGTATCTCAAATAAAGCTTGTCTACATGTTTTTGGCTATTTCTAAAAGGAAGCAAGAAAATATTTCAGCAAGAAAATGTGCTTTTAAAACAGAAGTTGCCAATAGTAGTAAGGGGACTGATTTCCTTATTTTTCTTTGCTGCCATTTCCTGTATCTCCCGCCTATCCCTAGCCCTCCGGGATGTTATCTCTAGGTAGTTGTGAGATGCTCTGAAAACAACAAAACCCAGGGCTGAGGATGGACCCAGTGACCAGGACACTTGCCTAGAGAGCCCAGAGCCCTGACTCTGATCCCCAGTGCCCTATAAACTGGATGTGGTGGAACACACTTACAATGCTAGCACTTGCAAGATGGGAAGCAGAAGCATCAGAGGTTCAAGGTCATCCTTGGCTGTCTAGTCAGTTTACAGTCAGCCTGCAGTACAGGAGACCCTATTGAAAAAGAGAAAGAAAGATTGGAGAGGGCAGGTGAGGAGAGATGAGGGGAGCAGGAAGAGAAACAAAAGGGCATCACAGAAAACAGGCTGATTGCGGCTCTTCATGATTGCGGCTCTTCATGATCACTCGCAACATCGCAAGTGTTAGTAAAATCAGCCCAGCCTGTCAGAATACATTGCCTTCTAAATAAGAGTTCTATATTGGGTGTGGGGGGGGGAGGCTCTGTGGTAGGGGGGGCGGAGAAGATCTTATCCACATCCCAAGATTCATCCCAAGGCTTCCCTGCTTCAGCTCTTTACAGCACTATAATATCTCAGCAGTGAGTGGAGAAGTCCTTAGGAAGAGGGCGGGGGAGTGGTGGGCATGGATTTGTCTTGGGGGTCTTTCTAGGGCTCAAAGTGTTATTTTATGGGGTCCTGACCATAAACCCATGGAAAACTGCTGTGACAAAAATCGTCGTGTGCAAACAGAACGATATGGGTGCCGGTGAGCCTGTGGATGCTTACTGTCCTGGACATCCACACCAAAGCGCTGGGATCGAATTCAAACACTGCCGACACATTAACTCTTTTAAACTCTCCTAAGGGCTAAAGACTTAGGGCTGGAGAAATGGCTCAGTGGTTAAGAGCACTGGCTGCTCTTCCAGAGTTCCTGAGTTCAATTCCCAGCAACCACATGGTGGCTCACAACCATCTGTAATGGGATCCAATGCCCTCTTCTGGTGTATCTGAAGACAACTACAGTGTACTCATATGCATAAAATAATTAAATAAATTTTTTTTTTTTTTAAAAAGAGCTGGAGCCACTTTGGTAGCATGTAGCACCTGGTGTTCTGAGAGAAAGGGAGATGTCCTACATTGTGGTTGTAAGGAAAAGTGAGTGTAGATATGGACAACAAAGCAGTCTCGCCATGGCCTATGCCCCTGACTCAGTTTCTTTCTAACAGTTTTCTTTATTTTTTAAAAGAAGTTGTATTAATAGTAGCTATTAATCCCTGAGCACACACTGAATGCTTAGTGTTAGTATGTGCTTTCCCTTTGATACTTGATCATCCTCACAGCCTTATGATAGGGCTCTTGTCATTTTAAAGATCTAGAAATAAGTTCAGAAAGATGAAATAATTTACGTTTATCAGTTGCCTTCAAATAGAGACCTTAAATTATTGTAGTGAGTCCCACTATTTTTTGGTTTTTGTTTTTTTGTTTTTTGTTTTTTGGTTTTTTGGTTTTTTTTTTTCTTTTTTTCGAGACAGGGTTTCTCTGTGTAGCCCTGGCTGTCCTGGAACTCACTCTGTAGACCAGGCTGGCCTTGAACTCAGAAATCCGCCTGCCTCTGCCTCCCAAGTGCTGAGATTAAAGGCGTGCACCACCACCGCCCGGCGCAAGTCCCACTATTTTTAAGTGAAATGAAAGAAAATAATCTGAAATCTGAAGATCAATAAACACGTGAAAAGATAAAAATGCTTATTCATACCCCTAGTGAATGACCAGTGCCCACTCACCAGACTGCCAATGAATGTAGTAGTTACAGAAAAATAGAAAGACTGGATATGGTGGTACAAGTCTATAATCCCAGCTATATAGGTGGAGGCCAACCTGGGCTACATGACATATCCAAATGTGTCCAATGTCTCCAGAGCCAAAGAAGCACAAAACAAATGTATGGTAGAACACTATTACTTAGGAGCACTTGGAAGGGGGAAGCAAGAAGATCAGAGGTTCAAGGCCAGCCTCGGCTTTATAGCCAGTGTGAGGCCAGGTGGGGTATATCAGATGTTGCCTCAAAGAAAGACAAAGAAAATAGGAGGCATGTGTTAGTGTGGGTTGGAAAGTTTTCCCTCCCCCGACTTTTTTTTTTTTTTTTACAATCTTTGATCCAGAAATTTTCCATCTAGATGTGTGCCATTGAGAGGCTCCTGCAGCCGTGTTTAGGGAGGAAGAAACTGGGCTTCGAAAAGAAAAACAAACTACATTTCATCAGTAGTAAACTGGATGGACAGAAAAACTATGATATATATTTGTTTATAAAATTACATATCGCAAAGGAAATGGGGAGAAATTTATTGATATGGACGTGATATTTACCAAAAGGAGTGAGATGTCATATTTCATTTATCTAAAGAACAAAAATCCTGCCAAGATAATCTGTATTGCTTATGAATACAAGGAAGGCAACAGAATAGAGAAAACAAAATAAAATAAAATAATAAAGGTGGTGATTTCCTCAGGTGACTCGGGAGACAGACAGGACTAAAGAGCCACAGGTTCCTGAAACTGTTGTATTGCTTAACCAGGGATGTGGTTACGGAGTGTTTCTGATCATTTCGGGTGCATATATGTAGTTTATATAGTTACAGGCCAAATAAATTCCAGAAAAATATAAAAGGGAATATAAAAGAAGCAAATAATTAAAAGCATAATTTATTCATATACATGTACATCAACAGTAGTCTTTTCTGGAATAATAGGCCCAATTTGCATACATTTCTGAAGTAGTAAGTCTTGTCTCTTCTTGGGATTCTTGCTTTCTTGACATATTTCTTGACATATATTCCCTTAATGTTCTTGTCCCCTGGTATAGTGACCTGTTACACTTTGGTCCTTGCTGGTCTAGTTTTCTTAGATGGCTTGGAAAAAAAAAAAGGAATATGTACCTAAGAACACCAAGTATTGTATCACTGTGTACATGTGTGCATGCATGTGTATTGGGTTATAACAATAACAAAAAAATTATTTCTTGGTAGTACTCTAAAACTAATTGAAACTGTGCTGAAGAGATGGCTCAGCAGTTAAGAACATGTGCCTCTCTTGCTGAGAACCCTAGTTTGGTTCCCAGCACCCATAATGGGAAGCTCATAACTACCTGTAATGCTGACTCCAGGGGATCTGATGAAATCCTCTTCTAGCCTCTGTAGGCATCTATACTCAAGTGCGCCTGCGTGTGCTCGAGCATGAGAGCACACACACACACACACCTTAAAATAAATAAATCTCAAAGAAAGCAAGAAAGAAAGAAGGAAGGAAGGAAGGAAGGAAGGAAAAAAAAGAAAAAACCACTACCCTCAATCCCATTGTTAGTAAATAGTATTCTATGATCTATCTCTCAGTCTTTGAGGGTGATGGGCTGCCTGCATTTGGAAGAATATGTTATCTGTCTTGTAGGAAGGCCCTTCCTTCCTCCTGAATCCAGTCTAGGCTCCCTTTTACTTCCTCTTGAGGAAGGTACTGCACTCATGCGAGTATTGAGTTTTCTTCCTTCCCAATGCTACAAGAATTCTGTTGCTGCTCATTTTCTTTCTTATATCTTTAAGCCTTCCTTGAGTTTATAAACATGTTGGAATAAATCCCAGTATTTGAATGAAAATCTGTCAACCCTATGCTGTCCTCTAACTACTACTCAGCTACTTCTTGCCACTCAAGGAACTCCTTCAAAGAGTTGCCTATAGAAACTGGACTTCTGTCTTCCCATTACTGTTTCACACTCAGATCCAGCCTTGTGCTGTTCCGGTACTGTTCTTAGCTATGTCACCAACGAATTCCGTGCTTGTAAACAGTGGGCTTGTAAACCTCTATCCCACTGACTTGGTGGCAGCTTTTGGTCCAGGTGGCAGCAGCCCACCTTGGAACAAGTTCTTCTTCTGGTTTCTGTTACTCTACCTGTTTTCCTTCTACATTGGCTGTGTCTCAGTTTCCTTTGCCAATTCCCCAGCTCTACATGTGGGAGTATTCTGGGATTGTACCCTTTAGGCTGATTGTGCTTTATTTTGGTCACCCATGGGGACATCCTTACCTTATAGGTTTATTTCTCATCGGTTTGGGGGCATCTTTTAATATATAGTTCTTACCTTCTTTGCCTTTCACCCCTTGGAATTTATTTTTTGAAGAACAAACATTTACACATAGCACTTCTTAGAGCACACTTTGTCCCTCAGGTTCTTAGCTTCCACCTCCATCCTTTGCATACACTATGAGCTGATACCTGAGGTTAGCTTTATCCGATATGATTCTGATTCTTCTCCATTCTTCCCTCCAACATACTTCCTTCGGCTGCCTATTCTCCCCCATCCATTGGTGGGTAGAGCATCTGGATGTTTTGGGGAAACTTTTACTACTGCTAACTCTCTGTGCTTGGAGCCATTAATTAAAAACCACGTGGTTGATGAACCGTAGTGATTGGTTTGTGTTAACTTAACACAAATCTAGACACACCTGGAAAGAAGGAACCTCAAAACTGAGAAATTGCCTCCATCAGATGGGCCTTTGAGTATGTCTGTGGGCATTTTATTGATTACTAGCTGAAGTAGAAGGGTCCTCATCCATAGTGGACAATGTTCGGGCCTGGTCTGTCTGAGAAAGGTAGCTGAGCAGGTCAGGGGAACAAACCTGTGAGCAAGCATTCCTCGGTGGCTTCTACCAGAAGCCTTGAGTTCCTGGGTGAATGTCTGTGACCTGTATGTAAGCTGATATGAACTCTTACCTCTCACGTTGCTTTTGGTCACAATGGCAGAAAGCATGCTGGGTTATATCCACAATATAACCAGGCCTTCCTCCTCTATTACTAACAACATTAGATGAAGAAAAGTTTTTCCTCTCCTCATATTTGGTGATATAAGAGATGAAGCCAACCGGTTTGTTTGCTTCTTAACATTTTTTTTTTTTAAATAATGAATTGGTTTTCAGACAGCCTGCAAAGATGATTGATTTCATTGTATCTTCATGGCCATGGATTTTAATAATTTAGTCTCATAATCTATTGAAGAGTTATTTTTTTCATGTTCCAATTATCTCCTTGCCCAGTGGTTCAGGAATTCTGACTAAACAATCTTGTAGATTCAGTACCCCATGCTGTTCCAGTTTCTATTGTTCTGCACAAAAAGCTGTGCTCCAAACTGGTTGGTTTCTTATCTTCTATCACCGTGCAGTTTGATTTGTTACAGACTCCAGCGTCTGTATAAATCCCTTATCGCTCTTAGAGCAAATTACCATAAAGTTACAGGCTCATGCACTATGGTGTACTCAGTTTTGGATATCTGACATCAGAATTGGATCTGCAACCTAAAATCAGGCTGTGAGCAGGGCAATGCTGTTCTCTGGGGCTCAAGGCAGAATCTGTCATTTTGAGTTTCTAGAGCCTGCTCATCATCTTTAGTTTGGGGTCTCCTTCATTTGTCTTCAAACCAGAGGTGACAGGTTTATCTTCTGCCTCTTTCTCTTCTACTAGTAAGGATTCTTGCAATGGCTATGAGCTAACACTAGTGAGGATAATCTCTTTACTTCAAGGTCAGGTGATTGGTAATCCTGCTGTCATTTGCTGTGTAACTCAGCCACAGATCCCAGGGAAACAGGATGTTTGGAGTCATTATCTGCCTGTCACAAGGTGTTTGATGCAGTGCAGTCTATTACTAGTTGGGGTCACAGTTATCTCAAAGCTCAGCTTGGCTAGATGGTCAAGAAGACTCCCTGACACTATTGGCAGAAGATGCTGTCTGTTGGCTAGGAGATCATCTGCCCTGGACCCTGGGCCATTTACACGTGCTCTCCATATGTGCTGGGTTCCAAGAAGAAACAGAGACGCAGATATGTTAAAGCTCTGAGGCCTGTGAGGTGTAGTTGGAACTGGTCTGTCTCCATTCCTCAGTCACTACAGTGTTCTCCAAGATGCAAAGGGACTGAGAAATGAACTCCCTTTATCCATAATATATGGCAATGGCTTCCCTCCATTGTAGAAGAGTAATGTGAATTGCAAGATATTTTACCGCCATGTTTCAACATTTTGTCACATTTGTCACCAGGCATATCAGAACAAGCCAGAGTCCTTTACACTTTCTCTTCTGACCTAGAGTCAAAATTTTCTCTAACAAGCTCAGGGTCTCATTGGTAGGAAATAGTATGTCAATTTGGATCCTGAGGTTCCCATACTGCTCAGGGTTGACCTATTCTAGGCCCTTTCTAGGAGCATATATTCTGGAATATATATTCACATGTAAGCATTTACATCCACATATGCATACAGATATACACTAAACAGGCCCATAAGATCACATATATTATTAGTCCATTCTATTATTGTTTCTCATTTAAATTCCATGGTGTGTTGCTTCATGTCTTCCGCTTTCAAATGTATTTTCTTTTTTCCTTATGGATGATTTGGATGCTCCTTGACAAGAAGTTAAAATATGACATCATTCCTCATTGTATTATCCCACATTTTATGCACAAAACAGACAAGATAAAATGCCAACATGACAGCCACAAGTTCTTCAGCTGAGTACATCATACTCTTTCTTCTTTTGTTATACATCCATTATATTTTTATGCTGGGAATTATGTAAATATTATACATTCCTCATTAGCTAAGTTCTTTTCTAAATTTTTTTCTTTGCAAATTCATTTGTAAACACAATGGCATATGATCCTATAGCCCTTCATTTCCTTCTCCAGCTCCACACCTAACTCTCTCAGCCTCACATATGTCAGTCATCCAACTTCATGTCCTCTCTTTTTACTAAATAACCTACCAAGGGGCTGGAGAGGTGTCTCAGAACTGGCTGTACTTCCATAGAACCCAGGTTGAAACCCAACTTCTGCTTAGCAGTTCACAACTTTCTATCTGTAACTCCAGTTCCAGGGGCTCTCTCTGATTCCCTCTTCTGGCTTTTGAGGGCACCAGGCACACAAGTGGTGCACAGATATACATGCAGGCAAGACATCCATACACATAAAATACAATTTTAAAAAAATTATAAAAAATAACTCATTAAGTCCAATTAACCTTGACCATATACGTGATGAGTATGGAGCCATTCTCTGGAGAAATCTATCAGAGGCCCCTCAGAAAAGAGTAGGTCTCCCTTGACAGCCAACAGCGACTCAGTTAGGGCTGGAAAACCATGAGAGCCTCTTCCATCTATGCTAGAGTTTTGGCTGACTTGACCTTGTCCATACAACAACACAACAACACAACAACAGCAACTGTGAGTTTGTGAGTGCAGTGGCTGAACAGACGACAGCACCCACAGCCCTCCCTATTCTCCAGCTCTTTCTTTCCTCCTCCTCTTCTGCAGTGTTCCATGAGCTTAGGCACAGAGGTTGACGAAGTATTCTGTTTAGGCCAAATGCAGTCACTTATTCTCAACTCTGTGGCCAGTTCTGCATCATAGCCTTGACCGCTGCCCTCTGCAAAAGGAAGCTTCTAGGACCAAGGCTGAGAGCATCCCGGCCTACAAGTACAAACATGAACGTTCGGAAGGCCACCTGGCAACATGGCCATTGAACAAAGCAGCAAAGGAAAATCTACCCAGGGCTGGACCTCCACCTACATCTCACTTTGTAAGCCAGCATCTTTTGCTGATTTCAGTGGGCGCCATATTAGCTTTCCATTTGTCATTCTGGTGGGCGTGTCCTGTTCTAGGGAAGATGCCTTGGTAGTTGCTTGTGGAAACTGTGTTTTCACTGTGTTAATAACTCTGTGTTGGAGGCCTTTATAGTTGCAAATCGGTTTTCCCAGGGAATAAAATGCCATATTTACATTTTTTCCCTTAGCATAAATGTCAGGAGACCGGTTGTAAACGGTTTTCTTTCCCTGACAATTTACTTCATCTTTTTTGCCTGACTGCACAAAGCATTTCTCTGCTTTCCTTATGATGTAATAGTCCCTGGATTCCTGCTGATGCCAGGACCTTGGCTGGCCACAGTCAGCAAAAGCAGCTCCCTCTTATGCCACAGATTCAAATGTATTACATGGATTGCTTATAAATTATACTTCTTTAGTATTTGTTGTATTATTAAATTTTTGTTTTTCCTTCCTCCCTGGGTTTTCTCACTGTCTCCTCGGTTCTTTGATCTCATTTCTTGATGTATATTCAAGTTTAAGAAATTTCTTGCTTGGAAATAGTTTCAACGCTGCAGAAAAAGCTCAAAACCAAGAAGTAATGCCTTTAGCTGAGGGTCACGCACTGTTTAACATTCAAAGTGATTTATCACTTTTGTGTTCTTATTACACCTATGTGTGGACACACACATATCCACACATATCCACATACATACACACATACATACACATGCACACAAATGTACACATATTCATGTACACACATTCTATTCTCTTTCTCTGTCAGTTTTCTGTGTCTGTCTCTCTCCCACACAGACACAAATGCACACACAAATACACACATACACACAGACGCTTTTTCCTTACCATTTGAGAGTAAGTTGTCTGTCCTATCAGTCTATGTCTTCTTACTAAGGGTAAGAGTGCTAGCTTTTCTAAGACAGAAGAGCCAAATAGAGTGAAATGTATCGCTGCTCTAATACCTTCCATTCTAGTCTCCATGTTTCTGCTTTGTCCTCTGATATATTTACAGCATTTGTAACATCTCCCCTCACATCAGGACCCAGTCAGAAATTGGCCATTGATTTTCATTGCTGGCCCTTTAAGTTCCTTTAATCCGGTCCATCTCGGTAGCTTTGTTTTTTAGGATATTGGATTTTTATTTGTGGTAAATATACGTAGGTTACTGCATTAGCTGATTGTAAATGTGCACTTGAGCAGCACTGGGTTCCTTCAACTCCAACACGGCCGCCATTCCTCTCTAGAACTGTGTCATTTCATCCTGAAACTCTGTAGGCTCTAACCAAACCCACCTTCCTTCCTCCTTCAGCCACTGGCAGCCACTACTCTAGTCTTTATCCTCATGAATTTGTGTACTGTAAGTACACCAGGCAAGTGGGATTATGCATAATTTATTTGTGGGAGGAAGGTATCTGGCTGGCTTATTTTAGTCACCACAATGCCTTCATGGTCCATCTGTATAATTCATGAATCTGAATTATATTCTTTTTAAAGGCAGAATAATGTTTTGTTGCATGTATATTATATTTTGTATAGAACTATTATAAATATTGATGTATAGCTAGTTTAAATCCCTGCATTCAATTTGTTTGAAAGTATACTTGTGAGGGGGGTATTGATCGATGATGTAACATTTCTGCATTTAATGTTAGAGGAATTTACCTGCCTCTTTCCCACAGTGCCCTCACCATGTACATTCCCACCAGCGATATGCAGACGCTCCAATTTCTCCATGTCGTTTGCAGCACGTGTTATTCTACACCCCCATTCCCCTTTTACACAATAGCCATCCTGGTGGGTGTTCATTGGTGTACTGATGGTTCATTATGATTTCAACTGCATTTCCCTGATAAATGGCACAGTGATCTTTTCAATGCATCTTGCCCATTTGTAAGTCTTCTTTGAATAAATACATATTCAAGTCATCTGCACATTTTTGAGGTGGGTTACTTGTTTATCATTATTGTCCTCAATAGTAGAAGATATTTCCATATTCTGGACGTGAATCCTTTGTTAAATAAATGGTCTGCAAGTATTTTCTCCAGTTCTTTGGAGCTTAGATTTTTACTCTGTTGATGGTAATCTTCCCTCTGTCTCTCCCTCCCTCCCTCCCTTCACCCACCCACCTATCTATCCTGCTCTTCCTCTTTTTCTCTCTTACCTCTTTAATTGCCTATGCTTTTTGTGCCACATGCAAGAATTACCAAATTCAGTGCCGCAATGCTTTCCCCCTGTTTTCTTCTAAGGGTTTTATAGTTTTAGGCTGTTTATAACTTTACTCCATTTAGACTGGGTTTCTTACATACTATAAAATGAGACTGCAGTTAACATGGGATGATCCAGTTTTCCCAGAATTGCTTGTTGAAAACATCCTTATTCCACTGCTTTGTCTTAGCTCCCTTGTGTAAAGCCACTTGAGCAGACATGTGAGGAGGATTTTTCCCCAGGCTAATTCCATATTCTGTTTCACTTGTCTCCTGTGTGTCCATCTCATGAGCGATAGACACGCCAGCATCACCGTGTTTGATTGCTGTAACTTTGTGCTGTGTTTGGGGATCAGGAAATGTGAGACCTTCCAACTTTGTTCATTTTAAGGTTATTTTGACTATTTGGGATCCACTGATAATCACTATGAGATTCAGGATGAATTGATTTCTACTTCTGCAACAACAACAAGAATGCCACTAGAATTTTTATAAGAGTTACACTAAAGCTGTAGATCATGTGTAGTGTGGCTATAATATTATGCCTTCCAGTTAAAGAACATGAGGTATTAGTCCATTTGTTTGCAACTTTTCTTTTACTTCTCTCAATGGTGTTTTGTAGCTGTTTTCCTTTCCTTACTTGCTCTGTGACAAGTTTTACTATTTATTGGCCTGCAAGTGGCCATGTAACATAAGCTGGCCTGAAACTCTCAATCCTTTTGCTTCAGCCCCCTAAACACTGGGATGACAGGTGTCACCATGTCCAGCATCAGTTCATAGTTTTTATCATAAATCTTACAATAAAAGTCTTTCACCTTCTTGACCAAGTTAATTCCTAAGTGTTTACTCTTTACATTCCATTGTAAATAAAAAGATTGTCTTGATTTTCTTTTCAGACTGTACACTTTTGGTATAGAAACACAGCTGAGTTTTGCGTAGTGACTTTGTACCTTGGCACTTCACTGAATTCATTTAAGATTTACAATGAGATGGATTTTAGTGGGACCATTGAATTCATTTCTTATTTCTGATGAGGCAGTGTTTTGTGAGATCACAGCCTTGTAGCATCTTCGAATGGAACCATCTTATTTATTCCATCTGGACTTATGCCTTTATTTCTTTTTCATGCTTAATCAGTGTGTCTAGAAACTCTAATACCTTGTTGCACTGAAGTAGAGAGAGAGAGTACCTTGTTCCATCCCTGATCTTACAGCTAGCTAAAACTGTTAGTTGTTTACCACCGAGGATAATGCTAGAGTGTTTTCCACATATCACCTTTAGTATGTTGTAGAAGTTTCTTACTAGTCTTACTTTGTTTTTTTTTATTATTATTATTATAAAACAACATTGAATTTTGTCAAATGCTATTTCTGCATCAATTTATTTATCTTCTTTTTTCTAAAATATGACGTATTATATTGTTTTCTATATCCAAGAAGAGAACCCACATTTGATGGCTTACAACACTTAACATACTGATGAATTCAGTTACTAGTTTTTTTTTTTTTTTTTTTTTTTTTTTTTTAAACAAGAAACATCATCTTTAAAACGTTCATTTGGTTGGGGGCAATCTTCATTTTTTTATTTTCAAATTGTTTAGTTTTACCCTACCTCCATTTCCTGGAAACTCCATCGGAATCCTATGAACCCAACCTTGCCCATCCCTGTGGCCCTCTCAGCTCTCAGTTATAGCCCACCCAATTCCTTTTTATCAGCTCCCATACCTGGAAATAATTTCTACCTGGGATCCCCAGTGACCAAACAGGGTTATGACTCCATTATGTGATTTTTTTACCCTCCTACCTGTCCTCCATCACTACCTCACCTGTCTTACCCTCAGCCTTACACTTTAGATTCCATTGTAAATGGGAATAGCAACTTCTTGCTGGTGGCTCTCCTCCCACACTACATCCATTCCCTGGGGACTGTGTCAGAACTTATTTATTCTCTCTCTCTCTCTCTCTCTCTCTCTCTCTCTCTCTCTCTCTCTCTCTCTCTTTGTGTGTGTGTGTGTGTGTGTGATATTTTATTTTTTTTAAAATTATTCTCTCATATATTACTTCCCAACTGTAGTTTCCCCTCCTTCCCCATCTCCAGTCTCTCTCTATCACCCCATTCCCCCAGATGCAATCCCCTTCACCCCTCAGAAAAGAGCAGGCTTCCTAGGAACGTCAACTAAACAGTACAAGCTACAATAAGATGAGGCACATACCATCACACCAAGGCTGAACAGGGCAACCCAGTAGGCGGAAAAAAGTTCCACGAGTAAGCAAAAGAGTCAGGGACAGCCCCTGCTCCCACTGTTAGGATTCTCACAAGAACACCAAGCTACTCAGCCATAACTTACATGTAGAAGACCTAGGTCAGACCCCTACAGGGTTTCTGATCTCTGCGAGTCCCCATAAGTCCCAGTCAGTTGATTCTATAGGCAATGTTCTTGTGTTCTTACGCCATCATGTTCTCTTGGTGTCCCTGGCACCAGTAGTTCCTCCCATCATTCCTCCCCCTGTTCCACAGAATTCCCCAAGCTCCCCCTAATGTTTGCCTGTGGTACTCAGCTGCTCCCATCTGTTGCTGGATCTGGTCTCTTTGATGACAATTCTGCTAGATCCCAGTCTCAGAACACTCTGAAGGCAGGAGAACTTGTAGGTCAAAAGTTTTGTGGCTGGGTTGATGTCCTAATCCTGCAGGCCTTGCCTGGTTATAGAAGATGGCCAGTTCAGGCTCCATGTTTGGCATTACTAGAAGTCTTTGCCAAAGTTATCCTTGGTGATTCCATGGAGTTTCCATTGTATTAGGTTCCCACCTAGACCCTTAAATGCACCCCTCATTCCAGTCATTCCATCCTCTCACTTAATCCCTCCTGTTCCCAACCTGACCAACCCCTAGTCCATCCTTAAACTATATTGTTTCTTTTTCCCAGGAAGATCTTTGCATCCTCACTTCAGTCCTCCTTCTTACTTAACCTCTCTGGGTCTGTGGACTGTAGCATGATTATCTTTTACTTTACAGCTAATATCCACTTATACATGAGTACATACCATGTTTGTCTTTATCTCACTCAGGATGATTTTTTTTTTCTACTTCCATCCATTTGCCTGCAAGTTTCATGATGCCATTGCTCTTAACAGCTAAATAATACTTCCTTGTATAAATGTACCACATTTTCTTGATCCACTCTTTGGTTGAGGGGATCTAAATTGCTTCTAGTTTCTGGATATTACAAATAAAGGCCCTGTAAACATACTTGAGAAAGTGTCTCTGTGGTATAGTGGGACATCTTTTGGGTATATGCTCAAGAGTGGTTGAGTCTTGAGATACAACTATTCATTCCCAATCTTCTGAGAAACCTCCAAATTGATTTCCAGAATGGTTGTACTAGTTTGTACTCCCACCAGCAGTGGAGGAATATTTCCTTGCTCCATATCCTCATTAGCGTGAGCTGTCACTTGTATTTTTGATCTTAGCCATCCCGACAGGTGTGAGATGGAATCTCAAGATCATTTTGATTTGCATTTCTCTGATAGCTACCGATGTTGAACATTTCTTTATGTGCTTCTCAACCATTTATGATCCTTTGTTGAGAATTCTGTTTAGATCTCTATCCCATTTTTTAACTGGATCATTTAGTTTGTTGATGTCTAGTTTCTTGAGTTCTTTATATATTTTGGATATCAGCCTTCTGTCAGATATGGTGTTGATGAACATCTTTTCCCATTCTGTAGGCTGCCATTTTGTCCTATTGATGGTGTCCTTTGCCTTACAGAAGCTTTTCCAGTTTCATAAGATCTCATTTATTAATTGTTGACCTTGATGCCTGCACTACTGATGTTCTGTTCAGAAGGTTCCTCTTGGTGCCAATGTGTTCAACTTTCTCTTCCATCAGGTTCAGTATATCTGGTTTTATGATGAGGTCTTTAATCCACTTGGACTTCAGTTTTGTGCTGGGTGCACAAATAGATCTATTTGCATTCTTCTACATGCTGACATCCAGTTAGACCAGCACCAGTTGTTGAAAATGGTTTCTTTTGTTTTTTTCATTCGCTTCTTTATAAAATGTCAGATGCCTATAGGTGTGTGGATTTATGCCTAGGTCTTTAATTCAATTCCACTGATCAATGTGTCTGTTTTTATGGTAATACCACGTGGTTTTCAGTACTATTACTCTTTAGTACAGCTTAAAATCAGGATAGTGATACCTCTGGAAGTTCTTTTATTGTTCAGGATTGTTTTAGCTATCCTGGGGTTTTTTTTATCTCTCCATATGAAGTTTGAGTGTTCTTCTTTTAAGGTCTGTAAAGAATTGTGTTGGAATTTTGGTGAGGATTACATTGCATCTGTAGACTGCTTTTGGTAGAATGATCGTTTTTACTATTTTATCCCACAGATCTATCAGTATGGGGGAATCTTTCTATCTTCTGATATTTCCTTCCATTTCCTTTTTCAAAGACTTGAAGTTTTTATCATACTGGTCTTTCATTTTTTTTGGCTATGTATTTTATAGTATTTGTAGCTATTGTGAAGGGTATTATTCCCATGATTTCTTTCTCACAAACTGTTTGTCATTTGTATATAGGAGGACTACTAATTTTTTTTTTTAGTTGATTTTGTATCCAGCCACTTCATTGAAGAAGGAGTCCTTGGTAGAATTTTTGGTGTTGCATCTGCAAATGGTGATACTTTGACTCCATTCTTTCCAATTTGTACCTTTTGATCTTTTATAGTTGTTTTATTGCTCTAACTAGAATTCCAAGTACTATATTTAATTGATATGGAAAGAGTGGACTGCCTAGTTTTGTTCCTGATTTTAGTGGAATTGCTTTGAGTTTCTTTCCATTTGATTTTGGCTATAGGCTTATAGTAAATTGCCTTTTTATGTTTAGATATGTCCCTTGCATAGCTGATCACTTCAAAAATTTTATTATGAAGAGATGTTGTATTTGTCAAAGGTTTTTTTCAGCATCTAACGAGATGATCATGTGTTTTCCCCCCAGTTTGTTTATATGACATATTGCATTGATGGATTCTTATATAAATGAAGCATCCCTGCATCTCTGGGATAAAGTCTACTTGATCATAGTGGATGATCTTTTTGATATGTTCTTGGATTTGGTTTGATAGTAATTTTTTAAACATCTTCTTTTACTTCTTTTTTTAAGAGATTTATTTATTTTATGTATATAAGTACACTGTTACTGTCTTCAAACACACCCAAAGGGGGCATCAGATCCCATTATGGATAGTTGTAACCCACCATGTGGTTGCTGAGAATTGAACTCGGACCTCTAGAAGAGCAGTTAGTGCTCTTAAGTACGGAGCCATCTCTCCAGCCTCCAGTTTGATAGTATTTTATTGAGTATTTTTACATCAATTTTCATGAGAGAAGTTGACCGGTCTGTATTCTCTTTCTTTGTTGAATCTTCGTGTGGTCTGGGTATCAGGGTGACTATGACCTCATGAAATTGGTTTGGCAATGTTCCTTTTGTTTCTATTTTGTGTAATAATTTGAGGAGTATTGGTATTAGCTCTTCTTTGAACGTCTGGTAGAATTCCATGCTAAAACCATCTGACCTTGGGCAGTTTTTAATGACTGCTTCTATTTCCTTATAGGTTTTAAAAAACTGTTTGCCTAATCTTAATTTAACTTTGGTAAGTGATGCACACTTATCCAATTGTCCATTTCTTTTAAGCTTTCCAACTTTGTGGAATACAGGTTTTGAAGTATGACATAATGATATTTCTTAGATTTCTTTAGTGTTTGTTGATATTTCCCCTGATTGTGTTAATCTGGATATTCTCTCTTTGTCTTTTTTAGTTAGTTTGGATAAAGTTTGTCAATTTTGTTTATTTTCTCAAAAAAAAAAAAAAACCTGTTTGTTTCATTGATTCTTTGTATTGTTCTCTTTGTTTCTATTTTATTGATTTCAGCCCTCAGTTTGATTATTTCCTACTGACTACTCTTCACGAGTATGCTTGCTTTTCTTTACTCTAGAACTTTCAGGTGTATTGTTAAGTTGCTAGTATGAAATCTCTCCAACTTCTCTATGAAGGCACTTATTACTATCAACTTCCTGTTAGTACTGCTTTCTTTGTGTCCCATAAGTTTAGGTATGCTGTTCCTTAATTTTCATTGACTCCCAGGAAGTCTTTCATTTCTTTCTTTCTTTATACCTTGACCCAGTAGGAAGTTGTTCAGTTTCCATGAGTTTGTAGGCTTTCTGTTGTTTCTATTGTTGCAATCCAGTTTTAATCTATGCTAGTCTGAGAGAAGACAGGGGCTGTTTTATCCTTTTATATCTGTTGAGACTTGCTTTATGACCAAGTATATTGCCAATTTTTGAGAATGATTCATGAGGCCATGAGAAGAAGGTATATTTTTTGTATTTGGTTCAAATGTTCTGTAGATATCTGTTAGGTCCATTTGATTCATAAAATCTGTTAGCTCCATTATTTCTCTGTTTAGCTTTTACTATGATTATTATTATTACCTGTCCATTGGTGATAGTGGGATTTGAAATCTCCCACGATTAATGTGTGAAGTTCAATGTGTAATTTAAGCTTTAGTAATATTTCATTTACAAATGTGGATGCCCTTGCATTTGGGGCATAGACATTAAAAATTGAAATGTCATCTTGGTGAATTTTCCTTTGATGAGTGTGAAATGTCCTTTCCCATCTCTTTTGCTTAATGTTGCTTTGAAGTCTATCATGTTATATATTAAAATAGCTACTCCAGCTTGTAGATTAATTGAATTATTTTTATCCCCATCTGGTTTCCAAATGAGTAAGACTCAGACTATGATTTATTTATTTAACTTTGCACAATTACTAGGGGATTAGCCCTAATCTTATTTCTATTCACTAGTCTGTTAATTCCCAGCCATGCTCCCCAAATACTTGCTGTTTGGGTCTTCAGAGGTTATTTCTGCTCCAGCAGTCTGTCCTGGGGAGGAGGGGGCATTTAACTCAGGCATGTCCTCCTGGGTTATCATGTCTAATGGAGACCTTCTGTTCTCTCTGTCTTCTTTCTCCTTTTCCATCCTTCTTGCGGTCCCTACCTGCAACTCACAGGCCAGAAACTCAAACATTGCCTGCTCTATTCTCCCCTGTAGTTGGTTGTAGCCATTTTTAATTAATTAATAATTTTCTATTGGGGAGCAAGGTTTACATAGTATCACTTGACATAAATGGGGATCTGTTCATGGAGGCAATCAGATCTTGGGGGTCAGTATTTAGCATTTGAATACATAGCAGCACCAGACCAACTTACTTCTGATTTCCATTTGCTCGGAAAATCTTTTTTCCAGTGCTTTATTCTGTGGTAATGTCTATCATTGATGTGACATGTATTTCTTGTATGCAGCAGAAGGATGGCTCTTGTTTTCATATCTGTATTATATCCTGTGTCATTGTATTGGGGAATTAAGTCCATTGATATTGAGAGATACTAATGACCAATGATTGTTGATTACTATTATTTTGTTGTGATGATGGTAGTGTGTGTGTGTGTGTGTGTGTGTGTGTGTTTATTTGTTTCCCTTCCTTGGGGTGAGAGTTTACTTATTGTCTGTGTTCTTGTGGGTGTAATTAACCTCCATGGGTTGGAGTTTTCCTTCTAGTACTTTCTATAGGGCTGTATTTATGGATAGATATTGTTTAAATTTGACTTTGTTGTGAAATATCTTGTTTTCTTTATCTATAGTGATTGACAGTTTTGGTGGGTATAGCAGGCTGACATACTTGGTCTCTTAGAGTCTACAAGAAATCTGTATAGGCTCTTCTGGCTTTTAGGGCCTCCATTGAGAAGACAGGTATAATTCTAATAGGTATGGCTTTATACGTTACTTGGCCTTTTCTTTTTGCATCTTTTAATATTCTTTCTTTATTTTGCATGTTTAATGTTTTGATTATTATGTGGCATAGGGACTTTCTTTTCTGGTCTCATCTATATGGTGTTCTGTAAACTTCTTTTATCATTATAGGCATGCCCTTCTTTAGAATAGAACATTTTTCTTTTATAATTTTGTTAAATGTTTTTGGGGAATTTTAAGCTGGGAATCTTCTCCTTTTTCGATTCCTATTATACTTAGGTTTGGGCTTTTCATAGTGGGTCAGATTTCCTGGGTGTTTTGTGTTAGGAATTTTTTAGATTTAATGTTTTAATATTTGATTGATGACTCTATTGCTACTATCCTAGCTTCAATTTCTGAAATTCTCTCTTCTATCTCTTATGTTCTGTTGTGATGCTTCTATCTGTAGTTCCTGTTTGCTTACATAGATTTTTCCATTTCCAGGATTCCCTCAGTTTGGGTTTTCTTTATTTCTTCTTTGTCCATTTTCAGGTTTGAACAATTTCTTTCACTTGTTTGTTTTTCTTTGGCTTTCTTGGCATTCTTTAAGGGATTTATTGATTTCCTTCAATTTTTTGTTTCTGTTTTCATAGATTTCTTAAAGAGATGTATTCATTTCCTCTTTAAGGAGTTCCATCATCTTTATAAAGTTGGTTTTAAGGTCTTTTTCTTGTGCTTCAGCTGGATTGGAATATTCAGGTCTTGCTGTCATAATAACTGGTCTTTTGGTGGCCATGTTAGTCGATTGCAGTCTTAGCATGTCATTTAAACATCTGGCTTTGGGATGATTATAGTTCTATGTGATGATTTCTGAGTTTGTCTTTGTTGGATAAGTATTTTGTTCCTTGGTTTTGTTTCCTCTTTGGTTTTCCGTTCTTTGTGGCCTGTGATTTCTGGCTGCTGGTGTGACCTCTGATCAAGCAGGAGGGTCTCTCTCCAGGTTGGTGGCTGGACTTCTGGTGGTTAGCTTGGCCTTTGGTACAGCAGATGGTCCCTGTTCTTCTGACTGGTGTGGCCTGTACCTGAGCAGGGGAAGTCTACTGGAGTTGGGGGCAGGAGAACAGCTGTTGGGTGTGCCATGGTGTGTGTGTGTGTGTGTGTGTGTGTATGTTGTGTGTGTGTCTTTGGGAACCAAGTCTAGGGAGTGAAGAAGTTCTGGCAGGCAGGTCATTTACCTATTCTTCTCATTGGAATTTTATTGTAGCTGTTACTTCTGGCTTAGTCTTCTTTTTAGAATTATATTTCTTCTGTTTATAATAACTTCCAAGTTATTTTTAGCTAATTTCTTAATTCTGATTAATGTTCATTCATATCCCCTTTAATTTTTTTAGTACTTTTTAAAGTTTAGTTGATGGTTTTGTTTTTGTTTTGTCATCCCTTTTATTCTTGTAATGTCTTCCTGGTACACATTCATTATTCTAAGTGTTATTCTGTGTCTTGACTTGTTCCCTAGTGTTCAGTTTTAAGACTTGATTCCTTTTTGTCTTTACTTATCTTGGTATTGACTCTCCTTTACCTTCTTGAAGTAGTTATAGTTATAGTTGGTTATAGTTATAGCTATAAATAGTTATAGTTATAGCTATAGATAGTTATGGTTATAGTTGTAGTTGCAGCTGTAGCTGTAGTTGTAGTTATAGTTACAGTTATATAGTTATGGATTAATATAGTTCTAATGTCATGGCTCCAGACCTCTCTCTTTAGACTTCCTGTACAATTTTCAAAACCCTTGGCAGGTATTTTCCTGGAGTGTGTACTCCCTACTTTTAGCTAGACAAACTTTCCTTCTTTAACTTGTCTTGTTTTTGTATTGTCCAGTTTGCAGGGATTTTTTTTCAATTGCTCCTTGCTTGAAACTTTGCTCTGGGACATGTTCCAAGTGTTTTGGCTCATGGGTCCCACTCATCTGTGGCTCCTCCAGACTTTACTGCAAGACAGGACACTCAATCATCAGCAGATACTGTGAAACTCCTTCTACCTCCAGAAGTCACCAGTACCTTTGGCTATTTTAGAGGGTCACACGTCCCTCTAATGAGCTTATGCCTTCCTCTGGCATCACAGAAGTATCAACACAGCTAAAGGTGCCAAAGGTTTCCTTACCCACTTATTTTGTCATTGATGGCAAGTCATTGTCAATTAATTTTCAAGATCATTGACACGGGGCCTTGACTCCTCTCCATTTTCTATGTTCTTAAGTTGAGGATTTTTTAAAAGCTGCAGCCATCTTCCTATCATCTCTCAAAGCTAACTCTTAAATGTAAATGTCTTACTTCCACAGAACCTTCTCCTCCCTCAGATCTACTCCATTTCAGTGATGATACCATCATCTACTACATCACGCTGACATTAAAGCTAGTCATCTGTTGTATTACCTTGTTTCTCTCTCACCCAGCATGTAGCCCATCAAGCCTTTCTTGGACCCGAATTGAAATCATCTCACTGATAGATGGTATTTGCCCCTCCCCCCAAATTCTCACAATCAAAAAATATCTCACATCATACATCCATGTCCTAGAATGAGAGGCTCAGTTTCCATAGTAGCTTATGATTAGTGTCTGATTATCTCTCTACATTAATTTAGGACTTCATAAAACACCTACATGATAAAGTGAGGATGAATTTTTGATAGGACCAATTGAAGCTCTCAGCTTTGGTGGATAATAATTCTCTGGTCTGCAGTACCTATTGCTCAGGTCAGCGGGTGCAAGCAAAGGTTTGTAGGACTAGCAGAGGAACAGTGAGCCTTCCCTGGAGCAGTCTTCTGCTATAAGTTGAGCATCTTTCCTGTTTGGAAAGCCCTAAACACTGACTCTGTGACTTCCTAGAAATTCTAGAAACTATTTCCCACTCTTTTAAAAGATTACCTTTCTACTTAAAGGAACTTGAGTGGGTTTCCTTGTTTCCTACTATCAATGTATTGAACCTAGGATCTTTTTCCAGTGTTGCGAACATACTAACCACAACTTTGTGCTCTCTGTGGATAATCCCTCCATCCTGATAGTTCATCTACTCAGCTACCATTTTCCCTCTCTGCACAAAACAGACGGGAACATCTAGTTCTTCTGAGCATTGCTGTAATTGTTTAATGCTGATTTTCATAGCAGTAATTTCCACTCTAAGAAGAACCAACTGTAAGATCATTTTATTCTGCACTAAAGAGCACAGAGCACTTCCCGGTATCGAAAGTTCTATTATTAGTGTATATAGTCCTAATGAGGTATAAGTCAGAACCAGCGCGACTTCTATCTGCTGTGTGGATAGTTCTCCCTCATGGGTTCATACTTTCTTGGATTTTATGTCAGGCTCACTAAAACAGCTATTCGTTTCTTTTACTCAGAGGCAAAACATAAAACCTATTAAAATAAAGACAAGTTTAAGAAAGTTTGAGAAAGACTGGAAACATTTTGCCAAATTAAGTGATAGAAGAAAATTCATGAAACAGTCATTTGAAAAGACCTCCATAAAAACCCAGAAATAATAACTTTTTGGCCAACCTAGAGAAAAAGACCTAACATTCTACTGTTTCTGACATCTGATGTGTTTGTGTGGAAGGATGACTTCATGACTCTCGATGCATCTGAGGATGCATGCTGAACAGATGACTGCGGAACACTGCAGAGTCCCCAGGGGCAGTTCACCAGATCTAAGATAGTAAGCAGGGAGTGAGTTCCCCCTTCAGTCATAACACAGGACAGCAGTGTAGCCACTGTGTGACTCTGTAGAATCAAAGGCATCTTTCAGTCCTGAGGAAGAAACAGAACATCAACCTTAGCTACTTGATACTTTTTAATCTCCAGAAAGATGATTTGAAACTTTCACATTAAACCTTCTAAACTAATAAATATTTCTATTTACCACCAACACTAGTTATGTCCGAGCTGATTCATCTGTCTATTTAAATTCATCCATTTTTGTTTCCATTTTAACTATTTTGTTTTTAGTTTTTTGAAGTTGATTGGTGCCATTTTTTTTTCTGTTTAAAAATGTAATGTATTTTTTCAGATTTTTGTCACTTATAAGTTTTGTCAACTCCAAGTTCTGATTTTGTGTCACTTTGTGGGCATTATTTCTTTCTGAATCCTTGAAAATTCGAGGTTGTCGGTTAAATGCGTTGTCAAGGGCATGTGGGAGGAGCTTGTGGGCTCACACTGGGTCCGGCATCCACTAGATCTGTGTTTACTTCTTGTTTCTCATCTCTGAGGACCAGGGCCTTCGGGCCATATTTAGCTGTGTGGGCCATAGGCTTACCCTCAAATGCTCCCCAGATTGTATTCTCTGGCCTGGCCAGAGTTTTAGCTGCCGGTGTTTCCCAATCGTGTCGTTAACTAGGGGAAGCCACCAGAGCACTGGTAACTACACAGGCAGAAGGCTGGTCCTCATCCATTCGTGACATTGGAAGTCTTATCACCCTGACAGAAAGATGCAGCTAAGAATGTTGTGTGGCCACTGCTGTGTTTTCAGGCTCTGTAACACATAACTGAGGGAGTGGTTTCAGAGGTTGATCTGCCCACTCACGTGGGGTCAGGGCCACCAAACCCAGTTAGTCCCAGTTGATGAGATCTGTTCCAATAGTGTAACTTTTACCATGTAGAACAAACCACCTGTCACCTGCACCTTTTTGCCTTGGCAGCATCCGTGGGCCCGCCCATCATTCACAGCTACCTCCAAGACTTCCTCTTGCCGCAGCCTGGGACTGGGGAAGACTGAACTCAGGCTGCCTGCGTCTCCTGACTGTTTCCTGTTCTCAGGACCCCAGGATAGTTCAGTTTTAGACAATAGCTTGTCATCTAAGGTGGGCCCCACCCCAACCTCGGGGAGGGGGAGAGAGAGAGAGACAGAGAGAGAGAGAGAGAATGAATATGGGATTACTCTCCACCGCTGACCCAGCTATAGGAGAACTACTGTTTTGCCAAAACCCGCACCCCTGGATTTGAGGCTTGTGGAGACTGGTGGCTTGTCCTGCAGGTAGGACTACTAGTCTCTTGTACCAGGATGGCCTGGCCTGCCTTTTGGAGGAATCTTTTGTTCCCTTCCCCACAAGGATACCACACAGCAGGCTCTGTGCTCGCCTTAGCTTCCTGTCCAAGCATTTCGCGTTTATTTCCTCCCACTTTTCGGGTGTCTGGACACCATTGCGGGTTTCTCTGAACCTCTTCCTATCACCTTGATGTTGGACGATTCTGTTTTGTTTTGTTCTGACTTTCTTCTACCACATACCACAAAGGCAGCCTCCAGACTGTCAGCCTTCTAGAAAGTTCCCCAAATACAATTTTTTCTTGAAGATTAGATTTCTCGGGCAGTTATTTTCATAAGCAAGAGTCCCCCTATATGCAGTGGGTATGCTGTGACTCTGTGTGTGTGCAGTGTGTACTTGTTCATGAGGTTTGTGTATGGGTGTGTGCAGGTGTGGATGCACAAGTGTGCATTAGTGGGTGGCGGTCAGAGGTCAACGTCGGGTGTCTTCCTCAATCACTCTTTTCCTTAGTTTTCCAGACAGGATCTTTCACAGAATCTGGAGCTCAGTCAGCATCCCCCTGGCTCTGACTCCCAAGCACTGGGATTTAGTACATGACACCCTGGCTGGATTTTCATGGGTGCTGGGGAACTCAGATCCTCAGGCTTTTACACAGTGTGCACTTTACCCACTGAGACATATCCCCAGCTCCCGATATTTTTATGACCACCATAAGTATTTCAATGCATGAAAATAATTGTCCAATGTCCAATTAGGGTAAGGATTTTAATGTCTGAAAACACTTATCAATTTTTTCATGAAAACAATAAAAGTCCTTCTTTTCTTGCTTCTTTGAAATACACAGTCCACTGCCACCACCTAAAGTCATCCCATGTGACCAAGGCATGTTTCTCATGATACCACAATCCTTGCTAATTTTATCAAATATCTTTTTCTCCTCAGAGAATTTATGATTTTATACATAGGAAAGTTTACTTGTCTTATTTCCCTTCTATGTTACACATTTTCCCTGATATGCCAATATTGCTTAGCACCACATATGCCTAAAATTCTTAATATTTATATACAATTTTACAGACAATTTGAATTCACTTGTGTGACATTGTATAAACACTATGTTAATCTGAAATGCTCACTGTAAGGAAATGTAACAGAAAAAGTAACAGCTCCAGACCCCCAGGACCAAGTTCCCAGCACAAAGGAGATTTATTTGTCCCAGAGGGACAGAGGCCAGGAAACAAGAGACAGGAGACAGGGAACAATGGAGAAAGGAAGGGTATTTGTCCTGAAAGGGGACAAAGGACTGCCTCTGGATAGATAGCAGAGGCTGGACCACATCCCTGGACCATATTCTGGGACTCCATCAGATAGTGCTGGTTCTTCTCCTTTTACTGTCTCTTGCTGTTGGCTTCTGTCACTTTGACTTCTCTCTAGGCCTCAGACTTCCCCAACTCTGACATACCCATCACCAATTCTTGTGTTGATTGTGCCTAATCTGATTTTTAACTTACTTGCGAATTAGTCTTTAAGATTATACATTTTTTTTTTATATAATTTTGAAATTTTCATTTTAAAATGAAGTTTGATCCCTGGATTAATATCATACTTAAGACCATCCATGACGGCCAAAATAAATAAATAAATAAATAAATAAATAAATAACCCGGTGTTGATAATAATTTGCAACTTGAGGAAAGTTTCTTAGCCTTCTTGGTCCTATTTCCTCATATACCCATTGGAAGACTATCTCACGTACACGTACGAATCATATTGAAAGGATTAAATGTGTTAATCTGTTCAGTGCATGTGGAAGGCTCTTCAGCATGCGGCCAGTGCCTGGCTGTTGGGACCACCAGCATCACCAGCATCACCAGTATCACCGGCATCACCAGCACCACCAGCATCACCAGCATCGCTTGTGCTCACTTCCCCTTTCCCGCCTCTCTTTCTGGGTCTCAGTTGCTTTAGCCTTATCATTTTAAAGCTTTTCTCTGGCAGTCACTCTCCAGGTCCTGCTTTTAGAACCTCAGGCCTCCTTTGGAGACCTCTTGTTTGGTGGGAATCCCTTTCCACTTCAGTGTGTCTGCTTTCCCACGTTTCCGTTTTTTGGTTTTTGTTTGTTTGTTTTTATACCAGGAAAGCCAGGGATGTTTCTGACTTTAAACTACATTTTCTGTCTATATTTCACAATGGGAGTCCCTGAAATGCAAGCTCAAACTCCAAGTCCGATGTAAGGCACCGAGCTGGGCGTTCTCAGGACCCTCCATTCCTCTTCTGGTTACCAGGCGGAGACAAACTACATCCCAAGCGTCTCTTGTGCAGGCAGCAGATGGTTTCTGTTGTGTCCCCACCGCCAGCATTTCACTTCCCCAGACAAGGGCCTCCTGTCTACAGAAATACCCTCAGGCCTCAGTTCTGTCTTTAAATTCCCCCCCCCCCACCCAATTCTTTGATTCACTTCCAAAGCATTCCTAGTGTTTTCCCGTAGTGTTTTCACCTTTCACAGATGTTCGTAGGCTCCACCCTCAGGACCCTGTAGACTTCGTTCTTCTCTCGTTGCCTTTTCATAACCATCCTCTTCCCTGTGACTCTCTTCCTCTCACCCCACCCCTTCAGCCATTTTTTTCCCACTTACTTCCTTTTCTTAACACCAGTTTCTTTCTTCTCTGGCAGTACATTTGGTCCCTCTGAATCTCACATAAAATGACAACCAGAAAAGAGAAGCTGTATTATTAGATGGCTTTTTACCGGTGAGACTAAAAGCATTTATACCAAGAATGATACATATTGGGCTGGCACAGGGAAATTTCATTTAAACCCACAGACGTTGATCCCATAGAAATAGTCTCAGATGCCTTTCTTCTTTGTTTTCTCCAATGAGTCGTTTAGATTTAATCATCCTTTCTGATAGCTGCTGATACGCAGGTCATATCAGAATTCCTACCTCTGATGAATTATACCTTGAAAAATGATTTTGGTCAGATATATTATATTGAGCCAGAGGGCTGGGGCTGTCTGACTCAAAGTTCAAGGCTCCTTGCAGACACCTTGATGTATCAGAAGTAGATATTGGTCCATTCTCCCTGCTGCGACCCAGCCTGTTTGCTCTGGTCCCCCAGCCTAATCTCAGAGCCATTTGTTTGACATGTAGATATACCAGTTCTCAGGTATGAAAATAAGACATGAACTCTCTCCCTAGAAATCCGTAACGCTAGTGGTTATTATAAAAAACACCAAAAAGATTGAACCTTTTACTCACAGCAGTATATATTTCCATTATGTACATATGCATGTGTGTTTGTACATGGATGTGTGTGTGTGTGTGTGTGAGCGCGCTTGGGTGCACACACTTGTTGAGCCATTTTTATCATTCAATCTTTTCTGCATAGACATTTACATTCATTTCCAACCATAATCACAACCTCTAGAGCTTTTACTATTTCAAAATGAGAAATCTGTATTTGTTCAGCAAGAATACCCCTTCCTCTTCCCCTCAGGCCCAACATCGATATTCTACCTGCTTTTTCTCTGAATTTGATTATGCTAAGAACTTCCTATATCAATATTTGTTCTTTGGTGGCTGGCCTATTTCACTTAGCACAATGTGCTAGAGGTTCAGCCCTCTTACAGCACACGTCGAAATGTCCCTAAGAGTTCACTTTTTAATAAGCTGTGCTTTATGCCTACAGTGTTTGTAAAGCTAATTTTGTGTTAGCCAAGTTGCTGCCAGAGTCTCTACCTCAGAGATGCTGACGTCATCACTGGCATTTCACTCATCAGCACTTTAAACACCATTCTCTTCCACATCTGGCTTCCTAGCTCTGTCACATTTGGACCCTCTGTGGCCTCTCAGCAAGAGGAGACTTTGGAAACGCATCATCTTTACATGAAAAATGTTTTTATTCTGAAATGGAGAAATTGATCTATAAAGTGACAAGCCATTTGAAGCCATTTGCTCTGTCATATGTGTGTGTGTGTGTGGTAGCTAATGTAAACAGCAACAATAATGAATTTGGAGGTGTTATCTAGTCTTTCTCCCTTTGGGTATTATGGGATGTAGGTGGCCCAGTCTTAGTCCCCTGAACTCAGGCAAATTTCTTGCTGAAGGCTCCTATCTCCCACTCTCCCTCCCTCCCCCATCTCCCCTTGACAGACACCTAACTGCTCCTACTATACACCTGTCAGTAACACCACCCCCCATTTGCCAGCACAGTAAGTCTAATCTCCTTATAGAACATATAACCCAAATTACCTGTCCAGATCCAGCCAGGGAGGAGTCAGTCTTTTTCCTGTCTCCTACATTCTATCTGTTTTATTGCCTTGGACGGAGTTCTCACCAAAATTAGTCCTTAAGTAAAGTTCATCTCAAATGCTCACTTTGTTCAAGAAACCCTTTCATATGTACATGGTCACTCCGTGGTTTTTTATTTTTTTCTTTTTACAGTGACTCTCATGTCAGTCTTGTTGCTTCAAGTATACAAGGCTGTCATTGCTTAACTGAAGCGACTGTCTTGCTGTCTCTTGAGATCTAACCTGTGACTTACAAGCATCGTTCTTAAGATGTGTATTTGTTTGTTCTGCCCTTTGCTTGCTTCGTTGGAGTCCATGCCATTAAAACCTTAGAACAACCATAGAAATAGTTCTATTTGGCTTGAGCCTTCTGGAATCTCAATGGAAAGAAGGCAGATAGAGCTGACAAGCAGCCTGTGAGGTGCAGGGAACAGGTCTGAGTAGGTGCATAGTGATCATGCTGGCCTTTTGCCCAAAGTGAGAGGCCCTGTCTGACAGGCTTCTTGCTCTTTTTTAAATTTTTTTTAAAGATTTTTTTATTTTATGTATGTGAGTACACTGTAGCTGTCTTCAGACACACCAGAAGAGGGCATTAGATCCCATTACAGATGGTTATGACTCAACATGCAGTTTCTGGGAATTGAACTCAGGACCTTCAGAAGAGCAGTCAGTGCTCTTAACCACTGAGCCATCTGTCTAACCCATCTTCTTGCTCTTATTTTATCATAGTTTTGTGGTTTGTAATGTGGGTGGAGGGGACTGAGGCGGGAGTCGGATGTAACTCCAAGGTGGCTTTGCTCTCAAATGAAAACGTATAACCTATATTTTTAAAGATCTGTTCTTTATGGTCTAATGGGAGATGGGACAAGAATGGAGGACTTAAATAATTTTTATTACTCTGGAATAGCCGTAGTGCTTCAAAATGTTAACAATTAGGCTTTGAGAGAAGATAAGACATCTTCATAGAAAACCTGAATTCTGAGAAAAACAGGCACAATCCTAAATTACTATTTGGCAGGGTAATTCTAGACCAATTCTCCACAAAATAAATGATCCTGGTTTCAAGGTTTTTCGCCTAATGAAATTTAAAACCACTTGATACTCATAAAATATTATTAATATTACATTTAATGTTTCAGAAGAAAAAGCAGTTAAATGGTGGGGTTTGTTCTTAGGGGAAATTGCTATGCTCCTCTTATAGAAACATAAATGTTGATTCCATGTTGAATGGCATCTACTGAGCAGAATGCATCAGAAAGGGGGGCATCACTGGAAAGTGAATAAGGAAGTAGACTGAAAATTATATATTTTTCCAGATATTCATTTTAGGAAACATTGTCATAAGGTCCCTGTTATTATTTTAGGATTCCTAAAAAATAAGGAGTCCTAAAGGAATGAAGGATGTGATGTATGTGAGCAGCACACACACATACACACACACACACACACACACACACACACACACACAAACACACACACACATAATGTATAACTTTTAAAGGGAACCAAAAGAAAACTTATTAGCAAGATCAGTTTTTTTTAGCTCTAAATCTGATATAAAGATTGTAGGCCAGATCTTCAAAACGTCTACTTATGATATGTCCAGAGGCATGCTGGATCCTGCAGAGGAACAGTATGGCTTTACGAAACTCAGTATGTGTTAGGCAATTTTAATTTTCTTCCATGACAAAAGACAGAACTTGTGCCTTGGAGGCAAGCAATGGAGTCCATTTATCTTTTACTCAAGTTTTCATTTCTACCCAACATGTGATGCCTTTTAGCAAAATTAGTTGAACACCATGTTTCTAAAGCTGCAGTCTTTGTAGAGGCCTTGAGAATTATTAAACTCTGGCATATATCCCTATAGAAAGGGTTCTATCTCAAGGTATTCTTGACTTATATAAGATTCTTATATTATTGATATGTATAGGCAATAATGCACACATATATGCTCAATACATCCAGCCTTACTATGGATCAGTCAGTGACTGAAATATAAAGGAATTAAGATACGATTTCTGGTGTCAGGGAGTTACTCTTCTGACAACTGCTCCAGTGGAGAGTAGTAGTTCAGAGGCATTTAGCAGTTCAGCTGGAGGGGCACACGCAAGACACATTCTTCTAAATCAATGGCCGTCTTCCCAGCTATGCTTTACCAAAGACCTGCCCACTCTCAGTGAATCCTGCTGGGTTGGTCTGAGAGAGGCCTCAGGCAGTGTTTTTGAAAGGTTTTCCTAACAGACCCTAATATGGCCCAATGCTGAGAACCACAAGACAGTGTCCTGGAGCAAATCAATTAACACCCATTCCCTGCTCATGACAGTAAGAGTTTGTAAGGGAAGTGCTCTAGCAGACATACACTCCTCATTTGACAAACATTTATTTGAGCAATTGATAGGCATTATTTTAGGTACCCAGAGACAGACAGTACAGCAGTAAATAAAGCAGACGTCTTTATGTAGTCTTTGCCCTCCAGAATCTTACTGTCAAGACATTAACCATCCATTAAACAGTGACCCAAATCACAGTAAAACTCAGGTTGTGATGAGTACTTTGAAGAAGTAGTAGGGGACACATAGGGAAGGAAGGCTGCATGGGATCCCCTGGAGGCTCAGGAAGAAGGGAACGCTGAGCTCAGATTTAAACCAGGAACAGGAGTTGAAGTAGGACCCATCCACCTAGTGCTCTCAATTGAACTTCAAGAATAGAGGCATGGCTATCGTGAGAGTGAGACCCAGATGGAATGAGAGAGCGAGACCCTGACAAAAGTGGTATGTGGACTTGGAATAATGAGGGAGATGGAAACGGGGATGGATTGAGGAGGAATGCAGGAGAGTCCATTCACTTGACTCCTGGGCTGTTTGAAGGTTGGAATGAGGAAGACAAACTCCTCAGAGTAGTTTTGCAGGTATCCAGCCTGCAAACTGACATAGGTACTACCGCGCTGGCAAGGAAAACGTTAGCACACCCTTGGTCAGGAAGCCACAGGAAGGTAAAGTGGTAACTATTTCATTCATGTCGTTCTCAGAATCTCTCCTTCTTGAGGCAAGGCAGAAAGCAAACAAGACTGTCAAGGACAGCCAGATAAAAGTTCAACCCAAAAGCTTCTTGAAGTGCTTTGAAGTGGATTCCACTCAACAAAATAGGAAGTCAGGGAAAAAAAACACTGCTAAGCAAGCGGTCGCTCCCCTGCCTTGCCCTTCGATATTGGAGTTCAGATGTTTGTGTTTGATGGTCAGTTATTGGGAGGCCTGGGAAGTTGCACTCCAAGCATTCTTGCTGCCAAAAAAAGTTCACAAACCAAAGCACCTTTTAGGGGATCCTTTATTACTGCTGCTTGAAAAAGAGATCCTTCCTTGTCAGAGGCACAGACCAGTTCAGACAGCCCGGAGCCTGCTGTCTCCAGCAGGGAATCCTGCCTTGAGCATCTATTCAACAACATACAATGGACAAATGATCCAGGTTTCTGCAGCATGATGAGAGATACATTTTATTCGTTCCATAACCATATAAATATACATATATATATACAACATTACATGCTATACAAGTTTGTAAGACCTCCTCCACTCTTACCCCAACCAGTCTCTCCAATTTCTAAACGTTCAAAAGAACCTTGAAGGTGGGTGGGTCAACTCCTGGAGCCTCTACTGCATTGCAGCCTCTCAAGGTCAACCAGGGGAGGCTTAGGTGCAGGCTCTGAACGAGACCTGCCTCAAAGTTACACAGAAGGATTCTGTCACTATCTTGATTTCGAGTTTAAATTTGGTTGTTAACTAATTCTGCAGCTTATTCATTTCTTATTGAAAGAATGAATACAGCTTTCTCATGACATACTTCCTTATAGAAATAAAATGATTATGAGAAGGTAATTGAGTCACTTATGATTTCGGGGCAGGGGTGACGGGAAATAAAGGTCTTTGTGTTACCTATGGTTTTCCTATGAAAAAAAAAAAACAAAACCAGTGTGATCTCAAGCTGTGATGTTCTGTGATTCTCACAGAACACACATTCATAAGCCTCTAATTCAATTCTGTGTGCACTGAAACTGTACAGGGACAGGAGGAAAAGATTGCCATATTTCCCCAAGGATAATTCTTCCACACCGGCCTATATTATACTCACACATTTTTGTAAATATTCTGAATGTGCATGATCAATTTTTGTCACTTGTCCAACACCTAGAAGTGCTGACACCATCCTAACATACACTTCTGGATCGGCTTCAGCAAGCAACTAGGAGTCATTTACAAATGGCTCATCTATTTTGATGTAAGCTTAATTAATGCTACATGTGAAACTCCAAATGTCACATTTCATGAGTTTAAAATATTAATTATTAGACTGTTTTAGTTAACTCGTTCCAAAATGGAATCTGAACTTAATTTCACATGGGTATTAAATTCTCTTACAATAAATTGAACTTTAAGATAAAAGATTTCATAAAAAAGTCTTTTATGATTTTAGCCCAAGGATGAGAACTACATAAAAATGTTATAAACAACACACGGCTCCGTCATTCCAGCTCAATGTACCAACTCCCAGGAGAGGGGTGGGATTCGGAGTTATGATATCTGGTCACAAAGTCCAAGTTGTTTTTTGATGAAATTTGAGATCAAGAGCTGTGGTCGTTGCTGGTACTCCACCAGGACATCATGGGACAAATTGATTTGGTCACTCTCGAGTCTGTCAAGAAGTGTCACACAGACCACAGCAGCTAGTAAGGAAAGCCATATGGTTAGTGAAGTGAATGTGCTGATCCTTTCTACAGGATATTAGTCTATAGCCCTAATATTCTCAACATGCACATTTTAAATGGTTTCCCCGCAATGTAGATGCAATCTGCTGGATTTTCTAATTTTTCTCCTTCCTTTCTTTCTTCCTTCCTTCCTTCCTTCCTTCCTTCCTCTCTCCTTCCTGCCTTCCTGCCTTCCTGCCTTCCTGCCTTCCTGCCTTCTTCCTGCCTTCCTGCCTTCCTGCCTTCCAAGATTCATTTAAATTAGTTAATCGAAAGTATTAAGAAAATCCCTCTTGGCCCTTTCCTCTGCAGTGTACTAAGAAACCACTGTGCTCAGACCAGAACACCCAAGGCACACAAACCTCTGGGCTGTCAATGGTATTCCTCAGAGCTGAGCGGAGGCTCTTCCTTTTTGAGGATACATCTAAAGTGATGCTTTATTCCTTGGTGCAGCACATGAATGTGCTTGGGGAGGTTGAATGAGACAAACAGCAATGACCCAGTTATGGGATGCTGACTAGAAAAAATTCTTATAAAGGTGAACTCTGCTTCTTACAACATTTAAGGTCTCAAGTCAAATGCTTGAACATAAGTCTTGGGCACACCAAAGAACAAACACAGCATTTAGTTTCCAAAGAATGAGGGAAATCATGTATTGAAAAACAAAACAACAAAAACGTGTGAGAAAGAACACAAAAGCAAAATTCTCGTTCTTTTGACCCAAGGGAAGTATCTTTGATTTGTTCTATTAGGAAAATCCAGATAGAAAAAAAGTATACTGTACTGATTTTTATTATCAGTTTCACATCAGGTCTTTGATTCCAAGGAATGTGCTGTTTATAATGGCATCAGTGGTGAGCACTTAGGATTGACAACAGTGAGCTAATCTCCATCAGCATCTGAAAGTGTATTACCACAGAGGGCATCAGCTCTGTGGAAAGAAGTAGAGTTGGTAATATATATTTCTTGACTCACTGCTGCAGACTTCATTTGAAGACTTAGGAAGAAGTATACTGTAATCACAAGAGTGCACACTATCTTATAAATTTTTACTTTGCATTGATAAATGATACTTATACATACTTAGGGGCACAATGAAACATTTCAATATGTATATACCTTATAGTCAATCTAACCTATGCATCCTCTCACACATGTCTTTTCCATAATGACAATTAAAATTTACTCATTTAGGTATTAAGATGTATACATTATTATCAACAATATTCACAATATTTATTAGGATATTTACATTTGTTCTTCTAAGTGCAACTTCGTACCCTTTGTCCAACATGTCCACATTTCCCACTCCACCAAACCTCCACTCCCCAGCCTCTTGTGGCTATGACTCTGGTCTCTAGTCCTACAAATCTGAGGTTTTTAGATTCCATACATGAATGAGATTGTGAAGGATTTCTTCCCTTGCCTGGTTTATTTTGCTTAACACAACGTCTTCAGTGTTTATCTGTGTTGTCGCAAATACCCAAATTACCTTCATTGTAAGACAAGAGTGTCCCATTTTATATGATTGTCATGGTTTGTTCATCGACTGATGAACACTTGGGTTGATTTTATAATGGTGGCTGTTGTGAATGATGCTTAGTGAATGCTAGTGAACACCAGTCTCTTCCATAGACTGAATACAATTCTTTAACTTACATACTCAGAAGTGAGATTACCAGACACCATGGTGGTACTATTTTTAGTCTGAGAGATTTTTATCCAGTTAACCAACATGACCATGCTTTTTCATCTCTCCATCACCAGCATACTAGGGTCTTTTTTTTTTTTTAATTTCCTCACAACACTTATAATTCTTTGCCTTTTCATAGCCGTTGTAGCAAAAGTTCAATGATCATTGGGCTACTTCTTTCCCTGCTATTAATTGTATGAATTCCTTTTGTATTTTGTATGTAAATGTCTTGTTATTCAATTTGCAAATACTTTTCCAATTCATGCATCTTATTGTTTGTTTAGTGCTTGCTGCATGCCAGGCATTTATGATATTGTAATTCAGGCAGCCATGTCATGAATGAGGCAATATTTTTGTTCCCTTAGACAGATGATGAAATGACAGCTTAGGAAGGGTAAACAAATGGCCCATTATAATGGAACAGCTAAGTAAGTAGCCAGTAAACCCCTACCTTCCTAAACAGCTGTATCCATTCCTCTCCTGAGCTGGTATATGGTGAACTGCTAGGACTTGCCCTGGTCTGCTCAGCAAACTGATGCTTACAATCAAGTAAGAACCAATGAAAATACTAAACTGCAGACGAGTCGAATATTCCATCACCTAGGACCCTTTTTACTCAAAACCCACTCACTTTGTTGTAAAGCAACTCAGCTGAACAGCTAAACAAGAAAGCCGTAAGCTAGCACTCCCCATGCTTTTTAAGTTAATGAGCAGCAGGTCTGTGAAGTGTTGATGTGGCTGGCAGATGCAGGGAGCGTTCAGAGTCCAGCTCAGGTCCCTCACTTGGCAGAAGGATAAAAGGAACTCTGTGCTCTTTACTCTCCACAAAGCAGGCACCAAGCAGAATGTTTCCCTTGGATTTCAAGGGCAAGGTCAAATCCGGAGAGAGCAAGTAACAGCAATTCTGGCTTTGCTTCCTCCACCCTGGAGAGCCCCCTAACAAGCAGCATATAATGATCTTGTCACCTACCTATTTCCATGAACAAATAAAAGGGACTAATTACTCAAAACAACCTGTCAAAAAGCCTGTGGTTTTGCTTCCATAATCCTTAGATTAGGCATGGAGGGTAGTTCCTGGGGCTAAAGGGACATTTGGTGACCTAGCTGTCACCAAGAACATTGTCAGCTACCTGACCCAGGGGAATGTAATGGGAACACATAGCTCTAAGGCAGAGCTTACTGTGTTCTGAGCCAAGTCAGTAATGCCTAGCAATTCTCAGCCCTTTGGCATCTTTTATGGCCCCTTCCAGAAGCTGCGGAAAGTTGCCACTGTGTCTTTTTCGCATAAAAAACTACATGTATTTCTATGCATACAAAATACCTGTGGATAATTTTGGGGACACAGGGCCTCAAAGCTTTAATTTTTAATCCTTTAGGCTCCCCGCAGCCCTCTGCTCTGCTCTGTTAGCAGCTCGTCTCTGGTTCAGATCAAACCTCCAGCAAGGTTTTGCATTAATGGGGGACAAAGATAACAGGGCTGGGAGCCTACACCCATGCACACAGCAGCAAGCAAATGAGCTGGCTGTCGGAGGAATAGGGGAACAGCAGAGGTTGGTGCTGCAGCTCCCAGCCGGGCTTACCTGTCTGCTCCTCTTCTCTCTCTCCTTATCCCCAACCTCTGCTTTCTCCCACTCTATCTGTTTGTTCCTCAACAATTGAGTTTACAAAGCCAACACAATTTCATTCTGGTCTGCCTCCTGTAGAAGATACTAGAATCAAGCCATCATTCACCCAAAGCCTTTCCACTTCCTGTCTCTCCTCTGCGACTTTGATCTCAGGCCACCTATCACAAAGCAGGGAGAAAAATTCACATTCAGAGGGACCAGCAGGGCCAGGGACATTCAAATAACTTACTTGTATGTTCATGTCTCTCAAAACTGGTTTTGCTGGCTACCTGTGTCTGAGCCAGAGACTGCAGAAAATTCAGATTCATAGGCTACAATCCAGACACGCTGAACAGAGTGCAGGTGTGGAGGGGAGGAGACAGGAAATACTTACAGAAAGCAGGTCTTTCTGACTGAACTCTCTGAAAACTAAAGACTTCCAACTCCGCTGTTGAATCAAACGAAGTTTCCACGAATGTACATACCTAGACCCTAACCCTTTACATCAATAAAGACATGCTGAATTAACTGGAGCACTCACATTCCATTCCTTGATTGTCCTGGATCTCTTATGAAAAGGTCACTAAAGATACTTCCTTTACAGCAGATCTGACCATCCCACAAGTTTAATAATTGGGTAAAGTTTAACATTTGGATAAAGTTTTGCCAAAACAAACAAAAGAAGAAAACACCTCAAATGCTTTCTTTCGTTATATAATGAGAGCTGAATAACACAGTGTGTTTTCGTTTTCACCCAGAAGCCCAGAACTGAATCCAGTGTTTACATTGGATTCCTGGGTAGTGTCTTTGATACTGAGGCTCCTAGGATTACATCCACTCCCTGACATAACCACCTGTTGGTCTTTTTCTCTTGTTTTAAATACTGTTTGAACATTGCTTTTTCCACTGAAAGCTGTTACTAGTGTTTTCTCCAATACAGGTGTGCTCACATCATCTTTCAACAGTATCTGCCAGTTTGTGGTACTGTGTGAAGGAAGCATCTGTGGGAAGGCAGTGATGTCAGATCTCATCCATCCTTGTTGTTGCTTACCTGTTTCCTTAGGCTGCTCAGTTATTCTCTCTAGACCTGGCTTCATCCTTTCAGACAAGGTTGTCTTTCCAAGGCATCCCATGCTCCCAATTTCCACCTCAGGCCTCAAATCATCTTGTCAGTAGGAAGACTATGTTGTCATTCCTGAGGAGGCCTAGCATCAGTGCTGGGACCCCAATCTTCTCCTGCATGCTGGGCCATGAAACAAAGATGTCTTGGAAGCATAGGCAATGGAGCCTGAGACCCTAGGCCTCATCTCTGGTCCTAGTGCCATAGCAAAGAGAGGCCAGAACAGGCTGTGCCAGCCACACACAAGATGTGTTGGCAGTGGTGAGAGATGCTTAGGATTAGAATTAAAGCCACTCAACCAAAACTACACTGGCTTTTATTAAAGGACATTAAAATATTGCAAAGTATTTTTTTTTCTTAATCTTGTCTTTGTCAAATTAACAGACCCCAAATAGCTAAATGTCAGTATGTTAAATGTTTCATCTCAAAAATTAGAAAAATGTTTGAGGTGATAGATATGCTAATTAGCCCAATTTGATCATTATACAGGCTATACAAATATTGGAACTTGCACGGGTATTAATCTATGGAAAACACACTGCAAGGTTTGGTGGGGTAATACACAACTGTAATCGCAGGGTCTGGGAGGTTGAGGCAAAGGATCTCAAGTCCAAGACCAGCCTGAGCCATATGATAACACCTCACTATAACCACTTAACGGAATAACAAGTTAACTTCCTGTTTACACCTGATTCTTAAGATTTGAAAGTTGAGTCGCCATGGCATTTCTATGCACTATCACTCAGTGTCCGCTGAACATTTTATTTGACTCTAGCACTAACTCTTGGGACCACCCAGTCCTTACAGTTTGTTTGCTGAAACAAGATGATTATCTGCTCACAATGTTTACAGCACAAAACTGGCCTCTGATTTTGCATGGTGCACACTTTGGTTCTTTGGTCCAGAACACACACACACACACACACACACACACACACACACACACACACACTCACACCGCCCCTAGCCTTGTGTTTTTATAGAGAGGCTCATACCAGAGGCAGCAGTGTTTCTGCAGCAAACTCAGACACACAGAACTGAGGTGAAATTCCAGCCCAGAGACTTAGCTGGGAGAAGGTGCGAGAGTTAAGGAACCCTTGGCCACTGTTCCTCTTGTGAAGGTGAGGAAAGCTACAAGTGGTTGCCAACTATCCGAGTGGAACAATTTTTCAAAAAACTGATTTACTTCTTGGGATTAAGAAATAAATACTCTAGCTACAAAACTAAAATAATCATTAATTTTTGCAGTAACATCATTTGGGCTTCGTCAATGGTCACCATGCAGGTTCCAGACACCAAGATCCTTCGTGGCTGGGAATAGCCACAGAAGAATTTAAAAAGTTGAATTTAAGTTGAGTTTCTGTTTCCTTTTAGTTTCAGAGTTAATTCTCTAAAGAATGAATACCTCCCTAAGTTACAAGTAGCTGTCAAAAGAAATAACATGGAATTATTCCTTTACTCTAAAGAAAAATCGCAGTGAGTTGCAGACAACTAAAGGCATTGAGAAGGACGTGAGCAGAGCCTAATCTTAGACAAATATTAGGTTTTATATATTGCTGTGTAAGTTTGTGTCAAAAAGCAGTTCTATCTATAAAAACTAGATACAGGCTGAATATATTTATCGAAAGTTCACAGCTCGAGACGGTTATCATCTTTGATCAGAAGCCAGGGGTTTAATTGAAGTAAATGTCACTGTAAGACAGGGATAGTCACATCGCAGATGTACCTACTATGCATCGTGTTGCTTTTTTGCTGTCCAGTTTTGCCTTGCTCTGAAGGTACAGATTTCTGATGTGGGATGATTTGATGTTCACTATTTCTTTACCCAGATCTTTGTTAAGGTGGTGCTGGACCCCTAATACATTTGTTGGGGACAATGAGCAAGAGAACAGCAGTGACAGATGGATATTGGTGGCCCTATTCCAGGCAGTTTGTTCACCTACAAATAACGGCAGACTCTGGGACTGCAGGATTGCATAAATCTAACAGTAAGAGGTACTCTTGGCGCCCATCCTTCAAACCATTCTGAACTACTCATGTGACTCAACAATGAAGGATCTAGTTTTCTATGGCCATTTTCCAGGGTCAAGTATAGTCTCATCGCCATTCTTTACATTCATTCACTCGGCAAATATTTACTGGGTTCCCATATGGCCGGCATTATTCTACGTGTTGGGCAGGGAGAAACAGCAAAGTCCCTGTTCTTCTGGAGCCATATCACAATGGAGAGAGAGAATCAGGGCTCACCCGTATATGCTGTGTTGATTCAGTTTTTGTCACTTGAAACAAGTTAGAGTCAGCTGGGAAGAGGAAACCCTCAGCAGAGAAATTGTCTCCATCACATTGGCCTATGGCATGCCTATGAAACATTTTCTTGATTAATGATTGATAATAGGAGAGCCCAGCATACTGTAGGCAGTACCATCTATAAGTAGGTGGTCCTCAGTTGTGTAAGAAAACAGGCTGAACCAGCCAGGGGGTGCAACCCAGTAAGGATCACAGGGCCTGACTCCCCTCAATGACGAACTTTGGTGGAAGTGCAAGCCATCTAGATAAACTCTTTCCTCCCCTATTTGCTTTTTGTCAGAGTGTTGTCTTCCAGCAACAGAAAGCACAGTAGAGCAGGCATTATATAAAGCAATACATAAGTTAATATATAAGCAAACCGGAGATAAAGATAACAGTGTTGGATATGCAACATAGAAGTCAAATACATGATGTAAATATGAGTGATTGGGTTTGTATAATCATACAGTGATCCCCTGAGAGACCACGTCTCACGTTCATTGTGAAGATGAGTGCTGAGTTACACAGACACAGACACCCCCCCCCCAGGCCAGGCGGATGCAGAATGACTGTCTCTACAAGGATGCTAACGCTGTGTCCTCTGAGTGAGACTGCAGTTTCTAGAGGAGCGGTGTTAATGCAGGATGAATGTTACCTGAAGGCAGAAACTGTGAGTTCTCACATGGGTGTGAATTCATGTTGGTTGTTCACGGTTTTGTAGTATAAAAAGACAGAAATGGCCATCAGAAAAGGCACCCTTAAGGGTAGGGTGGGATGGGTTAGCACTGTGTAGGGTAGTCAGGTCTTGTGAGATGGAAACCCATGGATCCTGGACTCTGGGGCCAGGTGAGACATCGCCATGCTGTTTGTCATTCATGTCCTTCCTGATTTCTGCTAGAACATCAGAGTGTGATTGCACCCTCAGCCCTTCCCCCAAAGCTTTCCTGGCTCACACTGAGTGAGAGAGACAGTAAATGGGCTAAAGTTAAAGAAGGGTGTTTGCCAGTGTCCAAGCTTTACCATCGGGAAGGGATGAGGGAAAATATTATGAAGTAACAATGAGATGACATATAGCAACCTATCCGTGGGCCTTTGTCTGGCCCCTGGGAGTTGATCTTCCAGAGCCAACCTGCTAGAAATCCACCTTTTAAAACAATGATGTCTTGGGGAGATTAACAGTCCTTGTGACTGTGAAGAAATTCACACAGTAATACTTGGATGAGCTATAGAGCTGCAGAGTGGAGCCTTTGGTGTGTGTGTTGGCAGCCGAAAGGGGTCTTGTGTGATGAAATGGAGACTGCAGCAGTGACTTGGAAGAGAGGAGAGAGAGAGAGAGAGAGAGAGAGAGAGAGAGAGAGAGAGAGAGAGACCTGCATAGATGCTAAAATCAGCAGCCAGAAGCTCCAGCAGCAGCAGCAGCAGCAAGAACAGAACACTGTAGAAAGATCAAGGAAGGCGAGTTTTGAAGCAGAGATATCTCCAGGTGCAGGTGAGAATGAAGTCATGAGATCTGCCACAGGACAGAAAGGCTCTCTTAAGAGAGTGGCTTCCCTCCAGTCACCAGTGGATTCTCAAAAGACAAAGACAATACCCAGGATTCACAAGCCTACAGTATTCCCGAGGGGCCAATAGATAACTTTTACAGAAGGAACTCATGGTCATCACCACACTTATACCTGGCAGCCTATTAGCTCAGCATTTGATATTTGACTCTATTGGTTACCAAAATCTGCTCATTTACATATTAGCAGACATGTGAGTCTAGTGGTCATTTGTTTTGATAATAAGGAAACCTCAGAAAGCCTTTCTTGGAGCAGATTTTTTTTTTCACTGTGGCTCAAGCAAGGTCAAACTGCCCCACTCTTGCTCATTGGTTAGGGTTATAGTTTCTCTGAAAGTAGGCATTCACGATGAGTTTGCGAACAAACCAAAAGCATGGGGATGGTGTCTGGGAAGATGGCTCAGTGGTCAAAGCACTTGCTATGCAAACCTAACTAAATGCCTAGTAAGGGTGTAGACCTCCTGAAAGTGTGGCCTCCAAAAAGAGAGAAAAAGTATTCTCCAGAGCAGGCTGGCCAGCAGGACTAAGCCATGTCATTGAGCTTGGGTTTGGTTGACGTAGAAAGGCTGAAGAGGATGATTCCTGACCTCCAGCTTCCACATGGCATGCATACTCATACATATGTGCCCATACACATGCAAACGTGCACATCACACACATACACATAAAAGCAGAAAACCTAAACAGCACAAGGAAGAATTTGTGGTTCTTCACCAGATAGTACAGTCTGTCGTGCACATGTATCCTGAGGTAATAGTGGTTAAAAATAGTGTCCCTGCAATTAATCTCCTATGAACTCTCTGTAATCCCAACATGTATTCTCAGACATGTTACCACATGCACAGTGTTTATTATATACATAAGGAAGTGGATTGGCTGTAAGGAGGGATGTTAGAAATCAGGATTCTTTTTTCTGTGACATTTTTGTTCTCTGGGTAGCAGAGAATACCTTCCTGATGTACTGGTGCCATCACTGGTCACTCCATCTTGGTCTTCTTCATCTCCCTAACTTCTAACTTTGATCTCTTTCTGTCCATGCCTATGCTCTTTGTATCTCATCTACTGTATGGGCTTCAAATGCCACCTTATACTATCAACATATAAGCTTATTCCCCGAGTCCAAACCCTTCATCAGAGCCCCAGAGTCTTAAGTCCAACTGCTCACCTGACCCCCATCTGCACGTCACAGCCACCAAATCCTCACCTAAACACGTCTGTCCCAGGTGTGATAAGCTCACTCTTTGGGTCTTTAGGGTCTGCCTTTCTCCTAAAACTCACATGGAACTGTCAGCAAGTCTCGTTGGGTTTCTGCTTTGAACTGTGTGGAGTGTGACTGTACCCCACTGCTCTCTGCTACCACTGTGGCCTTTCCTGCTTCGATAGACTGCTGCCTCTTGCCCCTTAATCCCCTTCTCACTTCCACTCTGTTCCTATTACCTTCTTCCCAGCTTCAGAGAAAGTCGACCGAAGCTTATCTATTCAGACTTCTCCAGGACCTTCCAATTTCCAGACAGAGAGTCAAAGTTTTAGGGTGATACATGCAACCTGCCCTTCCTCCTCCCTCATGCCCCACATCTCCCCCCCCCCGCCCGCCCCCACCCTCTCGTCCCCACCTGTTCCTGCAGCACACCTGTGCTCCGGGTATATTTAGCTTTACATTTACACTTCCCAGAACGTGCCTTCCAGGTTTCCATGTGCCCTTTCCAAACGGCACCTTCTCCTCCTACCTTTTCCTGACCGCGCTAATTAAAATTATGACTGATAGATTATTTTAGGAATCTCTCATTTGCATCTGTCTCAACAAATTCAATTATGATTTAAAAAGAAAAAAAAAAAAAGGAGCACCCACTACCAAGACAGAGAACAATGAACTTGCAACCAGTCCTCGCTACGTCATCATCCAGCAGGTGCCCTTGGAGTTTTGATCCTTGAGCTTCGTTTTCTCATGTCCCTGATGGGAGCAGTGTCTCACCTGCTCACAAATCTCTATGAGATAACGTCTAGTATGGATAATTGTAAGCATGTGTTCAACACAAAATAAAATTTGTTTGGGCCTCCTCCTTTCCTTCTCCTGAAGAATGAATATAAGTTACCTTTGTGACAGAGAGGAGGAGGCCCTTAGAACTCACAAGACATTTACCTCTCAGGCCACACAGTCCGCACATGGCTGCAAACACTGTTGATTCCATTTCGATGTTCCTGACTCCCGCTCTGTATGCTCTCTTCAAGTAGTCTAGCTTTTTCTCTCTCGAAAAGGAACACTAACGCTCCATCGAGGCGACCTTGACCTGAAAGACAATGGAGTGATTTAGTGACTGCTGTCACAGCTCAGTGGCAGTAGCATCCTCAGAAGGCTGTCCGCTTATGTCCCCACTCTTGAGTGAGCCTCCTCTGGGGACCTGGCTGTGGACTTTTTCCTCCAAGGACTACAGAACATAGCTGCACCTGACTCACTCTGTACCAGAGTGCTCCCGTTCTGAAGGACAGTGGGGACATCAGGAACGGGGGTCACAGAGAAAGTTGTCCTTTGAGAAGAACCTCAGCTGCTTCAGTGGCAGGGGCACAGGCCATGTGGAAACACCAGGGGAGAAAGGTTTCATACCTCAGTGATGCTTGGAGGCAAATGGTTTGGATACCGCCACTCTCCCTAAGACCACCATGGGCAGACATAGGCAACTGGTGTGTGCTGTGTCCCTTGCACACTTCTCAGGCTTCGTGCTACCCCTTCACTCAGGTTTTTCCCATCCAGATTGTTTCTGTTACTTCTGCCTTGCTTAATTTTTATTGGGTTAACCAGTGGGCACAGAAAGAGGTAGAGAACAATCTAATGTTACCCCTTCACCGTGTGTGTATCCTGACCTTTTGCACCCAGCAGTGCAGGGATGGATGCTAGTGGCCATCTATTATTTGCACAATCCTTCCCGAAGGAAGTCCTTCCTTTCTTTGTCCTGTTCCATGTGGCTTCCGTCCTGGCAACCAGATTTTCCCTGTTCTTCTCTCCTCTTTAGTGCTGCCTGACAACACTTCTGCATTATTGAGGCTGAGTCAAACTTGCTTAGTTCAGAGGCCCTGGGTAAAGTGAATGTGAGGGGCTATGCAATCAGATAGGAGTCGTCTCACCTCACCTAGCCCCAGCATAAGTAGTCCCAGATGTGGGCCAGGTCTTTCCAGGTCTGTCATGCATCAACTATTTTGTACTTCTTAATGCTACTTTATGTTATGTCAGAGAGCCAAAAACCTGGATATTTGTATGGAGAGCTCTAGAAATTACAAATGTTGGCAAAATGTTTCATATTTGAAACAGTGTCTCACAGGCCAATGGAAACACTGACTCTACCAGGCTTCTGCTAACGAGCTGTGACATAAACACACGAGTAGTGATGCTCTAAATGAAGGGCCTAAGAGTCGATGTCTAGAACATATCACCCTGTCCAACTACCACCCTGCTGCCTGTTGTGTAAACCCCTAACATCTTTACTAACCTGAACAAATGCAAACAGAATACAGTCTATCTCCATGAGTGACTTTTTAAAGTAATATGTAAGCTTTGATCTAGAAAAAGGTAGAAGAAGTTGGCAATTAAATCTTAACATTAACTATAATGTTTATATAAACATAACCTCAGCACAAGATTTACTGTGAAATACCATGGGATCAAAACAGTGCAAATTCTTCTGTAATGGGCAGGATCCTCGGAGATTGTTTTGTCCTGTTTTTCTTTTGCCTTGCCTCATCCCTTGGAACAAGAGCTGCTATTTGACAGTGACCTTCAACTTAATTCTACGCTAGATGTAGAGACTGTTTACTCTTGACTGTAGGCTAAAAGTCCCACTTTGAGACTATCATATCGCCATAGGATTTGTCTAATTAAACAATTCTCTCCATTTCCTAGTCTTCTATCTTGCCTGGGGTTCATAAGAATGACAAAGGCATAGAACTAGCATATTTCTTTCTTAAAGTCACCAATTTAAGTTAAAAGTCACAGGCAGAGAGAAGATGCTGTCAATATCATAATTCCATTTCAGTATTCAAATTGATATAGGATTAAACCCATTCTCAATATAAAGTCACTCTGCATGTTTCTCAGCTGCTTATTAAGCCCTTATGTTACCATGCTTTAGTAAGTAAAAAGGCTATTTGCTTCCCCTTGAAAATCTACACTATCAATTTGCTAGCATGCAGTTTTAATATAAATCATGGGTTTGTATAGCAAGTTTTCCTACTGCTTTCCTGGTGTGCAAAGGATTCTCACCTTCATAAAAGTCGTAGGTACACATCGTGTGTCCGATGAGGGTTGGAAAGTTGGAGATTTCTCTGCTACAGTTGAACAAATCCTTAGCCAGTTCTTTGTCAAGCTCAGTGCTTCGGGTGACCACGTTATCCAAGATGATCTGCTCAAACCGAGGCTTGAAGAAGGAGTCTACAGCTGTATCTGTTATTACAACAGACCCTGGCGCAATCCTGCAATGTGGAACAAATAAGTGATTCCCAGAAGATTGCTTTGAGTTGACTTTTGGGTCGTGTAGTATGCGACCTATTCTGTCAACATTAATTAATGCTGTTTGTTAATGATTCCTCCTGCTTCCATCTTTAAAAATATGTTTTTCCTTAGTGCAATAGGATAACCTTTAGAACAGACATTCTCATTGGCTGTCTTTACAGATTCACATTTACAGTGTGGTGGGGTTTAGGTTTCAAGACAAACATGACTCTTGGACATGCAAATTAGTGCCAGCCTTCAGGCTCAAATTTGAATAAATTAGGTCAGGAATAAAGTAAATGAGCCTGCCAGCAAGTAGCTTTCATAAAGTGATGTGACTACTTGATATTTAATCTTCCTACAAACTCCTCGATTACTATAATTTCTTGGCAGCTCTCCCCTCTCTTCCTTCAGAGTCTCATCACATACCCTCCCTTTTCTCCCTGACTCCATGCAAATTAGGCCTCTAGGCTGCTCTTCCATTGCTGCAAAATCTGGCTTGCTCAAGGGACTGGGGCCCACTAAGATGCCATTTCCTGTCAATTCTGACTTTCCCTGCCTGGGTGTGTCCTTGTCCTAGAGAAGTCCTCTCATCACACTAATGACAATGTTCCTCAGGTGTCAGCTGGAGTCACGCCCTTCCAAAAGCCTAAGCCATGGAGGAGAGAGAACCCAAAAAATGAGAATAAATAAATGAAAGGTTAAAGAAAAAAGGTCCAGAGAATTTCCCAAGACCTTCCGGGACCCATCTTTTGATTTATGCCAATTTTTACTGACAACCTGAGTATGAAGATGTATCTGAATGGTACTCTTTCTTTTTTAGCTGTCATTTGTTTGTCTATTTCTCTGATGAATCACAAGCTATATAAAGTCAAGCACAGTGTCAGCACACTGCTCTCTCACCCAGCCTGGTGTAGTACCCAGCATATCTTGAATATTCAATAGAAATCAGTAGTGAGTGCATGCTTCTATCAAGATACCACAGAACACACAGGTCTGCAAATTCTGGTCCTCAGGCCACATGCCACCTGTCTTAGTAACCAAAGCTCTGTTGCAACAGGATCCACACATTCATTTACATGCTATCCTTGGTGTAGCTGAGCTATGATATGACACTAAGAAGTAGCAACATAAAGTGCACAGTTTGCAAAGCCCAGAACCTTTATTATCTGGCACTTTACAGGAAAATGTTTTTAACAACCCTGGCTATGGAGTGCAAACTCATTTTGGGTTCATTGTTTATATTCCAGTATGCCAAAGTAGAGTTAATTAAGGAACACTTTACATTTCCCACTAGATACTCAAGGTGGTTGTCGGACATTAATTTCTGTTCCTGTAATAACAACCCTAACAAAAACAGACAGAGAAGGTTTGTGAGGTTTACAATTCCAACTTAACAGTCCACCATCATGAGGAAGTTAAGGTAGGAACTAGAAGCAGTAAGTCTCATTCACAGTCATGAGCAGAGGGAAACAAAATGGGTGCATATGTACTTCCAGCTTGCTTGGGCTCAGTTGCATTTCCCTGCTCTTACACAGTTCAGGACCTCCTGCCTAGGGATGGTTAGGCCCACATCAACAAACTGAATTAAGACAATCTCCAACCAGATATGCCCACAAGCCATCCTAGATGCTAGGTTGTGTCCAGATGACAATTGATGCTAAACATCCCAGTAGCTTCTGAAGATACAGTTCTGATTCGCCAGACACACTGTAAGTAAGCCCGAAAAAGGGGCTTCTTACCTTGTTCAGAATGCCCTAAGATATTGAGAAAGAAGTTGAAAATGTGTTTTCCTCATACTGGCTTAAAAATGTAGATACAATGAAGCATGTATAGCCTAGTATCTCTAAGACAAAAGTTCTTTTTAATTCTGAATATTTCCTTTATCAAGGTATTATTTTGCTCCATTAAGGAATGATTATATCAGCAAAAGAATAAATAATATCTGTATTTCCTTTCTTCAAATATAGTGTTGCTTCAAACAAATGAGCTTATCTTAGATGCAACTCTGAGCTGAAGCTGTTTGCACCAATCCAATAGCTTGCTTTGCCTGTTTAAAGGCCTCCATGATGTCGGTACAATCTTGTTGTAGTCTGTACCATGTTATCATGAAACACAAGACCATGACCATGATTTGGATGGTCACCAGAGTGACTGGCTGGAGGCTCACTCTTATCAAATGGCAACTGCAGCAGTCAGGAGGCCAGGATGCTTAGCTGTGAGCTCAGAAGGCAGATCAGTGTATCCTACAAACCGAGAATTACAAGCAGCCTTAATAACGGTTCCCATGTCTTTCCCAGGCACTTTGTTCCCTGAAACTGATCATTTGGGAAACTACAATCTAGAAGTATGTCTGGCCAACACTGACTGCTTCCATTCTCCCTTTCCATTTGGAAGAGCACCCACAAAGAAAAAAACCAATATTTTTTGTTCACATGTAAGATGCTTTGGGCTGGCTTTGTTTCTGGATCATAACTTTAGAAAGGCTGTGGTCCTTTCTAACTGGCTCCATCTTTGTCAGAGTCATCTGTGAGCATGCCATTTCTCTAGTCATTTGGGGATTTTTTTAGACCACCTCTTGCTCCTAAATGATTACTCGAGCAATTCTGGGGGGGTGGGGGTTGTCTTTTTAGAAGCTCATCCTCTTCTATGTAACCATGTGGTCCTGTTGCTTTGTCTATCAAACCTTTCCATTTAAAATGCTGCATCTGCTTTAGCATGTAGTCACATGGTAAGATGATACCCTAATAAGAACTACTCCTTAAGAAACAATTGAAGGGAGGGGGGGGCTCTTGGATGAACTTATGCAGTCACTGGCCCACATGGTCCTTTTTGCTGTGTAGTTGAGTAAAACATAGAACCAAGAAAAGAGCTGTAACCACTGAGAGGAACCAAAGGCAAGGTTTTGCTAGCAGCCATAAGGTCCAATACTGAGTAGATAAAACAGGTAAATCCTTATAATTTTCTTTACCTGAACACCTCCATTCCTGTCACATAGATTTTCTCAGGCTGAAAAACCTACCCTTACTTTGTGTTTATTAGTTTTTGTCAACTTGACTAAAACTGAAGTCACCTGGGAAGAGGGAGCCTCAACTGAAGAACTGTCTCCATAAGAATGGCCTCTGCTAGGATTCCTGCATCCAGGTTCCTGCCGTGAGCTCTTCCCTTGGCTTTCCTCAATAACTGGCTGCGAGCTGTTAGCCATGTAAGCTCTGCTCTCCCCACTTTGATTTTGGTCAAAGTCTTTTGACGGCAACAAAGAAACAAACTAGAACATACCATAAAATCATACTTTCTAATAATTCTTCTCTTCTTTGTATGAACCTCTTTGAACAACAGTGGAATCGTGTACACACACACACACACACAGAGAGAGAGAGAGAGAGAGAGAGAGAGAGAGAGAGAGAGAGAGAGAGAGAGATCTTTAAATCCTCAAGCCCCAGGCTCCCAGTACTTTGCAGCCCATCTGGATTTCTGTTGGGCTCTAAATATGTTGGTGTACTTTGAATTAACACAGGGATGTATGAAGAATCACTTGGCTTTAATGGTAGAAATCAATCCATCTCACCAATTCCCCCTGACGTTCCAATTCTGATGATGGTAACATCACAGCAGCGTGCGTGGTGGAGTAATTTGATGAGTTCGTGGAGCATAATAGAAATGGAGGGGATGCCCATCCCGTGCTGTTGAGAGAGAGGAGAGTCATTATACATCGCACACATGCATAAGTGAGCAGGACGTATTTTTTCTTCTTTATGAGTTAACAGCCTTGTATAAATTTACATAATCATTAAGACTATGCCAATGCTTGGGAAAACGTAAGTCATCTCTAAGTGATGCCTACATGGCATGCTGATGGATGTGTCCATCTGTGAGGACTAGAGAGAGGCATCCTACAGCCAGTTAAACTGAGCCGCTCACTGTCAAGAACAGAGGTGGATGGCAGAGAGTACAGGTGTGCCGGGGCAGCATCAGCTTGCATCTCCCTGTGGAGTTATTTTCAATGAGCTTATGTGAAGAGGATCTCACCCCCATACATAATTGACAGGAAACAGAGGAAGCATAATTTTGTCTTCCATTTCACACAGCCTTACTTCACCCTAGTGAGTGAAATAGTAAACTAACTTTATTGTTCAAATATAGCCTTGATCATTTGCTGTTAATTCTGTGTGAGTTCAGAAGGACTCTAATGGACTAATGTGGTTTCAGCTCCAACTCAAGAGTTCCACACTTATGCTGAACCTGTGAATAAGTTTAAATTGCCACAGATCATGGCTGCAGCCTAGTTTAGTTCAGCACTTATATCAAAACAATCACAGTCACCAGACTAGGGCTCAGTCACCATGGACTAGAGGATTGAGCCACTTCTGGTGGTCCCATTATGCCTAACAAATCTTCAGAAAGACCGTCCACACAGTAGCTTGTAGAAACTGAACTGAGTTTTCTCAGTAGCTACTTCACTTCTAACCTGATGGCAGAGTCTGTGTATGGATCCACGGCCGCAGAGACTGTGGAAAATGACTAGAGCTGCGGCCATGTTGTTCCCAACCAGAGCTCCCTCTCCTTCTGGTCACCAAGAATATTAAACTGTGGAAACAGTGGGACTCTGGGATCACCATATTTTGTTCCCATCCAATAAACTCTAATTTCTGAAAGCTTCATAAAGCCTCCTGGATCCAGGAATCAAGTCTGTATTGATCTGTGTTCTGTAAGTATAGACAAGTTTCTAGTGACTTATGCTATCCTACCTTGAATATCCTACCTTGCTTGAGATTACCAAGTTTGGGGCCTTGGCGCTGACTCTGGAATGAATGAGTAAACTGTCATTTGCTTCAACAGTAAATTAGCAGATGAGTTATTATTTTATGTACTAGGTTCTTTCAAAATCAGCTATTTGTTAACTTTAGGATCAGCACTTAGCTTTCAATGTGATGATACAATTACAAATAGTTTCCTGTTTCTCTTGAAATTCTCTCTCTCATCCTCTTTCCCTCCTTCTCTTCTTTCTCTCTCTCCTGTAGCTACTGGATATGTGTAAAGTGATTTGTATTGGAAACTGCCTGCCCACCCAGTATTCTAAGTGTCTAGCTTTGACCATTTGGGTCATGGTCCTTGACAGGACACCAGGATCACCTCTGGCTTTGCCTTATGATGAAGTGTTTCTGATCATTTAGAGGAGTTTCTTGTGTGTGTGTGTGTGTGTGTGTGTGTGTGTGTGTGTGTGTGTTACTTTTTTTCTTTCTCCATTTATTGTACAAAATAGAACAAATAATTACTGTTTAAAGGATTTTAACTGAAAACTTAATAGGACAATATTAGGGGACATTTAGCTTCTTCTAAGGTAGGTAGTCTATAATTTTTTATTGACTGAACAAACTAGTAAGTGAATGGATTCTGCTATTAGAAGCCAAAACAGGTTTCAGGCACTCTTGGCCCTGTAAGATTCACTTCGCTTCACTGCCCCAGTAGTATTATTGTGAATGTTTTCTTTGGTTCTCCCATGTTCCTGCTCTTGGGACATTCTACCACTGAACAATCTGAGTCACTTAAGGGATCAGTGAGTTATGACGGTTCCCTAACATCAAGAGCATTTTACAACTGAACTCTTTCAGAATTGCCACATTTATGCAGGGCTTGCTCATTGTCTCTAATGTCCCTTAAGAGGACTACCACATCCAAACACATGGCAGACTTGGATTCTTTGCTTCAGAATATAGCCATGTGTGTAAAGCTAAGTTGGACAGAATGGGTGGCTGTGTACAGACATCCTCCTGAGTGTTTGCCATTGATGGGAACTGCTCAGAGAGTCCCTCTGCTTTCATCACATCTTCGTGTCCAGAAGAGCCATTAGGTTCTGAACAAGAGCAGAACACATCAGCAGACCTCTGTGCAAATGCACTTGCAGCTTTCAGCAAGTTTGTTTGTGTTCAATTCTAACAATCCTGAGAATGGGCTTCTATGAATAGCTCTAGACTCCTAAAGCAGGATAAGAGACAGAGGAAAGGAAATGGCTGGGAAGGGGAGCTTGTTGATCAGTTAGGAATAGAAAGAGGGATGAGCCTTGAAGACTACTGCCATTACCTAGTAGTTAAGTAGTGAGTATAAAGGCAGGTAGTGACCCTAGATGCTCTGCCCTGTCCTGAAAACTCTTTTGAGTAAGAAGGCACAACAGAGCCGGGAAGGGAAGTGTGTTTGGATGGTCCCAGTTTGGTGTCCATCCCTCAAAGGTTAGCTGGCCTACAGCTATCCCCAACTTACACTGAGGGAGAGCACAGGGCCTGTTTTGAACATGCAGTATCTGTCTGTCCCCGCGCAGATGTCTTCGATGTCTTCTCCATCTCCCTCCAACCGGAGTTCCTTGTGTATAAACTGTGCAAATGCCTTCATTCTGTTCGGGCTCCCACCAACGCAGACAAACTGTCAATAAAAATGAACAGGTGCCTACCATCATCACCATGATAAGAGCAACGGGCAACATTCAGTTCTAATGTTTTCATTTTGTAGCACATTTAGTTTACTTCTGAGTGTGTGTAGATGTCTTGGATTGTGCTCAAAATCTGGCTCATTTATGTCATTAACCTGAAAGAAGGCAACTAGGTGAAATGAGTTATGTACTAAATTAGTGAAGAAAATCATTAAGTGTACATATTGTTCAAAAAAGTGTTTTCTAGTGGTTTTGTTTATAGTAGCATCAGCTGGCATCTTCATACATGTAATCATCCTAGTGGTGGGCACTCACATGACATGTTTAGTGTCAAGTGCTAAGGATGTGGAATTTGAGTTTTGGAAAGCAAAGGGACACCTGCCACTTTTACCGTGTTTTCTGATTATTCACCCTAACAAGGAGCCTTTATTTTAAAATGTACTGGGATAATCTCAAGCTTTAAAGGAAGCATCCAAGACTTTTTTGTTCTTCACTGAGGAAAAAAAAGCATTACGGAACAAGGCTTGTTACTGTAGATTAAGAACTTGACTGCAGTAAGTCATCCATCCCACTAATTTGTTTTGAATTTATCTAATTCTCTGACTTTAGGGTAGATGTTGCAGTCAAGGTTGTCTTGTCTAATAAAATATGTTGATAATAGGCAGTTAGGCATGGTAATGTGTCCCTACAGCCAGAGTTCTGTGGTTGTCGCAGGAGGATTATGAGTTTGAGAGCAGCCTGGACTGCATAGTGCATTTGATGCCATGTATAGATGCCAGACTGTATAGTGATAGCCTATCTCAAAAGAAAATTATAATTGATCATGTCACAACCTGTTAGGGATACATCAACCCCATGGATGGGAGAATATGCCAGAGAGAGAGGAGAGGCGTGTCCTGCTGGCGGCCTACATGAGTAGGCATCCAGGTGTCCACCAAGCCCGAATCAGCAACAGAGGGGAGGGTCTGAAGGCCAGGAGGAAGCAGAGCACACAGAAGGTTGTCAATCAGAAATCTACTCAGAAACAAAAGCCATGTGGTGTGGTATAAATGTGGTGCACTATGTTATAAGAGATGCACTGTGTGTGGTGTATATACAGTATGGTGTATGTGGTGTGGTCTATACGGTGTGATGTAAGAGATGTGGTATATGTGGTGTTGTATATGTGATGTGATATATATGTGATGTGCTATATATGCTGTTATATGATGTGGTATATGTGATGTGGTATATATGGTGTGGTATATGTGGTGTGCTATATGCAGTGTGCTATATGTGATGTGGTATATGTGGTGTGGTATATATGGTGTGGTGTATAGAGTGAAGTACAGAAAGCAAAAGCCAAGGAATGCTGGGCAGCTGCCATTTGAATGTAAGTGCACTTGGCTTTGAGCACTAGCTCATCACTGATTAAGTCACTTGCACAGCAACACATGAAACCTTTATATTCCTCAGATCATCATCTCTGGCACTCTCAGGTTTAATCAGGATGAAGTAGATTGAATATAGCAAAGGAGTAGGCATGGATCCCGGCACCTTGTCCGTGTCCACATATGTGGACTTCTACATTTCATATCAGATAACACTACTCTGGCCTGCATTTTGAAATCACATCTCTCTATTGCAGGATTCAGTAAAAAAAAAAAAAAAAAAAAAAAAAATGAAGCTAACTTAAGGTTTTTTTGGAGGGAAAAAGACACCTAGTGGTGTCTGGCTGATGTGGGCAGTATTGGGCAGAGGATCCAAGGAAGGCTAGCAAGGCCCTTCACAGGGGCTATCTGAAGAAATTCCCAAGGTTGTTGAGTGGGTGTCCCTCCTGCAAAAGATCAACAGAAGTGTTCGGTGGTCTGATCTCATGATGCATCCTGTTTCCACTTAACAATAATTCCTAGGCAGCATACAGTAACTTTTAATCACAAGACATAGTAATTCTTTTTTTTTTTTTTTTTTTTTTTTTTGGTCTGGGCACTGTGCTTCTCATCTACCCTCTCTGCTGTCTTCTCTGGAATTTCCTAGGAGTTTTTCGACAGGGCCTTAAGGTAGTAATGAACAATGGAAGTCAGCCATAAAGTCTAGAGACAAGATGGCAAGGCAGGCCAATGTTAAGGTAAGCTTTGGATTTTATTGATTACTCAGGAATTTTGCTCCTTTCTTGCTTTTAGTAGTTAAGCACTTTCCTGCTGTGCGTAAGTCAAGGTCTAATTATAAGGAGGCCCCCTTTAATATATAAAATACAGGAGTTTTAAAATAACCTCACTGTGTGGTGCCAGTATATCTAAATTACAATCATTCTGACTGACCTTAAAACCAAAACAGATGTCAGAATAGTGTGCAGTGTGTGTTGTACTTTGAACTTTAGATATTCTAGTAATCAACCAGAATGTCTGCAGATTTCTGGAGACATACAGATGACATGCGTAGAGAGAAGCAAGCTTAGCTCCTGACACCTACTCTCAAGTCAGATTCACTAAGCACCGCCTGTAGACATCATGACCTGCCTGTTCGCTTTAATAAGAAGTAACACACAGCTGAAGCCACCGGGCCAACATTGCTCTCCCATGGCACTGACTGTGATCTATGTTCCAAACAAAATGATCTTTGTCCAGGATTTATCAAAAGAAAAAAAGGTAGAAATGCATTGGACAGGAATAAGAAGCATTATAAAAATATGGTCAGGATTTTGCCTAATGACTTCCAGAACAAACTCACTTTCAAATGTCCCCAGTAGCTTAAAAGATATTGTGATATGGTGTTAATTTACAACATAAATAGAACTTCTGCATTTTGTGTATTAAGGACTATCAACATTTAAATGCATATTATGAAGTCTTATGAAGCAATGATTTTTCCATGTTACTTAAAATTCTGAAGATACCATGCATTTTAGAAACATGGCCCAGAGCACCCTGCACTTGAACTGATAGGAATGCTCCCTACCTGAAGATGAACTTTCATGGTTACAGAAGGCACCATGCAAGCTTCTAAAGGAGGTAGGCAACCAACAATCCTATGTAGCTATGATGTCTATGAACCACATTAATGACCAGTATGGCATGGTAACCCTAAGGGTGCAATAGTGGCACACATATTTTGGTAGTGACCAACTTCACTCTAATTGGATTTAAGACCCACTCAACAAAAGTAAAAACATTCATGGGACTGGAAACCTAGCTAACTGCTCATAACTAGGAAAGCCATGGTTATTGGAGGAGAATCTACAACCACTAATTTTACCCTGAACCCCATCAAGAAAACCTCTCTACAACACAACACAGACCAAAAGAGACCAATGCAAAAAACCACAACCAGTCGAAATTCAGTGTTGTGGAGCCCAGTCTCAGTGGATACAACTACAAAGCATTATTGCACCTAAAGGTCAGGGAACATTGTGTAAGAGGAGAGGGGAAGATAAAAGAGCCAGAGGACCAGGGAGTTTGTTGGGAGACTATATCACCTAGTAACATCAGAAGCTGCACTCATAAAATCTCACCAACAGAACTACCCAAATGTAAGCTCAACAAGAGCAACACCAATGGACATGCAAAACTTGATGGCAAAAAGCATGTGAGACCTCATCCTACACACACACACACACCACACACACACACACACACATACCACACACACACACACACACACACAGAGCAACCAAAGAAAGCTGGGAGGGGTAGAAGTGTTCTTCCTCAGAGGAGAGTACACCAATTGGTTGGCCAGTGCCAAATACTCAGCCCTGAAAACACACATACAAGCAACATCATATGGACTGAACCAGATTAAGATTGTATATGTATATACACATATGCATGCAATAACAATTAGTGAAAAAGAAGTCATGAATTTGAAGAAAAGAGGGGAGGGATATATGGGAGAGTTTGGAGAGAGGAAAATTAAGGTAGAAATGTAATTGTACTATAATCTCAATAAAATTAAAATAATTGCTTGGATGAAGCAGATGGTACCAGTTAGGGATTTTATAAAAGGATCAGGGACAACATGATAAAATATATATTTTGGATCTTGAATTTGAAAAACATCTTTCTAGCACCTCTATCATATTTTTCAATTGTTTTCATCTCCTTTGAGTATGGCAGAGACAGATGAGTTGTGCCAAGACCATTTCCTTTTCTTTCTGGGTCTACAGGTAATGCTAACTTCCCAGGCTCTTTTCCAGGTAGACAAGATCATATGCCTTAGTTCCAGCCACTAGAATATGAGCAGAAGTAAAGTGGTCTACTTCCAGTCTGGTTCACAGATGTACCCCATCCCATCCCACAGGAGGCTATATTTACATGTATATCATCTATAAACATCAGGATGCAAGAGGACCAGGTCTCTGGACCTCTACTTCACCTGGCCAGCCATCAGCTAGGTACATCTACTTTATGCTTGTTATGAACTAAAGGTCAATTTACATTGAACTAAGCCACAGAAATTATGTAGTACCAAGCAGAAAAATCCTTCAAAATATTACCTATGGCCTGAGGTCGAAGCTTCAAGAATGGTATATATAGCTTGATCATGCTAGCCCTTTTTGTCCTGGGAATACTTTTATTCCTGCCCATCATGTTAAAGCTTGTCTTTAACAACATCAACATGTTGGCAGCCAAAGTATATGGCTTGAAACTGAAAATGGACCCCCACACAGAGTTATTAAATTAACAGGCTGGCAAGCCAAGGATGGGTAAGATTCTGCACAGAGCCTTACCAACTTAAGACAGAAGTGCATTGCTTTTGATAATGCATATTCCATGATGGGTAAGGAAGGCATTTTGTCAGAATGACTTAACACAGACTCCGTCTTGTTAATGAAATAAAAAAGGGGGAGAGGCAGAGAGCCTTTGGGTGCTTGCTTGGCAGGAATCGACATGGCCAAGGATAAGGAAGTAGGCTTTAGGCAGGAATCTGCATTAGGCTAGAACAAAAAAGTAATGTCAGGAAGTAATCTAAATCTTAGGCTAAAACAAAGAAGTAATTTCAGGCAGGAATCTAAATCTTAGGTAGAACAAGGAAGTAGGCTTCAGACATGAAAATGACTTTGGGCTGGGACAGGGAAGTAGGCTCAGATATTTTGTTCATCCTGATAAGCCCTTAGAAACAGTGATCATAAGAGTGTCCATGAAATTTTACTTATTGCCTTGCTTGCTCGTTGACTATTTGTGTTTATTGTCTTGCTTGTTCCTTGACTATTTGCATCTATTATATTGCTAGACCCTCAACCTAGAACTGACCTTAATACTTGCATGCAATTAAAATGGTATAAAAGCAAAAAGGAGGAAGGAGATGGGATAGGAGGTTTCTAGGGAGGGGAAATGAGGAAAGGGGATGACATCTGAAATGTAAATAAATAAAATATCCAATAAAAAAGAAAAAATATAAGAAAACTATGAAAGAGTAAGGGTAATAGTCAGAGTTAGTCAGATTTGTTCTGTACATTTGTCTGTTTAAGACAGGCCCATGTAATCCGGGCTGGTCTTGGACTCATTATGTAGTGAAAGTCAGGCCTGAACCCCTGACCCTTATGAGACACCTCCCATGTGCTTTGGTTGCAAGCTTGCACCACTATATCTAACTCTTTCAGGTTTCAACTGTATATCTTACCATGTTCTCTCCTTTTGAAGTTAGTACTGATAATAATTATTACCATCATTTGTGGGGCAGAGGTGAATTTTTAGGTATTGGTGGGTTGTGTCCTGTGCTTTATAGCCAGAATTGCTGACCTGAGACTTAAGGAAGAAATCGAATTACAATGCTCTCACTCTGAGATAAAAGCACTAGGTGAAGATATACTTCTGAGAACAGAATCTATAACAATACAACTGGATTTTTATCTTCTGCTCCCAACATTCTGTTTCCATTATGATTATAATTTTTTCCTGATCTTAAAACTAAACAAACTTTTGCCTCCTATCCATCAAAATGAGACTTCAAGTAGTGTTGCTCTCAGGAACAAAGCTCTTTGAAATGGCACATGTGTGTTATTCAAGTGACTGTCCTGGTGGGTACAGTGGTTCTGAGATTGGATTGCAGTTCTGAGAAACAGTGTGGCAAACATACTGGTAGAAATCCAGCCAGGTAGAGAAGTAAGAACATGAGGCTCCAACTTATGATGTAACAGGGGCAAGACATACGCACTCATGGTATGGTCTTACCATACCATGATGTCATCAGGGAAACCTATGGTTTAATCGCAGCTTTTCCACTTACTGGCTGTGGCTCCTACAGATAGGTAAATATTACAAGTGTGTTTTAACACCACACATACATTGATCCCTAGTTTCCTCTTCTAGACCCTTTTGCCTATACCTCCCATGTGCTTTGATTACAAGAATGTGGGTATAAGAAAGGAAGGAGTCCCCCTACATGGTGGGGACTGGTTTGGGATCAAATATAAAGAAGACAGTCTGTGCATGGTAAGGAGAGGTAGATACTTAGACATGTAGATAATAGGCCAGTCTGTATGAAAACATCTCCTATCTTTTAATGTACTGGGCATGGGGTACCTTCATTTGTTAATTATGGCAGTCCTTCTATTCCAAACAGGAATCCTTAGATAAAGATCTGGGGGAAATCACTGCGAGGCATGAACCTCACAGCTAACATCTGAATTCAGGTACAATCCAGTTAATGAGTGTCAACACTGACTCGATCAAAGATTCCTGGAGCCTAAACATCAGGCTCAGTAGAAGAGACAGAGATTACATCCAAAAGATGATGCAGGAAAAGGAGTAGGCTGTACAAAGGCTGGGAGCTGCAGTGTGGAGAGGAATCAGGGCACAGGCTGTGCTGCTGCCTGGAAACCCACCCACACTCACGTTCTCTCCTTGGGTGCTGCAGGGAGGAGGCGGTTGCGCACGCATGGACTGACAATGGTGTCCTAGATGTACTTGCTTCCCTACTTCCTCCCCTTCTTCTCCTCGCTCCTTTCTTCCTCTGACTAAATTCATCCTCTTTATCCTCTTTCTTCAATTCCTCCCAGTTAATATTTGAGAATTGAGACTTACAGTAACTCAGGATCTACCTGGTACAATGAGAAAGAGCCTGGGACATGGTCTAAGTGCCAGCTCTGTCACTTGATGTACTTAACTCTTTGCGCTGTTATTCCTTTGATCATCTGTGACTCATCTATACTAATATATTGCATGAGCAAAAGTCCTTACAAGGAACAATATCTACCTGAGTCCTGTTTCTAATGAGAAACATTTAGTACAAAAGTTTAAAATAGTTTATGTAATTCTCGATCCCATGAACAATGAATTTCAAACAAAATGGAATAATATGACAATATGGGAAAATAATAATAACTTAATGTTAAATAGAAATATATAGTGTGGTAAGTTGCATCGTTAAAACTATTTTTTTTTAAAGATAGAGTCTCACTTATAGGCTGGCCCTGAACTTGTTATGAATCAAAGATGATCTTGAATGTGAATTTCTATCCTCCTGCTTCAACTTCCCAAGTTTTGTGGATACAGGCTCTCACCACTCCACCAGTCTATGCTGAGCTATACCCTTAGTCTTATTATAAGTATTTTAATATTTTTTTTATTAAAAAGAATGGAAGAGGCTATATGGGATTAATACACTCAAAGACTCTATGTGCTTGTAAGAAAATGTCTTTATGTAACCTAGTACCAAGTACAATGGATATATACCAGTAAAAAAAAATGAATAAATGAAATGGAAGACAAGAAAGTGAGTTCATGGTGTCTTGGTCTAGGAAGAAGGGCTGTAAGGTATCGTTTAACAGCAGAATGTTCTTGTCTATGTTTTTTAATTTTAAATAAGGAGCAAGAATCGCTTTTATAATTGATGTATATGATAAAATAAATACAGTAATGCAATTCTCCAGTTATTATTCCATAAACAATTTTCTCCTGAAATATTTCTTATAAGATAATAAAATCTTAATGATACAAAATATGGGCAAATGGTCATTTTCTGAGAAGAAAATAATAAGGCATTGTTGTCTCGGATTCTTTTATGATTTAATAAGATGAGAATTAGTGAGATCCAGCAATAAATGTAGAAGTTAAGCTGTGAGCAGAATCTGTTAAGATGTAATGAAATCTGAATACCCAACAGTATTGTCAATAAAGTTATATTTATCTCCAGGGTATAGAGCAGCGAAGTAATCATGTTTGCATTGGATTTAGTTTGGAAACCTTTGTAACTTGTCGGGGTGGAAATGACCATTCATGATGTCCACATTCCAAATTAGAGTGGCTTCATGTGCTCTTGGGACTTTTGACCTGCCTCTACTCAAGGGTGTGAAGTTTATTTTGGAGAAAAAAAAAAAAGAAAAGAAATGACAGGGGAAATGCAGTAAATTTTCTGACATTCAAAATATTTTTACCTTTACATCTCCAAACATTGCTGGTAGGTTGTGTGTTTTGGTTCCTAAATCCAAGTGATAGAGAATGTCTTCATCCATGGCATCCAGGTATGGATTCTTAACATACACAGACCTTTCTCTAGGGAAAACCACAATGAAGATGTCAAGATATTTAGAGAGAAAACACTTCTGAGACAGGGCAACAGTCTACACCTATGGTCACCACTAATACAGCTACTGTACACAAACCTCTCATAAGTGAATCTGGTATAATAGGCTAACATTTGTTTTACAATTACTATATACCACACTTAGATCTAAGCATGGGAACTATACCATACCAGGAAACTGATGAAATAGATATATTAACTCATTTAATACCATAACCATTCATTAGATGAATAATATTTATAATCCAAGTTACAAATGAAGATCCAAGACTATTAGAAGTTGAGCACTCACATGCAATCAGGACATCTCCTGTCATCTCTCCTCAGTTCGCTCTGGCCCTAACTGTCATTCTTTCACTGTGAGGCTACACAATATAGGGACATGGCTCTCAGACCACCTAGTGACTAGGTGACTAGTCACTAGTGTCCTAGTGACTGATCAACTGGGCATACACTTACTGTACAAGAATGAGCAAGCTAACTTTGTCCTTCTGTTTCCTCATCTGTGAAGTACAGATGGTGAAAACTGCCACTAGGCAAGTTTGTGAGCCCTGAATTTCGTGATAATTATAAGGCATTGGGATGAATAGTGACAAAGCACTTACCTTGATGCATGAGACTCAGCAACACACACAAACACACGCACACGTACATGCACACGCACATGCACACTTGTGCCCTCTTCACCCATGGTTTGGAGCAAGAAGCCACTGAGCTCAGACAGTATTGGTGTCCGATCACTTGAGAGATTGCTAGCTGGAGCCAGTGAGCCTGGAAGTGATCCTTATCCCATTAAAAAATTTAAGTGAGAAAGAGACGTCAAAGGATGGAGAGCTGGGTGCGGAGAGATCGACAGGCTCCCGGGGAATGTGAGCTGGGGTACATCAGAGACAGAGAAAGGAGGACCAGGTACAGGCTGGGGAAACAAGAGTCAGCCAACCAAGAAAACCAATGCTTAAGATGAAACCGGAAGAAGCATGCCTAAGGAGCGTGAAGAAGGATGGGGCAGGGCAGGGGGAGAAGGGATTTAATCTTAATAAACACATAAAAACAAAATTCAAAACTATTGTTGTAAGAAATATGAAACTTAGAAACAGAAGTGAGAGAAAATGAACCCTTTAACCGACATGAAGATGCATGCATTTAATCCCAGCATGCAGGAGGCAGAGGCAGGATGCTGCCTGTGAATTTGAGGTCAGCCTGGTCTGGACTGTGGAAGTCCCAGTCCAGACAGGGCTACATAGTGAAACTATGTCTCAAAAAAAAAAAAAAAACCCAAACACCAAGCAAACAAAAAGCCTTTTGTTTTGTTTTCTTTTAAAGAAAGGTCCTTTACTGTAGAAAATGTCCAGTAGCATTCTTTTGCTGACATCAGAGAAGTGTGGGACAGAGAACACAATGGAAAAACAAACTTGCCCCAGAGAGAGAAAAGGGTGGGAGGCCTGGGGGCTTCACTTGGCATCAGCCCTTACCCAGTGGCTTCACATTTAGTCCTGCATCCTGGAGCCAGCAACACACTCAAGGCCTGAACACAACACCCTTTGCAAGGCTGACAGAGCCCTGCTCCTTTCCTGACTGTATCCTTCCCAGGGGAGCAACTCTAGGCTTCAATAGCCTTGTCCCACATGCACCACTGAGGAGGCATCTCTCAGCACTGTTAGTATTCTATTGTCTAAACTCCACCTCCAGTTACCTGGCAACTGTCAGGTAGGCCTGCCCACTATAAAAGGGGCTGCTTGCCCCCTCCTCTCTCTCTTACTCTCTTGTTCTCTTGCCCCTCCCCTTCCACCACCTCCACCTTTTCTCCTCTCCCTCTCTCTCTCTTCTCCTCTCTCTCCTCTCTCTCTCTCTCTCTCTCTCTCTCGCTCTCTCTCTCGCTCTCTCTCTCTTTCTCTGCTTCTCTCTGCCTCTACTATCCTCCTGGCTCCCTCCCCATGCCCTGAATAAACTCTATTCTATGCTATACTGGTGGGTGACTGGTCCCTCAGGGGGAAGAGATGCCTTGGTATGGGCCCGCTGAGACATCCCCTTCTCCTATACCTTTCTGCACACCCATAGCACATACTCTCTTTATCTCTTTATCTTTTTATAAACACATTAAGCACTGTGTCTCTTCTCAACACACTTCTTGGCTTCCTTCTCAACTTTTCTGGGCTGGGTCTGGGGCTGGGTCTACCTATATCAACAATGTACTAGTCCTGTGTTCGCTTCCATATGCCATAATTTCTTAAAAGCAACCACGAAGAATTGCTGAGATGACTCTTCTTTTAGAAATCTAGATTTAGTTGTGCTTCTCTGTCTCTTGCCTCTCTCCTCTCCTCTTTCTCTCTCCTCTCTCTATCTCTGTCTCTCCTTCTCTCTCTGTGTGTTGTTGTGTGTGTGTGTATGTGTGTGTGTCTGACTCTGTGTGTGTGTGTGTGTGCATATGCATGTGTGTGGATGCGTGTGTACATTCTTATGACACTGGTTTATGGAAACACTTTGAGCATCGGTGCCTTTGAGAACCCACCCGCCATGCTTCCTTTCTACCTAAGGCCACTGCCCCAGCCCCTGTCACAGCAGTCCTAACTGGATCACCAGTCCTTCCTTTCTCACTTGACAAATCTATGTGATACAAGGCAATGAACTACCCCTACACGTGGGCCCTTAATTCAGTCTGCTTTATACTTACAAAGCACACTCTTGACAGCCTTCGATTACTTTGTTTCTCTAATATACTCCTCTGGGTATCAGTGATAATAAACTATCTGTCCCAAACTGCAGTGGTCAAGACCTCTTACCAAGAGTCATCTAGAAATTCTTTGTTCTTCCTACTTCCTTCTAAATACTTTAAACCATTTCAACTAGCCTCATGACTTTATACATCTCCAGAGACTCTCATCTGACTTGGGATGTGCCTTAAAAACCACCAAGGGGAGTCAAAGGAAAACAATGGTGGCCCGACAAAATCAAGTGGATGCGCAGAAAGTATTTCTTTAAATTTTGCCATCAAACCTGCTGCTGATGCTGAGAGCTCCTGCAGTAAGCCTTTCCTCACGAACTTCTCTTTCCACTTCCCTTCCATCTTTTCCTAATAAAATGTGACTCATTCCTTAAGTCCCGCTCAAACATCACATCTTCCAGGAGAGTTTTCTAAGCAGTCTTTATCCCTAATCAATATCTCGCTTCACTGTTGTTCCTAAAACATCTATGTTGTGCTAATGCTATTAAAATAGAGTTCACTTTCTGTCTCCTCAAAAAGACTGTAAATTCCTTGATGCAGGCTGTCTAACGTGTCTTTCTTTAATCTCTAAGACTTAACAAATCCTATTTAACCTAAATTTAACTGTTCAGAGAGTAGAACAAAATACTATTAGGTTTTTTTTTTTTCTCCTTAAAAACATTATAAGTAACAGGTTCTTAATTAGTTGGTGAGTCATACTGCACTTGAAGGAAAGAAAGAAAAAGAAAGAAAGAAAGAAAGAGGGAGTGAGAGAAAGAAGGGAGGAAGGGAGGGAGGGAGGGAGGAAGGAAGGAAGGAAGGAAGAAAGAAAGGAAAGACAGACAGTTCTCCATGATGTTGCTGTACTGTCACAACTTCAGAAGAAGCCCCTGCATCCTAAAGCAGGACAGACATCAGATATCTTCTTGCTATGGCTGGGAGGAGTGAGTCAGCATTTCCCCACAGCCCTTATGCAGAGTGCTGAATGAAGCTTCCTGGCCTCAGAGCCCAGCTCAGGAAGCTGGTTAGAAAGGCAAACCACGTTTCCACCCCAGAACCATTGAATCAGAACCTGCATTTTAATAAACCCTAGTGATTCACATTCTCATTAAAGTTCTGGAAACACTGCCACTCACTTCCTCCTCCAAATTCAATTCAACTTTTGATTTCATTCTGCCAAAGCTGATTTCATGATCTGGAGATTTTCCTTTGGGTTTCCAACCGAATCTACAAACTGTACCACGAAGAAACATACTCATTCATCTCCAACGACTCTTTAATTGCTGGGGCAACGTTAAAGCTAGAATCTGATGTTGACAAGAGAGTCTTGTCCCACTGATCCATGAGAAAGCACTGCTAAGGTGATCATTCTGTCAGTGACCAGAGAAGGCGTTTTGGCCATTTGAAATCTTTTCTGGTTCCATAAAGATTTTAGGGTTGTTGTGTTTCTGTGAAGATGGGCATTGGGCTCTTAATTGGGATTGTGATGAATCTACAGGCCACATTAGGTGGTGTGGACATTTCACTAGTCTCTCTGACAACAAACATGAGTTATCCTTTCACCTATTTATGTCTTCATGATGTCTCAAAGCTTTTTCACCAGTATGCTATGGTTTTCAGGATAGGGTATTATTCTATTTTATTGGGATTGTTTGATTAAGCTTATTTTCAGGTAGATTTATTGTTAGTATATAAAAATATTCATCTTTGCTGAGTTTATAACTTACAACTTCACTGAATTTATCAGTTCTATTTAGGGTTTGGTTGTGTGTGTGTGTGTGTATGTGTGTGTTGTGTGTGTGTGTGTGCGTGCATGTATATGTGTGTATGTTTAACTTAATGTCTTTAAAATAACAGAGTTAGAGACATCATAGACCTTGAGTGGAAATACAAAAGTATTGTAGGGAATGGAAATATAAAATTTGTGACACTCTGCACCTATAGTATAGAAGTAAGATCTAGCACACAGTGAAATCACTAGATGGACTTGAAAGAGCATATTGGTCCCTTCTCTGGATTTCTGATTCAATTGGACAAGGATACTTGTGCCTTAAAGTGTCTAAAACTACTGATGTTCACCTTTTCTGTGTTCAAGAAGAAAATCTTGAACCAACAAAGTCATTAGTTACATTCTTCTGTATTATATTTGTTATAATAATGTCTTAACACACTTTGGAGATATTTGTTAGATTTCCATGATGTCTGATTGCTAATTAGTGATGCTGAGACAAAATAATTCCAAATTCAAGGCCAGTTTAGGCTATATAGAAAGTTTTAAGCCAGCCTATGGTAAACAGTGGAATACTGTCTAAAAGCAAATAAACAAGTAAGCAAGCAAACAAAGAAACAAAAACCCACACATGACTGTAATCAAAACAGTGTGGCACTGAAATATCAACGAAAGAAATAAGATAGAAGATCCAGAAATAGACCCAGTTAAAAATGGACAGCTGGTATTTGACAAAGCTGCCAAAAACACACAATGAAGAAAGGAAAAGCTTTCCATAAATGGTGTTGAGAAAATTTGATCTCCACCGGCAAAAGAAAGAAATTGAACCTGGACTTGGACTACATTCAAATGTCAACTCAGAATAGACAGCAGCTGCATGTATAAACCTGAAGCTGTGTCATGGAAGAACACAGGGGAAAATCCCACCATATTTGTTTGGAAAGTGGTCACTCAGGTCAGACTCCACAAGAAAAGACAAACAAACAAACAAATGGAATTGTATCAAACTAAACCCATAGGATAAAGAGACAATCCATGAACCAGCAGAAAGTATTTGCAAACTATACATCTGACAGGAGTCTATTATCCAACTTAAATAACTTAATAGGAAGGAAGTAGAATATGGTTGAGTACAGCCTAAAGATTAGGAAGGATGTCCTCAAAGATTCAAACTTCCCACAAGTATATTTTAAATTGTTCAGTATCACTAATCATTAGGGAAATAGAAATTAAAAACACAATGAGATATCTCTTCACATCTATTAGAATTAGTATTTCCAAAGGCCAGTGACAACAGATATTGATTAGCACTAGAAACCTTGTATATTACTGGTGGAAGTATAAATTAATACAACTAGTCTGAGAAAATATTGGGTAGGGGACTAAATAGAACTATCATATGGTTAAGAAATTTCACTTTTAGTTAAGTACTCAAAATAACTGAGATGTGGGGGGAGGTGTTGGAGAGATGGCTCAATGGTTACGGGCACTGGCAGCTCTTCTAGAGGTTCTGAATTCAATTCCAGCAGCCACATGGTAGTTCAAACCATCTGTAATGTGGTCTGATGCCCTTCTCATGCAGGTGTACATTTAGAGAGTGCACTCATAGGCATAAAAATAAATAAATCTTTTTTAAAAAATTGAGATTGGTGTGTCAGTGTGATATCTGCACTCCCATGTTGATTATAGCATTACATATAATAGTGATATATATAATATATATATATATATATTTACTTGCATTTTGTATATATTATAAACATATGTTTATTAACATATATTCAAAATGAAATACTATTTAGACTTTATTACAGTTAGGTATTTGTGGGTGTGGGTGGGAATGTGCACACATGACAGGACATATGTAGAAAACAAAGGAGAGCTTGTGGGAGTCGTTTCTCTCTTTCCACGACGTGGCTCCTAGAGACCCAACTCAGGTCACCTGGCTTAGTGACAAGTGTTTATCCACTGAGCCATCTCACTAGCCTCTCAGCTTTTATAACGAAGAATGTTCTGTCATTTGTGACGTGGACAGAACTCGAAGTATGCTAAGGATAACCGCATCCCAGAGACAAACACTGTGCCACCTCTCCTTTGTGTGGACTCTAAAAGCTGTTGTTCTGACTGAAACAGTGAGAAGAGGGGTGGATATCAAAGGCTGGGGACCAGGAAGGTGTGGGAAAGAGATGGTTAAACGGAGCAGTTCCACTGAAGAATCTTTACCTTCAGTGAATGATCTAGACAACCTTGTCTGGTAACCATAGGTGATACACATAACCTCCAACTTGCTTTAAAATAGATTTTGGACATTTTTACCACCAAACAATGAGATATTGTTGAGGTGGTGGGATACACTAGCTTGATCAATATGGGCTAAGGATATAGATCAGTGATAGATCTAGCATGCATGAACCCTGTTCAGTCCCGAACACTATAAACCAACCAACTAACCAAGCAAACACACAAACAAAATCCCACCAACACATTGTGTCTCATAAATACAGGGTCAATTATCATTTTCAACTAACAACAAATAAATTAACATTTTAAAAGTCTTTGAGGAAAGGCTTGCCCGAGACTTCATGTCAAATTCAAACCAGTGTGAACCTGGCTCTTACAACACCTTTCTCCTTCTAAAAATCTCTATCTACCACTAAATAGACTCACACATTCTGTTTCCTCTACAAATCTTTTTTTTTTTTAAGAATTATTTATTTGTTGTATTATATGAGTGCACTGTAGCTCTCTTCAGATGCACCAGAAGAGGGCGTCGGATCCCATTATAGATCGTTGTGAGCCATCATTTGGTTGCTGGGAATTGAACCCAGGACCTCTAGAACGCAGTCAGTTCTCTTAACCACTGAGCCATCTGTCCATGCCTCTTTTAAGCCTATTTTTATTCTTTTTTCCTAACCCATGCTCTAAATATTTATCACCAAAGAAAAGTGCTAGCTGGGAGGTTTTCTATTTTCCTTGGCCTTCACATGCATATATCTTCATCTCTCCTTGGCTTCCCTGAAGGAAAGAAGGTGGCTGGAGGGTCTGTTTGAACCTGGGAGAGGAGCACTGACAATACACTGACGTCATGGCAAGACATTTCCCACAATTCTCAGCGAATCAGAGGAAATTTATAAAATTTCCTTAAGCCTCATGAAGACTAATACTCTATTATATTCTGTTAACCCGAGGCAGAAATTAGAGTTTAATTGCAGGGAGCTTGGGCAGATTTATGCCTACCTTTGAGATGAATAACATCCATGGTATTTCAGAAGTCGACTCTATGTCAAGTCCGTCTATCACAAAGCATATGAAATTACCCCACGACATACTCTATATAGTTAAAGTGCCGTGGGCACCACGGGTCCTTTCATTATTTCTCAGGTGCAGCCATGGTCTTGGAATTAAGCACTGAACTCCACAGTGAATTCCAGGCTCTACTTTGAATTTGTCTGCTCCTGTGGCTTGGTTAAAATTCTCATGGTTTTTGTAAGTTCTTTTGACCTACTTTCTTTGTCGCCCCACCCCCTTTTTCCTTTGTTATTACTATGTATATTTTATCATGTTCTCTTATAAAATTGTGTGGATGTGAACATGCCAGGATGAACATGTGGAGGTCAGAGGACAATTTTGTGAAGTCTGTTCCCTCCTTCCATCTTTCTCTGGGTTCTGTCGAGTTAACTCAGGTGGTGAGGTTTGCTCAGGAAGCACTTTTGTCTACTAGCCTCTGCTCTGTGTTCTTACATGAACCAACTTGTCAACTCCACAAGAACCAAAGAATGAATTTTTTTGGTGCTCTTGTTTTCTGTGTATTTGTATTTGACAGTATTGGAATACATAAATCCAATTATTTAATGTCCAATATTAAAATATGTGTAACACTCTTGTAGGTTACATCCTCTGAGCATTTAAAATAAAATCCAAGGGACACTCACCTGACTGAAACAATAAAGATTAAAATTACTCACCTCTCATATGTATTCTTGTCAGGTCTCATAGATCTATTAGAAGCAGGCAAAATGGAAGCCATACTCTGCAGGGGCAGACAGCAGGAAAAGGCAATATTAGGCCTGTTGTTAAATGACAGAGCCAATCACAGTGATACAGCTTCAAGTCAGAACCACCTTCCCTTCTAACTTAGGTTTCCTTCTGAAATTTCTCTCAAATCTTCCTTGAGTATTTTGGACTCCCCTGAGAATGTCAAAACCTGGTCCCTATGTGGCCTTTTGTATTCAGCCCAGCTTTCAGAGAATCATTCCCCAACAAGATAGGCTCCCTTGGAAGGTGTGGCATCCTTTCTCTCTGACCAGGTTGGTTAGTTTGTTAACTTTGATCCTAGCATCTGTCCATGGCATGTGAACTTGGTCTCAATGCAGGCAGGTGTGACACCCAGCCTTATTTGCTTTGAGACAACTATACATGAATCCAAGCCTGCTTTCAGCATCTATGCTAACCTCATCAAAAATGTGCCCAGTACTCGTGAGAACTTTCAGTTCCCAAATGTTTCGTTTTCCCATTCTGCCCACTACTTGCCAATTTTTTTTGTTGTTGTTCTTCGTGATTACTAGTTAGGAGAACATCCAATGTCAGGACCTCAGAAAGGTTCCTTTGTCTGAACTTTGTCCATCTGAGCTCATACAGAAGGTCTGATTAAACAAACTGGTTTCTGAGGCCTCTTCATTTAACTAAATACTAGGTTGACTCTATCATCCACTAAACCATGCCTCTGGGTGTCAATGCAGGTGGAATAGAGTTATAGCTTATTATTTTCAGAAAATATGTTTTTTTTTAAAAAAGAAATTTATTAATTAGTACCCAGTTGTTGTTGTGCAGGGGTGCTATTCTAGCACTTAGGAGTCAGGACAGGAGCGTTGCTGGAAGTTTGAAGGCAGCCTGGTTTATAGAGTTCCACAACATATATGGGAGTAAAACAATCTCTCCTTCAGAAAGAAAGAAGGTAGGAGAAAAGGAAGGGAGGAAGGGAAAGATGGAGGGAGGAAATGGGGGAGAAAAATATGGATAACTGTGTTTTCCAGTATATTTCATTCTGGAGTGAGGAAATCTACTTCATCATGATCCTCGTCTCTCTCCTGGTTCCTATTGGAATCTGCTGACATTCCATTTGGAGCAGAGCTTTGAGAACATTGGTATCATAAATTTTAAGCAAATCTGAAGTTAAAATATTAGCAAATGACAAATAGAAGCTAGTTTATGGTGGTACTTCCTGACATGCGTGGATTTCTGTTTAAGAATGTGCATTACAGTCAAGGAGCAAACTCCCTGGATCTTAACTTAAGGGGTAGGTCACCCTACTTTCTGCTGAAAACCATGTTTTTGGCTTCTTTTCATTCATCGTAGTCAGCTGGCACAGTTTTCAGAATGGGAAGGCAAATGCATGTTGGGGAATGTCAAGCCTGAACCATGACACTGCCCATCGGGCATTTATAATTTTACCCAAATATCCAAGAACCATTATGAAAATTATCTTAGAAAGATAATGATAGGTGCAAGACAAATAACCCGGGCATGAGAGTTGTCTTCAAACTTGAGACCTTGGCTCCTACCTATAGCTTATAATTATATGTGACCCTCAAGGCTCTTGACACTGCAAGCTGGTCTACCCAATGTTCTTTCCTAACAGTCACTGACAATATTGACCCTGTTACCAACCCTTTAGTTGGTTGTATATATGCCATATCTCTCTGTTTATCTTTAGAAGATAAAGAGGAAGACCACCAAGTTGCATCTACGGACATTTACGGCTGCTCCTGACAGGTTGAAAGTGTTAGCTAATTAGTTATTATGTAATTAATTATCTTGATGAGAAAATTAGGGTAATTGACATGTCTGTCTACAGTGCAGATTCTGTAAACCAATGATCCTGGTTACTGATAATGTCAGATAGAACAAGCTAAAGTGTATGTACTCCATATAACAACTTTTCCCTGCCTGAGAATGAGACCAGTAGTCGTCATGTAAGGGAAGTTTACAATAGACTTGGGGGTCTATGAAAGGCCAGTATCAGGTGATACCTTGTGAGGAATCTGATCTCATTCTCTCCTGATTTCAGTCTTCTAAAACTCATTCATACTCTTACAGTGTTACAGAGTTGTTACCTGAAGGCCTAACAGGAATGGGGGAAAGTTTTGTTTTGGGAGAGAATGCAAAAGGTCAACTCAAGAACCTCTGGGTGTTTGCAAACATGGGCTATGTTCCAGCAAAGCCTTATGAGTCTACAGCATGGATCAGGAAGGCCCTGCCTTAGCTCCAACAGAGTCCTGCTCTGTGGTGTCGTAGCTACAGTGAAGTGAGTCTTCCAACCTTCCTCCACAGTGCCAGTCCCTGAGGGTCTTCCACCCTAGACCGTTTTCTCCCTGGCTTAGTTCTGAATCCAAACCCCTGATGTTCAGCTTGGTGACTTAGGTCTCTCCTCTATGGCTGCAGTTTCTACTGAGTCCAGGAGACTTAGACATGTGGAGTTAAAATCCTGCCTTCCTACCTCCTACAGCAGTGATCTGTCGCTCTGAAGAGAGATTTGCTTTTCAAGCTCAATGTTAGTTTAATGTTAGTGCTAAATGGTTTTTATTTCTAAGTATTTGCAACAAAGCAACTCTAGTGGCCTTTATTATTTTTTTTTTCTTTCAGCGTGCTGGTATTTTAAAAATCAAATGTCAAAGCACTTTCAATATTCACACCTGGTAACGACCACCTTAACTCTTTTAGTAAATGTTTTATCTCTCCTTAAGGTGCTCTGCTTGGTTATGCAGGAAGATGGTAGCCTTCAGCAAGTTATCTCTGATCTAGGAATAGCATCCTTGACAGGCAAGCATGAGCTAGTAGACACGCCCCTCATAATAGTGAAGTACCACACCCCAGTCCTGTTTTCCTTCTTAAGGAGAATGGTTAAGGGCAGGCATGGGGCAACAATGGGAACTTCCCCTTTCAAGTCAGATTCCCCTACTGGCCTGTGACTAGCTTACAGGAGCTCTAAAAACTTAGTCTATCTACTCTAGAGCTGCACAGTTTATTTATAGCTTTGCCTTCATTCAGTAATATTAACTGGGCATATACTGTGCCCAAGAAGTCTAGGAAGTGCTGCAGATAAAGGAGTAAGATAGTTCTAACTTCTCTTATTTCTTTGGGAAAACAATGTCATCTATGGACAGAGAAGACCCAAGTTTCCACCTTTCTCAAGCTTGTCTTCCTATTGTCAAAGCCCATGTAGTGACTGTATTGACAGCAGCTCTTGTGTCAAGCAGTCATTCTTGATCATTTGGTCTTCCTTTTCTAATTTATCCCCAGTTCTCTCCTTTTGATTGTAGGTGCATTGCAGTGAAATGTTAGACATTATTTTGCTTTAGAAACTCCAGAAGCCCTATTAGCAGTGCCAAATTTTCCGTGGCCAAATATTTGCAAAGGAACGACACTGGTGGCCTTTTTTGAAAATCAAATTTCGAAAATTGAATGCCCAAACAAGGTTTCACTGACTGTAACACACTTGCAATAATGAATAGGCACATAACTCCTTTAATAATGCCTTTTACCAGTGCTATGTGCAAAGCCTCCCAAAGATGCCTTATTTTCTATTACCCATCTAAGCTTTCTCACTATTCCCCACCCTCTGGGGAGTCAGAGCAGGGAGCAGTGGCTATAAACTTCCTGCTCACTTTCTTGAAGAGAAATCCTCAGCAAATCTGGCTTCCTTCTGTCCATGACTTCTCTTCAAGGTGACCCAATGGAGTGATGTGGGTATGAAGGAATTTCCTTGACTTTTTGACAATAAGGAAAAAGGCTCTTTTACAATTCTTTGGTTCTTTTTTCAGGTAGCAAGGCACACATTGTCTGAGGTTTTTGGGGAGGATTCTGGGGCTCCTTGGATGTAGTTTATGGGTTGAGAGACAGTTAGGCTGGCTAGCCTTAATGCAGTGGTTCTCAACCTTCCTAATGCTGCAACATTTAATACAGTTCCTCATGCTGTGGTGACTCCCAACTAAAAAATTATTTCTTTGAACTTCATAACTGTAATTTTGTTACTGTTATGAATCATAATGCAAATATCTGATATGGAGGATATCTGATATTTGACCCCTGTGAGAGGGTCATATAGGCTTAAATTTTTTTAAAATCTACTTTTAATAAGGGTTCTCAAACACTTTCACCCCACTTCTAGCCCAAAGATAGGGGAGAAAAGATGTACCATCTTTTCTTGTAAATAGGGCAAGGGGATATGGATCTGTTTAGAAGTAGTTCTTTGGAGCAATTCCAGTCTCCGTTTCTCAAGATACCAGCAGTCCAGTTCAGTAGTGTTGAAAGGACCTCACAAGGGGGAGTCCCTCATGCTGATCTGGGAATAGGCTTACCAGGCAAGGACACACGAGACCATCTCGATGCAATTAGCAAAAAGGTAGGTTTTTTTTTAATAACGAGGGGCCCCTCGGTTCAAATCATATCTCACGCAGGAGACAGGAGATTCGACCAAGACCCCAAGAAGTTGGCAACTTTTATAGGTAGGGGTGGGAAGAGCAGGAGATTTGCGCTGTTACACATGATTGGATATTTTAAACATCAGCCATTTGCATAGACCAGTTATTTTTGACCATGAATTTTGGGACTCATAGAGTACCAGATGACCCATTACTCATTTTCTTGTTTAGATTGTATGTCTTTGCTCCTTGCTTCTTTTTCGTTTTGGTCACTCTGCCACTGAAGAGGTCTCAAATAATTATTTTATTATTATTATATTATTTTATTATTATTATGGCTAATTTTAACAAGTTGTTAGTGGTCTCTGCTGACCATGAATTCCTTGCTCTGTGTCTCAAGATGTTTTTAATTTTTTTACCCTAACATTGTCAGGATACCAACTGCACATCAGCAGCAATGGCACAATTCAGCAGAAACCACCAGGCCTCTGCCAAGTCAGCAGCAATGGCCAGGACCAGGATGCCAGGAGCTCTCTGCCATGCCTCTCTCAAGACCAACAAAGTGTTGCAAGGCTAGCTATGCAAGTGCTCTGTCACAGTCCGTTGAGTCCTATTTACAATATCTCCAAACATCACGTGCCCTCCCAAGGGTCTTGCCTCGGCCAAATACCACATGAGTCTACATCACATGACACAATCAGAAACTTTCACTTCAGGGTCATTCAACGTCTATAAAGGTGTCACAACCCAGGGGTTGAAAAATCGCTGCCTTAGTGGACAGTGGTGTGTTTCTTCAATGTGGTAAACACAGCTGAGCTCAGTAGAGAGCTTCTCCTTGTATTGCAGTCCCTTCAGACCTAGGTGGAAGGCGCCCCACCAATGACACGGAAACTCTGAAACCATGAGCCCATACAAATCTTTGTCCCATTTTTTGGTCAGGCATTGTGATCACTGTGATACAAAATAAACAAATAGAAAAATTTGGGGCTGTCAAAGTGGTTGTATTGTAAATAATTCTGTGTAATTCTTAGACTTTTAGAACTTAGGCTCGCAGGCTAAGTTATGCCTGTTTGGACGTATGCTGCTCCCTCTCCCCGGAAGTTCATCCCTTGGAGTGAAACCGGAAGTTCTGTGCGTCTCCTGTTTGCTCTTTCTCAATCTAGAAGGTTAGGTCCTGTTGCGGTAAATCTCCAACCCAAATAGGACTGGTCAAAGAAAACACAACTCAATAATTATGAGTATAAGCTGCACGCCTAGATTGGGCAGATTCACCACTACACTACTCTATTCCCCAGCTATGAGACCCTTATAACTTGCAGGTTTTCCAAATCATGCGATTGTCCTTTCACCTCCTGCTTCTCCGTCATCCTCCTCATTGTCTTCTCCTCTATCATACTTCTCCCTATCTCTCTCCCCACCAACCTTTATTTCCGGCCTCCTTTTCTCTGCCCAATCACTGTCTCCAGCCTTTATTTTACAAATTAAGGCGGGCAGAAGGTTCAATAGAAGTCACCTGTGTACTGATTCACCCCTCCTCTGCAGCCCCTCCCAGGAAAGTGGAATTAGCATTAAAATACAAGGCGGGCTATCCACAACAAGGTCCCTTTTGATTCTACACCTTGCACACATCACACACACACACACACACACACACACACCACACCCACACACACACACACACACACAAAGGTGAATTTCCTCTATCATTCTGAGTTCTTTCTAGTTTCTAGTTGGCAATCTCCAGAGACTGAGTGGAGACAGGCCATGCAGACTGCAAGCAGCAAGGCCCCAGGGCCATTCAAGCCTATGGGAGCTCACACAGAACATCATCACCACATTCCCAGGATGATAGACAGGGAAGCTATAGGATTTAGTGATTTCCTTTTTAGGTCTTGGTCTTGCGTTGGTCCCACCTTTCCTTACTGTTCTCCTGTTCTTTCATTTTAGAATAGGAATGTTTACTCGTGGCATTGGAAAAAGACCTCTCTTCCTCTATTTTACACAGTTCATAGACCTAGAGTTGGCCTTGAGCCTCAGAAGAAAAATTGAACTTTGACATTTAAGCAGCCTTGAAACTGCTCAATTTCAGGCAGGGCTCCTAAAGCTTGTTTAAGTGCTTTTTATATTATGGGATGACCTGTGAAGACTAGGGAAGGGATATTCTGTCTTGAATCTAAAATGTGCCTTTCAGGCTCATGATTCAAATGGTCAGTCTCCAACTGATGCTGCTTTCTGTAGGAAGTGGTGATATGAGACATTCAGTAGGGGAGGCCTCCCTGGGAGAAGCAGATCACTCAAGATGGACCTTTGCAGGTTATATAGTCATATTGTCTGCCCACCCCACCCCCTTTCTAGATCTGCTTTGTGCTTCATGGACCATTCTGAGTCCCCTCTGCAACATGCTCTCACTGTCATGAATGGAGCTGGTGTCTTTGCTCTTCCTACCATTATTCATGGAAACTGAGAAGAATAAATACTTCCTTTCTTGAGTTGTTTGCATCAGACATTGTGGTCAGAGTGATGAAAAATACAGTCTATTATGCTTGGAGCTGAGACATGAGAGGAAAGCTTGTTCTTCCAGCAGCATCCAAATGAAAATAGTGTTACTTACACCTTGGCTTTTTTTTTTTACCAGGAAGATGTGTATAGAGTGTGGCCAAATGTGAATATCTTGTGCTCAGGGCTGGAGAGATGACTCCACAGTCAAGAATACTTGTTGCTTTTGAAGAACACCCAGGTTCAGTACCCTGTCTCCACATGATAGCTCACAACCTGTAATTCTAGGTCCCACCCAGGTTCAGTACCCTGTCTCTACATGATAGCTCACAACCTGTAATTCTAGGTCGGGGGATTGGTACACAGGTGACCTCTGTGGACACAACCCCACACACATTCAGGCAAACACTCATACATAGACTATAACAATAAATATTTGTTATTTAAATTCCTATGCTCTGACATGGTCAACAGAGTTATTTAACACTAGAAATGCTGGACTTCTGAATATACTAGGCTTTCATTTTTAGAATTCCTCTGTTCTCACTTTCTGAGAAAGGAAGTATAAGGCACAGGATATCAGACAAAATTCGAAAAGAAAGAAGAAAGAAAGAAAGAAAGAAAGAAAGAAAGAAAGAAACAAGAAAAAGGAAAAGAAAAGAAAAATGAAAAGGTTAATCTTCCTGAAACAAACATGGTATTTTAAATCAATAGCAGTAGGGAATCAAATTTTAAAGCTTTTCACTAAGCTCAAAATAACCACTTTCAAAAATAATAACCACATTCAATCTATAATGGAAATCTGAAGGACGAGGGAGAGAAGATGAACTAGTAAGAAGAATGTGTAACATCGGATCCCCCTGGGCTGAACCGGTCCTAGGCAGTTTCTGTGCCACACCACAGTTATGCCTTGTAACAACCCTGTGAAACGACTGTTATTACTTCCCAGCTTTCAGTTAGGAAGTTTAAGCTCAGCGTGCCCAACGAGGTGATGGAGATAATGCAAATTCATAATGCAGATTCACAGAAGCTCCACCCACTTAACTAGTACCACCTGAACAACTCGTCAAGGCGAGAGGCCAAGGACACCCAAAAGACAGGAATTTGCTCAGGGTCTTCAAGGTAAAGTAGGATCTGAATTTTGGGTTAATCTCTGCAACCTTTTACCCTGGGAGTCATAAGTATTTATTCAACTCATTTACAGAAAACGAATCCATGGCTGGGCTATGGTGGATATGTGTTCTGTAGGCTCCGAGGAGCATATTGTCCCACTAAACAGAAGGCCTGTTGGAGAGCCGACTTCAAAATCAGTTTATCGCCAGATTTTAACTCGACCTTCAATTTAAAATTTAAGCACCTGATCTTTAGGTCATGTCAAAAGCACAACTTCCCTAAGATTTTGTCAAAAGTCAGGCCTGGTTCAACATACCACCTGCGGCTTGTTCTGTCCTCTTTGGCAGGACACAGAAAGGTGAGTTAGAGACACACAGCCGGAGGTTGTTTCTGTGACCTCCTCACCAGCTTGCTGGCTGTCCTCACCTTTCCATTGACCTGAGCCCGTGTTTGTTTTCTCAGCTATGCATACAGGAACAGTCAGTGTACTGGGCAGTCACCTTGGGCTGGGAAGGAACCGGTCAGTCTGTAATCCAGTTAGCCACACTCGTCAAGGAGAGGGGGCCAATTTTCTTAGGACCCAAGGCTGTAGTAACCTCAAACACACAATTTAGATTTGTGTTGCTACTGCCCAGTGCAACTAAACCGCAGGGTTGTGACATTCCAAAGCCAATTGATTCTAATTTGGGTGTGAGAATAGGGATTTTATGGCGTTCCCTCACCACTAGTGACTGCAATGTGTTGGCTAACCATTAATTCTTTGCTAAGGAGGTAGAACCCTTTGTTACATAACCGTGGCCCGGCTTCTGTTTCTGTCAGTGGTTTGTCTAGTTATATCCTGATTTCCACTGCTGACTTTTTAGCACTCTGCCTTGGTTCACGTTTTATTTTCTGTCCCTTCAGTAATCTACTGGTGCTTCTGTGTATGCACTCCACATTGAAAATGTCCAGTTACAAAATATTTAAAACAAAAGGAGATAGATACTTAATAGGTATCTATCGAAAGGAGGAATTTTGTTGGTAACCATATGAGAGAAGATTGAAAATTACTTATTAGTATTTATTTATAATTTCACAAGGAGGTTTAAGATATCTGTTAATACATATTATATATTAACTATAACATCTCATACAACATTACAGGCGCCCCTATATACTATATATACATTTATATCATGCTACACATTGAGGGCCTTTTATCCCAAAGTCTAGGTAGGAAAATGTTTCAGAATTTGAATTTCTTTCAGATTTTAAAGTCTTTATGTGTGAATAATGAGATATCTTGGGTATAGGACCCAAGCACAAACACAAAGGTGATTGATGTTTCCTATACATCTAGCCTGAAAGTACCTTTATTCAACTATTTTACACATGAACCAAAACATGTATACACTGAACCATCAGAAAGTCAGATATAAAACGTATCATCTGTGGACTGACATGTCAATGGTAAAAAGTTACAGACTTTGGAGCACCTCAGACTTCACATTTTTGAGCTAGAGATCTCTCTCTCTCTCCCTCCCTCTCTCCCCCCCTCCCCCGTCTCTGTGTGTGTGTGCACGCATGTACCTATGCAAGTATGTGTAGATGTGGATGTGTGTATATATACAATTTGCTCTTTTGTGCTTCATTGAGGTTTTCCTGTAAACATGCATATTTACACATAAATCTCACTAGTACATATGATGATAGGTTGACATGTAATCATAAAATAGATTTGAATTAGATATTATTACACTACCTTATGCAATGTTTACCAAGTTCCATTTCTGCCAATCATGCATGATTTTCTCTTCTCCCATATTCTTGCCACTAAATCTGGTATTATAAACCACATAATTGTCTTGCCAATGTGGGCTGTTGTATAGGGTATATTCTATATTTCCTTAACTATTTCTAAAGTTAATTTTTATTAAAGATTTTATTAAATTTATTAAATTTAATTTTATTAAAGATTTATTTATTATTTTATGTATGTGTATACACTGTCTCTCTCTTCAGACACACCAGAAAAGGGCATTGGATCCCATTACAGATGGTTCTGAGCCACCATATGGTTGCTGGGAATTGAACTCAGAACCTCTGGAAGAGCACTCAGTGCTCTTAACTGCTGAGCTATCTCTCCAGCCCTGGGTTAAATATTTTTTTATAAATGTCTGGCATGTAATTGAGTTCCTTCTTCTGTAATTTACCCACTCATAATCTGTTTGTCTTTTGACTTTTCATCTTTGACGTACTCATTCGTAATTCTTGGTATATGTTGGCACTGATCTTTTGTTGGGCGTGTATTTTGTTCTGTGCTTTCAAGCATTTTCTGTCAGCATGTTTTAGGAATTTATCCAATAAACAGTATACAGGCTGGTTTTTAAATACTACCTTTGGGCTAGGTGTGGCGGCACACACATTTAGTCCTAGTACTCAGGTGGCAGAGGCAAGTGAATCTATGAGTTTGAGGCCACCCTAATCCCTCAGTGAATTCCAGGATGGCAAAGACTAGATTACAGAGTAAGACCCTGTGACATAATAACAAAAAGTCCATCTTTCATCTGCATGTGATACATTCAAAAATAGTATGATGCTAGTTGAAATGGCACAGGCTTTAATCCCAACACTTGAGAAGCGGAAGCATAAAAGTTACAGGTTCAAGGCCAGCCTTGGCTATGGGCTATCTATCTATCTATCTATCTATCTATCTATCTATCTATCTACTACCTACTTAAACAGAGAGGTTTATTTAGGGTAAGTTTGGAAACAGTAAATGCATGAAATACAAAAAGAAGACAAGCAGGAAGAATTTTAAAAAGGAGAAACAAGGCTAAATTGATAAAAGGAAAAAGAAGGATGGAAGTGAAGAATTTGGAGGGAAGAACAAAGGGGAAGAGCTAAAGAGAAATGGAAGATTTTCTAGTACTGAAAAAGTTCAAAAACAGAATTTGTGTCAGGAGTAAAACAAAAATGTGAATTTTTTTAAAGCCAGTAAGATAAGATCATAACACTACTAAACATATCGGAGGCAAAGACAAACCACAGAGACAGAAAGACAAAAAGAAAAAAGAAAAGAAAAGAAAGAGAAGAAGCAAAGGAAAAGAAAACACATTGCCTGGAACGTGTAAGGAAGTGTGTCAACACATAAGGTGAACATATGAATTCGAACAGTAAAATTACAAAAGTCATAAAGTTTCTGCTAAATATGTAGGGGAGAAAATGAAGTATTGGAGCAGTTTCTCTTTGTCTTTAGGAGTTGAAGCTGCCAGTGATGCACATGGAGTCGGAGGTGGAGAGGTGATCCAGCTGAACCTGTGGAGTGTTGTCTTTCCTTTGGTTTTGGTTATGGAGGAGTCTGTGCCCGCCATGGCTGTCCTCCCACCTGGAGTTTTCCCCCTTCCTGTTATCAGGAGCCTCATCTAACCACAGTTAGCTTTACCATCTTGTCTGGACAGACTCTCTCAACCTCCCGATACTGTCCAGGTCATTCTGGATGGGATGGCCAATGGTTAGTTGATGGGGTGTCTCCTGGTGTGTTGGGGATGTGGGTAGCATGAGTATCACTAAGATCAGCACAGCCAGAGGACCTACCTTCATACCGTCCAGACCACATGGGTATTAACACCCGACTGAGGCGATGCCCATGTAGGTATCTCTAGAACATCACAGTCCTTAGGCTTAAGAGTAGGGAAAGGCAAATAGATTAAAAAATTGATCTACCTCCTGGCCTCAGAGTTATCAAACTCCAGGTTTATTCTCAGCTTAGGAGAGCTATTCTCAGACATCAAGAGCAGAGGTAGCTGTCTTTGTGCACTTCCCAGCCTGATCCAGCTTCTAGCCATCCTGGAGCTTATCACTGTTCAACTCCCCTGGCTCTCTACATTGCCGTTCCAAGTCTTCCCTTACTTGGGGGATACAGTAGGACAAGGCTATCCAACTTATGGATCACCCAGACTCTGGAGTTGCTCAATCTTCACAACAGATTCTCTCTTAATATGGAGCCCAGCAAGGTCTCTCCAGGTCACCCACTGTGTCAAAACAGATTTTTCTCCGTGGCGAATCTGTCTGCCAGAAGCTTTGCTTTAACACCAAAGCCCACAACTGGATTTGAGACCAAAGAGGTCTGTGGGCTTGTCCAGAGGGCAGGACTGCCTGGCTTTCATCTGCTTTACCTACTAGAATTAGCTTCTGAGCCCCCTTTCCCTATCAAGGAACTGAGAGACTCAGGAGGCATTTGACTTGTTGTTCTGTGCCCATGACTTTGTTTTTGCTGTTATCTAGTGTTGCCTGGCTTCCTTTGTGAATCTTCAAAGATTCTCCTCAATTTTTGTCTGTGGGATGAAGCTTCTATCGTCTCATTCTGACTTTCTCTTTCTTCAGCTCACAGAGAGGCTACCTTAGCTTGCCCTCTTTCCGGAAGTTTTCTGGCATTTGCAGTAGATATCTACTAGGTTGCTTCTGCCTGTCCTGTTTGTGTCTTATCTAGCGAACTCTTATTTGCCTCTCTGCTACAAGCTGAGGAGATTACCTGGACTGTCCACCTTCACTCATTTTCTAGCTGTGATTAACCTAGCTGTGTCAAATCGCAGCTACACTCTTGGTGGTTATCCATGCCTTATTCCAGTCAATTCTGTAGTGTCCTACAGAACCCTCTCCTCATAAACAGCTGTTCTGTCCTGCCTTTTCTGATTATGTCACAAACTTCATCAAGAAAATGGGGAAAAATAAGTCGATGCCAGGTGTTCCTGCCCTTGCATTTTGAATTAGTCAGCACTCCGCCACAGTGTCAAAATAGCCACGAGAAATGGCTTAAGGGAAAGTATTTATTTTGGCTCACGCTATGGAAGTGTTCAGCCATAGTCACGTGGCTGTGTTGCTCTGAGCTGTAGGAGGCACACGTGGTGGGAATCCCACGGGACAAAATCATTCACCTTGTGGCAGCTAGGAAGGAAAGAGGGAGGAGGGGGCTGGTGTCCCCACACATTCTTGAAGAGTACTTCCCACTCTAGCCTACATGCTGTTCCTACTACCTCCCAAGAGAGCCACAGGAGAGCAAAACCTTGACTCCATGAGACTCAAGGAACTACTGCGCATCAAAGCTATAACACTGAGGTTGACTCTGGTTTAGGTTGTTTTGAAATAGGGCCTTGTGTATCTTCAGCTGTAGTTTACTACGGAAATCAAGTTGTCTTAACTCCCACAGCTTTGCCTTTTACTAATGGTGATCCTGCTAGCACTGGAAACCCCTTCTATGAAACCTCTACTGTCCTTATTTTGTGGATATCCTAGCTGGAGTCTTTTAGCCTAGTTTCTTAACTGGTTGAGTCAGAGGAGAACCCCACTGGGGTGGAGGCAGCTACTGGTAGTGTTTATAATTGCAGCAGCAGGTCCAGTCCAATGGTGGGAAAAGTCAGTGAGTGGGTCTGATGGTCCTATGGTCTGGGGTGTTGACCAAGTCCATTCACGGGTTGGTGAAGTAGTGGATGGAGTGGTAAAATATTCCTGTTCCCTTTGAGTCTTTGCCTATCACCACCTCACTGGGACTTGGTTTCTAGTGCTCCATCTTACCGGAAGTCCCTCTGTCTATAATTTTAAACATAGATAATCCTTAACTTGTCTCAGACCATTTAATTACTTTATTCTTGCTTATGCTCAGTTTTCTCTTGTATTTTTCCCCCTCCACTGGAGATTGCTTCCTGGTTTTGCTGTAATTTTTGTATGAATCTCTGCTGCTTTCATGGGGATCCAGGACATACTAGCTTGTGAAGTGTTCCTAGACACTGACTCTAGATTTGCTTTTGCCAAGGACTGAGGACCTCTCCCACATATCACTTGTCTGGCACTGATATTACCTGAGAACTTTAACATGATGCAGTGCCATCAACTGCCATTCTATAATCACACATGACAATTGACTCTAGGGACTCCCTGCAAACCAGTTTTTGACCAATACTTGCCCACGAGTTTTCTTTACATCTCAAGACTCATTATTGGAAGTTTAAGTCACTCTAGCTATAATGTACACACTATCCAAGAATACCATTTAGCTTAATAAAGGGCTTTCATGACCTACCACCACCTCCTGCCAGGAAAAAGCAAGTGTGTACATCCTGCAGCCCCCAGGAGTAGGAAGTGAAGATTTAACTCAAGTCTGATCTCCCCTAGGTTAGGGTAACATCAGCTCATGTAATTGATTGTTCTTCATAGCGGATGGTGTCACGTGATGTTTTTCAGTCCCTAAAGCAAACTCCCATGAACCTCTACTCTCTACACTTGTGTTTGTTAAAATACTTGCTCAAGTGACTAGGTGTGCCATTCTGCTGTGTGTGTTCTGCTTGATAAGCAAAAATAACACTGCAAAAGAATAGTTATGCAACTTTTAAACCGATGTGGTGCTGGGGAAAAGAAACCCATTTGCTATAAAGACTGTGATTTAGGATACAAGGTTTTCTTGAGTGCAGCCTTGACCCTCATAAAGCATTAAACACTGGCGCTGTCTTTGTTGACCACTAAAGAATTGATGTGAGGAGGCTTTGGCATGTATGACCGTCTTATTCCAAAACAAGCATCTCACACATTTCTGCTATATTTTAGGATTTAATTTATAGAATACAACTATCTGTAACTCTCCTGGTCACTCTTGAGCCTTATCTGTACCCATATGTAGAGTGACAGCCCTTGTAAAGTTTCAAACAGGACACAGGCACAGCACTGTACATTTTTTTCTTGTAACTTTTACTTGAAAATACTTTAAGTTAACTGTCTTTAAGGATACTGTTTTGAAATGGTATAAAATATGTTTATAAAAAATTGAGGCAAAACAACTAGAATTTTTTGTGCATCTTCCCTCTCCTCTCTCCCCCTTTTTAAACAGACTTAATTCATTTATTTTTCTTGTATAAAAACCTTTATGTGGTAGCCACAGCTGGAGCCTGGGTCTTCTGAACAGAGACTCTAGTGTGGGTCTTCACAAGATGATCAGTAAATTCCTGATAAGGAGATTTATTGAACAGTCTCTTTCCAGAGGTCAGGGGTCAGGTAGCTGTAGGTCTTGGAGATGGTTTCAAAGGTGGCCTTGGCAAAGTTGCCCAGGGTGGCAGTGTCGTCTCTGGCTGAAGTGTAGCAGTCATCTATACCAGCCATCATCAGTAGCTTCTTGGGAACAGGAGCAGAGACAATGCCAGTGCCTCTGGGGGCAGCACAGAGCCACAGCAGCCTGTCACCTTGCATGGAACAGTGTGGGGCTTACCAATCTTGTTCCCCCAGTAGCCTCTCCGCACAGGGACGCTGGAGAGCTTGGCCAAGATGATGGCCCCTCAGATGGCAGTGGCAACTTCCTTGGAACACTTAACACCAAGACCAATGTGACCATGGTAAGTTCCCAATAGCGATGAAAGTCGTGATCCTGGTCCGCTGGTCAGCCTGAGTCTGCTTCTGCACTGGCGTGATTTTCAGAACCTCATCCTTTAGGGATGCACCCAGGAAAAAGTCATAATCTCAGATTCCTTAATGGGCAGGGAGAACAGATAGATCTCCTCCAAGGACTTGATCTTCATGTCCTTAATGAGGCGGCTCACCTTGGTGATGGGGATCCATTCCTTGTCTTCAGCTTTACTAAACTCCAGCCCTGTGGCCTTGACTACAACCCCTGGGTCCTCAGGGCCCTTCCACTGCACCATCGTCATCCACCATTTGGTGTTTTCCCTGAAGAAGAAGCCTCTCCTCTCCTCTCCTAAGAGCCTCTCTGTGGTGAGAAGGGGGCCAATGGCACAAAGACTAGAGATGCTCATTCTAACCACCTACTTGTTTACCTCAGTCTCTTCTTCATGCCCACCCAGTCTCATGGCTAAAACCCAAGATAGCAGGCATTGTGGGAAAAGTCATAGTTCTGTTTGGAGGCAGAAAAAACATTGCCAAGCTTTAGCCAGTCTTGATTGGACTTGAGCTAGCCAGGAAAGAGAACCATAGTGTCAATAAACTCAAAGCATGTAAAGCATCAGGGCATAAAAGTAGGCGGTCAATGTAGCAAATGACGCATTATTCTTGAGTGTAATCTGCGTGTGAATAAATGGGAAGTAACTGCATTCAGTGAAAGACCACGATCCTGACTACAGAAGCAGCAGGAAACAGCAAGCACAACTCTAATGTGCATGAGGGCTGTACCAGTTCACAATGAAGACAAACCATAGCTAAAGGAGCCGTGTGGCCAACTGAGAAGATAATTCTTTTTAAGGCAAATGAACCCACATCGTTGTTCCACCTTGAATGTTTTCCCTGTAAAGTGAAAATAATGATTATTATTACTCAGGAGAAAATATATCTTAAGGATAAGAACAAAACAAAGTCTATCAACTTTGACCTCAGTGTCATTTCTTACTTTTATTAAGATTCATTGTTCATTGTTGTGTGCATATATGTCCACATGCACGCGCATGGATGCAGATGCTCCTGGAGTCTAGAAGATGGAGCAGGTTCCCCTGCAGCTGGAGTAGGAGCAGGCTGTGAGCCATCTGATGTGGGTGCTGGGCACTGAACTCAGTTCCTCTGGAAGAGCAGCAAGAGTCCTTCAGTCTCTTCCAAGCCACCTCTCCTCCTCCATCATTCCATTATCTCCACACAGGCTTTTGCTTAAAATTAAACAGATATTTGCAATTATGCAAAATAAAATTAAAACTTGCAAATGAAGAAACGGGAACTTCTTTGTGGTTCATGGAACCCACATCTCTTAAGCAAAAGTGTCCTTCGAGAGAGATTCCCTGACTGCTGAGGGGTTAAGGAGATGTCTGTAACATTGTATGGATCTCTGCCCTAGAGTCAGAGGTCAGTCACAAAGGACAATAACCCAGGACGGCCTATGTGACTCTGTGCCAATGGGGCCAGGCAGTCAGTAGAGATGCTCTGAGGATACACGAATCCAGATACAGCTAACTTTCCATTTATCCACACTGACCATGGAATGGTAGGATGAAGGTGGGATCGAGAAGCCCATCTCCTTTAGACCATGCAAACACGTTCCACACTGTGCTACAAAAACAAAGTCTTTATGAAGGGGCAGAAGCAATGGCAGGTCAGGGAGAAACACTAGAAAAGGTTTTGAAATCTTTCTTTCCTAAATGAAAGTACGGGAATGTGAGGAAGGTAATTAAGTAAAGGGGGATGGGTTTATCATGCTTTTTTCTTTTGAGAAAGGCTTTTGGTAGGGTCCCAAAGCAAGTTCAAACTGAACTTTAAACTGAACATCCTCCTGCCTCTGCCTCCCAGACACTGTAATCACAGAATGTGATTTAATAATCTTTTCATTTACCTTGTTTTCCTAAATCCAGTGATAATCATAGTAGCTTCATGTATGTGAGACTTTATTCGCTTAATAAATGACCCTATGATGTAGATATTTAAATATAGAACAATGTCCACTTACCCTCTAGGTCTCACGGGTGGTTCATAGTCCATGACATGCCTCTCTAGTGCTGAACTCCACAATTGACAAACCTCCTCCTAGCCAAGAAGCATACCTAGAATGTGAATATTTAATGAAGCCATATCCAAGTAACTACTAAAGTAATATATATGTATTTTCTGACTAGATTCAGTGTAACAGCAAAGAAAGAACATTGGATTGGAGTCAGAATGCCAGGGTTCTGGCTCCAGCCTCTTATTTAACTCACCCACAGTTAACTTGGTATTCGATTATGAGGAAATCAGATACATTTTTATGTCCCCAGATATTCCCTCTATTAAATGAAAGTGGAGAATTGTTACTTTATTCAAGCCAAGAGACCTGAACATGTATTTTAAGTCCTGTCTGATATCCATGTGGACATAGGAAGAGGTGTTTTGTTTGACTGGGCATGAAGTTCTAGGTAAATGGTACCAATATAAATAGGAGAGTTGCAGGCAGCTCAAAGTAGTTTAGAGTCCGTTGGGAGCCAGTCATTTGAACAAGGAGTTTACTACCAAGACTAAGCCCGAAGAAGAGACTGAAGTGATGAGACTTTGGCTATTAAGAATCGAGGAGCACTCTGCTCATGGACATGGTAGATTTCTAACCACCAATCAGGCTGAGATACTGCATCTAAGATGCTACTGCTTCTGCCTGACCCTGAGATCCAGACTAGAGAGGATCCAGACTAGGTCTTGAGGCTGGAGCCTTTATGATCAAGGCTCCTTGTAGAGGGAGCCTGGAGAGTTTTCTCAGTCTATCTCCCGGGTGAGGGTACAAGAAGCAGCGTGAGCCCTGGCATTGTGCGATTTCACTGAAACCCAATCATGCTGGCATGCTGATCCCAGATCTCCAGACCTCAGAGCTGTGAGGAGTAAGTTCCTACCCATTCTGTGGCACGTTGTTATAGTACTCTGAACTGATGGAGCCATTGTTGAAAGGTGTAACTGTTAACAAAGTAACAATGAAGTCATCAATGACTGGCCAGCAAGACTTGCGGGAAGTTGTAGCTTGTCAGAGAAGCTACCCAAAGCGAGGTGTCTCAATAGAGATATTTTACTGTAAAAGTTTCCCAGGGGTTCCTGGGAAAGTCGCCAACCTTGGTGCTCTGCTGGAGCTGGGCATAGACATGCTGAATACACTGCAGAAGGTTGGTTTCCTGCAAAGTGACTAATGCTAAGGGAGCATTAGTAAGCAAAGCCCTGTGCCTATAGGAGCCAAATGCCGCAACAGCTGCTCACTGCGCAGGCGTCCTGGGTGTAATCCTTAAATCCCCAGCCAAGAGGAAAGAAGCAGGCGAGGGCAGAAAAACAGACAAGAAAACTCTTCTCCGATAATGTCTCTCTAGCACCCTCTACTGGTAAACTCAATGGGTAAAGAAAAAAACATAAAGAGGCCAGCTTCACTTTACAGAGAACGCAAAAAAAGGGAGTGAGGAGTAAATTTGGAACTGAGAGGCAATCTTTCAATAACATAAGCAGAAGGATTCAAAATCAGTTTCCCAAAAGGAAAGATTTAGATTCATACACTGTATCATTCTATCATCCGTCCCAGAGTCAACCACCCAAAAGCCTGCTGACGGAACCCCGTGTGAATAGTTGTGTAAGTTTGAATGTGAGTGGCTTAAGGAAGGCCATGCTTGCCCAGCTCACCACAGTGAACGGTAGACAAGCTTCTCCCACATAGATGTCAGGTCCTTGTAAAGTAAAGAGTGAACGTGTGGTCCCTCAATGACTTGTCTGGGATGTTTTATAAATGACCAGTCTAAAGCTCAGAATAATGTAACAATTTAACACTTAAACTGGCCACTTCTGTCCCTGTATACCTCCACTAGTGAAAAAAAACACATGGTGGGTAGTACCAGCGTTGTCTTTTCTGCTGATTTCTCTCAAATTTTGCTTTGGGTTTGGCCTGCCTGTATTGCAGAGGCTTTGCTGATTTGCATAAAATCAGGAGCTTATTGGAAGAAATATCAGGTAATCCTCCTCGGCAAGAAAATAGCTCAGAGCTTATCAGGTCTCCCTTGTCCTCGGGTTAACTACCCTGATATTTAGTGTTCCCTAAATTAAATTCCCATTCAAAATCCCTTAAACACAACCACCACCTCACAATCTGTAATTACTGCTGCAAAACCATTTACTTGATTCTGCTTTGCTTTCTCTGCCCTAGTCTTCTTGGGGCCATTACTTTCCACGAGATGAGGTTGTAGCGATTTCTATCACTCCCCAGAATAGGAAATCTATGGTGCTTTCATCAAGTAACTAAATGTTACCCCATTTCCAATTCTTAAATAATTTCTTAAGGAAGAAAATTTGATCTCAAAGTCTTTGCAGCATTGCTGATCGTGTTGACGGGAGCAATCAATACTTTGGCAAGGTTAATGATGTGCATTTACACATAGTGGTTCATTTAAAGTAAATAATCAGGCATTTTACTCGCTACGCCTCTTTATGTCTAAGATAGAAGCCTGATTTAAGGCACACGCAACTTAAAGCAGCCGCGGTAAAGCATATTTTGAAACCCTTGCAGTTAATTGCAGATTAAACTTGAGCCCACTTATTTATTTAAAACATGAAGGATACAAAAAATAAAAGGCCAAATAAAACACACCTCAAAACACTCAGAACTACTGGAAGATGAACTGGAGAATTTTAGTGGGGACACAGGACTTATAATGGAGTTTTTTTTTTTTTTCTTTTAATAGGTGTGAGAAACGGATGACAGCACCATGGACGTATGGCCCATCCAACTGCCTAGGAGACTGAGGTGGGAGAATAGCTTAGCCCTGGAGGTCAAGAACCGCGGGCAAAGCAGGAAGATCTGTAGGGAGCAGAGGAAGGGATGTGTGTTGTCAACAGGGGCACAGCTATGTCCAGGATCCTAACGCTTTAGCACACAGAAGTAGCAAAACCTTACCTGGCTGAGGGATAGCAAAGCTTTCCTCAGGAGTCTTTATGACTGTGTATGGATGATTATATGAGTGTGTGTCTTAGTTAGGGTTTTACTAATGTGAATAGACACCATGACCAAGGCAACTCTTATAAGGACAACATTTAATTGTGGCTGGCTTACAGGTTCAGAGGTTCAGTTCATCATCATCAAGGCTGGAGTATGGCAGCATCCAGGCAAGCATGGTGCAGGAGGAACTGAGAGTTCTACATCTTCATCTGAAGGCTGCTAGGAGAAGACTGGCTCCCATGTGGTTAGGAGGAGGGTCTCATTGCTACCCCACAGTGACACATTTCCTCCAACAAGGCCACATCTCCAAATGGTGCCATTCCCCAAGCCAAGCATATTTGAACCACCACAGTGCTACTATGAACAGAGTAGTAAGAAGAGCAGCAAATCACATGGGAGACAGTGGAAGGTGTCTAGACAGCCCGAGCATGGCAAACACAGCTCTGGCAGGCCTTGCCCTTCTCTCTGCCTTGCTAAAAACCAAAAGAACGAAAACATTAGATTATATTCCAAAGCTAGCCACCAGGGTCTATTCTCTTATGTGGCCACTTCCCCTCCTAAGACTATCCGCTATTAAAATGGTAAAGTTTAACGATCAAAAAACCCCTTTGGCTCAACTAATTAACATGCCCAATTAAAACTAAACTCATTCTAACATGAGCCTTCCCCTTCTGCCTTTATAAACCACCACTTTTTATGTCTGTCTCCTCTCTATCCAGAGGCAGTCCTTTGTCTCCCTCTGGGACAAATATCTCTTCCCCTTCCCGTTTTCCCTCCCCTTCTCCCTCATTCTCTATCTCCTGTCTTTTTCTCTTATTCCCTGTCCTTTGTCCCTCTGGGACAAATAAATCTCCTTTGTTCTGAGAACTTGGCCTTGGGAGTCCTGAGCTGATATAGTTCTTTTTCAGATAGGACATTAACAAATGGAGTCATCATCGAATGAGGCTTATGGGAAACTCGTAGACAGATGAACAGTGAAGAGAGCAGGCTGCAGCTGCAGGAGGTGGGTGAGTGATGCTAGTCTTCAGGACCCAATCAGGAAATGTGTTCCACAAGAAGCAATGGTGAAGACAAGATGCAAATTATGCATGAGAAAGCTGTGCTTCTTTTGCAAGTACTCCATCTGGAACCACTGGACCCAGATTCAAAGGCATGACTGTGAAGTGATGCTGGTCAGCTTGTGTATGGACGGGGAGAAACAGAAGGTAGGGGAGGAGCAGGTCGGGAACCTTTTCTTACAATGGATTGAGTACTTGAAACATGTCGGGCACCGGACAAATGGGAGTTGAATCAGAGCATAGTCAAGCTTTTAACCACACATAAATCGAGTTAATGCAGCAATTCTATCAAGAATAGTATTTTAGAATGCCAGTATGATGGACCTCCCTTATAGTTAAGCTGGTTTCTATCTCTGGGCCTCATCCATCTGGTAGTCCTCAGAAGGGAAAGGGATCGATGTTATCCAGGGAGGAGGGAGATACAGCATATTATAAAGGGAGTCTCGGCTATATGAGAAAGAGCGGGATGCCTGCCCAACCCACACCTAATGAGACTGTGGAAAAAGAAGGAAAGTTACAGAGTTTGCTTCTTTATATTATCCCTGAGTCATGTGTAAGGTCTGTAAATCTCTGATAGAGATGGAAGAATCTGAATCTTCACATACTATTGCATGGTCCTCCCGTCTGCCTAAGGAAAGCTAAACACTTAAGGCCAAGGCCAATATTGGCTCACTGGGACGGTACAAACATCCTATGCAGGGCAAAGCCATTATTGTGGACCAAGGAAGAAGGAAAGCACTCATAAATCAACCCCAAAGCTGAGGAGAGTAATCCATGCTTACAGTCCCAATACTCAGAAAAGTGAGGCAAGTGGATTGCTGTGAGTTCCAGTCTAGACTGAGCTCTGGGTAAGATCCTGTATCAAACAAAGCAAGACAAAACAACACAAACCCAATCCCAACAACCACCTCCAAAATAGATGGTTTAAAAAATAGATAATGATATCCTTGGGAATTGTGGTGGCCCTAGCCCCTCTACTCACTGTGTTCCCAACTACCTTGGCTAACATAAACCTGGACATTCAGACCCATTGTAAAACAGTATGATTCTTAATTCCTTGTAGTCCTAAGCAATGGCGGAAGTAAGCAAACGCTGCTATTCAATGCTTACTCATGATGTGAAGGCAGGAGAGGAGGAAATGTTTCACCCTTTCTTTCCAGGAGTTCAGGCTGTGGCCAATTCATCTTTAGCACCCACACCAACCTTTTGCGTGAGGCTGTGCACTGAGGCATTGCAAGTAGAGAAACACTCCCCTTAGAGGGAAAATCTAGGTTCCAGCTTGGTGGCTTATGTTCAGCCCCTGAAACACTCCAGGGCCCAGTGACCTCAGCCACTACAGGAGAAGATGAATCATGTGACCCTACCTCCCTATTCACCTTGGAGATAATAGCTTTATAACTCATCTAAAAGACATCTAGTTTGAACATATCCTGAAAGTATAATTAACATAGTGAGCCCAATTGCATGCCAATGAATAGAAAAGAATAATCAAAAGTACCAGTGACCCTTGGAAGGGCTGATTCTAGGTAGGACTGGGACAGGAAATACAGAATGTGAGCCTCCTGCATCTCATTGTGCCAAAAATCAGAACATGCTAAAAAAAAAAAAAAATCAATGCTTTGTATTCATCTGCTGGAGCCACCATGACAAAATACTGCAGACTTTGTGACAAGCAATGGAAATCTCCTTCTCATGGCTCAGGAGCTCAGGAGGTTCAAGATCATGTGCTCTCGGGGGTGATGGCCACCTGCTAACTATGGTCTCACAGGCCTTTATTCTATGCTCACACAAGAGGCTGGGGAGAGACAGGTGGAAGCATGAGCTTACATTTTTCCAGAGAAGACACCAGACCTAGTAGAATAAAGCCCCACCCTTACTACCACCCTTAACTTTCATCATTTGCAAACCTTGCTCTGTGACTTTCAGGACATTTATACCTATAATGTGACTATAATAAAGAAATACAAGACTCAACTGAAAGAACTTCCAGTAACAAAGCCAGACTGATTTGGCTAACAGGATGAATAAAGTAGCAATGTATATAACCCAACTATAAAATAAAAACCCTACCAGTTGTACTGATACACAAAAATGATTGAACTAAGTTAGTAACAGGTTTAAGAGACAGATCTTCTTGCAAATGAATTCAAAGTAACTTATATAGAAATTTACCCTCCAAGAACAAGAGCCCAGTTTCTCCAGCTCTGTTTTAACTGTGTAACATGCACAGTGTGAAAGAGAGAAAATGAGTAACTCCACAGCATAGAAATCTGACACATTAGATAATCCAAGGTAAAGGTCTGAAGAAATAACTCAGTTATAGCCTAAGATATACTGAATGTATCACCTTAATAGCCTTCCTTCCAGCAACACATCGCCCTAGGAAGATCATGAACAAAGCACCTAGTGGTGTCATCTTCAAAACACTGGCCTTAGTCAAGTCTGTGGAGTCATCTAAAAATAAGGGAAGTATAAGAAATTACAATGCAAGAAGAACTAAGGACACATAACATCTAAACATAATGTGATAATTGAGCAAGATCTGTTATGAGTTCGACTGTGTTTCTTTAAAAAAAGACAGGTATATTTTGAAATATACTTAACCATGAAGACTTCATCATATAATGATCTTATTAGAAATAAAGCCCATACCATGTCATTGGTTAAGATGAGGTCATACCAGAGTTGGATGCAATTCCCATGTATTATCACTGACTGTTATAAGATGTCCAGGGACCCATGTATTATGATTGATTGGTCTTCTTACAAGAAGATGGATAGGGGACTGGGAAGGTGATTCATTGGATAAAGTGCTTACTAAACTACCCAGGCATGAGGACTTGAGTTCAAATCCCAACACCTTCATGAAAGCTGGTGTAGAGTCACATATCTACCCAGAGCTGGTAGAGTGGAAACAGGCCAATCCACTGAGCTTGTTAAGGACGTGTTAATCCCAAATACAAAAGCAGAAAGACCACTGACCCAAATCATCATGACCAAATTAATTAAAGCAAGCAGTTAATTAAAGCAAACATTTTTTAAGTTTGTGTATATAAGCTGCCTCTCCCTAAAAGCAAGATTTAAGAGATCAGCATTAGACAAAAGGAAGACAAGGTTTTTATAACTCAGGGGTAGGGAGTTTCCAAATGGGGGATGGATTGGCAGGCAAAATTGGTGGGGTCACAGGAGTAAAACATAAGCATAACAAGTTAGTCATAACGACCTCCGGAAACAAAGACATGATTGCAAGGTAGTCATAACAACATTTTAAACAAAAGTAGGGTTTCCAGATGGTTATAATAACAAAGACATGGTTTTTATTTTCTAGAATAGGCTGTACAGAACCATTTGTAATGAAGGTTATAAGTGGGTCATAGCCCAATCCTGGAGAAACAGAGGCTTAATCATAAACAGAAGTGAGCCTAGTTTGTCTTCACTATAAGATGCCACTTAAGGCTGGTTCCTGAGAAGACACCAGTCTTCACACATGTGCACACATCAACCAGCACACCTGTCCACACACATATATACACACAAGCACCCTTATACTCAAAAGTAAATAAATAAATAAACAAATAATAACATCCATGAGAAGATGCCTTTTTAACAATGAAGGTGAAGGCAGGAACTTAAGTTGTACAGCTAGGACCACCAAAACTACCAGGAAAGCACCAGGGGGGAGGAGGAGAAAAACAAGGTCCCCTGCCGGTTTTACAGGAATCATCCCTTTACTGACCCTTAGGTTTCAGGCTTCTGCAGACCCCCTCCCCCCACCCGACTGTGAGGTAAGACATCTCTGACCTTTGAAAACACCTAACTTGTGGAATTGTCATGGCAGCTATAAGAAACTACTCCACTGTTCTGGAACAGGAGAAGACATTTGGTACATACATGCAAAAATGAACAGTATGTAAATCTGAATAAACCATAAGCTGTGGTTATTTAAATGTATTACTATTTGTGCCTGAGTTGTAATAAGTGTATCATAGTATCCCTTGGGCTGCCAGCAGGAAAGTTGAGTGTGATATATGGGAACTGTAACCGTGCTTCTCGGGTTTTTAACAATTGCAGTGTATATAATACTTGTAATAATATAAAATTATTCTAAAGGAGATAGCCCCGTGGGCAATGCTGCCAAACCTGGAAACCCGAGTTCAATCCCTAGGACTCACATAGCAGAAGAGGAAATTCAATCCTGCAAGCTGTCCTCTCACCTCCACACATGCCCTGTGACATCACACATGCACTCCATTGCACACGTACAATAAACAAACAAATAAATGTAAAAAACATTCTTTCTTGGCTTCCTGACATCAGTTTCCCCTCCCTCCTCTCCTCCATTCCCTCCCCCAACCTCCCCTCCCCCACCCACTCCTCCTCTGGTAAAACGTATTCTTATAAATTATTCTAAAAACAGAATATTTTTAAAAGAGCCATTTCATAGCAGGGCATAGTGGCCCACACCTGTACTTCCGTTCCAACACTGAGGAGGCTGAGGCAGAGGGTGAAGAGTTTGAGGTTGACCTGAGCTACATAGCAGGACCTTGTATCAAAAAAAAAAAAAAAAAAAAATAACCAGGCAGAGCATGGTGGCACACAACTTTAATCCCAGCACTAGGGAAACTCACCAGAGTGAATTTAGAACAGCAAGGCCTATGTAGAGATGTCCTGTTTCAACTAACCAACCAAAGAAACAAAAACTAAACCAAACCAGACCGACCAATTAAACAAACAAAAATCAATCAACAATAAATCAGTTTTTTAAAGGGAATTATTTATACACACACACACACACACACTACACACACACACACACCTTGATGTAGTCCTGGCTGTTCTAGAACTCACTGTGTAGACTAAGATGGCCTCGAACTCACAGAGGTTCACCTGCCTCTGTCTCCTGTGTGCTGAGACTAAAGGTGTGCACCACCATTTGTGGCTGTCTTCCACATTTCACACTCAACATTTCAGCAATTGTTCAAGTAATTCTCTTAAATCTTGCAAGCTTTGATTTTAGTCATCGCCCTCATAAGGCTAACATCAAGTGCATCTAATTTTAAAAATTCTGTGGAACTTGTCCACAGGAAGCTGTTCTAAAGGCTTCCCTTCTCCTAACTCAGTCCCATCTCCATCTTCGTTCCTCTCCTCTCTGTGCACATGTAAGTTTTGAGTCTAATCATAATCTATTCACATACTCTGGCAGGAAGTGTGGTAGGAATACCAAGGTCAAAATGACCTTGATATCTAGAGAAGGGAACAAGACATTGGAAATATCACCAAACGAATCAATGTCAAATCATCCTGTGAGATTTTAAGCTATGTTGCTGTCTTCAATGGCTAGGTCATCTTAGCCATGTACTAGAAAAAGAAGCCAACCCAATGGATGCCACAGAGGAAAGCTGTGTGGGTCCCCTGGAGTACTTTGTGCCTCAACTCACTGTCCCCCTTTGACATAATAACTAGCAATAACAAATACACATTTTAACCTTAACTCGCAGAGATTCTCCACAAGAGCATTTCCAATGCCATGAGAGCACCTTTACAAGAGTGTTTCTCAAGGCAGAAGTTAGAGGAGGCTGCCCTGAGGGCTTCTAGCCTGAGCTGAGTGGGGAAGACAGTGTGTATAAGGAAAAGGGAAAACAAAATCCCTGAGCAAAAGGAAGCACAGGAGCCAAGGTCTTACACTGGCCACAAACGTAGAGGTCAAGAAACAGTACACCTACCATGACTGGGTTGGAATGACTATGTGCACTGTGTAGGATGCTCTAAAGAGAGATGCAGAGGCTGGGCCTCAACTGGAATCCAAGCCAACAAGAACTCTGTTTCTCCTAAATGGTAATGGGTAACTTTTCTTTAAAAAAAAAAAAATAGAAATTTGTAGGAAGGATGGCATGTCAAGATTGTCAGTTCCGAATTTTTAAAATGTCTTTCTGGCTACAGTGTGGAGAGCGAATTGGCAGGCTGCTAAGAACGCTGTTGGAGTGGGAAGCTGACGGTTGTTGCTGGATGCAGTGGAGATGGTGGAGGTGATGGGGAGGAGGACCTAGACCTGAGACATACAGAAGGCAAAATTGATGGGCTATGATGATGAATGGCTCGTGCAGATGGAAAACGAAAGAGAAATCAATGAGAACTCCTAGCTGTTGCATCTGACAAACTGGATGGATGGAGATGTCATTCACTGATGCAGAGGAACATGTAGAGCATAGAGAAAACCTGCTGGGCCAGACTTCTCTGACATTTCTGTTTGCGTGCTTTTAGTTGGTTTCTGGAGGCAGGGTCTCAAATACACAGTGATCCTTCTGCCTCCCAGCCTTCATGTCCCACCACACATAGCAGGTCTTGCCGTCGCTGCATTAGACTGTGATATTTCACACCTGGCAGCCTGAAGGAAGCATTTGGAACCCGTCTTTTCTCTTGTTATATGTTGAGGGGTTGTGTTGTGTTTAATAGCACAATGCCCAATGGGAACAGTTAGGACAACTACAAAGTTAGTGTGTACCATCCTCAAGACTGATCTCATATCTGATCTCAGCTTCAAGTTGAGAAGGTTTCCCAAACTACCCTGTTTTCTCTGGTTTAGTTTTTCACCAGTATGCCCAGGATGCGACAGTGACAGAGCCTTATTAGTTTATCACAGGCGAAGGATACAGACTATAGAAAGTAAAGCCCATAAGCAGAGTCTAAAAATGCTCAAAACACGGCATCTGTGGTCCCCTCCATGCGGCTTCAGGACACAGAGCTCTCCACATATCAGGACTCATGGAAAACTGCCAAGCAACAATCTCATTTGCACTTCTATGCTTCCTTAGGGCCCATGACACAGGCATGGTTAATTGACAAAATTATTTCTGTCCCTAGGTCTGCAGCTATCTTTTGACCAAAAATTGTCATTCTATGGCACACTTTTGGCCTCTCCGCAAGCTCAGGCCTGCTCTGAGCCTCTCTAAATATAGCCATCCTCTTTAAATCACACCATCAGACTACCCAGCATGACCAAAAGTTCCCAGGCAGACAAAGTCATGACTTACCAGGCATAGCATTTAAAGGTCGGGAGATCTAGTTCAAGATGTGAAGGCCACAAGGCAAATTTAGTCAACATTGTTTTTCCCTGTACACTGGCAAATAGCAAATTCTCAAAACATGATAGAATGGAGTGTAGGTAAGTGGGGTTAACTGGAATACTGCAGTTGCTGGCCACATGTAATACCACTCTAAACTACAAACTCCTACAAACTCTGTCTCCTCCACCTGAGGTCGAGCATGGTGTCACATAAGATGTGTTATTTCAAGCCATGACCACAGCATCAATATCCATAATGGTCAAAAAAAAAAAAAAAAAAAAAAGCCAGCAGCAATCTAAGAGTCCCTTGACTGACAAAGGGATGAATAAAATGTGACTTACACCATAATTAATTAATTAATTAATTGCACAACAGAATGATATTTAGGCTTAAAAGAGAGGGCTATTTCAACACACTACAACATAGATGGATGCCTTCAAGTGGGATTCTTTGAAGACATGTGAGTGAAACAAACCAGTCATAAATGGAAGAGTATTTAATGATTCCATTTCTATGAGCTCTGTCAGTCGTACAACTAATGGGAAGTAGAATGGTGACTGTCAAGGAGCAGAAAGAATTAATGTTTCATGGACACAGAGTTCAGATGTACAAGATGAATGGTTCTAGAGGAAGATGGCGGTGATAGTTTACAACATGGACTTAATGACATGATTACAGTGTGTATCAAAGGGTGGGCAAGATGGCACAGTGGCTCAAGGCACTTTCCTCCAAGCCTGGTGACCCAAGTTCCATGCCAGAGGCCCACATGGTAGACCAAGTGCTACAAGTTGCCCTCTGATCTCCATATCCATACCATGACATGCACATGTGCCCTACTGTAATTAATTAATCAATTAATTAATTAAAGGTCTTTTTTAAATTGTTAAAGTGTTAAATTCCATGGGTTTGTATTATTGAAGAATTTGACCTTTGTATTAAAAAAATTAATTAGTGAGACATAACTAACTTATAATACTGTCCCTTCCATATACAAATCATTGCATTCTCATAGGGATGAGAAGAACTGAATAAATAATTAGGGATATTTCTGGAGAGGAGTCTAAACACTGCATGGAAAATAGAGCTGTGCAGCAAATTACCCAGGCAGCCCACCTGCACCCTTCAGTCAGCAGCCACTGCATCTGAGGTACTGCTGCTGTTTTACCAGCCAAGCTCTTCCCCATGGCCCATGACAGCAATTTCAGCACAATCTCACAATACCACAGGGAAATGACTTTCAGTATACAAAGCCCATGTTTCTTCACAATAGAACCAAAAGATGCAAGATTTCATTTTCAGCAAACCCTTGTGCCTCAAAGTAGTGTGAAGATTTTATTTGAAAGAATGAAAGAAGGAAGAAAGGAGAGAGAGAGAGAGAGAGAGAGAGAGAGAGAGAGAGAGAGAGAGAGAACATGACTTGTTGTGGATAAACCTGCATTCTTTCCATTTTTTTCCTTTTTGCTCTTTTAGCAAATATATAGTTTTTCACTCTAAAGTCACTACTATTTCTATGTCAGAGTGAAATATGAAAATCTTTGTGACATGTGAAAATCTTTGCAATAAGTTACACTATCCTTTTCCTTGAAAGAATCCTGCACTGTCTTCTTCACTATTCTGACCTCTGATTAAGAAGGTCTTTGATCTGTTCATTGCTTCTGTGGTGATTTAAATGAAATGTCTCCATAGGCTCTGGTATTTGAATGCTTGATCCCAACTGGTGTTTAGGGAGGTTAAGGAGATTGGCCTCGCTGAAGGAAGTACTTCCCTGGAGGTGGGCTCTGAGAGCTGAAAGCCTCACCCACTTCCAGTTTGGTTTCCCTGTTTTGTGCTTACACTTAAGCATGTGAATTCTCAGCTTCTTGCACTGTTGGCCATGGTTACCTGACACTGAGCCTCGTATCTGTGACGGACTCTCATCCCTCTGGAATCATAAGCCAGAATAAAGTCTTCCTTCTGTGAGTTGCCTTGGCCACAACAATACAGAACCACAAACAAGTAACTAATCCACCTTTCTTCCTAGATCTGAATTGTAAAAGATAAAAGTCTCATCACGCAACGAAGGAATGTGAATGACTGGCAATCTAGAGGTAAAATGCCCTTGTTTTCTGGGAAAGTGGCTTTGGAGCATCTCTGGCTGACTTTGAATATGTTGATAGTTCGAGTAAAGGACAAATATTCACTGTAGAATGCTGTTTTGTTTTTTAAAACGCATTCATTTATTCATTCATGTGTTTGTTGTGCGAATGCTAAGGGATGGAACTTGTGTCAGTCAACGTTCTCTAGAGGAACAGAACCAAAAGAATGAGAATATCTACCTGAATGTATTCATGTATACATACAGCTTATGCCGAAATAATGACAGCAGCTGAATCATATCTAAGGCTGACAACCTGGCAGTGGCTAGGTGTCTCTGCTGTCAGAGTGGTCCCACAGTGACTCTCTCTCACTGCTGACAAACCAGTAGTCACATAAAGCTGGGTACCTCAGCAGTACCAATCTGTTGCCAGAAACCTGGAAGTTTCCTGGGATACCACTGGTCTTAGGTGACAATGGCAGCTTGGAAACACTAGTTGAAGGAATTAGCAGCATCAGCAGGAGAGTAAGTCAGCTTGGCAGCAAGAAAGGCTAAGCAAGCAAGCAGTGAGATAGCTTCTTTCTGCCATGTCTTTTCTCACCTGGACTGCTCCCAGAAGGTACCATCCTTCTGGGATGGTGGGTTTCTCCACACCAATTCAGGCAATCAGGATGTTTCTTCAGGCAAGGCTCCCTGCACAGATAATTCTGATTTGTGGCAAGTTTATGTCAAAATTAACCCATGACAGTACTAAATAAGATTATGTACATGGGCCAGGCCTTCTATGACAAGTCAGAGCCTTGAATCTGAACTCTGAATATCTGTTACCCTGGTTGTCTCTAAGTCTGTGTCTTTATCTATGAGGTGAGGAGTCAAAAATGCCAGTTCTTTGAGAATTAGAAATAAATTAATAAAGTACTCAACAAACTGAGCAATACATGAGAAAGCTATCAATATACTAAATATTATAAAAACATATAAAACATAGCTCTTGCTCTCAGGATTCTGTCAGAGAGTATATCTTTTTCAGATATTCTGAGAATCAGAGACTTTTAAAAGATAGTTGGAAATTGAAAAGATGGCTTCACACACACACACACGACATACACATAGACACATAAAATTAAAATAATTTTCCTTTTATTCTAGTTTCTTCTTTATGGCAGTATGTTCTATTTCCCCAGTTTGGATGAACCAGATAAGGGAGGTCAGGGTAAAGGAAGAAATAGGGAGAAAGGCAACTAACTCAAGAAACTTTTCTAAAAGCTATGTGGAAACCTACTACTGTAGACACTTTCTAATATATTTACATATGTGAAAAGAATGTAAATGGAGCTACCGTATAATGGGGAAGGCAATGCCTTGACCAGACATCTTATGTAATCAAGAGAAGCCCCCAGTATTAGAAATAGGTTACATCTTGTTATCAGCCAAAAGACTCCATAGACAATATCCCCAAATTACAAACTATTTCTAATGATAGTGGTTACAGTAAGGCCCTAATGCTGAAGATAACATTTTCTTGTCATCAAATGTGAAGGTGATTTGGTGCCCAACTAGAAGTTTCCCTATTGAGTATCATTTATGGTGCTGGAAATTAATCTTCATGCTAGTGAAGGAGAAAGGTAACCATCAATATCACCCACTTATAATCACAAATCCTGTGACCTACAGTGCACAACCTGCCTGAAAGGTTTGCTAGTGCAATAGTGGCACACATGTTATAGGAGTAACCAACCATTATTTGGTTTATAAAAGAAAATGTATTAAAGCACACTTTATGAGACAGAACCCATACTAGGGCACTCCTAACATAGTCAAGAACTTAAGGATAGGTCATAGCCTAGGGGGAACCTACTACTATTATTCTGTTAAATGAACATAATGATAAAATAAATTTTGATGACATACTGATATACACATAGATCAGGGCATCACTTAGCCCTTATCAGAGAAGCTTCTGTTTATAGTAGATGGTAATTAACACAGACACAGAAACCTTCAACTGGATCTCGTACAGAAAGTAAGAGACTTTGAAGCACTCAGGGCTAACTGGGATATCTTTATTAAGTAGAGACTTTGGAGACTCAGGGCTAATTGGGATGTCTTTATTAAGTCCCTCCCTCAAGGTCCAGTGATCTTTGTGCAAAGTGGATGTAGAAAAATTGTAAGAGCTAGAGGTGGTGAATGACCCCAAGGAAATAGCATCTTCCAGATTATAATTGAGCAGAGGCACATATGAACTCACAGAAACTGTGATAGCACACACAAGATCCACTCATGGTCAAGCAAGACAAAATTCCATCATGGAAAAAGGGGAGTGGGTACAACATCCCACCTCTAACAAGGAAGCTATTTGCAATTGATACCTGCTGGGAGAGAGAAAATCAGCTCTCTTTAATAGAGTCATACTGGATATACCAACTACACTCTACTTCCATGCCTAGAAGTGGTAGGCCAACACAAAATAGACTCCATGTTCTTTTGTGCAGGTTTTTGTTTTGTTTTGATGTTTTTCTGAGAAAGGGAAAGAGTATGAAGTTGGATGGGTATGAAAGGGAGGATCTGGGAGGACTTGGGAAAGGAGAAAGAATACAATAAAATATATTGTATAAAAAAGCCAAAAATGCACATTAAAATTTTTTTTAGCTATTAGAATTCTGTCTTAGAACTACCGTCTGTTCTAGCTTGGGTTCTGCTGCTGTTATAAAACACTGACCAAAAGCAACTTGCAGAGGAAAGGGTTTATTTGACTTACAGGTTAGAGACCATCATTGAAAGGCAGTCAAGGCTTGAAGCAGAAACCAAAAGGGAATGCTGCTACTGACTTGCTCCCTTGGGTTACCTTTGCTTAAAAAACCCAAGACCACCTGTTCAGGGAGAACACCAGCTACATTGGGCTAGGCACTTCTATATTAATTAGCAGTTGAGAAAATGTCCCACTGACATGCTTACAGACCAATCTGGTGGAGGTGGTTCCTCAGTTGAGATTCCTTCTTTTCAGATATGTCTAGGTTTGCATCAAGTTGACAACCAGTGTCACATCTAAGACTTCTATCACTCTCTCCTCTCTGCACCCCATCCATCTTCTCCAGGAGATTCATTAAATTCTGGTTTATTCACCAGCTTTGAGGCACCATGGTCCTGATTCCCCAGGCTTCTCCCACAGTAAAGAGCTTGCAAAGCCTTCCTTTCAATCAAGGACCAGCATACCACAGTCCTAAGAACAAATCTGACCCATGGTTTGTCTTGTGTAGTTAAGCTTATTGGAGCAGAGCCAAGTCTATTTCTTTATGCATTTTCATGGCTGCATTAATATGACAGTTGCAGAGTTCAGAGTTCAAAGACTTTAAGCCCACCAAGCTTGAAAATATTTACTATGTGGAAGTGTCTAGAAAATACATAGCAGTTTCTGTTCTAGGAGAGGCTAATATTGATAAGTAAGTGTTAGGAATATAGCTTGGTTGGTATAAACTTACCTAGCATGCACAGGGCCCTGGGCTCAGTCTTCTGCCATGTGAAATAGTGACAGAATGACAGTGACGACGTACCAATCAGCCATTCACTAAGTACAATAATTCTTATAAATAACAGTCAACTCCATAAAGCATTCCAACAAAGGCATAAAGGCCCAAAGACTTTAGTGATCTGATGATAGTAACAGATAATAGAGTCAATGAAGTTGTTCCCAGGTCTGTTTTTAAGTACCCTCATAAGGAATGTCCACTGTGACAGGACCCTGTCCATTTAGAATGTAAGATCCACCTTCTCTCAGCAATGGTCAGTACAGATAAGGTAATTTTCAGCACTGTCCTTAGTAATGGAATTGTTTCCTGATTTACAGACATCTTGGTGTCTAGACTGTCACACTTTGTACTATTGTGTCATCATTGCCCACTCAGTAAAAGCCAGACCCTTCTCATTGCAAATCACACTTTGGAGACAGAAATTTGGTTGTTGGAGTTGATGGAGGTGTTCATCTCTTACCATATTATAAAATATAAATATAGGCTAGAGTTGTATGAGAAAGAGAGACTAAGCAAGCTGTTCTCAACCTTCCTAATGTTGTGACCATTCAGTACAGTTTCTCATGTTGTGGTGACCCCCAACCATAAATATATTTTTGTTGGTACTTCACAACTGTAATTTTGCTACTGTTATGAATCATAATGTAAACAATTTGGATGGTTTTGGGCAATCCCTGTGAAATGGTTGCCTGACTTATAGGTTGAGAACCACTGCTCTAAGCCAAGTAACCCTTGAGAACAACTGGGTGCCCAACTAGGCCCTGCTCAACCTTCAGACCCTTTCTCTGAAGGGTCTATGGTTTTAACAAATGGTTCGGTGTCTCTCATGGTGTCTTAAAAATACAGAAAGGAAAGAAAAATATGTTTACTATGTCTAGCCAACATTTTTGCATAGAGAACCTCAGTTTACAAAGGTGTTTGTTTCTTGGGAATATCTTGAACCAAACAATGAGTTAAATGTCTGCATCTAGAATGAGGAATAAAACTCCTCCCATTTGAGGGCTACCTGATAGTCTTATTATTTTAAGGAAAGAGAATGAAAGGAAAGTAAGACTGAGACCATCAGAGAGATCTACTATTAGAAATCAAATAATGGATCATTGCGGTGACAGAAAAGACTGGGAGCCAAGGGAACTTTTCTTTCAAATTGCAACAGGCTATGTTAGCACTCATAAATAAAATCACATCAAGCCATTCTGTTCAAGCCTTTTCCAAAGGAAAGTTGTCAGCAGGGTTTAGGCTTTAAACAAACATTGGATTTGAATTCTAATATGTGATCATAAGGAACTAATGTGAAACGCTTACAAAAGTCCTCTCCCCATTCCCCTTAGAAACCCAAATGAGAGCTGACTAACTGCTTTATTCTGGAATAAGGTCTTTAAAGTGTTCTTTGATGCCAAAGTCATGATTTCATTAAGCTGCCTGCTCTCCTGCTGCCCATGGAGAATATCTGCCTGATTGCTACAGCCTGTTCTCCTCCAATGTGACTTCCCTGCACCTGTTGTCCACCAAAAAAAAGGGGGACAATGCATGACTCCCTAAAAGAAAAGGAGGCTGAAGACTCAGACAGCTGCTAATAAACACTGAGCCACAAATGGGGGCGGGAGGGAGGTTTATGAGAGCAAATCAGGAGACAGTGTGACATAAAATCTAGTGTCCTCTGGCTTTCAGTGCACCTGAGAACCATTTAGATTAAAGGAAGAAAAGACTGTGGTAATAGAGATGTTTTTATCTACTGGGTACTCAGGCTTTGAGACTGTCACCCCTACCTATGCAAATCCCTAGATGCTCTACTTCTGTCTCAGCACTCAGCATCAGAGAGATGGATGTCCAATCAGTCTCTCTTTTGTGTCTTGCTTTTACATTTCTCTCCCTTCCCTCCTCCCCCTCCATGGACCCAGAGTCAACCATTATTTCCAAGTATAGTTCCTTACTAGAAATCTTCTAGCGGGGCCCCTATAGAATCAAATGGTTAACAAGTTGTGATGTCTGGCACTGCACCGGAGACACCTAAATTGTAAGAGTCTATGACAAGAACACAGCTGCTTAGAGAAGAAGAGGTACTACAATGGACAAAGAAGAGACAGGCAAGGATACATCCATTTTCTCCTTGCTTAGCAGAGATGGGGGATGGTAGGTATCATACTAACTTTTCTTGGGGAAAGGTGAAAAATACCTATTCACACAAGACAGAGCAATCAGGATAACAATCCCATACAGTCTAGCTTGGTGAACCAGTGAATTTAACTTCAGTTACTTAGAGAGCACGGGCAACTTACAGGTAGCTACACCACCTAAGAAAATGTCTCCTTCCTCACATCATGTTCTCCACCCACCCTTAGCCAACTGCTAAATACTTGTATATACTGAGGAGAATTAAGTCATAGGTGTAGCTAGTAAGCTCCCTCCCTCTTACGCTCCCCTCCCCTCTATAATAGAACATTAATCATCCTAGTTTTATGTGCTCTGGTATTGGTACTCAGAGATGCTAGACCTTCAAGATGACAGAGTTCCTAGAGGACAGGTTGAAATAGCACACTACACTGCGGCTTTTGACTTCCTCCTTTTCCAGCTACACAAATGGTAGGTCTCAGAAAAGAAAGAATATGGCTAAAGACAGACGCAAGCCTTTTAGAATTAGTGATTTGTGGCTCTTTAAAACAATGTTCTTTACACACTTGTTTCACTCAGATAGAAGACCCAGATAACAGGAGGCTGATGTTGAGAGAGAAGATCAGTAGGGAACTGTCAGTCTCTTGTTCTCCTGAGCACTTCAGTGCTCTCCATTACCCATTCAGCAAATGAATTCCCCCCTCTAAAACATCATTGTTCCCAAGACCTACCCAATGGTTGGCCTCCCATGGGCTTGCCCCAGCTAACTTCTCAAGTCTACATATTTCTTCCAGCAAGAGTGCAGCTCTGAGAAGATTGTGCAGATTTGGGTTCTTCCATATGCCATGTCCACAATTGCTTTGTGCCTTGTACAGATTAGGTGTTGAGGAACTGCCAAGCGACCCAGTCCAATCTGTCCCTCTCTCTGACTAAGCATCTAGCTATGGCTCTCAGAGGTTCCAGCCTTTCATTTGCCCCTAACTCAACTCTCTTCTCTGTTTCACCCATGTACTCTCTCTCTCTCCTTAGCCCTTAAATTGTTCTGGGGGCATAAGAAGCCCTAATGAATTAGGGCTGAGGTAGGAGAGGCCTATGCTAGACTTTAGGAAAGCTAATAAGGAAGATTTGCATGCTGGGGAGAGTCGGCTGGGCCTGCAATGGGTCACTTTATGTTCTATCCAAAGCAGTTGTCAGCTGTGCCTGGCCTGTAGTTACTCCATCTTAGAAGGCAACAAGAGCTTTTTGCAGTCCCACATCCCTCCCTAATGGTCCTATTCCTATTCACAAATAGTGCCCATCATGTTTTGTGATGTGATATGATATGATGTGTGTGATATATGGCATATATCATATGTGGAATATACATATATATACATATATGTATATATAGTGTGTGCGTGTGTGTATATGTGTGTGTGTATGAGAAAACACATTCGATGTTTTCTCTCTTTTCTACCCGATTACTCTCCCTGTTTCCACCACTCTACCTTTAGATCTCTTCCTCTTTTCTCTTAATCCCTCTTCTTCTTTCATATTATGATAAACATAATACACATGCATGTGTAGACATACATTTAAATCTAGATTCTACGTGTAAAAGAAAACATGATTGCTGGACATGATGGTCTTCAGTTCCATCTGTTTTCTTGTGAAGCACATCATTTTATTCTTCACTATGTCAGGCGACGACCTTGTGTATCTGTACCACATGTGTTTATTCACTCATCTATTGGTGGACTGCTAGGCTAGATAATGCTGCTATCACTGTATTATCACACAGTGATAAATAAGGCTGTGAAATATCCCTTTTATATGTTGGTTTAGAGTTTTTCAATTTTATACTCAGAAATGGTTTAGCCGGGTCATAGGTTAGATCTATTTTTAATCTCTGAATATTTGATTTCTGATTTTCATGATGGCTGTTCCACTTTATATCCCCACCCACAATATAAAGGTCCCTTTTTTCCTTACACCCTTATCAACATTTGTTATCATTTATTGCTTTTGATGAGAATCACTCTGGCCGGTGTTGATGGGATCACTGATGTGGTTTTAATTTGCATTTCTCTGATAGCTAAGAACGTTGACTATTTTTTTCGGATAATTATTGACATTTTTATTCCTTGTGTTGAGAACTGTCCATTCAATCCATCACTATACTTATTGATTAGATAATATGTGGGTTTGCTGCTTAATTTCTTTTGAGTTCTTTATAGAATTCAGATATCAATCATGAATAACAGAGTTTCTCCCATTTAAAGGCTTTCTCTTCTTGCAGTTGTTTCCTTTGTTGTGTATGAGTTTTATAATTTTATGTAATTCCACCCCTCAATCTTTCTGAAGCTACTGGGGTTCTCTTCAAAAAGCCCTTGCCTGTGCCTGTAACGTGGAGTGTTTTGCCTATGTTTCCTGTTGCACAGCCAGAGTTTCAGTTCTTATATAAAGGTCTTTGACCCCCCTGGGTTTTCCACAGAGTGGGTTCACTTGGTTTCATGCTTCCTGTTTTTCAAAGGACCATGTTTTACACTCTCTTTCCCAATGTATGTGTTTGACAGCTTTGTCAAAGATTAAGGTGACTATGGCTGTGTGGGTTTATTTCTGGGTCCTCTATTCTATTTCACTGGCACGAGTCTGATATTTATGCCAATCCCAGGCTGACTTTGTGGTACTATGGCTCTGTAGTATAGCTTGAGATTGGTGATTATAATACTTCCAGTCTTACTCCATTTAGAGATGCTTTGGTTATTCAAGATCTTTTGCATTTCCATGCAAATTATAGGGGTTTTGTTTTTCTACTTTGGGAAAGATGGTCATTCAAATTTTGGTAATAAGTGCATTGAATTTGTGGATTGCTTCTTGGTAACACAGTCATCCTCACAATATTAATTCTGCTCATCTATGAGCATGGGGAGTCTCGTCATCTCCTGTTGTCTTCTTCATTTCTTTCCTCAGTATTTTTAAGCGTTCATTGTAGAGTGCCTTCACTTATTTGGTTAGGTTTATTCTTAGAATTTGTTTTTTAAGCTAATGTGGATGAAAATGATTTTTTTTCTTTTTAAATTAAAAATAGATTCTATTCTCATACAATTTACTGATTATAGTTTGCCCTTCCTCTGCTCCTCTCAATTCTTCTCCACCTCCACTCTCCTCTGGATCTATTCCCTTTCTATCTCTCATTAGAAAAGAACAGGCTTCTAAGAGATAACAACCAAACATGGCAAAATAAAGTATAATAAGATCAAAGTTGAACACGGCAACCCACCAGGAGAAAAAGAGTCCCAGGGGCAGGCACAAAAGTCAGAGACCCACTAGTTTTCACTGACAAGAGTCCCATAAAAATACCAACCTGATAGCTATAGTATATCTACCCAGAGAGCCCTGGCGTAGACCCATATAGGCCCCATGCTTGCTGCTTCAGTCTCTCTCTGCTCAGATGCACCTTGCTTAGTTGGTTCAGAGGCCTTGTTCTCCAGGTGTCCTCTGACTCCTGTGACTCTTACAGTCTTCCAACCTCCTCCCCTGCAGGATTCCCTGCTCTGGGGGGAAGGATTTGATGGGAACACACAAGTGTGTCAACCATCCTGTACATGCAGAAGTGAAGGAGGGGTCGTTTGGGAGCTACAGAACAAGGTAGACCAATGGGACATAGTCTTGGAGCTGTAGCTGATGGTTCTACAGGAGCCATGGAAGCAAAGACTACATAGACAGGAAAGAAATGAGGAATACAAAGGGAGGCCCCTGCTGCTGGAGAGAGGACTCAGGGGGTAAAATACTTGAAGCACAAGCAGGGAGCAAATGGGACCAAAACACAGGGAAGACAAGCATGAAAACAACATAACAAAACCATTGCTGTGTAATTATGTACAAATAATATATGCCAAAAATAGATAGCCTAGAAGTCAAGGCTATGCTTTGTTTTTTTGGGTTTTTTTAAAGATTTATTTTATTTATGAGTGCACTGTTACAGTCTTCAGAAACACCAGAAGAGGGTATCAGATGCCATTACAGATGTTTGTGAACCACCATGTGGTTGCTGGGAATTGAACTCAGAACCTCTGGAAGAGCAGCCAGTGCTCTTAACCGCTGAGCCATCTCCCCAGCCCAGGCTATGCTTTTTAAAAGGAGAGCCTGGTTTTACTGGCTTTACTCTTAAAGATTTTTCAATTATTTCACATCCGATTAAGCTGAGATTTCTAAGGATCTCATTTCTGATTCAAACACCTGTTTGAAAACCGTCCTACCAAGAGAGGGAAGATTCTGCGCTTTCCTATTCCCCCAGGAACCTGTCAAACCCATGTCATACTTTTGAGTAAAGAGCAGGACTGAGGTTGAAAATTAATATCATCACCAAATCCTCACAGCAAAGTGCTTCTCTTGCCACTGGCATGCATGTGAGAAAAGGCAGGTTTAAACTCATGCTGTGTTAGACAAATGAACAAGTCAGGAACTGCCTCTGTAATACACCCCAGGAATTATTTGGGCTGGCTTATAGAAATATGCATTGCCTAGAACGGGTTTGCCTGTTGGTTCTTAGTAAGAGAACCTCAACATCCCTGCATGTGATTGTATGGAAGATGGTTCTAAAGTGGGAAGATAAAACAGTTGGATGGACTGCAGCTCAGAATAAGCACACCAGCATAAACCAATTTACACTACCAACCAAGACTCTCAGAAGTGCATGAAACATGGCAACTGACTTACATACTTATCACCCAGACAGAGCACAAACTGCTGAAGTTTTCAGAGGAGCATTGCTGTGTTTTAATATACTGAAATTTCTTGAGAAATTTCAACAAAATCTACTTTTTTTCATATTATACAATAGCAAAGTTTTGTTAACTTTAATGAAATTGTGATTAAGAAGAAATGACTCATCCTGATTCCTCATAATCCTTATTTCAGGTGGTAGGGGAAAAAAATTCACAATTTAAGAGCCTGTTGGAATGGTTCTAGACAAAGACTGTGTCTAAAGAGAATTATTTTCAGACACTTACAAGGAAGGAACTTTTCCTAGCTCTCTTTCAGCTGTGACTTCACACATAAAACTAGTAAAGAACTGACTGTCCTGTCAATATACACACCTCAGACTCTTTCCTAAAACCTCCCTTGCATAGTACTTGATTTCACCATAAAGTTGGATTCCAATCCAAACAACACAGTGTCAACAAGACATAAGCAATCAGGGTGGTGGGACTCTGTGGTGTCTCTGACTGGGGAGACCTGGAACAATCTACCCATGAGTAAGTCCGAGGTTGAGCAGCATGAAATGAAACTGGAGGTAGAGTTTTCAAAAACAGTCGGAAAGTTGGCTGGGGAGTCGTGCTGGATCCTAGCCAATGGTGGTTATTAGGGAGTGGAAACTCTGAGCAAGCACACACTGTGACAGCGGAGTGAGGAAAGTAGTTAAAATGTAATCCCAGCACTCAGAGAAATATAGACACTTCCTTTGAGTGACAGTTACATTGATCTCCATCCTGTCCACCAAGTGACAAAAGAAACAACATATAGCAGAATACCAGGCCCGTTCTTAGTTTGAAGCAATAATTTTGACATTCTTTGGGATATGATTATTTGTGCTGAAGACTTTTTTAGTTACAACGTAGCCTCTGAGACTTTGGGGGCAGATGGAACTGGTGTGTCCTTGTGTTTTGATGGGGAGTAGCCTAGAAATGAAACAGTATCCTTTGTCTCCTCTACTCTTCACAACCATGTGTCCTTGAAATCCAGGTCACAGCTGGCCCCATGGACACAGCTGCTACTGGCAGCTGGTATCACTTGATCTGGCCAGTGGCAACTTGAACAGGGGGTGGTGGCTCTTCTTGGTTCATGCAGCCCCGTGCCATTTGTCTGATTGAACAGATTTCTCCTAAAGGTCTATGACACTTGTTTTTCTCAACATCAAAATTCCCATGCTCACAAAACGTCAAGGGTCTTTCATTCTGAATACTCATCACTGGAGAACCAAAAACTGAATGAGAGAATTGAGACAGCAGAAGGGTCTGTCTTATCTCTGCATGGCACCAGGCTACTTTGATGAAGACAACTGCATAGAACAAGATGAGAAATGATGAATCAGGTCCTGAGTCCTCCCTGTGTTCCTGAGTCCTCCCTGTAAAATATAGAACATCACTGTACACCTTACATATCCAAGCTTCCTGAGTGTTACTAAAGCTACCCACTGCCCTTGATGTTTGGACTTGGGGTGGCATAGGGCAACAAGGTTGTCTTCCATTACTGCCTCTCTTTTACAGATCAGTCTAGACTACAAGGGGCAGGGCTCTCTTCTTTTCTACTGACATATAGTATCTACAAATAAACCTTCTGATTTTACTATGCTGGATATGTCAACTCTGCACCCCAGAAGGAGTTCTGTCAACTGACCCCATACATGCTAGTTTCTGCAAATCTAAAATGGATTTAGAAATCTCTCCCACCTGAACCTTTTTTCCATGTTCATTATCCTCTTATAGGACAGGGCGTAGCAGACCTCAACACCTTAGTAGTCCCCAGTCCTTAGCACAACTGGGGCCAGGATAGAAGTACCATTCGACCCTTGGAACCCAGTACATAGGCAGTCATGTACATAGTACTGTCACGTTATGGGCAAATCCCTAGATGTACTAACCTTGCTTTCTTGACTTCTGTAGTTCTGATTCTGACTGTTCTTACCAGCTAAGGTGTGCCAAGTTAGGATGTGGCTTTAATGCTTAAAAACTGACCCTAAGAAAGGCTCAGCACTACACCCCGGGGCCAGGGACACCCAGTGTGGTAACCGGCACATCTCCGGCAAGGTAATAAAGACTTTCTACTGGCTTGAACCAGGTCTGAGTAGTCCTGTCTGATGGATTCTTTACAACAAAGACATTTCATGGCTTAGCCTTTACTCAGAGGTAAAGGCTACAGAGAGTATTCTTTGACAGGGAGACGATACAGATTAGTTTAATATTTGCAAAATGGCCTCATTACAGCATAGGAAATAGAAAGTATATCTACAACAGGGAGGAGCTTGGCAGGAGAAGACAGGATGCTGACCCACGTTGCACGGTGTGGGCTATGATTGACGGAGCACAAAATGCAGTACACACCCAGCCTGCTATAGTCATTTGACCGCAAGGGAGTATCTCCACGACCTCCCCTTGGTGGTTTCTTTGGCTTGTTCCCAGGCTTGTCTGTGATCTTTCATTACTGGATTATCTTAAGTGCATTTCTTTTTCTTAAAGCCAAACTCTGAAACTAAATGGAAACACTCAGCTCAGACTCGCATTCCGTAATGGACCCTTTGTGCACATGCACATAGCTAATGCTTACTTCTTGTTCCTGTAATCCCACTCCAAACACTTTTTCACTCTACAGCAGTTCCCAGTTGCCACACCCCAGGTTACTGCAATGCTTTTAATCTTGCCCCAAAACTGGCCTCCACCACATCCTCTCCTGCTCAGATACTCAGCTCTCCCTCTCCCCAGCCTGTTAATTGGGATTTCTGTCAATGCATTTTTTTTTTTTAGTAGGCCCCCTCAAACAAATCTAATTTCTCTGCTTCACTCAGCAGGCTTCTATTCCAGGCAGGCTGACATCTGAACTGGCCTTTAAGCAGCGACCACAGTTCATGCCTTCACGTACATTTTCTGCTTGACCAGAGACGGTTTGTACTGTGTCCACATTCTGATGCTGGCCTAGTTCCAACTCACTTTTCCAAATGTACCTCAAATCCTACTCACTTTATATTTCTCTAAATCACTTGTCACTCAAGGCCACCCCACACTACCTCAGAACCTAGAGATACTCCAACTTTGAATCAGAGGTAGCGTCATGCCTGATATTTATTAAAACCATCCCAGGGCCCATGTACTTGGCTTTGGTAGCTCATTTGATCTTTGTTCTGTCCCTGCAAAGTGGGTTCTCCAAAGTACACTCTGGACATGAAGAGTTTGCACTTCCAAGTGACTGGCAGCTTTGCTCAGAATTCATGCAGAGAAGCAAAATGCCCAGGAAATGTGCTATTTCGCCCCTTTCTACTGTGCTGGTTCTCAACCTTCCTAATGATGCAACCCTTTAAAAGAGCTCTTCAAGTTGTAGTGATGCCCAACCACAAAATTATTTTTATAGCTACTTCATAACTGTAATTTTGCTATAACAATGAATCGTAATGTGACTATGTTTGAAGACAGAGGTTTGCCAAGGGGGTCATGACCCAAAAGTTGAGAACTGCTGTTCTAGTGTCATAGGTCTTCCCTTTACCTCCTTCGTGCATGGCAAAGCCATACAGGGCAAGAACTGGGACCTTTGTAGTCTCTGCATGCTGTTCTAAGCAAACACACAATCCTTGAATGACGCTCTCCTACCCTGAATGGCCTTTCTCATGGAATCATTCTGTGGTGGATTGAATATGCTTGGCCCATGGGAAGTGACACTATTATGAGGAGTGACCTTCTTAGAGTAGGTGTGGCCTTATTGGAAGAAGTACATCCCCATGGGGGTGGGCTTTAAAGCCCCGCCCAGTGTGGAAGAGACCCTCCTCCTAGTTGACTGGAAGGCAGTCTTCTTCTGGCTGCCTCGAGTCAAGATGTAGAACTTTAGTCTCCTCAGTCCCACATCTGCCTGGATGCTGCCATGCATGCTTCCTGCCATGACGATAATGAACGAAACCTCTAAAATGTAAGCCAGTCCCAGTTAAATGTCCTTTATAAGAGCTGCGTTGGTCATAGTGTCCCTTCACAGCAATGGAAACCCTAAGATACAGTCTTTTGTCAGCTGTCCAGCACCGTGGGTCTTGCATTTAAGTTTACTTATTCAACAGCATTAGTAGCTGCACTTGTCTTTCTTCCGTGACTCTTGGGTGGCTAGGATGCCACCAGCCTGAGATAGGAGGCATGGGAAGGCCTTCAGGAAGACCTGACATCTCACTTACTCTGCCCACCTACAGCATTTGATTCTGATGTCTCACCTCTCGACACCCTTTTGCAAGGTCAGGGGTGCACAATTTTCCTGAATTCTCAGTCAAGGCAGGATGGTGGCCTGCCGGAGGCATTGTTGAGCCCAGCTCTGGGAGTGCTGGGCTCTTGGGCAGTGTGGAAAAGAGACCCCCTAGATGCTCACTGAATGTTCCTCAGCCCTGTGGTTTATTCAGAGAGAAAATAGCTGTCCCCGACTAGAACAGAGAAATGTATAGTTTGGAAGTAGATGTTAAACATTAGCGCTTATGGCTTCAAAGAGGATCTGCCCAAGGGTATCCTCTGCCGGTTCCTAAATGACAAGCTACGAGCATTATCCCTGCCTTAAGAAGTGGTGAATTTGGGAAGGATGTATGGGATCTTTGCAGGCACCAGCCTGGCAAGGAAGATTCTACAGGGTTTCTCTGCTATGAGAAGACTTCATCTGGAAGCCACTGCAGCGCGTCCACCTCCTCCCTTTTTGCCTTCTTTTCCCCTGACAGAGTACCTTCAAAATGGCCCCTGCGCTTCTCACAGCTCCAGCTTCCTGACATACCAAAGTCAGCTTGCAGAACCAGGAAGCCCTTTGGTCACTGTTGACATGACAGAGTCATTTAAGAATCCCCTGAAAAGCCCTGTGGATTCCCCTGCTTCTTTGTGTACAGCTACTGATTCAGGAAATCTAACAAAACCACCGGGCAGCCCATCTGATCTTACCTCTCCTTCACTGGTAAGCGGAGCTCATTCAAGATGAGGGAAGGTGGTTTTTGTGATGGTGACAAATACCAGACACTTCCCATTCCAAACATGTCAAGGCATACAATGGGTTATAGTTAGCTCTCATGGGACAAAAAGGCCATTCTGTTGTAGCTTGCTTTTGTCTTTACACTGATCCTGTGCCTCTCCTGACTGCGTTGAGTGAGAAGATCTACACATGTCTACAGCTGTCATCACGACAGGGCATTCCACAGACAGCAGTTAACTCTTCCTGCAAGAGGAGAACCTATTTCCATGATTCACCCCCAAGTCCAACTTCAAAGTGACCCTAGACCTGGTCTCTTGTCTGACTGCATCATTCTGCTCTAAGAAAGTGTGGTCCTGGAAATTCAAATATAAAGTCAGATTAAATCAGGGGTTAGGTAGGCTTTTCATCTTTACTTGAGAAAAACACAAAGGATGCCTTAAAATAGTATCTCCTCTCCAAGGGCAGCTGAAAAGTGGCCTGATTCATAAGAATTTCATCCCCAATCAATTTCTTGGCAATCAGATCATACTCACCTTCAGTGGAAATGGCAGAGCGGCCTTTTTGCATGTCTATGCGGTTGCAGGATGTTCCACTGGGTATGCAGTCATTCTTAGGGCAGAAAAATCTTCACTAAGTGACTGACCATTCATATAATTAGTTCCCATTCAATCATAACTTCTCAAATATTGGCAGCAAGATCTTTGCTGGAAACTCCCATTAGGTGATTAATACAATGCAAATCAAATGCAGATTGACTGAAACCAAGTGAAATTGCCTGCCCTGCAATAGCTATGGGCTTTTATCTGAATGAGGTACACATATAATTTGAGGTTCATAAAAGAACGCTTTAAATATCAAAGAATGAAAAGAGATCAATGGGAAAGTGAGGAGCAGTATTCTTGTAACTTTTTCCTCCTAATATTGATAGGTCAAAGGTATAAGGTCATCTGTGCCCTGCTCTAAGTTACTCTTCATTGTATAAAATGGTGACTCTCTAGGCAGTGTCTTACCATGAGACACTCCATTTGACAAACATGTCTGACTCCGTTTTGAGTGCAGACTCAGAGGCAGGATAACTGTGCCCCTTGGTGGACACATTAACAACAACGCCTGTCCAGCACCACCCACAAGAAGTGGGCTGCCATATACACTATTCCTGAGAGTTAAAAGGAATAATGCCTTGTAGGGAGCTGATGAAGTCCTGTGTAAATGTGTATTGTTGGTAGGAGCACAACACGCCAAAGGCCCCAAGACTCAGACCCATGGGATTAGCAAGACCCAACCCAGGTTAGGCTTGAAGTAATGCAAATGCCTTCCCCTGGGTAAACAGATGACCTTTAACTAAAACAAGTGTGTGCTGAAAATATCAGCTACAGCTTTCTCTTCCAGGATGGCTGCAACCCGAGACTGCCTGCCTATAGAGACTCCCTACCTAGATTAGCTTAACTGCTTCCTTTCCCTCCTCCTTCTCCTCTTCCTCCTCTTCCTTTTCCTCTTCTTCCTCCTTCTCCTCCTCCTTCTCTTCCCCCTTCTCCTCTTCCTTCTCCCCCTCCTCTTCCTCCTCCTCCTCTTCCTCCTTGTTTGTGCTGTATACAACAAACTTGCTGAGTTTCTAAGCTGCTGCTAGTATATCTGTATCAGATTGCACGACCCACTCCATAACAACCTCTTCTGTCTGTCTGTCTGTCTGTCTGTTGTCTGTCTGCTGTTTCATGTTCTCATTTCCCATCACCCCAGTTAGGTCAGTTCCCAAGCCACAAAGCACTGCCCTATAAATTTATCAAAATAAACTGTAACTGTAGGAACATACAGCATATTAAAATCATACTACAATAACCAGGCCTGAGGACTTATTGATCATATCAGCTTAAGAAAGGGTACAGCACTCTCACTTCAAAAAGAAAAAAATACCTAACACTGTGACAGTGCTGGCCCCTCACACCTGCCACCTGATGTTTGTGTCAGGGAACAACAGGCAGAGAGCCACTAACCCTTAGGGTCTTCAGTGCAGCCTGCTGAACTGAAGCATTCATCTCTTTATCCACCTGTTCCTCTGACCGGACTCAGGTCTTCTGTACACATCTCTGGCTTCACAGTTCCAGGCCATGACTTCTGCAGCTCAGCTGGAGCCTGAGACTTGACTCTCCACTGCCTCCTTATCTTCCTGGTCTTATGCCTACATGGACTCTTTTGCATTCCAACCACACTCTTCCTTCCTGCCTCTCCAGCCCCGTTCTGTAGCACACACACGCACACACACACACATACTCACACAGGTAGATGTATTTACTTTGTGATGTGTAGTGTATAGTCTGAGAGTTAATAATAGTAATTAAGATTGGGATAAAAGAATCCATGTTTGCCTCAGCCAACTATCAGAACAAACTGCTGCCAATGAAACTGACATAGTTTGTAGATTTATTGTTTTCCAGTCACTTCTGACAATGTGGAAGGACACAGACATGTTCTGATGTATTTTTCTTGAAGATAGAATTTCGTTTCATTGCCCAGGATTACCTCAAAATAAAGATCCTCCTGCCTCAGCCTTCTGAGTGAGAGAATTTCAGGCATGCACAAGCACACCCACCTCAAAATTTTGCTTCTTGTTTTAAATGATTTCCCTTTTAATTTTTAACAGTGATAGTCCTTGGATAATGAGATGTACTTATGGCCCTTTATCATTTCATATATGTATATATTATTAGCTCATTTGATGCTTGGAGCCTGTGGGGCTGGGTGGCAGTGAAGGACACCACATAGCAGGTAAGAGAACTGACCCCTGGAAGGTGACTTAAGCACACAAGTTAGCAAGTGTTATTTAATAAACAAGTTAGTAAGTTAGCTTCAGTAGCATAGCCAATGCAAAGCTCTCATTTTATAAGAAATTTAGTTGCTAAGTAATTTAGTGACAAACTCTTGGCCATATGTCTAAGTACATTAATTATACTTCAGTACAGACTTTCTGATCCCCCTACAAACACACACACACACACACACACACACACACACACACACACACACACACACACACAGAGTCATTAAGGTTTATCCTACTGTATGGGCTGTTTCTTTACAGATAAAAATGATAAAGCATGATATAGCCAATGTTACCAGCAGGAGTCAGCTTCTGTTGCAACTTCCTTGGGAGGTGGGAGTGATAATACCTGGTGAATTAAAGAATATGTTTAATTCATTCTTGACTGAGTGGCATTGGCCGTTTGCCCATGAGTCCAGCAGGGTACATATTTGTCTCTTCAATGACCCCTTTACCAAAAGCTTCACAGTAATGAATCATGAAGCAAATACAGATACAGGTAAGATCTGGTAGCACCCAGCTATGGGAAGCACAGTGAAGCCACTCAGAGCGCCCGGCCATGTACACTGTCTATTTTTATCAATGTATTTCCATTTCTGCCTTCATTTTTCCCCCTCTTTGCCTTTGCAGTGCTAGGCATAGGCAAAAAAATTTTTTAGATATTTATCCAGAAATTGGTATTTTACTACTGATGAGCTGATACAAGCAGTATAACTAGGACCATTATAATGTTAAGTGAGTTTTGAACAAATAGAGTTAGAAATCCAATTATCTTTCCATAGGAAGCTTTTGTGTGCAGCCATTGTTAAATAAAGAAGGGAAGCCAGAGGGAGAATTAGAACAGCAATTTTTTCTGCTGTAAAGGGGCATTGGAGAATTTCGCCCTGTATATACATGCATCTGCTCATAATGGCCACCCCTTGCTGTCAGCCAACAAAGATCATTTTTAACTCCTGCTGTATGTTGGTTACTGGAGGTTTCCTTTGGGGAGAGGAGCTGAAAGCCAGGAGCATACAACATGAAACATGAAAGACAAAACATAGGCACTGCATACAAAACTGATTTCCAGAACCAAGCACCAGCAGCCCTCCCTTGGGTCCTCAGGTTGGGACCCTCAGGGTTTACTAGAGACGAGAAAAGGCAGGAATTGCTGCACTGGTCCCAGGGTGACTGACCTTGAACCAGTATCTCTCAAAGTTTCAGAAGTGCCATAATTACACTGGGACCTGGCTTAAAACTTCAAATTCTCATGCATGGATTTGTAGTGGGATCTGAGAGTCTACCTTTCTTAAAAGGTGGCAGGAGGTGCCACACGGTTAGTCAATGTACTTTGAGCTGCAAGAGTCTCAACCTGTGCCGTGCTTGGTTTACCAAGTCTTCTACTTAGTTTTCAAGAACAGCCATTATCATTCCAGTCAGGAGGGAGCTTAGAAGTGTCCTGCCCTTTGACTAGCAAGCACTACCTGTGTGACCTCCAGGGGAAAGAACTTCCTTTCAAAGCTGGTTATGAGGAGTAAATGAAATCATGTTTATATTGGTGCTGTATATTCATCATTTGTTCCATCAACACTAAGTACAATCATCTGGCTTCCTGCTTTCATTTCACAAATATGAAGTCACTATGAGGTGAAGAATCCAACTCAGTGTGGCACAATTTGGCTACAGCCCATGCTTAAACTGAAACCTGATCTCCTGAGAACCTGTAGGCCACATACTTAGTTACAACATAGCCCATTACTAACTGGGAAACTGACCCGGCATTCACCCAATCTCCTCCCATGACCTAGCCTCTGAAACCCACAGGACACCAGTGGCTTAAACCATACACCCAAATATTTTTGCTACAGCTGGTTCAGACAGGTCAAGCCTTCTTTCGTTAATTATGAAGATTACCCAGATAATTGATGTAATTGGGGACACAGAGTATCTGAGTGAAACTGGCCAGAATGGATTAGATCTCCCCAGTACAGTCTGAGATTCCTGCAGTTCTCAAGGGAAAAACATTTCCTCCCTGTGGAAAATTATGGATGGCCCAGTGGAACCTTTGATTTGGTTCACAATAACACCATGCATGATGACCTAGTCCCTAAGGACAAAGCTCCAGTCAAAGTGTTGGACACACACAATGATCCCTCCTTTTCTGTCATATTTTATAGAAACCCTCAATAGAGTTTTTAATGTCCACATTTGACTGTGATGTCTTTTGGGAGGTCAAAAAAGCAGGTCAAATAAAAAACAAATGCTCTCCTGAGGTGCTTTGAAAACGGGCATTAGCCCAGGCTGTTCCAGCTCAGGGGTGAAAGAGAAGAACCAAACCCCTTCCTTCCTCTGCGGAATGAAATGACTTCTTTCTAGAGCAAGCTGAGATATGAATAACTGAACTGGAAAAAAATATTAGCTGTCTGTCTACTGCTGCTGCATAATACAAAATATATATCATCCCAGCATCTGCCCTGTGAAATCCTCCACAAACACTAGCAGTCCCTGGCAGAGCATCTCTGCAGTGGTACGGATGGTCCTAACTGGTGCAATCAGAGTGGGGCTGTCCACGTAGCCCATTAAAATTGCTAGTGTTAGTATGCACTCGTTCTAAAGACACAAGCCTTCTTAACAAGGTAGCCCTACCTCCTTTTAGTACAAGTGGCTTATTTCTTACGTTTCTACATATACTGTAGCCATTTTGACAAAATGGTGGGTAAAGAGGCCCAGGAAGTGGAACTGCCTGGGCGAAGCCAGACAGCTCTTGGGGTTGATGCAAATGTGAAATTCTACATTCTGGACAGCTTCAAAGTTGAGAGTCTGAAAATAAGACTGGTCTGGAGACTGGAGATGAAACACAAAGCATTTTCCTTTTAAGTGGCTGTGGACACTAGAATCTGAGCCGAGGCAGAAAAGGGACAAAGCAAGAGCATGTTTATCTATTTGTGGGTACGTTCTTGGATGCTTTAGCTTCATGTGGACTTTCAGCCATGTGAACTTGCAGTCTCAAATCATAGTCACCTAAGATGTTACTGGAACATGCTTTCGGTACACTCAACGTGTGTCGGGATCAGATATTTTCTCGTCCTTTATTATGGATTCAGCTATCCTGAGCTCTTCTCCCAAATTGAAAATGGCAAAGTCCTAGACACCAAGTACCTCAGAATGTGACCTTGTTTGGAAATAGGGCCACCACATGGTAGCTTCCATGTTGATCACATGGGTGATCAACAGCCAACACGTAGCCATATTGAAGTATGGTGCTCTCTGCTTCTAATACGATGGAAATCCTTATGAAAATGATAGACACATTAAGAGTGATGCACATACGAAGAGGCCACCATTTAAAAATGGGAGTAGAGGCTGAAATGATGAGACTGTAAGCCAAGGGATTTCGGATTATCACAGGAGCTAGGAGAGAAACAAGGAACCATGCTAGCTTGAGAGGAACCTACACTCCTGCTACCTGGACTCCTCACCTTGACAATGGTGAGAACACACACTTCTGGGTTTTGATGCTACCCTGTCTGTGGTAATTTTTTTTTTTTTTTTTTTTTTTTTGGTTTTTTTCGAGACTGGGTTTCTCTGTGTAGTCTGGGCTGTCCTGGAACTCGCTCAGTAGACCAGGCTGGCCTCGAACTCAGAAATCCACCTGCCTCTGCCTCCCAAGTGCTGGGATTAAAGGCGTGCGCCACCACCGCCCGGCAATGTGGTAATTTTTTTATATAATATCTCTAGGGATACTGCATCCACTTTATAAGGACCAACACACTTCTATCCTTTATGTCAGGTCAAAGCTGTCAGATGTGAAAATGAATATGGAATGCAAGAAAATAAATGAGCTTGAAAATGAAAAACATTCCAAGCCCCAGATAGATTTTAGACAGAGCCAATATTTTGCTGGAGATGTGCCACAGTTTTTTAAGAACATACTGAAGACCTTGGGGTCTCCTTGACTGCCTATCTGATACCTGTCAAGCATAAAGCCAAAAAAATGGGAAATTCTGCCTGCACCCCCTTAAACTATTCACTATTCTTTCATGCATCCAATGAATATTTATCTTCTGCCCAGGGACAGGACACTGGCATGTTGAGAACTTAAAAATAACTGGTCTTATCTTCCTTTGCCTTTCCACAAGCATTTATATTCACGGTATCAGTGTCAAAAATCTATAGTTGATTGATTTTGAAGTTGTGTGTTTCTCTTATGCCTTCCCTACACCCACTTATGAACAGAAAAGCTGGCAACACTTCTGTTCAGCTTTTACATATAATGGTATCTTGGCAATAGCTTATGCTGGAATGTAGCTTTTACCTGGCATGGTACCTTTGAACAACTACTTTTAGTGTCAAATAAGAACACCTTGGGTACACCCATTTCATTCCTGGAGTGCTAAATGATGGGGTTGAAATGTTAGATCATCAGTAGATGGATCAGTTACACTACTCTGGTTATAAGACACCCATAATACCCCTACTTTTGTCCAAGTAGCCTCTAATGGGCCAGACAGAACATAGCCTGTGCCCACTGATGTCTGAAGTATGACGGATCATGAGCCTATGAACTGGGGAAGAGTCCTCTGATTGGAACCAGCACAGTAGAGAAGGCTTAGATGCTGGTCAACAACTAAAAATCAGAGTGACATCAAGGTCTTGATCTCCCTAAATTCAGGCCTTTAGTTTTACTGTATCTCTATGTGTCTTCTCAAGTTTCTTGTGCTGCCTCTGGAAATAGCAGTCTTCTGATAAATGTTGATCAGACAGAGACATCACTAGGCAAACAGCCTTTCTTCATATCTTCCTGTCACCTGTTCCTGATCACCCATGGATACAGGGCCAGAAGAGGGACCCCTGTGAAAGCCCTGGTGACTCCAGGCTCCCAGTGTGCACAATAGTAACTGGTGGAGGACTGCCTCTGTGCAAAATGGAGTTTCCCAGGAGGTACTGAACCATCCAGGGCTCTCTCTCCAGTGACCGCAGTTTGAGATGTTTATCAGGTGAAGGAAAAAATCCTAAGACTGGTTTGAACAAGATTTTCTTAGAGAAAGGCAGAACTGGACAGTGCCCTGTGGCACAGGAGCAGACATGAGCCACTGCCAGGTGTCTCCACTCTCATCCGTCACTGTGAACTTTTCAACTGGGTTTAGAAGCATTAGGCTAGTCATAAACCTCAGCTTTCTCCAGGAAGAGGACTTCTAGCTCAGCTTCCAAATCTCTCCTTTGGGAGCCTTGCCACTGAAGGCTGCTCCAGACTCTCAGGCCCTGGGGTGTTTACACAACGCTGATATGGCAAGTGCACACAGACTCTTGCTGCCAGGCATCTTTGAATGCGCTGACCCCTGCTGGACACTTTTCTTCTCTCTTGAAAGCAGCTGAGCTGAATGAAGAAGCCAGGCTGTCCCTTGAGGCTGATGGAGAGGACACTGGCTTCTGTGCTGAGACTGCCTGCCCATCACCCAGGCCTCTTCTCCGTGGAGAACAGACTTGCATTCCTGGCCAAGTTCAAAGACAAAAGCCTTCAAGGTGCAGGTGGGAGTGCCAGTCCGTGCTAAAGACTGGAATCCGAGAGCTTGGTCAAGCTTCTGCATTGCTATGTTGTATTTTTTTTTCTTCCTTCACAAAGGTGCAATTCGAGTCTAGACTTGAAAAGTATTCATTTCAGAGTCTTAAGCTTATCCCAGTCGCTGGGTCCATGGGCCAGGACTGCAGCAACATATAAGGGTCTGTGTTGGCTTGGGGCAAATCCTGGAGGAAGGAAAGGCGGCCCTTTTACTCTCTGCCTTTTTTTTTTTTTTTTACTTAAGTCATTGGCTGTCTTTGGCTGCCTTCTGCAGCTCCTCCTGCTTTTAGGGAAGCATGCTGCTATTAACAGTAAGAGATGGAATTGATTGGACCTCGGGTAAGATTTATGCTAACTAACATCCAGTGAATTCACCCTGTTTTAATCCCTTAAACAGGCTCATGAGGAACCTACTTCAGAAGGGGTGTTTCTATGTTCTCTTAGATGATACTGTATATACAGGGAAGCTGTCTGCAGGCAGGTTTTTTTTTTTTTTTTTTTTTTTTTTTAATAGAGCAAGTCTACTACTGCTGCCATCTTAACCAAGAAATTGCCCTTCATGAGGAACTGCCAGACAGCCCACACCCAGATTTCTTTCTTCCTCTCCCTGTTTTTAGAAAAGAAGTGCTATGTGACCATTGGGCTGCCTAGTGCAGATCCATATACTGAATCTATAGTTCAGCATGCCATGTCTATACCACCCATCCCATTGGGAGTCACATCAAAGGGCTGTGTCTCATCCTGACTTCCCTTCCAGGGAGCCCTGCTAAGGGTAACAAGGGAGGCGAGTGCTCTGGGGAAGCAGCTGCAGAGGTCAGAACAGACTTGCCCCTCTGTGGCCAAGGATGAGAAGAGAAAGCCTGGTTAGCATGGAGAAGGTATACTCCTCCGTACAGGTCAGGCCACCCTTGGATGGTGAGCACCTTCACTTCAGGCAAGAAATACCAGCCTCACAGCCCTCCCCACCACACCATCCCCGGCCCCTTCCCTTCTCCACAATGCTTCAGACCCGACTTTATGGAGAGTGGTGACATTTAAGTTCTAATCACCAGATGTTGCCTTCACTTGCTGTCCTAAATGACCTCTGGCTTGCTGGAGGTAATTACACAGCAGGCTTCATGGGCTTAGGAATAAGAGGCTGATACTGGAAAATACCGAAAAGAATGTGCTATTTTATTTCTCTTAGAAGCCTGTGAGGACAGGAACGTGACGTGATGAGAAAGGTCAGGAAACTACAACAGTATCCTCACTCCCTGCTCTAACTCGGGGTCTCTCTGTGGCTCTTCATAAAGCAGTGTGTGTTGTCTGTCCAATATAAAGGGCACTGCTATCAGTAACTCAAAACTGGATAAGAATTTTCCCCACCAACCTAGCCTTCAAGGATTCCCAAATCCTGCCGTCGTGTGGTCCACAAGCCACTTCTATTTAAAGCCCCCTCTCTTCCTAGGCATGCGCATCCTAGCACCGTCCAGTGTTTCCAGGGATCTCACAGCCCCATCTGCAGCCCGTGAGTCACGCAGACTGCCACCTTAGTCTCATGCCTGCCTGGCTCCTGCCATGTCCCACCTGCTAAGCAAACGCCCTCCTTCAAAGATTGCTCTCAGTACCTCCCCTGTTCGGTGCCATGTAGTTCCTTAACCTGTTGCTTATATTTTTACATCCTTTCTTTGAAAGGAAGCATTTCCATCAACCATGGAACTCTAAGTGTAAAGAATGTGGGGCAAGTGATGCAGCTTAGTCATGCTCCCGGCTTGATCCGTAGTACAGTAAAACGTTTACAAAAAGAACAGAGCCAGAGAGATGACTTGGTAGGAAAGGCACCTACCACCAGGCCTCACTACCTGAGGTTCATTCCCGGGGCCTACAAGGTGGAAAGAGGGAACCTACTCTGACCTCCACACTTATACCATCTCACTTGAGCACATGTGTATATACACACACACACAAACACACACACACTCACAAAATGAAGACAACAAAATGATCCACACAACACACACACACACTCAGAAAATGAAGACAATAAAATGATCCAATCTTATGCCTCTTTTCTTCTGGGGAAAGGTAGGACTGACAAAGGTCAGCACTTGGTCATGTGCCTATTAGTACCAAAGCCACATCTGTGTGCGCTGGCAGGGACAACCAGATGAGCTTCCTGAGTGTTGCTCACTCAGACCTTCCATAAGCATCCCCATCACGCCATCCCCGCGGACTCTAGGACTGGATAACTCTGTATTTTGTTTGTTCCTTTCTCTTTTCTCTACTCAGCCCAATAAGCAGCTTCTAGCTCGTAAGTTTTAAATTAGCATTGCCTTCCCCGAGCCAACGATCCTGTTCGCCTGTCTCGTATGATCATAGTTTCTATATGGGCATCTTGCCAGAAGTGCTTTCCTGGCCATTCTTAGTCATTTTCAGTGTCATTCTTAAGAAGTGCTGGTAGCGCCAGGCATGTTGGCACACGCCTTTAACTCCAGCACTTGAGAGGCAGAAGCAGAGGCAAGTGGGTCTCTGTGAGTTGAAAGCCACCCAGGCCTATGTAGGGAGTCTCAGAACTGCAAACAACATGAACCGCAAGTATGTGTTCTGGAAGGTGGCTGGTACAGCTGAGATTTGAACAACTTCTATAAACAAGAACCCATGTAGATGATCACTCAGTTTAAAATGGTACCCACCAGAAAGATCATAGGCCAAACTGAAGAACCAAGTGTGGCAAAGCCACAGCCTCGAATCAATCAGCACTGCATGCCTCTGCATGCCTTTGGGAAGAGCTGACTCAGCCAAAGCACTTCAGTCTCCGTGGCTGCCTGCAAGGTTCAAGAAGTTTCAAGATACTGAGACAGACCAGTGCCAAAAGATAGATGCTAATAGACCTGTTGGTAGAGATGCTGGAGTCAGGTTTGAGAGCTAAGCTGCAAAATATGTCTACAAGGCCAAACTCTGTCTAGAGCAGGAGATGGTGGGTCAAGTTCAAGTCCAAATGCATGATAGGTGGATGCCAAGTAGCTGAGTAAGCTGTGTCAACAGGAGGGGACTGAGCTGAACCAGGCAGTCCTTGGTGCTTGATGCATCATGTTGGTATGGGTTGTGCCTATGCAGTATTAGGTGTCTGTCACCTTCTGGGATCCAGGAGAGGGAGTCACATCTTTCCCCCATTTTGGTGTGCAAGGCATGTCTGCCTTGCAACTGCTGAGATGTGGGAATGTGGCCTGTAAGCCTCTCAAGGGAAGCAGAACACAATCCATTATAGTGGTCCCAGCCTGTGTTTTTCTGGGCCAGAAACAGTGAGATCTGGGATGGATGCTGTGTTTCTCAATCTCCTGTGTACCTGGATGACACTGAGAACCTTGGGGAATTGAGAACTGGGGTGCTGGTCTGAGCTTCCCCTTTGAGCCAGGCAGGAAGGGGATAGCTAAGCCCAGGATTTGTTTCCAGTGAGTGCTGAGAGTAAGGAGGGGCTTAAAGAGAGAAGGCCTCCTCCTGGAGGTTTAGGCATGGCTCTTTACAAAGTCCCCTTCCTTCCACAGTGATCCTTGATGAAGGAGTCTTTGGTAGTCCAAATAGCTTAATTTGATGGTGGTTGTAAATGCATAAGTCTTATTCAGGGTGAACCAAGGATTAAATACCTTTTGCTGGAAGGAATGCCCAGGAAGGGAAACTCATTGGCTAAATACTCAGGGCCTATCTAGATACCTCATTAACATGGAGAACTCCAGGTATTTATGCTCACGACCAGTTGTTATGGTCCTTTCAGTGGGGTGTCATGGTTACGTGTTCCAGGACAGGTAGAGCTTGGTAGGGAGCTGATTCCATCCCCACCATTCTCAATTCTGAGATTTCCCCAGGGTTTTGAACCTGCTTCAACCTTACCAGTTCTTCTGTCTGGTGGCATGGTCCACTTGCTCCACATGTGCTCCTACAGTCTCAGTTCTTCCCAATGCACTTATAAAATGTCCACCTTTCTACTCACAAGATGAAGTCATTTGTCAATCTGTGCTGGATGTGCGGTGTCCAATGCATCTGGGTCCAGCCAGGGCCTGGAGTCATCCTTCTCCTTCAAAATGAAGTCAAAATTTGCTTGTAAAATGGATTCATTCAGGACAATGCACAGCACGAGAAACCGCTGTTTGATACAGTATGAAGTAACGTAAAGCAGGCGTAACCTGACCTCAACAGGCCACCTATGAGCATTACCAAGTCACCCAGACCACATCTTCCCTCTCCAGTGGTTTGAAACACTGCACTGTTCTGGAATCATACAGTACGAGGTTTTGACCCCAAACCATATGATTCCATAACAGTAGAAATGTCAACTGCTATCCTAGAGGTTGGGAGTGTGAGTTTCTCTTCACCTGTACCCCTGCCAGAAGCCACAGACTGAGGAGAGCCTTGGCGTTCTCATCTCCTGTGAGGGGTGGAGCCAGCTCCTCCATGCCCATGGACATCAGCATGGCTTCAGGTGGCAACCAAGACCATGCACATCTGCTCTGGCTTCAGTGATGACATGGGACACAGACATCAACATAACCCCGGTTTATATGAGGACCAGTAACACAGTCATGGCCCTCAGAGGCTACATGGCCCGGGGCCTCAGGTGGTCCCATATACCACTCACATCGGCATGGCACCCCATCCCCAAGGCAGCAAAACCCAAGGATATCACCAAGGTATCAGTCAGTGTCACTGACTGCATGCATCCTCTGTTGCTGAAGATAACACTTTACTTGTAACATTGAAGATGGAGAAGTTGAGCTGGTGCCCAGACAGAAGCTTCCCACCTACTGACTAATGCTCGTGATGTTCAAGGATGCAGGACACAAAGGCTGTAAGAGTCAGAGCTGATGGATAACTCCATGGACACAAGACTGATGCACATATGAATTTACATAGACTGTGGCAACACACACATGACTTCCACAGGTTCAAGCCACATGTAGTCCCAGTACTGAGAGGATACAGGTCTGAGTCCCACTCCTAACCAAAAAGCGACTACAACTGATTCCCACTGGCAAAGAGAAATCAGTTCATTCCAGTAGAGTTTTACTGGGTAAATCTATCACATTCCCTTGCCCAGGAGCCAAAAAAAAGAAAGAAAGAAAGAAAGAAAGAAAGAAAGAAAGAAAGAAAGAAAGAAAGAGAAAAGAAAAAGAACTTGTGTTATCTCTGAACTTTTTTCCTTGTTTTGCATTTTTCCCTTATTGCTCTTTTGCTGGATTGTTTTGATTTTCATTTTTGTGTTATGGGAAATTTTTGTTTCTTGTTTTATGTTTTTTTCAAACATAAAGAGAGACACACACAAAGAGAGAGGGGGGAAGAGGAGGAAGAGAGAGGGGGAAGGGGAGGGGAAGAGAGAGAGAGAGAGAGAACATAAAGTTGGGTAGCTGGGGAGGCAGGGAGGATCTAGGGGGAGTTAAGAGAGGGAAAATGATCACAATATATTATATGAAAAAATTTTAGTTAAACAGAGTATTTTTAAATCTTGAACTGACTTATAACAAACTTCCTGAACTTTTACATACTATCTAGTTATGACAATGTCTGCTTTTACATCTATGTTGCCTTCTCTTCTGGGAAAAGCCTGGCCCAGGGTGTAAGTAGGTCCTAGCTTACACATGCTTTGTGAAGTAGTTGTCAACTATGGCCCTTCCTTTCATTCTCAATGCTATTACCATTTGGACAGTAAATGTCACAGTCACTCTCAATGTGCTTCAAGTCTCTGGCTTTCTCAGATGATGTTCACCGTGTCTTCTTGTAAGTCCAATGTCTACACTGTAGTCAGACAGAATTCTAGCTCAGTAGCTGGAAATGAAGGCGTTGCAGCCAGACATGCAGTGTGATATTTAGAGTGTTGAAGGTGGGTTTGAGAGATGGTTCCCTGGTTAAGAGAACTGACTGCCTTTCCAGAGGACTTGGGTTTAATTCCCAGCATCCATATGGGGGCTCACACCACTTACAATGGATCCCATGACCTCCATGGATTTTGCATACCCACGGTGCATAGACTTACATGCAGGCAAAACACCCACACACACATAAAATAAATAAATATTAAAATGATAACGGTTCTGGAAATTACATTACCAGTCAACACAGCTTCTGCTTCAAAGGAAGGATTACTGTAAAATAATTCACTGCTGCTCTAAAGTCTAGATACAAGAATATTAATTGTGTTTGATCTTAGAATGGCATACTTAGTTTAAATTAAGTATGCAATTTAATGTTACTAAACATTAGTTATTGCTTGTTTTAGGCTTGAACTTCCTCTTCTTTAAGGCAGAATCTCCTCAGATGTCTCAAGATAGGATTTCTGGCTACAGAAAGGGCAGTTTCCTGAGGGGGCTGAGGTCCTGAGAGAACACACAAAGAAATAAAAATAACAATAACTGTGGTGGTTTGAATAGGAGTGGCTCCATAGACTCATGTATTTGAATGCGTGTCCTATAAGGAGTGGCACTATTAGGAGGTGTGGTCTTCTTGGAGTACATATGGCCTAGTTGAAGGAAGTATGTCACTGTGGGATGAGCTTGGAAGTCTCAGACGCTTAAGCCCAGGCTCAGTGGCACACAGTGCTTTTCCAGCTACCTTCAGATCAAGATATAGAATTTTCAGCTCCTTCTCTAGTACCGTGTCTGCCTGTGGAGCCAGGAAGTGTGATTCAGTGGGATCCATGTCAGTGAGACATGTCCACAAAGACAAGGCTTCTGCTCGTGTGTGTGAGATACGGTTTTAATTTAGAAGTCACTAAGTTAACCTCTTGCTTTTCTGTGACCTGATGTGTTTTATACTAAGCATGCTCAGCAGTGGCATGCCAGTCGGCAAGAGGCTCAGCCTCTGTGTGTCCAGTTCTGTGAAGCTCACATCTCTGGAGCTGTGGACACAACAATGGAAACCCGTCTTGCTCATGGGCTTCCCATGACATCACAGAGAAGGTCCTCACAGGCTAGAGACATCATATCCTGTTGCATAAGGAACCCTAGACTTGTTCCGTGCAAGGTTTCACATCAGCATACTAATAGTGCCTCTTTCCCATCTCCCAGGGAAGACATTAGAGTCCTATCATGTCAGATGGGTTGGGCCTGAGCAGTTGCCCCAGGACCCCAGAAGAGTTCAAGCTGAAGAAAGCATTCTCAAAGCCCACTCAGAGATGCCCTGGTGACTCTGAGGTCATTTAGTTCTTCTTCGTCCCCTTTTCCTTCTTCATTATCTGGCCCTGACTACAGACAAAAAAAAAAAAAAGGAAGTTTCACCAGGTGCTACCGCTTTATGCTTTAATATATGATTGCACTGCTGGTTCTCCAAAAAGTCAACTTCTAGATGCTTTAAGATGCTTCTTTGGTGACCACCTTAAGAGCCTTTTCTCAAATCTTCTCTGCATCTAAGTGGATGCTCTTGCTAAGATGCTTCTTTGAGTGACATCTTTCATGTTACAGAGACCTTTTCTCAATTTTTTTTTAAAATCTTTCTCTGCATCTAATGTGGATGTCTTGCTAATTTTTCCATCTAGACTATGACATTTGATGGAAATTTAAGTTTGAAGTCCCTCCCATTAGATATTTTCTTTCCTGTCCTTTTAAATTAATTCATACTTTAAAACTAATGACATTTATATTGAGTAACTAAACTGTGGTTAGCTGCATTACCCTTCAATTTTATGCAGAACGCTGCCACCTCGTGGCCGCTGTGAAAACTGCTACTAAGACACCTTCCCACCCATTGGTTTTGGGACTCGGTATTAATAATTAACATTTTTTTACATTCTTCCTCTTTCCCTTCCACATGTAAACTTACATAGAGTTCCTAAAGTTTCAGTAAAGAGACCTATTCCATGTGGGCTCGTAGTTAGTCACAGCTAGGAGCTCAGTTGTCTTTTATTCATTCTTAAAATTTTCCCTATATTTTAAAACATGGAGTGCACAGACTGCCTCTATTGGAATTCGTGGGAAGATATTAAAATTGAAGATTTCTAGGGTACTCTCCAAGACTTGAGGAATGGAATATCTGAGAAAGCCCTGAGGTTGGCATTTCAAACAACTGCCCAGGTGATTTATCAATCACATTAGTATTCTGACAGTGCTATGCTCCCATCTACCAGGGAAAGGCATTAGAGTTCTAAGATGACAGTTGCCCCTGGACCTGGCAAGGAATAGTCCAAGCTGGAGAAGGCATTCTCAAAGACTACTGCAAACCCAGACATTTGCTGCTTCAACAAGGAGACACCATAACAGACTATGGTGACCCACTGTCTCTGGCTAAACCCTCTAAACAATAAGTCATCCTCTGCCAAGAGAATGGCCACCAGCGAGGGACATCTTGTCCTACACAGGAAACAGAAGAGGGCAAGCAAAGCCAGAACAGGCAAGCCCCTCCTCCCATCCAGGCCACCTCCTACCTCCTATAAGATTCTCTGCCTTAGAAACTGCAGTCCTGTAGTTATAGTCATGGGCTAGTGCCCAGGCTCATTCGGGAAGGGGACGGCAAGACGGGGAAGACGCCCGCTTCCAGTCTGCCTCTCTGCTGACCAGCAATGTGGACATGCCTAGAATGCCAGTGAAGCACAGTGATCCACACTTAGCTTTTCCCCGGGTCTAAAGTTCTGTAATTTCAACTTGAATTTCTTTAAATAGAGAAAAGGTCGTGACCTGACAAATCCTGTGATCTAAACTTAAGACTCTGTCTTTGCAGTTTGTCAGTAATTCTTGGATGTCACAATAAGAAATGAGATCCTTTGCCTCATATTTGGGCAAAATAAAACCCATTGGGTTGAAGGACCGCCATTCCCCTCCTCCACAGTCCCATGACCTCACTCTACCATCCCCATCCAATCCACCGTTCTCCAGACTCCAGCTCACTAGTTATAACAGACTCCGCCCCTATCCTATGCAGGCCCTGCTTTCTGGACCTTTTCCTATTCAAGCATCTACTCTGAAGAGTACCTAGGTGGTTATGAGAGTGTGTCTAGACTGAGTCTTTACCCAGAACACTCTTCTTGCTCCTCTAAGGTCACTGATCCAAAGTGTGGCTTCTCTGTGATTCCATCATCCCTGCGCACATCGCTCTCAGTTCTTAACAAGCGACATTAGAACTATCTTGTTTTGTCTGTGTGGCCTTAGATACAACACCTGTGTCTGCCACCTGATGCCTATTTAGGACCTGGTTCCTTGACTGAATGACACTGATATTAGCAATGAAGTAGCCTGGATTTTCCAGAGCAGAGCTTTAGTAAAAGCAAGTACTACCTCATAAAACAGTTGCATGTAAAGCTGTAATACAAAATATATTTCAGTTATACACACGCGCGCACACACTCAGTTCTTTACTGCACATAGTAGGCTAGCCATTTTGAAGTCACTCATGTAAGAAAAGCCATCCCTGGATACTTCATTGATTCCATTCAAAGCATTAACTATCATTATGGCATGACTTTCATTTATTGGAATGTGGAGAACAGACCATTTGTCAGCAGATAGCATGGCTGTTTCTCCAGATCAATATATTTTCTAGTTATTTGAAATGCTAATTATTGGATCTTATGTGCTTTAATTATGTTTAAAACAGGCAAATATCCTTCACAGAGATTTATAACTTAAGAAATGTTTATTCACCATGAACATCGGTCTGTATTCCATGTTGTCTATAGGCAGATCCTTTCTTTTTTCTTTTATTCAATTTACATCCTGATCGATGCTCCACAAACCTCCCCACTTTTCTCCTTCCCCCCTCCCTTTGTCCTCTGAGTGAGTGGTGCCCGCCCTGGGCATGCCCCACATTGGCATATTAAATTTTTTCGGCTGTGACACCTCCTCTCCCACTGAGGCCAGACTAGGCAGCCCAGCTAGAATGACATATCCCACACACAGATAACAGTTTTTGGGACAGTCCCTTCTCTAGTTGTTTGGGACCCACATGAAGACTATGCTGCACATCTGCTACACATGTGCGGAAAGGTGGGGTGAGGTGCTAGTCCAGCCCAATACATACATCCTTTTGTATCACATGAAGCTGAAGGAGCCATTGTATAAGAGTTAGTGGGAAATGTACGATGAAAGCACACTGAAATGCTGGAGTTTCTAAAGGCAAAAGTTAGCCAATGTAATTAAAATTTCTCTGTGGAAATCACAGAGTAAGAAGATAAATCCCTCAACACACAGAAAGAAAGAAAATGACACTAGGATTCCAAGCATATGGGACACGTGGGCACATGTGTCCTTTTTGTCCTTTGTCTTTCTTCTCCTCTGCTTGAATGAGAACCAGGCGTTAGACTCACTGGCTTAGCCATGGTAGTGGTGTCTGTCTGTCTGTCTGTCTGTCTCCTCTTTGACAAAGATCTTCTGCAGTCTATAATCCTGGATTTCAATGTTAGACCTGCAGTCAAATCCAGCGAACAGCTGCTCAGATGTATCAGTGTTTACATAAATGATATTGATACTTAAAAATTAGGAAACGTATTCCTTAATAGGAGTTGCTGAGTTCTCTTGGAAAATCAAAATATTCAACAGTGCAAACCCCACCATTACTCTCACCCTAGGCCTATAGGTGCCTGCATTTTTATATAAGTAGCATCCTCTACAGACCCATTCACTGAAAACAGCCTATAGAGAAGAGATTCAAAGGTTTGACCAGACTGCCAAAAATATCCATAACCCTTCCTAGTTAAGAACGCTTTTGTCATATTTTTTATTCTTGACATTCTGAATATTTTTTTCTCCTGTCTTTAAACTGTCCTTAAACTTGCTATGTAGCTGGGCCTAACCTTGAACTCCTGACTCTCCGACTTCCACTTCCAGAATGCAGGGTTATAGGTGTATGCCATCATGCCAGCTATGCTTTCTGTCTAGGAAACAATACATACACTTCCATTTTCTGTTTTGCTTCTGACTTTCCCGGACTTAAGAATCATTTACCTATAATCACATATCTATCAAAAATGAGGAAAAGATGAACAGGGTAATAGCTTAGTCACGGAGAACTCCTCTCGTATCTTCAAAGCTCCGGATTTAACATAGATTGCATTTTTTAAAAACATGTATGTGTAAAAGGGGAAAACCAAAGCCAAAGAGCCTTGGAATCCTATGACAGCAGACACACTTACCCACACTATATCACTGATGCCTAACCCACCGGGGACTGTGTCCAGCTTCCTGACCATGGACCAGTTCAAGTGATTGTCTACTGTAACTATTCCTGGTCCTGTGCATGGCTGACTGAACCTGGAGCCCACCATTTTAGTAGACTTCTCCAGCTAGCCAGTGTCATCCCCTGCAGCAGACAGAGCAGAGGTTGCTAGTGCTAGACTCTGCAGAGTCTTTGAAACTCTTGGCTCTTAAGGTATCCTGAGGAAGTTGGGCATGGTGACTCACGCTTTTAATTCCAGTGTTTGGGAGACAGATGAGGAAGACTTCTGTGAGAACAAGGCCAGCCTCATCCACATAGCAAGTCCCAAGTCAAATAGAGCTACACAGTTATATGATGTATGAAAACTACATCCCCAGAAACTAGAAAGAGATCAGTATCTCCACTTCTGTTCCTCTTCTTCAGCAAGGAAGCCAGGGTGCCAGCTATGTGCAGCTGTCTAGAATGTGGAGTCCACAGAGCTGGTTGTGACAGTGCCCGTCCATACAGAGAGTGGTACTCTTTACAGAGCCCCCTCCTCCAACTCTGCCCACAGGTTCTCACAGTAGCCCTTCTGAGAAAAGAGCAGCGAAGAGCCTCCCTCTGCAAAGGAAGCAGGTGGAGACCTGACTTGAGTTCATCCAAACACTCAGAAATCCCTGTCTCTTCATCAGACGGGAATTTCTGGGAGTTCTCCAGCAAGTACTTAACTAGTTTGAACTAACAAGTGTTAGTTATTGCATCAGTGTGTTAACAGAACAAGCCCAGGCCTTTGAAGTAAGGAGAATTCCTAATCAACAGTCTCGCCGGCCTTCATGCTAATAGGCAGGAGCGAGTTCATGCATGCACTTGTATATTATAAGAAACCTGGGCATTTTGTGGCAGCAAATGCTTTAATTTAAGTCATTTTTTTAAAAAAAAATTATAATGCTGTAAAAATTAACTTCTTTTTTTTTTGGTACGTAGTTCTATGAATTTTAACACATGTATGATTTGTATAACTGCCTTTAGGAATCAGCTTCATCACTCCAAAAAGCTTCTCCATGCCCTTTGAAACGGTCTCAGAAATAATTAGAGTGGTGTACACATAAATCGAAAGCCACAGGGGTATTTACAAAATGAATTATGCATTTTATTTCCAGGGCATTAGGATGGAATTTCTCTGTGCACGTTCCGTTCCCGTTGGAGGATATTAATTGTCCCAAAATAACGTTCCAGTTCAGCCCCACGTACCGTGTGTGGTAAGCTGAAGGCTAATCTTTCCGTTCTTATTTTTATTTATTTAAAGCATGTGCACTGAATTAAATATTTTCAAAATATGTAAGTGTAGGAAGAAGAAACAAAGCAAGGCAGACGGTGACCTGCTTTGTGCTTCCTTGAGAGATGTCCAGGAATTTGACAGAATCAGAGAATCGCCAGTCTCAGATGAAGTTTGGTAAGAAGTCAGGAGCATCTATCGTAGTTTCTTTTCATGGGCTTTTAGTTCTTCACCTGTGGGAATGGCTCATACCATTGGCCCAGGTCAGTTTGCACAGTCGTATGCCCCAAGTAGCTTGGCACTGTTGGGAGACACTCACTGTGGTTTTCACATATGGAAGGACTTATGGAGGGACCTACATTTCTCTGTGATAGATGACATTCACTTTCATGTCCTTGTTTCAATTTAAGTGTGCTTACCTGAAGTTAAGCTTTGTTAGTTCTTGAGTCAGAAATGACTGAATTTTGGGGAAACAGCCAATTCAGAGTCTTCTCTGTCCCCGCTTCCATGAAGGAGAGATATTAACTATCAGGAAGGCTTAGCTACTGTCCAAAGAGGCAAATTTAATACCTTAAATCTGTTGTCCCTATTCATAAGGTATTTCCGAGTCACCTTTGCCATAAAGATGGAGCATATTTTTACAGTAAAGTTAGGGCACACTCCATAAAAGTTTTACGACTCATTTATTGGGGAAGAGCCATATATTTCAGGATGAAGAATTAAGTTCTGGTTACTTAGCATGAGAGGCAGGAATCCCTGTGTCACCGACATTGCGTTCTGTATTTCATTTCTGCCTTTATGCTTTTTTTTCAATCCTGAGAGATTAAAGTTTATTTAAAATGTCACACTTTGCAAGCTGCACATTACCTACAGAGAACACCCCAAGAGCACGGTCATTACTCTCATTTATTGCTGTAGATTAGTTATAGACCCTCTGTCAAAAAATCTTGACTCCTTAACATACTGGAAGAGCGTGTGAGAGAGCCATTCAATAAGCAGTTACAGAGTTGTCTAGCTATTCATTCCTCCTGGGTTCTTCTCTGTCTTCGGGGAGCAGCTCAAGAGGACGGCAAGAAATCAGGTCTTGGCATTTGGTCCTCAGAAATCTTCCAATGCCTGAGGGAATCCCAGGTTCAGGACTGACAAGAAGAGGCTGAAAGCAGGCTGACCTATACCTCAGCCCCAGCATTTGTTATTTGAACTCATGTTTTTAAAACATAATAGCAAAAGCACACCACTTATGGAAAGTTTGCAAGCGTGCTCTTGCCAACGTGAATCACCTGTACACTTCTGCACAAGACGAAACATTTAAAAGACAACTTAATCCCTGAAGAATATTCAGTAAAAACAGAAGGTACTATCAGAGGGCTTTAGTGGAAGGGTTGCTTGCCCATGTGCGTGTGCATGTAAAATAGTTTTTAGTCTTGAAAACGAAGGAACTTCTATCATATACCCCAGCACATAGAGTCTAGAAGACACTATGTTAAATGAAATAAGCCAACCATGACAAGATAAGCATCATATGGTTAGCAAGTTACATAAATACCTCAAGAGGTCAAATTCATAGAAATGCACAGTAGAATGATTTTTGCCAAGAACTGGGGACTGCTGAGGGGAGGATAATAGAGGATTGTTTAATGGGTGTAGAGTTGTAGTTTTGTAAAATGAAAATGTCATGGAGAGCTTGCACTTAACAAAAACTCCACATTTTAAAGGGGTGTTTTAAAAAATAATTAATGTGTGTGAGAGCTTTTGCCTGCATGTATGTGTGTGTACCAGTTCTTAACTGCTGAGCCATCTCTCCATCCCAAGATGGTAAACTTCATATTGTATTTTTTTCAATCAAAATTTTAAAAATCTGTTAGTTTTCAGTGACTATAATGAAAATTAATTAAACCATGCTCAGAAGATTTCTAAAGGGTATGAATGAAGGTAATTTTACCATCCACAATGTTGCTGGGCCAAGTTTTCTACCCCTACAAGTTGAATACGCAACATGGTTGAGTATTCAAAGGTAAGATACCACCATGGAACCCCAAAATTGTAAATATCATTCTAAAAGCAATTTGTGACCTAAAGATTACCTGGAGCCAGCACTTCCTGGAACACTTAACAATTTGCATGTGTGGGGTTAAAGCGTATGATAGAAATTGGTGAGCTCTTTATGTGTGAAAAGAGAGATAGTCTGGGTTTTCAGCGATGGAGAATATTGGTATTACTTAGCAGCAAATTATAGAGGATTCCTTCTGTCTCATTGCCTGGCTTTATGCTGTGCAGTAGCAATTTGCTCACCATAAGCTTGATGAAACATAGCTGTGTAGCAAAGAGGAACATTATTATCAAAAACACATTTCTCCACCGTCATGCAAAGGTTCAGATTTAACTCTAGTTTCTAATAAGTGAGGGAAGTGTTTGGAAAGTATTAAGGAAACTGTGGCTTCAGCCTGAATTCCAGCAAGCCCCTAACATATGTACCAACAATGTGACAACCTTCCAGGGTGCTTCCTCGGCAAGGCCCCTTCTGCAGACACATGACGTAGACGACTCTGGGGCAATGATACATGCCACGGCAGTAGGGATGCAGACATAGCCTCTCTCTAGGCTCTCCTGCTTAACTTTCATAATGGATTCCGCCAGACCTACCTTGGCTTGCTCTAGTCTGGCTCTAATGAAGGCAAAGAGTCTTCAGAGACTACTTGCCATCCTGGAACTTGGAGCTGTCACATAGGCCTGTGAGGCAGATGTGTGGTAAATACCACTGTCACCACAGCCAAGTGCACAGCACATTTTCCAGTGGAAATACCATGCTGGAGACAGAACATTACTTAGCAGTGGGTGGGCAACTCATTCCTAACAGCTCAGTTCCTCCCTGTCAGGGACCCTGTGGAAGCTGGCTTCTGCAGCAGCTGTGGGAGGAAGCAGCCCTCTAGTAGCTGCTGGGAGCAGACAGTTGGGAAGCAAAGAGAGTCTCTTGGGGAACCACTGTTTGTGATCTGACAGTGTAAACAACAGAAAACAAAACCCCTGGGTCCATGAGCACAGACAAACTGTATAAGGCTTTCTCATCTGCCCGGGCTAGCTTATTTGCCCTTCCGGCTCTACTAACTACTCAAAGGTGCTTTTGTCTGTAGATGTAATGACATCAAGACTTCTCCATCTTAAGAAATGTTTGTCAAGTATGTGCCTGTCACCATCTGAGAGCCTTCTACTTCTTGCTAGTGGGTTGTTCAAATGACACCTGTAAGTGACTCAATCTGGGGCTGTGTTTTTATTTTTCAAAAGGGAGTACTTGTGGGAGGAAACGATAATGATGTCTTCTTGCCTCGTGGTCCCTTTCCAGCCTGGCCTATCCTTGTTCCCGCCTGTCATAAAACACAGCATCTGCATTTCCTCACCCAGACAAGGCTTCAGATGACAGGGGACTCAGACAAAAGCTTGACTACATGCCACACACCGTATGCCAAAACATGTAAAGATTAGAACACCCCTGAAACATGCCCTTTGTCCATCAGATACCTGTACCATGCTTTTTGCATAAGAACTCATTAAAATCTTTATATTGGCATGTCTGTAGCTTTGAATGTACTTTAAAGCAGTCTTCATTGCTAAAGGTAGTGGTGTAAATTAGAACTGTCTACTATGGCTCATATATTTGAGCATCCCCAGTTGGTGGACCGCTTGGGTTATGACGCTTAAAGACAGGAACCTGCGCTAGGAGTCATGTGTCCCTGATGGTAGGCTTTGAAATTTTATTTCTTCACCCTGCTTCCAACCTCACCCATCTATGACCTTTTGTGGAAAGCTGTAAGCCTACTCTGCTCCTGCTTAATTCTGCCCAGCCTATGAGGACAATTAGAAGAGGGAGTCCTGTTTGTGCCTAGAACGGGGGAAAATTGACAAGCAACCACAAGATGGAGCTGGTACGCAGGACAAGTCCAAGTTAATGAGGGCTGGAAGACTCTGTGTTCCAACATCCAGGGCAGAAAACTGACATCTCACTGAAAGATAAAGACAATATTTTAGGAAGATGTATGCTCCAAACTTTTCATAAAGTCAAAGTGTTGTTCATAACAGATTCCAAATTTACTCTTTAACGATCTAGCAATTCCCATCTGGGAAAATAATGCAAAACTATGACATGAGAAATATCTTCCCCAGAGACTCTGCCTGTACCAAAGTAGCTTCCTTGTCATTTTTCTTTAGCTTTAAAATGCTCATTCTTCCGTATTTTCCTGGCAGTGCAATGATATAAAAGAAAAATGCATTTATTTACTTATATACAGACTTCTATGTCCTCTGTGTTTTATGTTTAAAAACAAATGAATGGCATTTAGTACTTCCCATCAGTGCGCCTTTGCTGTTTGCACTCTTACCTCTTAATCTAAACTAAACAACTTCCCTGGCCCTGTTGGACCCCACTGGGGCATAGCTGCAAGATCTTAGCAATGCATGATTAATAGATAACCTAAGGTGTGCCGAACTCTTAGGAAATCCAGAAAAGGCCACTAGAGGATGAGGTGAAGTGTGGCTCTGCCTTCCCTAAGACCACAATACAGGCTATGGCCAGGTGAGCATGGATCCTGGGCTGTGGGGAGTGCACAGAGCAGGCCGTCTTCTCCTTCCATCACAGTGTGCAGCCTGTGTGTCACTAACGAAAACCCGGAGCATCCTGTTGAGAGATGGAAACCTAAAAATAGACCTGCAAAGAGTACAGTACTGTGCCCTTGGCTTGAAAAATCTGCCCAGCACTGTGACAAAAAAAAAAAAAAGGCCTTTTCTATGAAGACTGTGTTCACAAAAGCCATATTTCATCTTCATTCTGACTCCAAGGAAAAGCATGTTCAGAAAATGTGCGTCTTGGCTGTCCTTCAACTGTAAGATTATTGCGTTTGGCTCTGGTTGACCTGGACATTAGATATCTGCTTAAAGTTTCTGAAATCCCTCAAACAAAATGTTAAAGGTTACAGATTAGATTAATAGCCACATTTAAGCAAATCTGGTATTACAGTATGTATCTGACGTTTGATGATATTTGGCAAGAATTCAAGGACAAGGGGGGAAGATGGCTGCTTTCAGTATTTCCTACAGTATGTACATGTTTTAAAATTTCCTATAATAAATTATGACATTTCTAAGGAAATTTGGCTCAGAGGGCCCACAGAATATATATGTGTTTAATTTTTAGCAGTTAAACCCAAATTTAATTGTCTATAATTGAATGAATTATTAGTTATAATAGTATTTGTAATAGCAAAGAATGTCAAAGGAAATTCATAGTATGTATTTTGTATATATTTCAAGGCTAGATCTTAAATTGTTTTTTTAAAAGCGATTTTAAAGACTTTATAGACTTGTGTAACTTTTTAAGAACAGCTGCCTCCAATTAAATAACAAATACTTCTCAAAGACTCTTTCAGGTTCAATGTTCCTTCAGTGGACTGCAACGTCTGAAGAAATGGACTTCATTAAGAAGCCTAGAATCCCTGAAAGGATACTTGAAATGGTATTTAATACCTGCAATGAGAGGAACAATTGTTGGTTTAAAGTTTCACTGTACAGATTGGTAAATAAGACTGATTACAGGTCTCATTCAAACATAAATAATGAACATGGGATGAAGGGAGAATAATGCTCTGAATGCTCTTGATCTCAGAGTTGTGCCTATTGATCAGCCTGGAAATAACAGCGCTAATTGTAGGTAAGAAATCTAAATGCTTTAGAAAGTCATTAGCCCTGTGAACGCAGGATACTCATTCTTTGTACTTGTACAGTATTTTATTGAGGAAAGCCTTCAAACAACCATGTATTTAAGATAAATTCTAGGGTTGACCCAAGTCAGATAAGATTCCTTTTCAACTCTTCTTGGTTCAACTCATAAAGAACCATTTATGTGCTCCTACCAATTCAGCAAGCATGTTCTGAGCACTTGCTCTAGGCCTGGCACACAAGAGGAACAAGTAGCACCCAGCCTTCTGTGAGGTAATTATTGACCTCACAGTGGCTTTTTCTAATAAGCTCAAAAGTAATGACTCCTTGCAAAATAGTAAATTTGCACTTTAGACGGACTTTTTCAGAACATTCTGGCAAAGTTTCAAGAATAAAGTCATAAGGTAGAAATACATTAAAAAGAATGCAAAGTCACTCCAAAAATCACAAGGAAAACTTTCAGCAGTTCTGAATTGTGAACATTTTCACTTTCCGTTAACTTGCTTTGAGACCCAGACTGTATTTCTTTAGAAGTTGATCACTCCTATCTTAACTTAAACAGCAGCACATAAATATCTTACTAATGAAAATTAAAAAGTGGAAAACTCTTAGAAATGTATTGCTAAGAAACGAGTCAATGCTAGAGTTGGCCAGGTGGGGGCAGCAGAGAGTGTTTGCTATGGCAGCTGAGGACCTCAAGACCAGGTGGTTGCCAGGAAACCTTCAGGGCACCTGAGAACTGAGGAAGCTCCATCTGTCAAGACAAAGTTAGCTGAATGGAACGGCTGGCAGTAGGAAGCACAAGCCAGAAGAAACAAGCAAAGGAGACAAGAAAAATGAATGCAGAGCGGAAAGAAGCCACAAACCCTGACTGTAAATAGGTCACCGCAAAGAAAGGACTTAATTGCTCACACTTTGTATTTTTCAAGTGTAAAGCAAATATAGTGATATTAGCACTTCACAGAATGATCATCACAAAGGCTATGCCACAATGCGTGTAAAGTGCTCAGTGCATTGCCCATCGGGGTCACAGAGAGGAGGGAACAAACACAAAGAGCTGTTATTGCTTTCTGCTGCAGTTGCCGAGAGGCTGACAAAGCTGAAGGCCAGCGTCAGAGAAGAAAGCCAACAGAAACCCACAGATGTCGTAGACTCCGATACATGGAGATAGCAAAGGGACAACCGGGAGCTCCGCTGGTGAGCAGTCTACTGATGGCTCTCTGTAACTCAAAGTCTGTCTCCCAAGAACCTCTCCTCTGCCTACAAGATAACTTACTATGAATCCAGTCACTTAACTGAGGTGAAAAGCAAGTCTTGTGTTCTTTCAAAATAAGACCAGTTGTCTGGCCATCTTGGCTTCAGAGTAAGAATGGGAATTCCAGAGAAAGGCCTCCATAGTGGCAGGGTATGGCGCCCCCTTGAGGTTGTTATCTTGTTTGCCAAACCAATTCTTGAGAGTCCTTTGGTTTGTTTGTTTGTTTGCTAATGACCCTTTTGTTTGTAAAACTGTGGAGTAAATCTCTCCTGTTCTTGGAGAAGATGGCAATATTTCCATAGGTCTGAACACAGGGTGCATTCTGCAAGGGGTTAAGTGCTCTGCCTCACAGTGGGAGCTTGAGACTTGACAACTAAGGTCTTGAATTCAAGGTGGTGGTGGTGGAATTAGGGAAGTGTAAACTGTTGTTTTTAAACTGAACAAACACACACAACACTGTACTGTACCACTGAAGAGCCTAGACATTGGGGAGAATTCTTTTTGGGGTGCATGGCTAACAGCTTGTTCCCCAGTAGAGTCTTCCTGAGGTAGAAGATGAACCTACTTTAGAAGCTGGGAGATAAGAGACTTGTTTGCATGAAGAAGACTCATGGACTGCATGGGACTGAGGCTTGCAAGGGCCTAGGAGTCTGTCGTAGAATCTGAGTGCTTCTGGACCTGCAGAGGCTTTCAGGGGTTACACTGCAAACCTAGTTGTTTAGGCTCACCCATGACTCCTCCACTATCACTGTAATATCATGCATGCAACGTAGTAGGGGTTTTATTAAGTGTCACCATTACCCATTTCTAATAAGTGCTGCAGTCACATGAATTCACAGAGATATTCAACCTCAAAGGTCACCCATTCATTTCACTCACCAATCCACTAATTCTGCTTCCAAACAGGCTAGCCTAGCTGCTCCAAACCACGTGACCCCATGTGTGCTGTTTCAGTCTGAGCGACAGTTGGATCTGCCTTCCAGTCTTGACCCTGATACTCACTCCTTACAGAGAAGTCTAAGAACCCTTCTTAAAATATCAATTAAGCCTATTGATTTCCCTGCCTGTATCTCAGTGATCTCAGGATGAAGACTGGAGTGGAATTAGCCAGGCTTGGTGGCTCATAACACAATTCCCAGAGGCAGGAAGATCGCAAGCTTGGCCTACAAAGTAGGCTATCTTCTCAAAGTATTCTAAAGGAAAAGACCGAAGGGGCCTATGAGATGAGTTGGCAGCTAAAGGTGCTTGCTGCCAAGCCTGAGGACTCAGGTTGGATCCCTGGGACCCACAAATGGAAGGATTTCCCAATTTCACACATGTGCCATGGTGCCCCTCTCAGCTCCAGTGAATAAATAAATATAATAAAAAGTCTTACTGAAATATTCAACAGTGCACACAGCCAAGACTGTACTTAGTGGGCTGTGGAGAACTCAGTGAGAGCTTGACCCCTGGAAAGAGCTATCCAGAAAACCCCATGAGACAGCTGAGTGGGCATTCAAGTAATGAGCATCTGTGTAGGAGAAAAAGAACACGGTAAATTGGGCATAGAACACACATCTATAATCCCATTCCTCCAGATGCTGAGGCAGAGGATAACAAGTTAAAAGCTTATCTGAGCGGGATAGCAAGATACTAGAATCATCAAGGAAGAAGGAGAAGGAGAGAAAGTGACAGATTTAAGGAAGGGGTTGTTCTAAGGAAATCCAGTAAAAGAGTGGACTTCCTGGTCCTACTGGCAAGATGGCAGTAAAGGACATGCCATGTGGGTGTCAGAGTCCGGCGATAAGCACCACAAATCACCAGTAGCATCCTCAACCCAGTAACAAAGCAGCTTCATTATAAACCATACATTGAAAAATAAGAACGGAGAACTGTGCTGTTTACATACGGGAGTGTATGTCTTTCTCAAGCACCTGCTAAGGAGCAGTACACTCCAGTCATCTCACGTGCTTAATTATGATCACGTTATAATTATGATCTTTACTTTTGATATGTGAAAATCAAGGCTCAAGAGGTTGCTGAAAGTCAAATTACTAATAAGTCATGAAAAAAAAATTCCTTTCTTTATATAGAAAAGGGATAGGTATGGTACATGGTTTAGGGTCAGGCAGCATGTAAAGCAAGCAGGGCATTTGTCTATTATCTGTCCCCCACCATGATGGTCACAGGGCTCCCTACAGGGAGGGACTGTTTTGTTCACAGTGACCTTAGAAGCATATCAAGTAGTGTCTGGCCGTGGCAGACTTTAAGCGGGGATTTTATTTATTTATTTATTTTACATAAATGGAAGAAATAAAGGTTGACGGCTGTTTTATTACTCGTATTAGAGATTTACAAAAGTTGGAAACGATCAGTGCGGATACCCTTATGTCCATAGATTTGATGTTGGATAGATTTCTTATTCCATCCACTTCCAAGTGCTGCTACTAAAATACAACTTTGCCTTATTCAACCAGAGGTTTCCATTAGCAACAAGAATTAATTAAATTATGAGTCATCGGCAGATGACACTAATGCAGATTATCCCCCACGATTCTTTTTTTCCTAATTATAAAAAGTAATACAGTAAAAGACACATGCTAGATCTATTAATTTTAAAAAGCAAAGCATGTGCCATTGTGAAAGACTTGGTTTTGGTGAAAACAAGATGCAGAGTAGGACTTGATGTGCTTTTCTCCCAGGGGATGATAATACTATGCAGAGTTTATATGTACCTTATACCTGCCGTGTGTATTGTCTCGTTTAATTATTTTAACAGTACCATATGGTTCTATTATGTCCTAAATTAATTAGTATTATTTCTCCCATATTCTGTTTTGAGACAATCTGGAACTTAAAGAAATGTTACAACATGCAAATGTGCGATGTGTGAACGTATCCCTCAGATACGTGTGTGGTTTGTGTGTGTGTGTTCTACATTTTCTTCTGTATCTGTGTATATTAAGAACCTTGAGGTTGCATTAATACCTACAATGCCATTCTTAAACCACTGAGTTTCAGCTGTATTTCTACATGTACAATGTCCTTACTAGTTCCTGGCTCCAAAAATCCTCAATATTTTTGCTTATGGAACTGGCCCTTGTAGTAACAAATCTTCCTCCAGTTCCATCCACTGTTCTCCTCCCAGTAGGGATATTCTATTTCCCCCTCTACTCCCAATAGATCCTGTCATTCTGTCTTCCTGGTAAGCTCTGACGCCTGATGCCAGCATGGAGACCCTGCTTCTAGTACCCCAAGACTTCTCCAAACACCTTGGGACCCTCTAAACACCCCACCCTCATCAACTCAAACCAACCCCTTCCCAGGATCACTCCCTCATTGTTCAGTAATGGCCATCAGAAGCAGGTCATAGCTGGGCCTGGTGGCACAGGCATGTGATTCCAGCTACTGTCAAGTCCAACTTGGGCTATAGACTGAGTTCAAAGCCAGCCTAAGCATCTTAATGAGAGCATGTCTCAAAATAAAAAGTAAAAAAGAAGACTGGGGATGTAACTCAGCGGTGGGATCCCTGTCTAGCATGCAGGAGGCCCTGAGTTGGACTCTTAGTACAGAACAGGAAGAACAAAGGGCAATAGCGTCTGTGGCTGCAGAGTTTAAACCCACACCAAGGCCAGCAAGTTATCATCTTCAGATATCCATGAAAAAGGACCAGGCAGTTAGATCAAAGGCACTGATGGCCTTGTAGCCTGCCATTTGTCTGAGAATGAGGAATAAAAGATGAAAGAAAACAATGGAAAGCAAAAAAGTATTTTGCTCATTGAGCTGCAGTGTGTGTGTGTGTGTGTGTGTGTGTGTGTGCCGCACACACGTGAGAAGAGTGGGGGTGGGGGGGGTAGGCATGGAATAACAAACTTGCAGACCAAGGACTTGAGTTCTATCCCAGGACTCACATTGTGGAAGGACAAAGTCAACTCCTAAAAGTTGTCTTCTGACCTCCATACCCTCCACACATGCACTGTGACACACCCATAACACACACACACCACCACACACACACACACACAGAGAGAGAGAGAGAAAGAGAGAGAGAGAGAGAGAGAGAGAGAGAGAGAGAGAGAGAGAGATGAGTAAATTAAATTTTCTAAGAACAAAAAGGAAATAGAACAGGGAGGAAGCTTTTTCTAAACTGAGCCCCAAGCAGCAAAGTCACCACTGATGTTACAACACTGTTGCCAGCTAATACCCAGCTGCCCCATAACTGCTGGGGAAATGCAAACAGCTCAGCCTTCCACTGCTTCTATTTTTTTCCATGTCTCAAAGCAGCAGAGCAGAGAGTGTTGTTCTCCAAAGACAAAGGCTGTCGAGAGAGAAACACTCAAACTGCAGCCTAAGGCTGGGGGGACTGGGCACAGGCTTGCATTTTGATTTTCCTTTTGTGATGTTAGCAAATAGATCCAAAATACCCAAACCTCTGTGCTCATCACTTGTGGTGCCTGTGTGAAATCCCACACCAGTCTCCAGCTCAGCAGATCTTAGGTTCTCTCTTTTCTGAATTTACCTTGACTGCATGGCTTCCAAGTGAAAACAAAAGGCGTCTTTAAAAAGAACTGACACCTGTTTTCCTCCAAATGTGTTGTTAGTCGGCTTCTTGGTCCTGGTTCATTCGTATGGGAAGGAACAACAGGCTCCTGCTTTCTCTCCAAGAGGCTTGCCTAAGGCTCCAAGTTGAAAGTTTATCTAGTTCTCCTATTGCTCCCTTTTCTGATCACTTCACTCTCTTATTTATTCTGACCTTCCTTCCTTCCTTCCCTCTTCCTCCTCCTCCTCTCCTCTCCTCCTTCCTCCTCCTCCTCCTCCTTCCTCCTCCTCCTCTCTCCTCTCTCTCCTCTCTCCTCTCTCTCTCTCTCTCTTCTCTCTCTCTCTCCTCTCTCTCTCTTCGGCTTGTTTTACTTTAATGACTGATCAGGCCACTATGTACAGACATGAGGGAAGCATTTCTTGGTCTCTTCCTCCTTGGACAGAGTCTTGATGATCTCTTTCTTCTTGGCCTGGAGGCGCTCCTCCTTGCGCTTTAGTGCTTCCTTGGTCTTAGACCTGCGAGCCTCAGCCTGGTCAGACAGTAGTTTCTTGTGAACCAGGTCTGCCTTCAGTTTGTGGATATGTTCATGAGAATCCACTTGGTTTTGAAAACCTATTCCCTCTGACTTTCAGGTACAGCTTGTGATACATAGGGTGGTCAATCTTCTTGATTCCCGGTGTCTCCTGAGAAGCCGGCACAGGATCCTCGTCCTTCTCATCCAGGTCACCTTCTGGAGCATTGGCAGTACCCTCCTCTTCCCTGTGCCCATATGCCTGCCCTTCCGTCAGGCCAAGGTGTTTTTCCAGCAGTGAGCCTGGAAATGGACAGTCACAGGCTCCCGGATGATTAGCCCATCTATGATCAGCTTCCTACCTGCTGATGGGGAGTTGGCATTGGTGATTCCATTGGTCTCATTGGGCTCCAACCAGACCATCTTTTTATTGCAGTGAAGGACACTAGAGGTAAGCCTCTTCTGTAGCCTGAGCATTCTCATGGCTGCGGACGCGGCAGCAAAAGGCTGTCCTGACTTTTCTAGTTTCCTTTAACTGACTTTTACTTCATTGCCTTTCTCTTTTATGACATACTGACATCCTCGCATCCACACTCTGCCCTTTGGCTTTGCTCTTAAGAGCTTTGTCAGATGAGGTGCTCTTTGGTTTGTATGGATCATGCTGAAAGGAGAGTCCCTACAGGCTCCCACTTAGCTTCTCTCCCTGCTACACGAGATAAGAGCTCTCCTTTCTTACCGCAGGTCTCTTCAATCAGCCAATAGTGTGTCTCCCTCAGAATGCCACCAGATTTAGGATTTACTCAAGGGACATGAAGAAAAACCCAAAGCCACTACAATAAGGCTGCAAGTGTCCAGGCACGGTCAGAACTTACTTTCTTAAACATGATGCTGGAACAGCCATCTTTCTGCCCATTTCAGGCATGTATATATAAGCCTATATAAGATGCTTAATTAACAGGGAAGACAGAAGATATATTTGAATACATATTTGAGAAAGTGCAACAGTGAGTGGTCAAGAGCTCACTTAACTACAGGCTGAAACCCACAGGTAGGGAATCTATCAACTTGGCACAGAAAGATGGATGAGAACCTTGTCTAATGAAGACTGATGATGCAAAAGAGTAAGGGCTTCCCTAGCCACCAAGGGTGCTACGCTCGGACGCTTGCCACTGTTATGACATTTACTGTACTCTTGTTAGGGTCCAGACACCTAGCAAAAACATTATCACATTTTATATTACTTTGTCTACTTTCCAGATAGAGAAACTAGGTTATTGACTATTGGGTTTTTATCTACCCAACCTCTCCTCTCTCTCTCTCTCTCTCTCTCTCTCTCTCTCTCTCTCTCTCTCAAAATGTTCCTTTCCTGAAAGGACCCCATTTGACATATTTGAAGGACTCTAACTTGCCCCCATCTACAATGTTTGATACTAGGATGGACACATACCCAAAGAGGCAGTAAGTCTTTCACCAACTTTGACATATGAACCCAAGGAACACTCTAGAAGGATGATGGCCTAAAATCTAAGGCTTCCTTTCATTCTGCTTAGAGAAAACCATTTCCAGTAAGAAATTATACTGCCCCAATCAAAGAGTACTAGAGACTCGAGATGCAGGCAAAGGTGGAGAGTGGGCAAACAAAGAACTTTATTTATTCCTGTACCTGGTGTCTTTTAAATCAGTTCTGATCCTAGGATTTACAGTCTTAGGAGATAAAATGCTCTTTATCTTTGTTTAACCTAAATTGGGATTCTGTCCATGTGTAATTTTTAGGAGTCATGTAGATTGGAGTCACTTACAGAACTTCTTCACCTGAGCAGCAATCAGCACACACATGTAGAAAACTACCCATGTTTTGGGACAGAGCCACTGTGAACACGTATGCATTTGCTTTTTCTCATTCAACTCCTAGAATCCTAGGAAGCTTTTGAAGTGGTGAGGGGGTTGGCTAAATGGCTGGCAGCCCTAGGTAACTTCAGAGCAGGGACTGGTCATAGGAAAGACTAAGGTAGGAGTAGGAGGTTGGGACTTTCTGCTATCCCCTTAGCCTCTGGGAGAGAAGAAAAGCTGAAGTTTAAGTAGATTCCCGATGCCGATGATTTATCAATAAGCCTAGGTAATAAAGTTTCCAATAAGGTCAGAACAGACAGATTTAGGAAGCTGAGCACATGGAGCCTTCTACAGGGCGAGTGCCAGATAAGACGCGATATGCCATAATCCTAGCTGACATCTTGTGATGGCTATTCCCAGTTGTCAACTGACTATGTCCGGAATGAACTGCAACCCAGAAATCAACCTATATATGCTTACAAAACTGTTTTTAAAGATAGATTATGTATTTTATTATGTATTAGTATTTGTATTTTTATGTATTTATTTATTTATTTATTAGGTATATGTCATCTGCGTGTAGATATGTGCCAGAAGAGGGCATCAGATCCCATTACAGATGGTTGTGAGTCACCATGTGGTTGCATAGGATTGAGCTCAGGACCTCTAGAAGAGCAGCCAGTGCTCCCAACTGCTCTCCAGCCCCAAAACATTTTTCTTTTTACAGTTTTATTTATTTTTATTGTACAGTATGAGTGTTTTGCTTGCATGCATGTGAGTGTATGCAGTGACCTGGGAGGCCAGAAGAGGGCAGTCAATCTCTGGACTTGGAGGTACAGCTTGTTGTGAGCTATCATGTGGGTGCTAGGAACTGAACTTTGATTCTCTTTAAGATAAATGTGTTAATACTATTGAATTTTAGTAACTACCCTAGCAAATAATTGTCCTGAGAAGGGACCTATGTAAAACTCCAAAATTTAGGGAGTAGCATGAGGGGACAGAGCATTCAACCTGTGGGATCTGATATTAGGAAAATATTGTGGGAATTAACTTAAACTATAGTGTACCAGCTGGTGTCCATTGCAAAACTGCTTGCTTGCTATGTAAGAGAGAAACCCCCACATCTTCTGTTGGTATAACTGATGTGGGTTGTAATAATATATGTAGAAAAATCAGGGTTTTGTTTTTATTGATCACTGGGAAACAGAAGATAGGATCTCTTCCAAGTTCACAGAGGTCCATAAACTGTTGGTAATCCCACTATGAAGGTGAAAACGTCTTGTTATGCATAAAATGTTGGAAAGAGTACTTTAGAAATATTTTACTTTAGTAGCAGGGAGTGGGGGTGGGGGAGAACCCGTTCCTGCGCTTTATAACTCTCAACAATTAAAACACATTTAAAAAGCCACCTTGAAATAATCAAAATGTTTCCAAGGAAATTAACTACATAACAAGAACAAAGTTATTTATATATATATATATATACAAATAACAAAAATAGGCAGCACCTAAAGATGTAAAGTTCAGAATTGTTGACATTAATGAAAAATTACTAAGCATGCATAAGGTAAGAAAATATGTCCTAGAGTGATGTAGAAAATGCATTAAAACTGACCTAGAATTGTACAACAATGGGACCAGTGGGCATGCTGATTAAAACACACGTTCAAGGGCTAGGGAGGAAGCACAGTTAATACAATGCCTGCCACATAAACGCACTGTCCTGCAACATGTATATGCTTTTGATTAGAGGCCATTATATGTGTCATCCTCTCTACTACCAAAATATAAGAATGAAGGAGTGGGAAAAAACAAAAACTATCTTCAAAAGTAAGTTCAGAGCCAGCTATATGGCTCAGGGGGTGAAGGTGCTTGCCACCAAGTCTGATAACTCAAGTTCAGTCCCCGGGATCCACACTGATGAAGGAAAGACACAACTTGCACAAATTGTCTTCTGACTTCCACCGCGGTGCTGTAATATGCTGCCCTCCCCCCCCCCCAAAAAAAAAACCCTAATAAGTAAGTGTAACACAAAGGTCTGTTAAGTGTCTGAAGACAGTGACAGTGTACTCACATATGCAGAATAAATAAATCTAATAATACAAAAGCAAAAGATCCGTTAAGTAGATTCAAAGTTTTACCTAGAAAAAGGAGGGTTTTCTTACAATTTAGAATAATGCCATTTCTGGTTCTTGTTTTTATTTTCTCTTCATGTCTGCTAGGCAGTAAGGCAGGTAAGATGATTGAAATTCAGTTTTAGCTACCTAAAAATAGTGGAACCTTTACACATGTTCTACAACACCTTAGAAGATATTAACTTTATGATAAAAGACCTGAGCAAAGGCCACCCAGTTGAGCATCAGGGTGTCTGTCAGCAAAACATTTGCACACATAAATACAAGCCCACACACATAAAAAATATATAAATAACTGTAAAAAAATTTTTTAAAATAAAATAAAGAGCACTGGAGAGGTAGATCAGTTAGGAGGACTTGCTGTTCTCTCAGAGGACCCAAGTTCAATTCTAGTATCAATGTTGGGTGGCTCACAAACCCATATGTAATTCCCTTTCCGGGGGAGCCTACACACTCTTTTGAACTCCAAGATCACCTATATACATATAGCGTATATTCACACAGACATATACACACAAAATGATATATGTCCTTTAAGCAGAATACTTCAATTTTGCTTAAGAAAACAATGAAAGCATTAAGTAACGGTATAGCTGAAAGAAAAAAATAACTAAAAAAAAAGGACTACTAGACTTTGTTTTCAAAACTACTAACAGTGTAAGCAGAAAGTTTTCAGACTAAAAAAGTAGCATACCTAGCATCCTATTGTTTCCAGTGGTAACTTTGCATGTATGGTATGGAAAAGGGAACACATTTAGGGGTCTCTCTTTTCATATTCTCCTTTGTCTTCCCTCTAAGTTTTAACTCTTTTCTTCTTTTGTGAGAGGGTCTTACGTTGAAGCTCAGGTTGGTCTCTAGCTGGTGACCCTTTCCCCTCTGCCTCCCAAGAGTTGGAATTAGAGGCCTGCACTGCCATACCCAAATATACATACACACACGCACGCACACGCATACACACACATGAGTCTTTCTTAGAGGAATAATCAGAACTACCTTTAAGAATATTATGGATTTATGGTTAAGTAAGGTGACTGACAAGTCCTTTGTAAAGAGTATGGTATTCTCTATATTTCTGTCTTCCACAGTCTAGAGCAGTTGTTGGTCTGTCCATGGATCTATGGCTGCAAAGAGTTGGAAAACTGAACCAATATGTGTTCCATTATCCCTTACTTATTTGTGCCAACAGGATGGGAGTTGAAATATGGAAAACATCAGCAAGATAATACCAGATTAATTTATGCTTGGACATAGAATAAAACCAGAAACATGTGCTTACATGCAAACCACCCCCATAAACCTCGGGCTTCTGCTCACCACTTGGCTCCAATCCTATGCAGCCTGGGGCCATCGTGGCAGTACTGGAGAAGTCCCTAGAAACCCTAGACCATCTGAGGCAAGAGTGTTTGATGACAGAGATTTGGGGCTGAATCATAAGTATATATGCATACAAATACAGAACCACCGGTAACTAATTAGCTGTACAGTAGTGCTCTACCAGAGAAGTTAATTTTCCATGGCTCTTTGACTAGAGAGGGGTTTTTCTTTGTGACATCCTTCAAATTTGGTGAAAACAATGACTAAGATCATAGAAAGAAAACATGTCTTGCTCAATTGGCGACATGCTTTAAAGAACATGGGCAGAGCGAAACTTCAGACTTAATTATTGCTGGCATAGGTAACACATGCTTGTAATCTTAGCCCTTGGAAGGGAGAAGCATGGCGAGCAGAAACTCAGTGTCATTCTTTGTAACATGGCAAGTTGGGGGCCAGCCTGGGTTTTATGAGAACCTGCCTCATAAAAGCAAAATGAAACAACACTGACAAAGCATTTATTTCTGGATAGAAACAACAGAATATATATCAGACCCATCGAAGTTCCAAGCTCTGTAAATGCCAGGCTAACTGCACATGAAGCCAGTCCATGGTCTTGGGTAAGGTCTACACAATACCAGATCTGTTTCTTTGTTTACAAGGTTGATATGTTGGAAAAGCTACTTTCCTTCCAAGTTTCATTTTGTTATCCACAAACAAAAGGAGTCTGTGGCAGTGCCATCCTAGCACTTGAAAAGCAGAAGGATCACTGCAAGTTCAATGCTGGCCTATGCTACAAAGTGGTTTTTAAGGCCAGCATGGGGAGCACAATAAAACTTTGTGAGTAAATAAATAAGTAAATATGTTTAATATATGGTAGTAATATGATCATAGTAGACTTCTCATAAGGTCACAGAGATTAGAAGGCACGCCCTATGAAGCACCCACATCATAGCTGGCTCGAAGACGGTGTATCTTCTCTATGCTATATACTATAGTTAGAGTTCATGACCAAAAAGACAGACTAGAAGGTCTTCTTTTCCTAACTTGAACAATGTTTCTCCAAAAACAAAGTAAAATGCATATTTTGACATATGAGAATCTTTGGTTTCAAGGTTTTTATCTGACTATTTAGGCTTGCCACCTCTCTCTCCTATCCATCAAAATCCAAAAGATGCTTTGTGATTATTTTCATTTTTCTTTCAGAACATATTATATATAATTATACATATTATGTATCATAGTATTTATATATTATATATTATAATATGTAATATTTATATATTATATTTATAATTTTAGAGATTATATTAGGCACAGGTGACACATAGTAAATGCCTCTTCCTGCCAGGCACAGTGCTAAATAGCCCTTTGGAGGGAACACCCGTGCACTCCTAATGTTCCATGCCCTGAGAGGGAGGGTGTGAGACTACTGGATATTCCCTAACCCTGCTAGATGTTTCTACCTCCTCATCTTCCTTCCCCAGGGAGAAGTGATATCTCTCATTGGCAAGTTTGGAAGCAAAAGTGTTTGCAAGGCAGGTTCTGTATAAAACAAGTCTCCTTCCAAGACATTAGGGTGTCGTAAGCTTAGAAGCAAGCGCTTGTGGCTGAGAGGAGACACATTACTCAGGGCTATCTATGGTTTTGGTATTCAGCTTCATGAGCCTGAAGCCATCCAACATCCACCTCATGAATGCCAACAGTCTCCTGTAGGCCTTACCCTCGTCTGCTTCTTAATTGGTTCAGAGCTTGGAGTGGGGAGAGGTGGTATTAATACTAGGCTACCCAAGTGTCCCTGTCCAGTCCGCACAGTCATTTTTTAAAGTGTGTGACTGCAGTGTGACCTAAGCATTTTTATCATCCTGGTTGCACAGCTAAGGAAGTGGCATGCCTTAGATCCAAACAGGTTTCTGTGCTGCCAAAGACAACGCCCTGAAAGGCACCCGTCTTGCTTCCACCCGAAAGCTTAATAGTAAATGGATAAGAACATTCAAAATTTGGGTTGATGTTGAAAAAGAAAGTTAGCACAGTATTAATCCACTATACTTACATTCTGTTTGGCAGAGGAGTAAGCCAGGCTAAACTTAAATTCAACACATGCTGAATTTTATTTTAGGGAGAACAGGCTGCAACCACAATAAAGAACTGTATTTGCAGCTGACAGCAATGCCCACGTGACTCCTTAGAGCTCGTGCTACAATCTGAAGAGTACATTTTATGATCTGCACGATCTGGAGATAGAGGCAATGGAAAAGGATGTTTATAGAAGTTTCCAATCAACAGTCACAGAGGTAGCAAATTTTGTTGTTCTTCTCATGGGTGTTACTCTATAGCCTTGGCTGGCCTGAAACTCACTATGTAGCATAGGCTGACTTCAAGCTTGAGGGAATCCTCCTGCCTCACCGTCCTGAATGCTGAAATTACAGGCATGAACTACCATACAATGCTAAAACTCACAAATTTTAAAATTGTTTTTTAATCTTCTCCTAGCATGTATAAGAGATCTCATTCAAAGTAAACTTATTCTGATTTGAGCCCCTGAATATTTTCAATGTTCTGTGATTTCCTGAATACTCTATCTTGGGAAGGTTTGACTTTCCCATCTCCTTGTAAGAAAAAAAGAACTTAGACATATAAGAAATCTGACTGCTTTTTCATGGCCGCGTGAAGGATGAATTCTGACTATCCTTGTGCCTTCACGTGAGTATATGAATAAGACAACAAAATTTCAAAACTAGTGGCCAAGCATGTGTAATCTCAGTGCTCAGGAGACTGGGGAAGAACGATCTTGAGTTTTAAGATAGCCCTGGCAATGTAGTAAGACTGTCTCAAAAAAAGAAAGAAAGGAAGGAAGGAAGGAAGGAAGGAAGGAAGGAAGGAAGGAAGGAAGGAAGGAAAAGCTGTTGAGCCTGGAGGGATGTCTTAGTCGTTCAGAGCACTGGCTGCTCTTGCAGAGGATCCACATTTGATTTCCAGCATGTACATGGACTCTCAAAACTGCCTGTAACTCGCTTCTGTGGGTGCCAGATATACAAGTGCTGTATAGATATATTCATAGAGACAAAGCATACATATCATAACATACATACATTACATTTCTTTAAGTTGCTAAATCTCACATCCATGACTCAAATCCTTCCCCCCTAAAGACCCAGAATTACCATTCTTACTTTCCATAAAAACTCCCCTCACATCTTAATTCAAATGTGCTACTCTCCTGGTCACAATAATGTCAACATTATATGATGTCCTCTCTGTCATATCCAGATCCCTCCATACTTTGTCTAAGATATGTCTGACATATTTGCCTAAATCTGATTCAATATACCATGCCTCCATAAAGAAAAAATGCACACGGAGTCTTCACAAGCATATAACTACTGTTTATAACAGACTTACCATCTTTCCCAGCCATGATGTCTGACTTGTTTCAATATGATGCTAAACATTCCTGATTAATTTACTTTTGAGCATCCTACCCAAAAATTGCCATTGGAACCCTAGAGCAACAGGATGATAAATACGATTTGTACTTCCTGTCACTGTTTTTGTTTTGTTTTGTTTTCAAATATATGTTCTTAAAATCACCTTAGTAGAAGTTTAGGACGTGCCTAGTAGCAGCTGTTAGCTCCTTTGTAAACTTGCTGAATGACATGGAAAAGCACGAGCCAGCTTGGTGTAGAAGAAACCATTGATGTGGTTATTTTGACATCACCGTCTATCAGAGGGATTGTGTTTTCTTTTACTGATGGCAATCCACACGAAGTTCTAGAAAGTGGTTATAAATTCTAACCATGAAGTTTAGTCTTGGTTGTCGGCATCTGGAATTAACTAAAACCATAGGCTGCTAAGGCATTCCTTGTGAGGGATTCTATTATTTGAAGCAGGATGATCCACCCTAAATGTGGGTGGCACTTTCTGGTGGCAGCCCAGATTCAAGGCATAGAAGAAGGAAACTTTCTTTTCTGTCTGCTTGCCTCATCCTCACTAGCACATATTTAATCCTATTGCTGTGACGGTCTTTCACCAATACTAGAATCAACTTCTCTGGGATTCCAATAAAGACTGAAGACCAGCAGCTCTCCAGGAATCCTCTAGGGTTTAGCAGCAGATTGGGACTGATGAGACAAACAGCCTCATGGAGTAAACAGCTACCAGGTTCTTGCTCTCTCTAGTGCAAGGCAGTCACTGTTAGACTACACAGACTACATTTGCAAGACAACTCAATAATTCCCTTTAATATAGATCCATTCTATCAGTTCTGTTCCTTTGGAGAAGTCTGACCAATGGAGTCATCATGGGTGCAGAAAAAAAAAAAAAACACTTAGTTTCTATACAACCTGGTGACAGCGATTATTTTGCCCATTTTTGTGAAAACTATAGAAAATCAACTGGAGGTTCAGAAAGGCCAATGATTTCTTCAAGATCATGCCAAGTGTATCAGAGACAGTTCTGAGGCACAAGTTTTCCTCTTCGCAATTGGACAGTAAAAAGTGTTTAATTTCTAAATTTTCTGGAACTGTGATATATAGAGAGAATCCTGCTTTGGTTCAGAGATTTGCAATTGGTTCCAGGCTTCCCCCTACAACACATTCCAGGATGGTTGCCATGCCCAGAGGATTTACTCCCTTTAGCTGCCCCACTCCACGTACACTCCATTGGCACCCTTCACCCACGGTTAAAAGTAGGCAGTGACAGTTATGGGGATGACAGACACGTCTAATTCAGCTTCAAATGCCTTTTAAAGAGCACAATCTCAAGCATACTTGTGATAAATGGTCACATCCCAGACATCAGTACGGGGACCTTTGTTTTAGAAAAACATGTTTTTAAAAAGAAGTGAATGGAGTGAGCAGCCAGTACAGTTGGAGAAGTGAGGCCAGATTTGAAGGTGCAAGTGGACATTGAGCTAGGGTTGATTGCACACCAGAAATGGAATCAGAACCAATCCAAACCGGAGCTCTGAGTTCCTCACAGCTCAGAATGGCTGCTCAGGACTTAGATTCCCAGGAGGAGAAGAGCAGTGGGAGGTGTTTAGGGTAAGCGGTGAGTACAGCCAGAGAAGGTGTATCAAAGAGCTTGTGGTTCTTCTGTTATCTCCAAGTGAGGTGGTTACACATCTGCAATGATCTCTCTTTCACATCTCCATCTCTCCACTTGTGAAATTAACTCAGAGTGAACACAATGAATTTGTCACAACTGGATTTCACAGCCACCTCAGTTATCAACATGTCCCAACAGTGCACAATGCAGACTTCTCTGTTAGGCTTTAGAGTTCCGTTAATAATCTCTTACTGTGGCAGCCATTAAAAATTTTCACTGAAGGATAAATGGAATTAAGTACATGGCTAAAGTACTACATGGGAAGAAACACATCATATTTATCTAAAGGAAGACATGTCAGCCATCCTTGTTAAGTCTTAGTATAACAGCATGCATCATCTCTGGGATAGCTAGAGTTTACAGTCAGTTGAAGGCAAGAACGGTCGGCTAAGAGCTTCCATGTACCTCGTAGGTGTCTTGCCAGGCTGCTCTGGGCCTACGGAACTTCTCCCCGGTGCTCATGGAAAGCACCAGGGAACAGATGCATTCCAGTTTGTGACAGGAGAACAGCCTGCAGATTCCGCCTACTCCCTCCAGTCCATCTGGGAGGTGGGTGAGACCCAGAGCCCACAAAGAGGGGGCTCTCCTGGGAATCCCTTGGGGTACCATGGCTATTGGTGCTCTATTTTCAGTAGATGGCACTGTGTCTGTGAAGATAAGCCTAGGGAGCCGAGATGGGATATCTAATTGTTTCTGAGAAAGCCCATTCCGTGTGAGAACGCACGGTGTTTTTTCCTCAGCTACGTGATAACACAAATTCTTTTCAGCATTCACGTTAGCATCCCCTTTGAAGCGCGAGAAACTCTGTGATTTATTATGCTGCCTCAAACTCGGGGCTGTGGTGGTGCCCAGGGCCATCCTATGAGGAATGGAGTTGGGATAAGAATAAATCATTCTGAATGTTCACGTACTTTATCACCAGCACATACATCAACATCTGTACTCCATCTGTGCCCTGGATCCCCACCTGGAGCAATGGCATTCCCTCTCAATGCCAGGCAGGAAGGCTCTGCACCCGGTAGTCCAGACTACATAGTCATGTCGCAAACAGCATCCCCTGCCTAGTACTGGTTCACAGTTCCATACAGCAGGCACTGTCAGCTATCTGCCATTGTTTCTTCCTTGCCTTACTGGTCCTTCTTTTTCTGAGTATTTGCAGAAAAATAAACTCCAGTTACAAGGATTTAGACCAAGGTAATTTTTTAAATTGGGATGGGAAAGTTCGGTCTTGCTATTCAGAAAATGACTTGTAAACCCAGACTAGAGGCTTGAGTAGGTGTGAACCAAGCAGGATGCTACAGAACACATACTCTTTTCTGTATAATCTTACAATGAAGACTATGTTCCCACTTTACAGATGAGAAAATAAAACAGAAATAATCTACCTAATACTATCTTATCTGTCTGTTAAGCATATGATAGTTTTGTTTTGCTGTTGAGCTGGTTGGTTTGGTTTGCTTTCTTTGATACAGGGTTTCTCTCTGTGGTCTTGAAGCTTGCTATGTAGACCAGTTGGCCTCAAACTCCAAGAGATGTGCCTGTCTCTGTCTACGGAGTGCTGGGATTTAGATGCATTCACCACTACATCTGGGTTTGTATGGTGGTGTTCTAACTGAGAAAGCTGCCATAGATGTCTGGGAAAGGGACATACATATGAACTTTGCTCAGAAGGTTCCCATTTCTGTCCCTAGACATCACTTTCTGGATAAGCCACTATAACAGTCATCCTATGACAATTACAAAGGAGACAGCAGAGAAGTACAAGAGAAAAATCTGAGGAATGGGCAGGATGGTGAAAGAGGCTTCTTCATTAGTTAACCTTCGAACCTCGGGTATGTGTTCTAAACTTGATGAAATATGCCTTTTATTATCTGTAGCCAACAATTGCACAGATAATACAACTAACATATTCCCTAGCCATGGGTGACTAGAAGAAAGATAAGACCCTTAGCAAGAAGCAGCCATCCATAGGCTGATTGCTATTAAGATCCATCACCACCACTACCACCATCCCATGGCACCTATATGAGGTCATACCTATGAAGCCAGATCCTTCTTGGTTGTCTAAGTAAGACATCATTTCCCCAGTTGCCTCAGAAACCACACTGCATCATTTCTCTTCTGTCTCTTCAATGTTTTCTGTGTGAGCTAGCACCAGTTAAACACTAAGCTTTTCCTACTAAATGCTAACAAAGCATCCCTTATTAACTGTGATCTGCTTTGGCTTCGATGTTATTCCATTGTTTGTATAGCAGGATTGTGGGAGGTCCTTGGGTCAACAGAAGGGGATTCTTGAGAGAGAAAGTGGGAAAGCTGGAAGAGTTGAATCTCTTAATTGACCCAACATAGTAAACTACCAGTTCAGTGACAATGTACACAAGACAACCTTCTACTCAACTTCAGGACTGATAGACAGTCAGATAGACAGATACATGCATGCAAACATACATACATACGTAATACACACATACATAGGGGCCCCTTCATTTGACCCCTTTCAAATAGCACACAAAATATCTGTTATAGCCAACACTAACTGCAAAACTACTACAGTATCTGTGGTTTGGTTCATGAACAAAGACAACAAGCAATATAAATGAGTTCTTGAGACACACTTACATGGGAAATAAGAAACTAAAGATAGCTATAACTATTTAAATAAAATTGGATGTTTCTAGAACCTAACAAGAAAAATAGATACCAGGTAGATTCAAGAATAAATGTAACAGTTATAACCATAAACTAATAAACTAAAATTGATATTTTTATGATGTAGGTATGGGGAAGGATTGCTTATATAGGTCTTCAGAAGCACAAACTATAACCAAAGGTGATTTAAATAGTAGGTCAGTTTTATTTCTATGTAAAGTGAGGCTTTCTACTGAGTAAAACATACTTGGAAAAACTTAAGAGCTAGATATGGTGGTTCAAATGAGAATAGCTCATGTTTAAATTCTTGGTCCCCAGTTGGTGGAACTCTGTGAGAGGATTAGAAGGTGTGGCCTTAAGAATCTGATATGGGCCAAGGACAAGGAAATGGGCTACTTGGCAGGAATCAGACATTAGGCTAGAACAAAGAAGTAATTTCAGGCAGGAATCTAAATTTTAGGCTAGAACAAACAAGTAATTTTAGACAGGAATCTAAATCCTAGGCTAGAACAAGGAAGTAGGCTTCAGACATGAAAATGACTTTGGGCTAGGACAGGGAAGTACGCTCAGATATTTTGGTCATCTTGATAAGTCCTTAGAAACAGTGATGACAGGAGTATTTATGGAATTTTATTTATTGTCTTGCTTGCTCATTGACTATTTGTATTTATTGTCTTGCTTATTCCTTGACTATTTGCATCTATTGTATTGCTAGACCCTCAACCTAGAAATGACCTTAATACATGCATGTAATTAAAATGGTATAAAAGCAAAAAGGAGGAGGAGGGATGGGATGGGGGTTCTAGGGTGGGGAAATGGGAAAAGTGGATGACATCTGTATTGTAAATAAATAAAATATCCAATTTAAAAAAACAAGAAGGCGTGGCCTTGCTAAAGAGCATGTGGCTTTGAGGCTTCTAAAGCCCATCCCATTCACCACTAGCTCTCTGCCCTTTGCTTGTGGTTAGATGTAAGCGCTTAGCTACTGTTCTAGCACCATGTCTGCCTGCCAGCGGCCATGCTCCCCACCATGATGGTCATGGACTCACCCTGTGAAAAGATAAGCACAGCAAAAAAGATCTTTCTTCTGTAAGTTGCCTTGGCCATAAGTTATCTCTTCACAACAACTGATAAATAAATCAAACACCTGTAACTCTTGCTTTAATTACTTTTCTCCGTGCTGTGACAAAGCACCACTCTTGTCATCCCATTTCATAGCAGGCCTCTTGTTTTCTCTTCCTGGTGCTCTTTTTCTCCTGAGACTGTACATTTCCTATTTATTTTTGGCCTACTTATTTTATTTTCATTGCAGATCTGCATAAGAGTGTTTACTAATAACCAAAATGACAGAGTCAATATTAGTCAATATGTTTTAAAATCTCCTCTGCCAACAAAATTAGTCCCAAATTTTTCAATTTAGTCTTAAGGAAGATTCTTGGGATAAGGACAAAAAAAGCAACCACATTACATTCTTTGCCAATTTGTTTCTAGCCTAGTTGCTAGTATGTTCCCTTTTGAAACCTCTCAAGCTGGGCCTCTGTAGTTCTTATTGCTTTCAATAGTACTGTCTTCTAAGCACCTAGTAGGGTAGGCAATTAACCTCCACTTACAGTGTTCAACCATTCCTAGTCTACAGTCCCTAAGTCACATTCTTTCAAATAACAGGATGGTTAGGCCGGCCACAACAATAGCCCTCTCCCTGGTATCAGTTTTTGTCTGTGAAGAGATGCCATAACAAGGCAAGTTATAGAAAAAGAGTTTATTGGTACTCACAGTTTCACAGAGTGAGTCCATGACCCTCATAGTGGTGAGCACAGCAGCAGGCAAGCAGGCGTGGTGCTGGAAGCTATAGCTTAGAGCTTATATCTGATCTACAAGCAAGAGACAGAGACCTAACTGGGGTTGCTATGAGCTTTAGAAACCCAACTCCAACAACGCCATAATCCCTTATCCTTCTCAAAGAGTAATACCAACTAGGGACCAAGTATTGAAACTTATGAGACTATGGGGGCCATTCTTATTAAAACTACCAGAATGAATGACTAAAGATTAATATCCAATACAGATAACAGTTATGTACAAAGTTTAAAGGCAAGGGAAGGAGCCATAGCTCATCAGTTAAGAACACTTATTGCTTTTCCAAAGGACCCACATTTTGTACCCAGCACCTACGTTAGGTGTTTTATAACCATCTGTAAGCTCTGGGTCTCCTCAGGCACCCAAACACTCACGCAAAAAATAAAAATAAATATCTTTAAAGTGTAAAGACAGCAGGCTAAATGGAAATATGGACAACAGGTATGGTCACATCAGGTGGCGTGTGAGACCAGGGGAGGAGAGCATCAGTGGTATGAGATGACCTGTGGACCCAGTGGCCTCAGGTCCACTGATGTCCCTCTGCTTCAGTGTTATTGGATACAGTGTTATTCAAAACTCTCACAGTGAAACAGGACATAAGTCCCCAGATAGCAATGGTACTGAGGCCACACAGATAGGAGAAACAAACTTGCTTCAGAAGATGTGTTTATTCTCATGAATGCCTCTGAATTTTCCAGGTAAGAAATGACTCAAGGTCATTTGCCACTAAATCATTTTCTTGAGGATGGTACAATAACAAGTCCTTAACACTGTGTCAGCTGCTGGCTGGTTAGGTATTTGAGGACAGCAACAGCAAAATCAACCTCAGTGAATAGCACTTATGTTACTTGGGCCAATGTACAGTGCCACTCCTCTACTATGACCACACATTTATTTACCTACAGAACAGGGCTGAGTGTGCTTATGACACAGATTTGGTGGGGGAGAGAGAGGGAGTCAGAATCTTAAGGGCTCCTTGTTATTCATGTGCTATATCTTACCATGAGGTCTATTGCCACATTGTATTTTCTTGTCATGGATAATCTAGCAGCACAGGACTGAAGTCTGCCTTGCTACATGCACTGTCACTTACAATGAGAGCTTTCTCTGCGGTTGATACTCTATGACTCCTTGCCAGGCATCCGCACATAACAAGATTTTGCTCACTTTCTTTCCATTCTTGTTGTCTAGCTGCCTTCTTCTTCCATGCTTCCAGTTTTTCTCTTTCATAACCTTTGTCCCTGAGGTTGGGTTTATTCTAATATCAAGCTACTTATCTTTCTCTACAAAGTACACAGCTGGGTGAATCTCCCTAAACTGTCTATTAGAAGAAATTTCTAACCACATAATAGACTGTTCTGTAAGCCGAGCTTGGATATCTTGCTCTCCTATCAGGCAGTCATGGGATCCTCTCCTGATCCTGAGATCGAAGTACAACTGCACAGAGCCCAAGCCTGGAGGTCTGGGCCATATGCCATTTTACTATGATTTTTTTCTCTTGTCTTTCTTATGCTTAGAGCTCACACTTTGCTTTTCTGGTAATAATCTCCCGTAGGTCTCAAGAACCTGAACTACATGAACTCAGCCCATAGTGGCAGTTCTGAAAGAGCAGTCACTTCATATCATGTAGTCAGAACTTTCAGGTCTACTATTGCCCAGATGGATGCCAACAACTTAGGGCTGTACTTCAGAGTCTTATGACCGTGCACTGCTATCCACCCAGTGTGCCTTCCTTGTGAGCCATTGCCACATTGTATCTCCCTGTCATTACTATCTCTAGTGGCATAGGACTTCAGGGTCTCATGACTTAAGCAGCAAAGCTGTGAGCACTGTAGCCAGAGTTTGCTGACAGCTCTCCTGTGTCTGGATCTTGCCAATGTCAAAAACATGTCTTGGCACCTGGTATATAGGCTACAGAATATTCCCAACACAAACTGCGTACGTAGAATCAATGCCAGACATAGGACTTCCTATGTGTATTAGTTAAGAGTTTTACTGCTGTGAACAGATCACACGACCAAGGCAACTCTTTAAGGACAACATTTAATTGGGGCTGGCTTACAGGTTCAGAGGTTTAGTCCATTATCATCAAGGCAGGAACATGGCAGCATCCAGGCAGACATAGTGCAGGAGGAGCTGAGAGTGCTACATCTTCATCTGAAGGCTGCTAGCAGAATACTGGCTTCCAGACAGCTAGAATGAGGGTCTTAAAGCTCACACCCTCAGTGACACACCTATTCCAACAGAGGCACACCTATTCCAAAGGAGCAACCTTCTAATATTGCCACTTTCTGGGGTGAGCATATACAAACCATCACACTATGCTAACAGAAAAACTAGAGGCAGTGACTTCTCTTATACTTTGAAGGTACACCCTGGCACACCATGACTGCAGAAATCTTAAAACAGCAAAGGAGTGGTTGGAACTCTAGCATCTTTAGTCCGTGAGAGTCTTGCTTCATCTCTTCTGGCACATCTGTATCTTTGTAAGCTTTCTAGTGCACTAGTCACTTCTTATTCATTAGCCCAATTACAGGAGATCATTGATGCAATCGATCATTTTGAAGTCCTGTGGGATGTGCAGATGGCTCCGAACTCTTTGGATTATACCATCTCAGGGTGGGCACGAGACTTAGCATAGCTTTGGAACAAAAGTGTGTTTCATCCTCTGTTCATGCAAACTCTTCCTAATCGTATTTTACGGTCAGAGCATGACTGCTTTTGTCAAATTAGTAGCACGGACCACGTACTCGAAACCATATTAATTTAGTGAAGACATTAATCATATCTAACACTGTGGCTATAAGTCAGGCCCCTGACTACCATTGGTTCTCTGTTACTCATTAGAATCATATCTAAATGGCTTCTGTGCCACAACTGGTCAAAGTGTAAAGAATAAGAGCCTGAAGTTTCAGCTCTAAGTGAAACATTTGTATCACATACCTCCCTCCAGAGCTTGAGGATCATTGCAGAAGAGAAGGTAGAATGATTGCCAGAGCCAGAGGTGATGGATTACAGCAAAGAAACAGTGTTTCCTTCCTTCCTTCCTTCCTTCCTTCCTTCCTTCCTTCCTTCCTTCCTTCCTTCCTTCCTTCCTTTTTTTTTTTAATGTTTTTGTTTTTTGTTTTCGAGACAAGGTTTCTCTGTGTAGCTTTGGCTGTTCTGGAACTCACTATGTAGACCAGGCTGGCCTCAAACTCACAGAGATCCACCTGCCTTTGCGTCCTGAGTGCTGAGATTAAAAGTCTACACCACCCCAACCGAGTTGAAACTGTTTTCTTAACAAAGCCTGGCAGTTGTACATATGAATTCACAACAGTTGTGTAAGCATGCACAAGAACTGTGTGTAAAAGCTCTAACCAGACGAAATTTCTCACAGAGAAGGGAAGTGGATATAAGTTCCCATCCCTAGCTAAGGAGCTATTGGCAAACAATAGCTTCAGGGAAAGTGAGAGTCAAGTTTCCTTTAAGAGTATAGTCCCTGGTAGGTTGGCCATACTCCAGTGGAAAGCCACACATTCAAGAAAATCTGGGCAGCACAAATTCAACTAGATGAGTTTTTAAAAACAAAGGGAAAATACAAAGGTAGGTGCAGAGGGAAGAGGAAGCAAATTTGGGAGAAGTTGGGGGAAGAAGTTGAACATGATAAAAAAAACACATGGTATGAAATTCTCAAATGATTCATTTCTTTAAAAAGGAGAAAAAATATATGCACACAAACCTGTAAATGCAATGAAGTTCACCTAAAGAGTTTCTAGAAGAAACTGTCAGACTTTTGACGCTGATGAAGTCTAGGAAAGGAATAGCAATAGGAGGGTATCCCAGCAGTAACGGTTCCCGGTGTGGAGCAAAGACCATGCCTAAATTGTATGTGCAAATACCTTTCTACTATTTAAAAGCATTAGAAAAAGGAAACAGGGAGCTGGGTCGAGAGGCATGAATTTTAAGGAAGAAAGGGCATCAGCATTGCCCTTCTTTCTCTTGGAGTCTGGCTTCACTTGACTCACCCCAAGGAGAAAGAAGAAAACCGTGAAGACCACCAAGCACTTACACTGCTAGACTCTCACTCACCCATGAGAAGGTGGCAGGAGGGAAGGAGGCTTTAGCATTGGGGTCAACCTCAGTAGCCCCCAATATATATAATATATACAATATAAAATATATTGTATATATTGTAGCCCAGGCTGTCCTGTAGCTCGCAATCCTCCTTGCCTGCTTTCTGTAAAGACACTTCTCAACCAGGCATGGTGTAAGTTAAGCATCATATTATCCCAACAGTCCAGAGGCTGAGAGAGAAGGATTGCCAGTTCATGGACAACTGGAGCTATGTAGCAAGACATTATCTTAAGAAAGATAGACAGATAGACAGACAGATAGCTGTCCTCACTATCTGATCCTTACCGTCTCTGAAGACATGAGTAAGTCATGGATCACTCCATGCAATTGATTTCTCAGCAACAAACAGGAATCTGCTTAACTGTGTAGGACTCAAGTAACCAGTCAGATTGCAGTAATGAACGTGAGTAAACCTGACTGATGATGTATTAATTTTCCAGGACTGCGCTCCTTACTTCACGTGTAGCATCTTGCCTGATTCTCAGTTTTTGAGGTGGACTTATTCATTCGGGCTCCTTGGTTGCATCGTACACAAACAAACAGAAGAGATTTATTGGAAGGCACCTGGGCTGACTCACTAATCAGAAGAGCTGTGCAGACAGGGCCAGGGAAGGTAAGAGGAGGTCAGCCTCTGAGGAGCACAGGGTAGCCCTAGGTGCTTTTCTAGGTCTATGGCACATGGTGCCATCTTTGAATAACTATGGAAACTAGCCTTCCACAGATGTGAGGTGTCTTTCGTTGTTTTAACCAGTAGGTTTGCTCAGATGGATACCTACCCTGTACCGGGTGATGGGTGCAAATACTTGAACAAATGAGGAAGAAAAATGCAGTGAGGAAGATGAGGATTACTTTATAAATGATGATACTGTCCTCATTTTATAGATAGGACAATTGGGCTTTGATGAATTTACAGCTTAGCAAGCTCTTAGCTTTTTATCTGAACCCAGTCTTGCCCACCCTGGAGCCTGTATGCTTCACCAATGCTCTCACCTCTCTGTCTGCTTTGACCATGGAAAAGATTACGAAGCAGTTCTAGCATGATGTTACAAGAAAGAGCGGGGATCCTGCGAAAGAGTCGTGAGACTGGCACGTTTATTTATACAGTGGGAAATGCTTGTTCTGAACAGAGCTGAGCACTAAGCATTGGGCATGTAAGGTTCAACAAGAACTTCAGCCTTCGTGGCCTTCATGACATCATAAGAAGTAAACTGGAAACAAGCTAACACCAGTCTTTATTAAATCAAGGAAACCAACTGAGAGGTGAGCTTCCCCAAACTAGATCCTACAGCATCAGGACTTCAGCCTTTGTCTTGATCTCTACATTCTGTGTCCTTCTGTGTTAGCTCCATTTTGGGGCATACAACCTCTGTCCATGACACAGCAGCCCCAGGCTGAACCATACTGACTCTTTCCCTCTCACTATGGCAATTCTTTAGAAGGAACCTGGCTGGTTCTTCTGGCCAGTCACTGTGTTCAGGAAAGTGTTCTCAGCTCTGCATGGATCTCTTGGTTCCTGTGTTCAATGAAGCCACATGATTGACAGGCACACAAGGATCATAGAGTGGGCTAAGACTATCTCCCCTAAATAAAAGTGTTGTTCCAGACAAAGGTGGGGAAACCTGACAGGCAGGTAAACTTTCAGATGACACACTACAGCACTGGTTTCTGATTGCATGACTTAAGAGAATCGATCCTCCTCCAAGTCTTTCCTCTCTCTGCCACCCAGAAGTGTGCAAGCTAAGGTTCGGTCTAGAGGAGAAAGAAAGAAGGCTTGGGAAAACACTTTCTATAAGTTAGTATATAAAAAAGTCTGAGGCTCCATCTCCTAATCTCCCTACCAGCCTGCAACCCCGAGCCCCCCAAAGCTTATTTGCGGTTCAAAATAAAATTTGAACCCCCGGCGAATAGAAATCTTTCTGCCTGATTCTTATACACATTACATTTTTTTTCTGATCAATACTGGAGTTTATAGAATGAAAGCAATTTCAGAACACTGATGCAAATAGTTTTGAGGTGACAGAGTAAACCAGTCTTGGGTCTGTAAATTGGTAATAAGATACTCACTAACCTCAGTGCATTTTTTTTCTGGAGCTTAAAAGAGATCATAGAAGTGAAATCTGCAGCAAGTAATTACTAGTCGTGCCTGCCTGATGTCTGACTTTTCCTCTAGCCATGTCTTTGGAATTAAGATGAAGAGCTAGAACGTAGGACGAGACAGCTTTGGGCTTCTGTGAAGATTTTCTAATGGTTTAAGATGCTTCACAGTTCCCTGAGTTCTTCCTGGCAGGACTGAATACCTGAGCCACTCTAGGATCTCTGTGATGGAGATAGGAATGTCATAGATGCATTAAGGAGATCACACAGGGTAACCTAACCTTCGGAGGACTGGTGTCCTTGAAGGAAAACAGCAGAGACTTGCTCTCTCTGTGGGAGGACACGGGAATGGCAGGCAGCTGCAAGGCCATGGCGGGAGGAGCTTCACGGGCCACTTACCCTGGGAACCCTGCTCTTAAACTTCTCAGGCTCCACAACTACAAGAGAAAGCATTTCTGTCACTGATGCTCCCAGACCATGCTATTAGGTAATGGTGGCTTTGGCAGAAAGAACTCCTCCTCTCAGGGTAGCCATTAAAACAGGCTAACGGCCGTCTCTCTTAGAGACAGACTTTCTATAGGAGGATAAAGAAAACTACATCTAAATCAGGACACCCCAAACTTCAAGTCACCTGAGGTGTTTACAGGTATAAATGCCAGAACAAAACAATAATCTCATGCCTAAACTCTCTCTCTCAGAGCAATGGATCTGGTTCCCCAGTGTGTTCTTTTAAAAGTTGTGTACCAGGTTTAAAATCGTGGCCAAGGTAAAGTTGAGAGTCACTCCCTTGGAAGACTGAGGCCCCTCTATTGCTCTGTTATTAGGAATTTATGACTTTCTACTGGTGACATAAGAAGGGGGCATGCAATCTTGTCAACTTATTAGATTGAGAGACACCTACAGATTTGGTAAAGCATCTTTTCTGTATGTGTCTGTGGGGATGTTTCCAGAAACAATTAGCAAATGAGTGAGTGTTAAATCTGAGTGGAAATATCTGTCTTGAGAGTGTATGCAGCCCTGGACTAATAGTCTGGTGGCCAGGATGGGACAAAAAGCAGAAAAGGGAGCAAATTCACAAAAAAAGCTTGGCTTCCACTCAGTTAGCTGAGGTTTTTGCTAACATCTCCAAAGAATGCCAAAGTCTAGATTCTTTGACTGTGGACTCACTGCAGCGACTCTCCAGAGAGCTCCTAGGCTTTCAGTCTTAGCCTGGCTTGTGTAATTAGCCTCCGTGGTTCTGAGGCTTCTAGCCTCATTTTGGACTGAGTGGCCCCTGGTTTCCCCAGATCTATTGCCTACAGATGACCACTGAGGGACTACTCAGCCTCTGGTTGTGAAAGGACAACCTAATAAATCCTCTCTTATAATTATATGTACTTTATTGGTTTTTTTGTGCCTCTGTAGAACCCTGACTAAGACAGGGAGTGTATGTCATGAGCCCACTCTCGAAAGTATGAAAGAGGGGTATACACCATAAAGAGTCAAGTTCCCACGATTAGTTAAGCTAGCTAATCACATCACTCTCACATCTCTTTTGACATGTGACCTTTGGAATTCTAGAACAATCGCAAACCAAATTTAGTTGTGTTGTGGACATCAGTTATATCTGCTGACCCACTGACCTGCCATGGTTTAAAACCCTAACTGTCAAGGTGATAGTATTTAGAAATGGGGCCTTTGGGAGATAATTTAGAGGTTGTTATCAGGATGGGAAGTTCTTCACAGAATTATGCCCTTATGAAAATCAGGAGAGGCATCAGAGCTCTCTCAGCCTTGAGGATACAGCACCATGATAACTGTCTGTAAGCCAGAAGAAATCGTGCAGTAGCACTCAGCTGGGCTGGTATCTTTTGAGCTTTGAAGTTGCACAACCAAAGAGGAAAATCTTTAAGCCACTCTGCCTGTAGAATATTGTTGTGGTAGTTCTCAAGCCGACAAAATCAGCCAGCAAAGATCCCCTTGTTTGAGAAGTAGCCTTTCCTCTCCGAGACTTCCTCTTCAGATTCTAGTAGTTGTAATAGGCTGTCAATCATGTCTGCCTGCACCCCATATCACCTAAACTAAGCCAATTGAACCAGTCTTTCTAGAGAGAAGGACACCACGAGCTAGAAGGGATTATTTCAGGATATGACCAAAGAAAGAGATGTATTTTTTTTTTTTAAAGATCCTACAGCCTCCACTTTCTTTTGCTCAAGGCCTGGCTTTCGTGTTTTGTCTAATTCTGTGAGCTCTATAGTTTCCTTCCAATAAATCCCCCTTTCTGCCCAGCTGAGTCAGAGCTTCCTTGAGCTGCTTGCATAACTCACTCAGAAATTGGTACCTGGAAGTGGGCACTTCAAGCTGAGGACGTAGCAGAAATAGACAGGTGCAAGGCAACAAGAAGTGTACGTTCAGCCGAGCAGCCTGAAGCCAGCTGCTTTTCTAGAGAGTTTGGAGTTTTTCACTGTATTTTTCTTTTTTTGTTCAACAAGTCCTGATTCATAGAAACTGCTTATGCAAATGCAAGGTTGTACACAGGTAGGCTGTTCTTTTTCCTAGGAGTCATTACTGGATTGATGGGTTGTGGTTTCCGCTGGATCTGTGCCTTGGAGCATTTGTTTTTTTGTATTTTTTTTTTTAACCCATTAGAGTAGCCTCAGCGAACGTCAATACCTGGCTGCAAACCAAAGCTTTTGTTTGTACAGCCTTCGTGCCAATAAATGAGAACTGGAAATTTAGGGTGGAGAAAAGTACCCTTACTCTACCCCTCCTCTTTGCAAGACCATTGTGCCAGAGTCTGTAGAACTTAAAAGGAGAGAGCACAGAAGGCAAGCATAATAATAGTAATGATTACCATTTATTAAGCCCTTACTATGTGCCAGACATTGGGCTATTATGTCATTGAATCCTAGAAAAGAAATAGTATTATGTTTGCTTTTGCTTTATTTTGTTCCTGAAGTTGAGCTGCAGGCACAGAACTGAATCTATTCAATCAGTCATTCTTCTCTGTCACCGGCATGATATAATCATCTGTCTAGACATGACCCCTATTCTTTTTAATCTTTATCTATTATTCCCAGGGTGGCTACTGTGTCCTTCTGGTCTATTTTCCATAGACTTACAGATCCATAAAAATATGTAGTACAGGTCTGCTTTGAAAGCATGTGTAAATGCATCCTACTGCATTTCTCACTATACAGTTTGCCTTGCTTCTTTCATCAGACAGCTCTTCTGAGGTCCATCTATAACGATCTATGGAGAGCCAGTTTCTTCAGTTTAAGGTATTCTCCTGCACGCTGCATGTCGGTTATTATACTCACTTGCATATTGTCTTCTGATGGACATCTACACTACTTCTATCTTTCTCTTTAATGAAAAAGTGTTTCGGGAATGACTGGATGCAGACTCTCAGTGCACCGTTCGAGGTCTGTCCGAGATGTACCTGGGATTCTTGAGTCTTAGACAATACGTATTTTCAGTTTTAATAAATTCTGCCAAATTGCTTTTCAATGCAGTTTTCCCAACTCATGATTCCATCCACAGTATACAAGAGTTTTTAAAATAGATGCTATTACCTCTGTTTTGCAAATAAACTGACTCAGGAAATACACATATGCTTGAAGTTAACCACCACTGCTACAAGTAAGTAACTTCAGAGTTAGAGTATACAGTTGCAAATACATTAGCAACAGGCTAACCAGCTGCCAGTAGCTTCTACCGTATAAGCCTTTGCCATTTCACTAGCCCATAGGAGGAAGAGGCTTCCCAGAGCAGGCCAGCAGCTCAACTGGGTCACCCACAATAGTTGAACATCTTTGCTTTCCACCAAGTCGCCCAAGGCAGAGACCTGCAAAGTATATTAATGCTTTCATCCTCTTCCCATACACTAGCCCTTGCGTGTGTCTGCTTTTGTACAGCTCCATTAAAACCCTGACCAAAAACTGTTAGTGAAGTGTTTACCTGTGGCCTCACCTATGGACACGGGACTGTGCTCAAATGCAGAATCTGTGGCTCTGTCCAAGGCCACATTTAGCAATGTCCCCAGAAAGTCACAGACTTTGAGAGCTTCTTGCTTTGACTTCTGACAGAGCTTAATCAACTGGTTTCCCTGGATCCGTCCCTTGCACTTTGGAGGACAACTTGACCAGATTTGTTGGATCCAGGGATTAACTTCAGGTTATCAGGCCTCTGTGTGTGTGACAGCATCATCTCAAAGGGCCAGTCCAAACCCTTTTTCTTCTAAATAACTCTGTGTGTGTGTGTGTGTGTGTGTGAGAGAGAGGAGAGAGAGAGACAGAGAGACAGAGAGAGAGACAGAGAGAGAGGAGAGACAGAGAGAGAGAGTCAGACAGACACAGAGACACAGACACAGAGAGAGACACAGAGATACAGGCAGAGATGAAGAGAGAGAGAGATCAACTTATGTCAGTTGACTGTCTCCTACCATGAGGGGTTTGGGAATTTAATTCCAGTCCTCATGCTTGGAGGCAGAACATTTACCCCTTGAGCCATCCTCTATCTGTCTTGCCTTGAAATTCATTAGGTTATAAACCTCTGGAGTGACTTCCCTCATTAAAGGCCCCAGAAGCAAAGGCTTACAGAAAGCGATTCAATTCATACGTTCTCCAGCTGCTGGCCCAGACCCATTCTGTCCTTCCTAGCCTTGGTAGGCACCTTCTAATTCCTGAGCCAGGCTAGGTTGTCCCCAGGGCCTTTTGGCTTCTTTCTTTTTTCTTCCCATTTGGAATGAGGGAAGGAGATCAGACACTGTCTTGATAAGCTTTTTCAAATGGAGAACACTGTGCCCCTTCTAACGTTTCTCACAGCTGTCTTTCAATAATAACTTGTATCTCCTTATTCAACATCAGTCTTACCAGTTGATCCAAAGGGTTCAGATGTGACATCTGGACTGGGCTGTTGTTGCCTCCTCCCGCACCGAACACAGTGACAGATACACAGTGACATTCAGTATCTGCTGATTTAATGACTATGAATGTTGTCCTGGTTCAGAGTTCAAGTTCAACTGAAACCAAGAATCTAAAAATATTACAGAGCTGCAAGCAAGTATAATGTGACCCCCAGCAAATGAATCTGGACAGAAATGTCCAGCTCTGACAGCAGTAAATCTTTGTATTTACCCACCCTCCCTGGGTGACAGTAAGCATTCTATGCCCTTCTGCACAAAGTACTCCCAAAGTGTCCTCTGGAAAGATTGTTTTTTACTGGGAGGTCTCTGTTAGCCCTTAGTTAATAAGAATATGAAGTGGGTTTTTTTTTGTTTTTTTTTTTTTAACTTTGTGCTCTTTGTTTTCTGGGCAAGAAAAGTCTGGAGGCGGAGGAGTGAGGCTCCTTGATACAATTGCCTTCCCTTTCAAATGCTAAAAAGGGCTTTGCTCCTGGGTTAGCTTAATCAGAGAGTTGTGGCAGTCTGGAAGTGATCCATTCTCCTTCCATTTTGCATTCCATTTTACAGGCTAAAGGGTCACTTTGCAATGGATAGAAATCCAGAGCTATGTAGCCAAATAAGTCCAACACTGCACACCAACCGTCTCCCCCAGGTTAGCCAAATTTTGAGAGGGATCCCTCAACTGAAACAGAATTGAATATAGCAAATTTCATAGTCCTAAAACTGGCCAGGGACCCTAGCATTTCGGCATTGGCTCCACAGGGGTGGGGGATGGAGGGGTGGGGGGATGGAGGGGTGGGGGATGGAGGGGTGGGGGATGGAGGGGTGGGGGATGGGATGGAGGGTGGGGGATGGAGGGGTGGGGGATGGAGGGGTGGGGGATGGAGGGGTGGGGGATGGAGGGGTGGGGGATGGAGGGGTGGTGGATGGATGGGGTGGGGGATGGAGGGGTGGGGGATGGAGGGGTGGGGGATGGAGGGGTGGGGGGATGGAGGGGTGGGGGATGGAGGGGTGGGGGATGGAGGGGTGGGGGATGGAGGGGTGGGGGATGGAGGGGTGGGGGATGGAGGGGTGGGGGATGGAGGGGTGGGGATGGAGGGTGGGGGATGGTGGGGTGGGGGATGGAGGGGTGGGGGTAAGGGGGATGAGGACTGATGCATCCTAAAGGTTGAGTTGCTGAAGATGATGTGCTATCTTTGACACCCTGCAGAATCTGGGTTAGAATAGCAGTGACTTTCTTTTATTTTTCTTTCTTTTCTGCTTTTTGTTTGTTTGTTTTGTTGTTTTTTGTGGCTCTCCAAGTTAAAGAACAACATAAAACAATAAATAATGTCTAGCATTAGGCTTTGGGACACTCTAGTGAAGCTGAGAGTGTACCTTAGCTGTGTGAGATCCATATCTATGTACTCTTAACCAAAGGCACTTGAGAAGCAGAGGCTTCAGAGTCCTCAGACATGGGACTTATCACCTAAAATTTAATTGTGCGATTTATAAAATGGGATATTTAATTCCCCCCACACACACACACATAAAGTCAAATGCACGAGACAATGGCAGAGACAGGAGTACTGTGTGCGTGGAGGTTAGTGGCAATGCTGTGCACATCTGTCCTAGGAGTTAACTGAGCAGCTCTGGGCTAGCTTCCTTTATCTGTTACTTTTGGCTTTTCTGGGCTTCTTGCAGATGCTTCTGCAATCCTTTTGGAATGTTTATTCTTACTTAGAAACTTGAAGAAGAGTTCCACATGGGTACTGGAGCTTGCAAGTGTAGTGCCAGCTACTCCGTCTGGAGGCTGAATTAGAGATCTGTTATACTACACGTTCAAGGTCAGCCTAGGAAAAAAAAACATTGCAAGAAGGAAGGGAGAAGGACAGAAGGAAGGAAGGAAGGAAGAAGGAAGGAAGGAAGGAAGGAAGGAAGAACTGTCAGTGACTGCTTATATCAGTATTTTAAGACAAGCTTAATACATTAAAGTTTTTTGTTTTATTTATTTTCTTGGGGGTTTTCCCCTTGATTTGTAGCCTTCCATTTCCCCCCTTTTATCAAACATAGATGTTTTTTTTCTCATACAATATAATCAATACAGTTTCCCCATCCTCTATCCTTCCAGTTGCTCTCCACCTCTTCTCCCATTTGGAGCTACTCTCTTTCTGTCTCTCATTACAAAAGAACAGGCTTCTAGGAGATAACAACCAAATATAAAAAAATAAAATAAAATATAAGAAAATAAAACAAAATCATCACATCAAAGTCGGACAAAGCAAGCCAACAGGAAAATAAAAGAGCCCTAAGGAAAGGCTTAAGCATCAGAGACTGAGTTGTTTACCTATTCAGGAGTCCCATCAAAGCACAAAACTGAAACTGCAATACATACGCAGAGGACTTGTTTCACCTGGTGTCCTCTGTCTCCATACTACTGTGGTCAGTGACATTTGAATTTACCCTAGATCTCTAGGCTTTCTAGACTCTGGTTCTTGGTCACCCAAGCAGTGTCAGGTATGGATTCCCTCTCGTGGAGTGGGCCTTAAATCAGACATCAGTTGGTTACTCCCACAAGCTTTGTGCCACCATTGCCCTGGTGGCACACATATTGCTCACAGAACAGATCATAGGTCAAATGTTCTGTGGTTGGGCTGGTGTTTGCTGTTCTCTTTTGGTGACCAGCAGGGTACTTATCTGTGCACAGACACTAGAACACCGGGGTGAAAACTCTATGTTGGCATGAGGTTGAGCTCTCCACATCCAATGAGTTGTGTGGGTGTTGTCTTCAGCGGTGGGGCTTGCTGTCTGTTTGTGGAGAGCAACTTACTATCTTGGCAAGAGCCTGGGTTGTTTGGGGATTAGTTAACCTCACGGACTTGAGGAGAAAGACCACCGAGCCAACTTACGGACAAATTAATTAAAGTAAGCTTTTTTATCCATGTCTCTCCCTAAGGTGGGGCTCAAGAGATCAACATTGGACATAGATAAGGGTTTCTGTGGTTGCCCAGGAGTAAGAGGTTTCCAAAAGGGGGGACTTGGTAAGCAAATGGGCATGGTTACAGAAGCAGATATAAGCATAACACGGCAGTCATAACAAGCCCCTGAAACAAAGACATGGTTGCAAGGTTGACATTTATGCAAGGTAGTCATAAAAATGTTTTGAAACAAAGGCTTGGTTGTCAATTTCTGGAACAGGCAGTACAGAATCATTTGTTGTTAAGGTTACGGGAGGGGCATAGCCCAATACTTGAAACAGATTTATTTATAAAGAGGAATGAATCTAGTTTGTTTTTACTATAAGAGAACTTTAGAATTCAAAATGGAGACAGGTTGGTTTATCAATGTTCATGGATCCCTTTGACCAACAACTGGATGAAACCCAGTCCCAGCATTAGAAGCTTCATTTGGTGATAAGAAATGCCAGTAGGCGTTCTAGCTCCCTTGTTATTTAGAGACTTCATTACGACATCTTTGTATATTATAGGAAATTTTACTGAACTAGGTTTCCATACCACTACTCAAATGCTTTTTAATTCTAACTGTCTCTCTCCTCATTCCCTCCCTTAATTCCATCTCCCCTCCTCCTTCCCACCTGATCCTCTGATTGTTGTCCCTCCTGCCCCCAGTCCACTCATAAAATCTATTCTATTTCCACTTCCCAGGGAGATTCATGTGCCTCCGTCCACTCCATCCCGTTCTTTATGCTTAACCTTTCTAGGTCTACAGATGGTAGCTTGGTTACCATTTATTTAATGTCTACTATTCATATACAACCAAACACCTACTATAGTTAACTTTCTGGGTCTGGGTTACCTTACTCACAGTGATTCTATCCGGTTTTATCAATTTGTACTACATATTTATCCCTTTTTTTTTTTTTTTTTTTGCTGAGGGCCATCTAAGTTGTTTTCAATTTCTGACTATTATGAATAGATCAGCAATGAACATGGTTGAGCAAATGTCTCTGTGGTAGGATGAAGCATCCTTTGGGCATATGCCTTAAAGTGTTCTAGCTGTATCTTGAGGTAGATTGAGTCCTATCTTTCTGAGTAACCACCATACTGATTTCCATAGTGGCAGTACTAGTTTTCATTCCCACCAGCAATGGAGCAAGTTCCTTTGCTCCACATCCTTGGCAGCATGAGCTGTCACTTGTGTGTTTGATCTTAGCTGTTCTGACAGGTGTAAGACGTATCTCAAAGTTGTTTTGATTTGCATTTCCCTGATGGCTAAGGATGCTGAACACTTCGTTAAAGGTTTCTTGGCCATTTGGTTTTCTCTATTGAGAATTCTCTGTTTAGATCTGTACCCCACTTTTTAATTGGGTTATTTGGTTTTTTGATACCAAGTTTCTTGAATTCCTTAGACTTCTTGGATATTAGACCTCTATGGGATGTGGAGTTGGTAAAAAAAAAAAAATCTTTTCCCATTCTGTAGGCTGCTGCTTTATCTGAATGAGAGTGTCCTTTGTCTTACATGAAGCTTTTCAGTTTCATGAGGTCCCATTTATTAATTGTTGATCTTAGTACCTGTGCTATTGGTATCCTGTTCAGAAAGTTGTCTTCTGTGCTCATGCCTTCAAGGCTACTCCCCACTTTCTCTTCTGTCAAGTTCAGTGTGCCTGGTTTTATGCTGAGGTCTTTGATCCATTTGGACATGAATTTTGTACAGGGTGATAGGTATCGATCTATTTGCATTCTTCTATATTCAGACATTCAGTTGATTTACTTTTTAAACCTGTCTAAGACTGCTTTTTATTTTCCTCATTGGTCCATTTAATTTGATATTGAATTTTCTACTAGTGTGCAAAAGGAAGTGCAAGGGTCAGTTTGTGAGGTGTGGGGTATGCCCTGAGCTAACAGTAAGTCAGAATTCTACCAGTAAACCCAAGGATGAGTGGGAAAGGAAGGGAGAACAGGGTGTAAGGGTGTGTAGCTCTTGACTGGGGAGTGCTGGGCTTAATTGGGGGACATCTGAGCTCTCCTAGGTTTGAGAGCAGCAGTGTCTAACCCACAGCTACATTCATTTGAACTTCCCACATCTCAACTTGGCTTATCTATAAAACTGGGATATTTATAGGACTTTCCTGAGTTTCACTGTGAGCAGTAAATGAGAAACACCTCTTACAGAGCCTAAGAGCAGGGTAAGCCTCCGGTCAATGTTAGTTATTACTAACAGCTCCCTATGTGAAGTTCATAGTGAGATTTATATGTGACATCTCATGTTCACAGGGTTTTCAATGACCTAAGATGGAGAAATGAGGGCAGGAAAGAAGCTAGTTTTATTGAGTCTCCATATACTGCTTTTACTAAACCCAAAGACTTGTAAGATAAGTGTCCATGTCCACAGAATCAACTATAAGTGGAAAAAAGTGTCTCAGACACTAAATGTAATAGTAATCTTTTCAATATAATAGAGATTGCATATGCTCCCCCCTCCTGGTTCTTACTAGTGTACCATCCAGTAGTGGATGTACCCATGTTCACTTTGCTTGTTTATAGTGATAAGGACTGAACACAGATGTATGCCTGATAGGCACAAGCTCTACCACCAAGTCCCGCCCGCCTCCCCTCAGTCCACTAGCACTGCAGTATTAGCTGGACTACATAGCGATATCAGCTATGACATTTTTGGTGTAGTTTCCATTGTCTTCACTTATGATGTGATCTAGATATTTAACACATCAAGCTGAGAAGGTCACCCCACCACCAACTAAAGAAAACCACCTGGCAACTGCATCGTGGCGATTCAATTGTATCTAATCCAAGTTTTGTGCAAATGTACTTTGTAGAACACCTTACAGAGAGGCTAGTGGGACCTGCTTTTAGGAATCTCCTTGCCTGAAATATTGTGAAAGTAGAGAAGGCAGCAACACCCCATCATTTGGTGTGAAGGACCCCAGTGCGGATACAGCTTCAGTGCAAGCAGCTATGAGTCATCATGGTGACTCCTCTACGATAAAGTGATGTTGTTACCAACACTGTCCTTAGTTATGTTGCTAATTGTTGTTGCTTGAGATTTTAAGATCTGTTTTGTTTTTAATTATGCGTTTATAGGGGAGGTGGAGTATATGCACAGGCGTCCAGGTGCTTCTGGAGGTCAGAGATATCAGATTCCCCTGGAGCTAGGGTGACAGGTAATTATGAGTCATACAGTAGGTGCTGGGAACCTAACTCATCTGCAAGAGTATGTGGTCTTAAGCCAAGGAACCATGTCTCAGGCCCCTTGTTATTTTGGTGGGACATAGAAGATAGGATAGTATAAGCTGGACAAATCACAGAAAGGATACGTGTGTGTGCATGCATGTGAGTCTATGTATGTGAGCATGTGTGTGTGTTTTGAAAGTCTAGAAGGTGATTGAGATGCGTTTACAAATGGTAGGGATTCTGTAATTACTCCTACATTCATGAGCTTTGAAAATTATTTTTAATTAGATGTATTTGTTTGTTTGTATGGGAGAGACATACAAGCATGTCATGGAGTGCATGTGGATAGGGATAACTTCTTGACACTGGTTCTTTCCTGTCAGGTGGCTGACAAAGACTGAACTCAGGTTATCAGGCTTGGCACCAGGCCTTTATCCACTGAAGCATCTTTCTGGCCATTTGAGATACTTTCATAATAAACATATATGTTAAATAATATTATTTTGATAAGTTTCTGTAAAAATAACAAGGAATCCCTTGGCTAGAGAGGTTTTTGTTCTCTTTTCAAAAATTGTAGCTTTGCCAAGTTGTATTCATTTTAAACACATCCTATTCTTGCTCCAGAACTCATCACTAATACACTGCAAAGTCATTTGGAAACCCAGAGATTCACTGCTTCAAAAGTCTATGAGTTGATCTAGGCAATGGTGGGCTCATGCCTATAATCTCAGCACTTGTGGGAGCTGGGGCAGGAGGATTGCTGTGAGTATGAAGTCAGCATCGACTGAAGAGTGAGACCCTGCCTCATAAACAATAACAACTTCTGTGGTCTGGCCTGGAGGTATTACTCAGTGGTAGGCCATGTGCTATTACGCTATCTCCAACATTAACATTTTTCTAATTTAAACCTTTTAAAAAATGTAAACCAGTTTTCAGTTTTTGCTGGTTTAGTTTTGATAGATCTTTATGCTCATAAAAGGAAGAATTTCAGGGACTCGAGAGATGGCTCAGCGGTTAAGAACACTGACTCTTCTTCCAGAGGTCCTGAGTTCAATTCCCAGCAACCACATGGTGGCTCACAAACATCTGTAATGGAACCTGATGTCCTCTTCTGGTGTGTCTGAAGAGAGCTATAGTGTTCTCATGCATAAATTACATAAATAATTCTTAATTTTTAAAAAAGGGAAGAAATGCCTGCTTTAATGGAAAAGTAACCAATTTCACATCATAGCAAGATGTGTAATCAAAGGGAACCCAGTGTGTACCGAGAACCAATAGGCTCCTCAAATCAAAATAAAAGCTGAGTAATTGGCTGTTCCTCATGAAAGGTTAAGGGTCAGGAACGAGTTACCTTTAGGGAGTTATCATTTCACCGGGGTCTCCCCGACTCCTGTGGTACCCAGACTGTCCTCTCATCTCTAAGACTGATGACATGTGTTCAGTTTCATCTGTAGACTACATCTTCTTCAGCAGGCTCTTCCTTGAAGCACTCTATCTTGTAGTTCTCTCACATCTGCTATCACCCCTGCACAGAGTTTCTACATGCTTCCCCCATCTGCCCCTGCTCATTAATGGAAAACTTTGCAGGGACCTATTAGTTCTAACTTGGCCTTTGTCAGCATTTCAACTCTTCATGCCCAAAGCCAAAGGATTTTCTCTTTGTTTAATCTCTGTAAAATATAATTCTTCAGAGGCTGGAGAGATGGCTCAGTGGTTACAAGCACTGGCTGCTCTTTCAGAGGTCCTGAGTTCAATTCCCAGCAACCACATGGTGGCTCGCAGCCATCTATAATGTGATCTGATGCCCTCTTCTGACATGAAACTGTACATGCAGATAGAGTATTCCTATACATAAAATAAAGAAATAAATCATACATATATATATTTCTGGGAAGAAATTGTGCGTGTATATATACATATATGTATACATATACATATAATTCCCATATATATATGGAAATTATATATATATAATTTCTTCCCAGTCAACCACAGCCAGATAACCTGTCATTTTGTAAACATCTCCTTTCTCTGAGCTCAACAGTTATGTGTGCTTAAATTTCTATTGCTTGCTTTCCTTAGTTTCTCTTAATTTAGACAGGGATAACCCTATAGCCACAGATAACTTTGAACTTCTGATCTTCCTGCCTCTACCTCCTGAGTGCTGGGATTATAGGCTTATGCTATCATGCCTGGTTTATACAGTGCTGGAGATGGAACCCAGGGCTTCTTGAGTTCTCATAAGCACAGTACCAACTGAGCTACATTTACGTCTCTAGCCCCACCCTTTCTCTTTTTAAAAAAGGTTTATTTACTTTATGCGTATGTGTGAGGGCCTGCACGGATGCAAGTGTACTACAAATGTGCTTGATGCTGGTAGAGGCCAGAAGGAGGTACTGGAATCCTGGATCTGGAGTTCCAAACTTGCCAAGAGTTCTGGGAAACAAACCTGGATCTGTGTTCTTATGTGCTGAGCCATCGCTTCAGTCACATTCTTTTCTTCTTTCCCAGGCTGCTCCTCCCTTCCTGATTCAGGATATTGCTTTCCAAAAAGTTATACCCAGGGTGGGAGATAAAAAAGAAATCAAAGAGACATTCACAGAGGACATCCATGCAGCATGGAACTAAAAAGATACTATTTTCAGTCCAAAAGATTCTCTCTCCAAAGCAACAGGACAACATTTCTGGACAGAGATATACCTAAAACTCTGTGAAAGAAGGGAAAGATCCAGTGCAGTGTGTGTATGTGCGTGTGCGTGTGCGTGTGCGTGTGCGTGTGCGTGTGCATGTGTCTGTTGTGAATGAAAACTTCTGGACTGGCAAGATTTGACAAAGGATGAGAGGACTTGCTACCAAGCCTGATGACCTGAGCACCGTTCTGGAAACCCACACAGTGGAAGTAATGAGAGCAGGGGCTAGAAACACAATCTGTGAGAGCAGGGGTACCAAAGCAGTGGTCCCGAGAATCCTTGTTGGAGGTCAGAATTGCAGAAGAGAGTTCTGCCTCTTGATTCTTCCTTTCTTCAGAAACCCTAAAGGCTGCCTGTGACCGTGTGAAGGAAAGTGACAAGAAGCACCTGTATGCTTGTTTGAGCCCACTGGCCTAACCAATTTACCCTCTCTCTATGTCTCACCACATATTCTGGTATAAGTCCTTTAAAGAGGTCCCAAGCTAGTAGCGCAATGGTCCCCTATTTTCTGGGACCCCTCCTGATGCCCTGGGGCTCTTTCCCCCAGGAACTATAAATTTATAATAAAGTCAAACTCATCCTCTGTGGTCTACAAATTTCAGTCTTTAAATTTGAGCAATAAAAACCCGAAGCCACTGGCTTAGGGAGACTTTGGGTTTCCAGGGCTCCACATTCCCCCAAGGAAGACTCTGTGACTGACTGCCACAAATTGCTCTCCAACCTCCCTGTGCGCACCATAAATAAATGCCCCCACAGGATAACTTTCATTAGTCTGTTCATCCTAGGATGACTTTGAATTCCGTTCTCTAAGTTCAGCCAGCCTTACATAGAAAGAAATGATCACAAACCCATCGTGAGGACCAAGAGAACAAATCAAGGAAATATTATGACTATAGGAATCTATGACCTTGGAGCTTCAGGGCTTTGGTAACCAGTTGTCAGCGGGAAGAGAGGAGAGAGACATGAGCTGCTAGAGGCCACCAAGTTTTGTAGCCCTGGTATTGGGAAGCATGGAGAACCATAAAGGGAAGTGAGAGTTGGTGTCTATTTGTGAATGACAGGGCACTTGCACCTGTGGTGTGGGAAGTGATGTGTCAGTGGGATGTACAGGTGGAGAGTTGAAAACACACTGTTACTTCTGTGAGGAGGTTCCCCCAGAACTTATTTCTAGTGCCCTACCGGAAGCACATGGCTTTTATTTTCCAATCACAGAGCAGCATGAGATCAATCTGCCTATCATGCTACCTCTGCCACCATCTACTGTCACCCTGCTATTGCCACATTCAGTCCGATAATATTTTTATTTCCTAAGATCTTTGTCTTCCAGTTCTTCCCCTCTTGCATTACTTGTCATCTCTTAGGTACCAAATCCAGTCTGTGCCTTCTTTACACCTCTGACTTCTATGCACATTCTGCCTCTTCTGTGACGACTTCTTTTTCCTCCCAGCATTTTCAGTAGATTAGTAGCAACTGTCTCTCAGGACTCTTGTCTCTAGTCTGTCCTGTGTCGTCAACCCATTCTGTCTACCAAAATCAAGTTATCCTTTTCCAAACTCAAAATTCATGATTCATTCCTTTTCTCATAAAGCAGCACTGACCCACTGCAATTAACAAGAGGGTTCAAGTCCTTTCCTATTAGCCAAAATAACCCAGTCAGCACTGGGAGCCCATTCTTCTCCTCTGAGCCTCGCTCACTTCCTGTACTCTTAAAAGAGCATCTGGATAGCAGAACATAGGTGCCATGAGGGAAAGAATGGAAAAATGACAGTAACTTTATCTGGGGAGGGGGAATGGAAAGCAATACAGAGGCAACACAAATATATTTGTTTATATGTATATATGTATGTATGTATGTATGTATGTATGTATGTATGTGGGTGTGTAATATATTATATATTTCCATGTTAATAATATATAAAACAATGTAAAGTTATGCCACTCAGGATGATACTACTTCCTCCAAGAGTCATAGACTTTCTAATAGAACCCACAGTACCAGGCATGAGAAATCTCCTTTCTAGTTGTTGATCAGGGAAATCCAAGAGACTTCCAAAACAAAACAGGCTATTGCCTTACCCTTGCTTGCCTTCAGAACTTGAAGGTTAAGACTCTATTACTGAAGATACCACACACTTCAGACACAGGACTTGGAGGAATCGAGCTGCCACTGACCTGGGAGTCTCGTCCCTGAGAATTAGCTCTCACTGTATTGAAAGGTGTTATGCAAGCTGCCAAGAGAAAAAAAAAGCCAATCAATATTTCTACCCAGCAGTAAATCCTATGAGTCACATCAATAACTGGCCTGGCAAGGTATTCTCAAGGGTGCAATAGTGACACTTATATCTTGGTGGTATCCAAAAGCCACCTAATCAAACTTAAGGCCTGCTCAACAGGAAGGAAATCACGCCTGGTTCTGCAAAGCTAGCCAACTACACACATCTGCTGAGGTCATGAACACTAGAGGGGAACCTACTACTACTGTTTCCCCAAATCAGTATAATTCTTAACTGCATTTTAAATACTAATTCTTGTATCCACAGAGAAGTGTGGTTCTTACCTTTCACCAAAGAAGCTTCTTTTGCAGTAGACTGAGTCAGAAATCTACAACTGGTCAAAATGCAATTGACCATGGATCAGTCTCATTTGATACATACACAACACGATCTCTATAGTTAAGACTAAGGGAATACTGCAGAAGAGGAGCAGAGAGGTCATAAGAGCCAGAGGTACATGGTATTGACTGGGAGATAGTATCATCTACGTATGACAGGGAAATCTTAATAGTATAGTCACCTAAACAAGAACTGCATGATGACAGTACCAGTTGACATCACAATATGAACGAGGTGTATTTCACAAGGACCCATACCTAGATGAAGAGCTAGAGCCAATTATTGGCTGTTGAGAGAGGGAGAACCCAGAGTCAAATCCCCTGATAGATTACCCAATCCCAATTGGTCAACCTTAAACCAATAGACATGTAAGCAACACTAAATAGAGTTGGCAGATGGCATTTAAATATGCATATTCATACATATAATGATGAGGAGGAGGAGGAGAAAAGAAGAAGAGGAAGAGAAAGAAGAAGAAAAGTCATAAATTTAGTAGGAGTTGGGAGGACATGAGAGGAATTGGAAGGGGGAGAAGGTGGGGAAGAAATTATACAAATATAATACTTAAGTATGGTATAGAATTCTCAAAATAACAATTTTCAAACAAAGCTATAAGAGTCTCTGGAGAGTAAAAGATAATTTTACAGAAATTTCTTGAAATAAAAGAGGAGAGGTAGTGGATATTCTTTATAGAACTATTTGTCCTATATCACGAGTGTAATCTAAGTACAGATCCAAAGACTCCATAGATGACATGGAAAAGAACAAGAGACAGGGAGAAGGAAAGAAAAAGAAATTAAAGCAAGGTGCATGGAGGTAGCACAAATGATGCAATTTCAGGGACCCAGCCTTCCTTGTTCGTTTGCTTGCTTGTTTGTTTGTTTGTTTTTCTAGAGAGGTTTCCTCTGGTTGTCCTGGAACTTACTTTGTAGATTAGGTTGGCCTAGAACTCAGATCCAACTGCCTCTGCTTCGTACATGCTGGCATTAAAGGAGTGTGCCACCACCACCTGGCTCAGGGACCCAGCCTTTATAAGTGTACAAGGGATTGTCTCTGAGCTCAGAGCACAAACCTTGTCTTGGTCCTTTTGGTCTCCAAGTACCCAGTACAACGGCTAGCACATAAGCAGGGCTCAGCAAATGCTTCCTAAACAAATAGTTGGCAATCTACTTTGTGTTTTGTTTTGTTCTTTTTAAAATAGAGTCTCACACTGTAGCTCGGACTGGTTGAACTCTCTTTGTCACTATGTGTTCGGTTCAGGCTGGCCTCAAACTCATGGTGGTTCTCCTGCCTCAACTTCCCAAACTGTGGGATTATGGACTCATTTTCTTAGATTAAGGAAGGGCAGCCCCTCCACTTCCCAATGCCCAACACGTTGCAGCCACAAAGACTCCTGCTTTCTCTGTGCCTTTACAATGGGGGAAATTGAGTGTATCCAACATAGTCCTATCTGTCAGAACACTGTCAGAATTTCACCTGACTTTCGGTCTCCTTTCCAATCATGAGCTACTCCCACCATGAGCTCTGGGAGCCAGAATCACTCACTGGCGGCCATGGCCCTTGCCACACCAGGGAGATCATCTTATTGGCCCTCACCAGAAGCTATTACTCTGTGCTAGTTGCTAATGAAGTTCATTCTCTCTGCCTCCACCTCTTCTCCATCTTGCCAGACCATTTGGAATTCTAATCCTGTCCTGGATGCTCGCCTCCTGAGCTGACGATGGGTGTCATCTGCTAGCAGCGTGCTATCATCTGTCAGCGCTAGCAGCTTCGTTTCTGTTCTACCCGTGTAAATCATTGATGAAATATCAAAGGGTCTGCCCCAGCGTGGCATCCAGAGGGCAGTCTCTAACAGTCCCCACTTTGACATGGGTGTCATTGACAATGAACGCATAAAACCAGCTGCCCCATAGCCACCTTTCCCCATCATGCTGCTAGGGTGTGGTGAGGAATACAATCTTTGTGGGGCCAAATGGCAATGGAAAAGCTTGAGAGGAAACTCATTTTCCAATTGCCCATTTTTCTGCCAGGCTTTCCGAATGTGTTAAGTAACGGACGTTCCCACACCTCTCAAAGGCAGCATGGTACAGACTGAGGTTGACCAGAGGTTTTGAGGTTGGTCCCACTTATGTGTAACTTCCAGTCCATCACTTTCTAACGATGCACTTGGCAAGAGACGGAGTGTCTGTGCGTTAGTTTTAGAACAAGATTCACTTCAGAGGACTGTTTGGAAGATTCCACTGCATGAAAAGTCCTTACCCTAGGCCTGATACACACTGAAGCCTCGCCAGAATTGCCTGTTAGTACATATTAAAGTAAAAAAGAGGAGGATAGGGAGATGGTTAAGAGTTAAGATGAGAGTTCTGTTCCTAGCACCCACATCTTGTTCTAGAGGATCCCATGCTCTCTTCACACCCCCCAAACACACACACACACACACATAACACACACACACACACAGAGAGAGAGAGAGAGAGAGAGAGAGAGAGAGAGAGAGTATATTTTTAAACATTTTATTTATTTATTATTTTTATTTTTAAGGTTTTGGGTGTTTTGCCTGCATATATCTTTCTGTGCACCATAAATATGCAATGCCTATAGAAATCAGAAGAGGTTGTTGGATGCCCTGGACCTAGAGTTACAGACAATTGTGAGCCTCCATGTGGGTCCTCTGACAGAGCAGCCAAGTGCTCTTATCTGTGAGCCATTTCTTCAGTCCTCAAATAAATAAAAATAAAGTGGAGGAAGGTAGGTCTGGTGTGGTAGAATCTAAACTAGAGACCCATGATATCTGATTCAGACTTTTTAATATCTTTCCTAGTTATTAAGCAGTCTTTGTGTGCACTCTCGTTCATCTGGGACACCACAACATGCATAAGCAGAGTCTCAAGCATATCAAACACACATTTGATGTCCAGTGACTACAGCACAGACTTCAGATGAAAATGATCTCAGCATCAGAAACTCATTCTATTGGAAGTAAACATAATTGAAGGCAACATTTCTTTGTTAAGGGATATTCATAATTTACAAACGAAAAAGAAGTCAACCTGTGTTTCAAATAAAAATCATAAACCATTAGTTTTTAACGGCCTCCGGGACTGATCATGAAGGACTTTAAAAATTTGTTTCTGGCTTTGTGGAATTCTTCTAGTTCGTTTGTTTCAAAGGGTTTTTTGTTTGTTCCTGGTGTTTTGAGCTAGGCCTCTAAGAACTCCCCAAGTAGACTAGGTTAACCTGAAAACCACAGGGACCTGCCTGTCTCTGCCTACTGAGAACACCACGCCTGGGTGTTCCTGCTTTTCTCAACTTGATGTCTCTTGATGAAGTAAGTTTTAAGAGCCTAAAGAAGATACAGACAATGCTGTAAAATGTAGAGGAGAACTGACTTGTCACTGAATGCCAGGATGGTCGCTGTGAATGAGCACTGTTCCCTTAGCAGTGTCTTCCCATGTCACCCATCTCCATATGTGCTTTCTCCGCAGCCTGCTTTTCTTGATACCAGTAGCTCATCAGCCTCTCCTACATTGTTGTTTAATAAGTTTTTATTATATGTAAAACCTGTAAAAAAAAAAAAAAAAACCATGAACACGTGCCATAAATAACAAATCCCCCATGGTTGGACATTTCAGTTGACTCTATCTGTTCTGTGACTATTATAAATAAAACTGTCATGAAGAGCCTTATATCTCACTGTTGCATAATGTTCTCGCTCTGCACAAATCCTTCTTATCCCCGACAGATGGCTGGCCAGCCTCTGTTTGATCACTTCCAGTAACAGGGGGCTCACTTCTTTGCCAGACAGCTCATTCCATTTATGGACAACTCTAATTGTTAGAAAGTTCTTTATTTTTAACCCAAATCTGTTCCTCTTAAGTTACACTCATTGATTCTAGTTCTGCGATCTGGAATTACCCAAAGCAATCTTTTCCTTTTTGCACTTGGCATCCCATCAAATACTTGAAGAAAACCATAATGAAACTCCCTAAATAGTCTCTTCTTGAAGATAAATACCCATGCTTATGAGCCTTAAGATTAGAAAAAAAAAAGTTGAAGAATTGGTAATGGGAGATGGTCTTTAGCCAAGATGTAATTTTTTTTTTTTATTTCCTTTTTTGCTTTGGCCTCCTGGAAGCTCAGTCTAATGAGTTGCCCATTATTATAGTAGAATTCTTTCCTTAAATGTGTATATTTTATCATCTTGCTTAGACCTCCTAAGTGAGAGGCCAAGTGATCATATCTGCTGAGCCATTTCTTCAGTTTCCAAATTAATAAAAATAAAGTGGAGGAAGGTAGGGCTGGTGTGGTAGAATCTAAACTAGAGACCCATGATATCTGACTTGGACTTTTAATCTCTTTCCTAGTTATTAAGCAGTCTTTGTGTGCACTGTTGTTCATCCAGGACACCCACAAACACACACAACTTACATAAGCACAAGTCTGAGGATTGAACTATGTCTCGCAGCATATTAAACAATATGGTATATAACATACATATATAACAGCATACACATACATATATAACAGCGTATATTTCCCCAGGCTATACTTTTTTCTTTAAAGCTGTCTTATTTACTGAGTTACATCTCTGTAAGCTCCCACAAGCCATTGGTGGGCAATGTATATTTAAGTCATATAAATGTCTCCATTTCTTTCAGACACTCTGTATGACATCTATTGGCCAGTTTGTCAGTCTCTCTCCTATTAGCATGAAGGCTTGGTTTTTGCGCTCCAAAGCTGTTTTTAGGTCCTGTCCCTGTTCCTGGGTAGAGAAGCTAAAGGGAGGGGTGGTGCTGGAAAAGGTCTTAGTCATGTGGTGGGCAGTTGAGGCAGGAGCATGGAGATTTTGAGGCCAGCCCGGGCTCATATCAAAACCCTGTCTCAACAATACAAAACAAAACAAAATGTCTTCTTCAGTCATTTAGAGCTTCTATCAAATGCTTAGTGTCTTCTCTGTCACCCAGAGGCCTGGTCTTCTGTCCTTTGTAAACATTAGAGCTTACATCTCCATGATGGTACCAAACCCTCTCCTCCCTGTTAAAGGTGGGTAATTTCCCCCACCCTCCCCTCTGCACCCCACAGCTTACCTAGATGATTGGCACCCTCCCCCAAGACAGAAGATCAAGAGAAGAAAGACTCAAACCACATACTGAGGCTGTAGGATAGAGGTCTCAAAGAAGGAGCTGGCCAAGGCTGCTTGCTCCTAGAACAGAGGCCTGAAGAAGCTTCTGAGCTATTGGTCATCCAACACGCCTGTCAGGTGGATAGTTCTCCAGGACAGCACTAGCACACAGCCAGAAGTTGAGACTGCAATTTGATTCATAGATGAAGGGGCAAAAGGCACTGGAAAAAGGCTTAACCTGTGGCTCCCAGGGCTGCCAGCCTTGCACAGCCTGGGTTGGGAAAGAAGAGTAACAACCACAGTTGTTTTGGTGTCGAGTAGACTCAGAGAAGCCAGAAGCCTTCATCTTAGATCTTTTCCAGATGGATACCAGTTCTGTGCCTCAGGTACGTCAAGGTCCACTGAGCTGGTGGGGAATTCAATCGCAGTTTTTACCTGGATGTACTCCATCCTCCCATAAGCTTTTGGGAGTGAAATCAATCAAACAAACAAACAGAACGTGAAATTTGCATTATATTAGGATTGGAAGTGTATGCCTTTCTCACAAAAAGGCTGCTTTGAGGCTGCTGGTCAGAAGGTCATCTCAGAGCCAGCTTTACTCCAGACAGTTACTCAGAGCATCTGGCCTCTTTTCTTATAAGGTTCTGCTTCATCTGGGAAATCCTTTTCTTCTCGCACTGAGTCTGAAAAGGGATTGGAGGTGCACCCCTGAGGTTCTCTTTAAGTGTCAGATCTCAAAATAATAGATAGGTATGACTTCAGCCATAGTTAGTGATTCAGACTCAGTTCTATCATTCCGTGTGGATCCTTCCAGAAGAAGCGAATGGAAGAGGAGGAAGAAAAAGCCAGTGATGAAGTTTAGCAATCTTTGTCCAAGGGTTGGTCTTAAGGCCACATTTTTTTCTCTTCTCCTTGTTGACCACATAGGCAATAGAAGCCTAGATAGAGTCCACTGTATCCAAAGAGGACCATGACCTCTGAGGTCTTGCTCATTCTGTAGAAAGACATAGTTGGCACATCAAACTCTTGACTCTCTCTTGGGGGAAATTAAGCCCCTTACTTTCTTCTGCTTAGGCTCACAGACTAAGTTTGTGAACAGATTCATTCTGTCACAGAAGATAAGCCAGGTTATCTCAAATGGCTACAGGCTCAGCCAAAGCAAAGAAGGAATAAACTGTTTTGCTTAGGGTTAATATTGCTATAACAAAACACTGTCTTAGGGTTTTACTGCTGTGAACAGACACCATGACCAAGGCAATTCTTATAAGGACAACATTTAATCGGGGCTGGCTTACAGGTTCAGAGATTCAGTCCATTATCATCAAGGTAGAAATATGGCAGCATCCAGGCAGGCATGGTACAGGAGGAGCTGAGAGTTCTATATCTTCATCTGGAGGCTGCTAGAAGAATACTGACTTGGAGGAAGCTAGGACTAGGGTATTAAAGCCCATGCCCACAGTTACACACCTATTCCAATAAGGCTATACTTCCTAATAGTGGCACTCCCTGGACCAAACATATATCAACCAGCACAAACACCATGACCAAAAACAACTTGGGGAAGAAAGGGTTTATCTGGTTTATATTTCTAAATCTTTGCTCATTATTGAAGGAAATTAGAGCAAGATTTCAAACAGGGGAGGAACCTGGAGGCAGGAGCTGATATAGAGGCCATGGAGGGGTGCTGCTTACTGGCTTACTCATCATGGCTTACTCAGACTGCTTTATTATAAAACACACAAGCCCAAGAGTGGTCCCACCCTCAGTGGGCTGGACTCTTTCACATTAATTACTAATTAAGTAAATGCCCCACAGACATACCTATAGCTCAATCTTATGGAGACATTTTTCTCAATTAAGGCTCCCTTCTCTTCAATGACTCTAGTTGACATAAAATTAGCCAGCTTACAATTAATATATAAAAAAAAAACCATTTACACACACACACACAGAGAGAGAGAGAAGAGAGAGACAGAGACAGAGAGAAAGAGAGAGAGAGAGAGAGACAGAGAGAGAGACAGAAAGAAAGAGAGAGAGAGAGAGAGAGAGAGAGAGAGAGAGAGAGAGAGAGAGAGAGAGAGAGAGAGAGAGACCCACCATGTTGACCAAGCCCATGGATTGGCCCGTGGAGATCATGAGCATTTGCCTCAGGATTGTCACAAATTAAAAGATCTAAAAATGAAGTGACATTATTTTAGAATTTTCAAAGTGCCTGTGAACTCCACTTGCTGTGATTACAGGTGTGTGTCACCATACTCAGCTTTTTTCAGCTGCTTTTTGTCTTCATTGCATTAGGAGGTAACCTTTTCAGCATCACTTTCATCAGGAGAGAAAGCCTCCTTCACTCTGATGAGATCAATGGAAAGCACACAGAGCACAGAGCTGAGGTGGGCTGTTCCACAGCTAGGCTGGGCTGTCATACTACTTGAAATAACAGTGGTTCAGAATCAAATGCCTCAGGAGAATGGTACATTATTTCCTACCACTCATCTCTGAATCTCTCCCAGATAGTTGAAGAAGAGTTTAAGTTCTCAATACTGTGGTGTGTTTCAGTTGTGCAGTGTCGGGCAGATTTAGTAAGCATTCACCTGATGGTTTTTATGAGTTCAAGTGTTAGGACTTCAAGAGTCACATGATATGAGGCTGAAGGAAAATCAAGTTTCATTTTGCCACTACAGGAGGCAATCTAGTGTTCTGGTTAGTTAGACCACCATCATGGAGGCAAAATCTTCTGAGAAGTGTTTACACAAAAGCTGTGGTCCAGAGAGGGACAAGGCTGTATATCAAATTATAAGCTGAACTTGGTAATATATAAGAAGTCTACTATGTGGTACTGGTTTGGGAGCATGAAAGCTATACAACCGAATGGCTCATGGAGAGCAGCTAAAGCCACTAGTGAAGGTGCAAGTTCTGTTGTAGTAGAAACCCCAGCATATTAGAGATGCCTGGACCATGGGTTGACCATCGAACACAGCATATTGTGGAGCACAGCTGGCCTAAGCCTACCAGAAGAGTTGTGTGTGCTGTGGATGGTAGAGCCAGAGGAATGATCTGCCCAAGATCTTTGGAGCACAGATTATGACTCTCGGATGACAAACAGTGAGCTACATGATTTGTTTTACATCTATAGACATTTGTTTGCTTTGATTTTTTTTTTTTTTTGTAACTGCACCCTGATTCTTCCTTCTTGAAATGAGAAAGTAAACAACTTTTTTACTCTATAGAAGCCACAATTAAGAGACTTTGTACTTTAAGTGTTGAAAATTTTAGACTGTGGAACTTTTAAAGTTATAGTATAGTCAATATTGTGATACTAGCATAAGGGATAAACAAGAAAAGAAAGGCTATAGATGTCAAATTAACAAGGGATAAGTTGGACTGCTTAGTTTTTGTCAATTTGACACATACTAGAGTCATCTGTGAACCTCGTTTAAGAAATTATCTCTATCAATTGTCCTATATGCATGACTGTGGGGCAATCTATTAATTAATGATTGATATAAGAGGAACAAGTCCACTGTGGGTGATACTAGCCCTGAGCAGGTAGTCCTGGGTTGTATTTAAAAAAAAAAATGAACAAGCCACTGAGAGTAATCTAGTAAATAGCATTCCCCCATGGTCTGTACTTAATTTCCTGCCTTGACTTCCAGTTGCAATAGACTGTAACCTGTGAGCCAAACAAATCCTTTCCTCTCCAAGTTGCTCCTTGGAAATGGTGTTTATCACAGCAACAAGGAAGCAAAGTAGGACATTAAGAGGAAAAAATGGAGCTCAGAGGAGTGACTCACTTTAAAGGTGTGGGGAGGGGGCCTAGTGACCCTCAATCAACATAAAAGCCAGATGTGGTGGCTCGAGTCTGTCATCATAGTCCTAGTGCTCCTACAGGGCAATGGGAAGCAGAGATAGGAGAATGGACCAGAATGATGTATACACAGTACCCTTGCAGAAATAACTGCAGAGATAGTGCTTCAGAAACAAAGTGGAAGAGAACCAACTCCCCAAAAGTTGTCCCCTGACCTCCACACACTTGCTATGGTAAAAGTACACACACACACACACACACACACACACACACACCATTCATCATTTATTATTATTATTTTTTTGATGGAAAAAAATCAGATTTACAAACAGGAAGTAAGTGGGAATAATGGAAATTATAAATCTGTAGCTCTGATGTCAATTCTTTTCAGTACTCATCTAGATTTTTCTAATCAAGAGATAATTTAGAACTTTTTAAGAAGGACATAATAACCAATTCCTAACATGAAGAATTTGTTCATACTTTTGAGCCAAATGAGTCAGGCTCATTTCCTTTCTTTCTTTCCTTGGACTCTGAAACTGGCATATGAGGGAACTGTCATAGACCTGTTTTATCTGGAATACACTGACAGTCTCAATAATAACATATTTTGATGAAGCTGTTGACCAATCAGACTTAGTGTGTTGATTAAGATGGTGCTTTGGGAAGTGTCAATGACAAATTTCTCTTCACTGTCTAACTTCTGATGTAATGAATAAATAAACACGGTGTCAGCTGAATGGAGGAACAATTCTCCCTCCTTGTTTTGGTAAGACTGATGGAACACTTTAGCCTGTACTGTGACTGCAGCCTGGCTCCTAATGTTTGCTAATATTCTAACTCTTATGTCACTGGGCTCTATCTCCAGTCACAGGCACAAGTGGGACACCACTAACCGCAGTCTCTGGGGAGATAGTGCCCAGTAGAAGGTGTGTCATACAGAGAAGAATGCTGTAAGAACTTGCTTGGGCAGTTTTAATTCCTTCTCCAAAATTCAGTAACCACCAAGCATAATTTTAAGCAGAAGAAGTGTATTAGAAGTGGCAGAAGTTATGATCCTGACATTTTTCAAAAGGTAGAAGTTGTTTTTGGGTCAAATTTGAAATGCACAGGGCCAGATGCAGGGATTGCTTTTAGCAGTGACATAACCTGGAGCCTTCTATTCTTGCTGCTCTTTAGTCAAATGTTGCCATTTGGAGCATAGCAAAGATGGAAGGAAGCCTGTGTGTGTGTCTCTGTGTGTGTGTGTGTCTATGTATGTATGTCTTTGCATCTATGTCTGTGTATGTGCCTGTATGGGTTTGTCTCTGTGTGTGTGTGTCTGTTTATGTGTGTGTCTGTGTATGTATGTCTTTGTGTCAATGTCTGTGTATGTACCGGTATGGGTATGTCTGTGTGTGTCTTTGTGTCTATGTTTCTGTGTGTGCCTGTATGTATGTGTGTATATGTCTGTATCTGTGTGTGTGTGTCTGTTTATATGTATGTATTTGTGTGTGTGTGTCTGTGTCTATGTCTGTATGTGCCTGTATGTGTGTGCAAGTATGTGTGTGTTTGTGCGTGTCTGTGTGTGTATGTGTGTGTATCTGTTTATGTATGTGTGTGTCTGTCTGTCTGTGTGTATATCTGTGTGTGTGTGTGTCTGTGTATGTGTGTGTCTGTGTATGTATGTCTTTGTGTCTATGTCTGTGTATGTGCCTGTATGTGTATGTATGTGTGCATGTATGTGTGTGTTTGTGTGTGTCTGTGTGTGTATCTGTTTATGTGTGTGTGTCTGTCTGTCTGTGTGTATATCTGTGTCTGTCTGTGTGTATATCTGTGTGTGTGTGTCTGTGTATGTGTGTGTCTGTGTATGTGTGTGTGTGTGTGTGTGTCTGTGTCTGTGTATTCTTTTGAAGTTGCTACTGAAATGAGAATGCCAATTGACACAGCAAATGATGGAACCAAAATCTTAAGATGCCAGTTAAGCTGGGCATAGGAACACATGCCTGTACTTCTAACACTTAAGTTGTGGAGGCAGGAAAATTAGAAGTTCAAAATCATCCTCAGCAGCATAGAAACATAGAGGCACTGAGTGTTTGCCTGGCTTATGCCTGAGTTCAATCATTAGTACCACAAAGAGGAAAATAAACAAGCAAAACAAAATATCTAAACTCAGTGCAACCTAAGGCTGGTACCATCTTCTACATACAAATGGAGTACACTAAATATCACCTTATTTAGGTAAAAACAAAAATTAAAAAGAAAAACTCTATATACTATACAATTTCACCAACATAGGGTAGAGAAAAACAGTTTTGGCAACAATGTATGTTAAAGCATTCCAAAGGTTTTACCTACCAGAACTTAGTAGAAGACAATTGTTTCACATCATCTGCTAAAAAATATTAGTGCAGTGTCTGGCTGCAAGCACTTAACTCTTGTTTAGCATGTATTTTCTGGCAGATACTGTAGTTAACGGTGGGCAATGGCTGGTGTAATCTGCCCAGTTAAAGGCACATACTTTAGAAAGAACATAGGTTGGACATGGTGGAGCATTCTTGCAATGACAGCACTCGAGGGGTTGAGGCAGAAAGACTGATGTGAGTTCAAGGCAAGAAAGAGCTACGTAACAATGCCCTGTCTCAAAAAACATAGTAAAAATTAAAGTAAGAACAATCTTATTAAATTAGAGTATTGGTGATTGTCTTAGTTAGGGTTTTTGTTGCTGTGAACAGACACATGACCAAGGCAAGTCTTATAAAGGACAACATTTGACTGGGGCTGGCTTACAGATTCAGAGATTCAGTCCATTATCATCAAGGTGGGAGCATGGCAGCATCCAGGCAGACATAGTCAGACACTGCTGAGAGTTCTACATCTTCATCTAAAGGCTGCTAGCAGAACACTGACTTCCAGGCAGCTAGGATGAGGGTTGTAAAGCCCACACCCACAGTGACACACCTACTCCAACAAGGCCACACCTACTACAATAGGGCTACACCTTCTAGTAGGGCCACTCCCTCTCTTTTTGAAGCAACAGATAAAATTTATACCCTCAAACCTCACACAGTGGTGAAGCCACACTTATTCTGTTAGGCTGGGGACAATAGGAAGGCCTTTTGTGGTCCTGAAAGTATCAATGGGTGCTAACGTTTGAGAACTACTGGTTTTATTCTTGGTGTAGACAATGTCTCTCACAGATACACACAAGAACATGTGTTTGTGTGTGTGTTGGGAGAGGCTCTTAAGATCTGCATTCAAATGATCTGGACTAGGCCATGATTCTGTGTTTCTTGAGTGCTCTTAAAAACCATACATCTTGTGTAAAGTTCAGACGTTGAGGAACAAGAGACCAAATCAATGGGATTCAATAGGCTTGCCCTTATCATGGGAACATCTTTCTGTCTCAACACCTAATAAAGATATTGTTAGCTATATGTAGCTATTAGACATTTGAGACATGGTTTGCCTGACTGAAGAGTGATTTGAATATTATTTTTATTCAACATGAAATCATTTTCAAGCAAGAATGAAATAGGTATGTGTAGTGCATCTTGGTCTTCCACGCTGTGCTTCAAAAAGCTTTCAGGCTTTCTACTTTTGTTTATCTGACTACTCAATAATTTTGTAGCCAAGCCTGGTGGCTTACCCTGTGCAAGACTCTGTGTTCTCATAGCACGTGGGGAGCTTCTGGGGAACATAAAATAAATAGATTGCAGGGTCTTTGCCCTTAAGGAACTTCCTGTGTAGTAACCAGCTTTGCTGTGTTTTTTCCAGTTTCTGCCAAGCCTGAAAGTGTTAGTTCCATGTTAAAGGGGGGAAATTAAGCAGTAATTAGGAGAGATGATGCTTGGCAGGGGCTTTTTTATCTCAAGGCTACCAGATTTTGTTCATGGAATTTGAGAACATGAGTGATTTGCATATGTTGCATAAATTTGCATCTTGTATTCAAGAGACCTGACTCCAAGTCTATGAAGTACAATTTAATTAATTAGTGGAACCTACTATAGTCGTATTCAGAGCAGAATCTGGGGCATCACACACAAGAAATAGCCAGCTACTGACAACAGTTCAGAAAACTCCAGGATCAAGGCAGGAACACACACACACACACACACACACACACACACACCACGCACGCACGCCGCACGCACGCACGCACGCATGCAGAAGAAGAGGAGGAGGAAGAAGAGGAGCATTGATGATGAGGAAGGACATGTACCAGGAGCTTGGGTTACCCCTACCCTTGCATCTCAAGCCTTTGAGTATTGGACGTGTTATTTCCCACAAACACTGGGTAAATCACAACAGCATTCACTTGTGCTTTTTTTTTTTTTTTTTTTTTTTTTTGCTACTGTCTGTCTGTCATTGGTATCTTCCACCCCTACTTCTTGCCTTGCTCCTTTGTATGTAACTGAAACCTGCATAGGTCTTAGCAGATTAAAAGTCCAGAGAGTAAAAGAGGATGCCAACTAAGAAAAGGATGGTCTACTTCTGGCCTGGCCCTACCACCTCATCCCATTTTCTCTACTAAACAACCTCTTAAAGGCTGTCCCAACCTCTGTGTAACATTCAATAACACAGATCCTTGTCTTGAAGGAACACAACACTGGAGCCGGAGAATTGAGCATCCTGGATGTGAAGGAAATGAAGGCTTGCCTGAGAAGATGAGTATGCTCTGCTCCTATGGACGGATGGAAGATTTCACAGTGGATGCAGCGGTGTGCAGCAGGTAAGAACCGGGGCAGGCAGGAAGTGGTCTCTTGGACAGCATATTGTGTTGTGCGGGTGGGAATGGGTAGCGTCAAAAAATGAAACCAGTCCATTCGTGTCTTGTCAAGTTGCCCGAAGAGGAAAGGTTAAGTGAATGAAACCATGTATTTTCTATCACCTCACCCAGAAATGAAAACATGACACAAAGCCCAGCAGAAGGACAGGTTGCTCTTTCTGTTACAACAAAGGCCTTTCTTTCCAGCATCTGCTGACCTGGGTTAGCTCTGGGCCTGTTTCTAGCACGGTCTACTTTCTAGAACATGGGTTCTTTTTCATTTTGGTTTGGTTTTTGAGCCAGGGTTTTGCTGTGTAGCCCTGGCAGTCTGGGAACTAGCTCTGTACACCAGGCTGACAACTCAAAGAAATCTATCTGCCTTTGTTGGAATTAAAGGTGTGCACCACCATGCCTAGCTTAGAACATGCGTTCTTCTTTATGGCTTTGAGTAGACACCTATACTACATCTGCCATGTTTGTGGCCTCTAATAAAAACAGTGCCTGCCTGCAGGGCAGCCCACAGAGCTGAAACTGAGTTCGAGACTTTCCCCAAATGATGGAACTAGGCATGGTAACATTTTCTTGCAGATACTCTTGAATCTTTGCTGTTTTGCAATTAACTCAACTGGAGAACTACAGAAGCAAATGTAGCACATACTTCCAGGGATGCTGGATGTTCATCTGGACATCCCCGTATAGCTTATCTATAAGCCAGGCTACATAGCACAGGCTAACATTCCAAGCTACCCTCCTGGTTGAGGCAGGAGTATCACGAGTTTGACACTTTGTCTACAGAGTAAGTTCAAGGTCAGCCTGGGGCAATTAGTAAGACCTCCATTTAAAAATAAAAAGTGAAGAAAAGAGAGCATATAGATCAGCTGTTGAGTAGTTACCTAGCACGTGGACAAGTTCAAGTTTCAATTTCTAGCACCAGAAACAGACAAACCACAATTATGTTATGTGGAATCTATGGTATATTACAGTTTTAAAATATCCTGCCTGGATGCTGCCATGTTTCTGCTTGATAATAGATTGAACCTCTGAACCTGTAAGCCAGCCCCAATTAAATGTTGTCCTTATGAGAGATGCCTTTTTCATGGTGTCTGTTCACAGCAGTAAAACCCTAACTAGGACACTTTGTTTTGTTGTTTGTTTTTGGTTTTGCTTGTTTTTTGTTTTTGACAAAGCATTTCTCTCTGTCTGTCCTGGAACTCTCTAGTGGTCCTGGAGTGAACTCTCTCTGTAGACCAGGCTGGCCTTGAATCAGAGGTCCACCTGTCTCTGCCTCCTGAGTGCTGGGATTAAAAGCATGTGCCACTACTGCCAGACTCTCTGCCTTATTTTTAACTCTGACTGACACTATGACAACAGGCAACGTGGCTGTATTTAGAGAGGTCGTAATGATGGCACTTGATTGATGTCCTCATAAAAAGAGGAAGAAATACCAGTGTGCTTCCCTCATCCATGTGCATAAAGGCAAGACTGGGCAACTACACTGAGACCCTCATCTGTAACAGAGCTATGGTCCTCGCCAGAACCTGCTTAGAAACTAAATTTTTCAGCATCATGCCATCAGAGTTTTGACAAAACAGATATTTCTTATTAAAATAACCTCATCTGTGAGAATGTGATAACCAGACAAAAGTGTAACAGACATTACATTGTTGACATTAAATAGATATGGCTTTCTTTCTTCTACTTTTAGAGGCTCTATACTGGTCTCTTGCTCAATTATGCACCTTATTAAGTACCATCTTATTCCTTTCTCAGTTGCTCTCTTCAGGCTACTTTTTTAGTTTCTCCCAAACTTACAAGGCTCTTGAAGACTTTTATTCAAAGAACTCTACTAGCTCAGAATAATCTGCCCTCTTCCCTGGGGATGCCACAATCCTACCCACTTTAAATATAATATAATATAATATAATATAATATAATATAATATAATATAATATAAAATAATAAATACAATATAATACAATATAGTACAATATAGTACAACATAATACAGTATAATACAATATATAATATACAGTCTTATAGATTAGAATTATATATAAAATATATTTATATATTATTTATAATATATGTATTATAATTCTAATCTGGAATACTTAAGACTACCAGTTCAAATCAAAGGAAACACAAACCAATCTTTGTAGACACAGCAAAAGTTCTTGTTTCACATGTCCCACAGATCCAAGCAATACCATGAGGTCCTCTTCTCATGGCCGGTGTCACTGCCCCGGTACTGCAGTTTTGTGCCTTCCTACAGACATCCTTCCTTGTACCCAAAGGGCTTGCCATAATGCCACAGAAAACTCTGTCGAACAAAACAAAACAAAACTGCCCTGGTATGCTTTTTTCTCCTGCTCCTCACTTTCAATATCTCACAGGAGACCTTCATTTGGACTGATTTGAATAAGTCCCTCCCTTTGTTCAACCATTCTGGCTAAAAGTGGGGTGTCCTGTCATAGCCAAGCTCAGAGGACCCGCATAGAGCAGAGTGAAAAGGGGCTGAGTCTTAGGACTAGCTCATCCACTAAAATACAGAGAGCCCAGAAATTAAATTCCCCTCACTATGGTCTAGACTTAGTCATTTCTCTGTAAATCATACATTGAATTCTAACAATGATAGGGAGATGTGGGTACTTTGAGAGAAGGTTTAGTCATGAGAAGAAGAAGGCAGAAGGTGATCACCTGCCTCCTCAGTCGTGTGAGAATGTAACCAGAAGGCACCATCTTATGAATCAGACAGGAAGCTCGGCCGAAGCATCAAAATTGCTGGGGTCTTGACCCTAGAATTCCCAACCCCTAAAACTACAAGACATATCTGTATGCTGCTTATAAATTGCCCAGGCTGAAGTAGTTTGCTAAGGCACCCCAAACAAAGTAAAACACCCCTAAAGAAAGACTAGATAGCCAGTAGAATGTCTCACGTGCCTTGTGCACGAAGTTAACCTTTCTCTAGCCTTCAGTGTTTCTCTCCGCAACTGGACTGTATCTAGAATGTCCACCTCTCTCTCCCTTTCCAAGGACCTGGTGATTGGTGCTATTCCCCTCAAAACTAGCAATCCTGTCTTCATTTACTGTATGTCGTTCACAGTTTCCAGACTGTAAGCATTCAACAGGAATCTAATAAAGGCTTCCTAATCCTTGGGACCTGTGCCCTAATGTTTCTAATGGAGTAGGTCTTTTCGATTGACTTGATTGTAGGGTTTCTGTTTGCTTATTTTGTTTTTGAGTAACATTCTGTATCCATTATTATTTCTATTGCTGTGGTGAGTTACCATGACCATGCCAGGTTATAGAAAGAATAGTTTACTTGGGCTCAGAGTTCTCAAGGGCTAAGAGTCCGTCACAGCAGTGAAGCACAGCAGGAAGTGGTAGATATGGCAGTTAGAGCAGAAGCTGAGATAGCACATCTTCAACTGAAAGAGTCAAGCAGGGAGAGCAAACTGGAATGGGGCCAGGCTATGAATTCTCCAAGCCCTCCCCTTGTAAGGCACTTCCTACAGCAAGGCTGCATCTTCCCATACAGCATCACCAACTGGGGACCAAGTGTTCCAATGCCCGAGTCTATAAGGAGCATTTCTCATTCAAACCACCACAGGGTCTCACTGGGTAACCCCTGGCTACCCCGGAACTCACAATATTAGACCAGGTTGGCCTGGAACTCAAAGAGCTTTGTCTGACTCTGCTTCCCCAGTACTGACTGGGATTAAACGAATGCATCACCATGTTCGGTTTGACTGTGATCTTAACTCAGATGACAATTTTATGTTCTGGTAATATATCTTGGAGATAAAAACCATGGTTTTAACATGTTCATACATGTTCACAGTACATTGTAATTTAATGTTTTCACATCATGTGTGTGTTTTTTATATGTGGAGAAGAGAATGGTACTGTTTCTATTGCATAGATAAGGAACTGGAGGTTAGGTATGGTTCTTTGGCTTAACAACAAGGCTTGCTGCAAAGTGGCACGGGTTAGCTCCAACCTTTGGGGTTTTGCTTTTCTATCCTCACTTAATGAGAGGGGCTAAGTGCTAAGGAAGGGATGATGGGGCATGTTTCTGGAAACAGTGCCCCGGGAGCTGCCTCCAGGAAGCCGTGGTGTCTCTCCATCATGGGAGAGAGTGTTCCATGAATGGCCTGCCCATAGAATCTCTACCGAAATGTGTGTACTCACGGTCTGGAACACATGTTTGAAACCTGGACTCAAAGCATCCCTGTGGCCCCGAATGTTACTAAGGAGAGATTCAGCCCGCATTGAAATGCCAGATGATAGAAACGAGTGGCCAAGCAGTGCGGGCATCCTTGCCAAGCTGGAATAGGAGCAAGTGTGACTAAGCCAACGGGACTAGAGGTGGCAAACAATTCGTGTCTGGTTGGAATCAAGCACTCTGTTGGCAACAACACTTCCAGAACAAGCAAGGGTGACCATAAGCCCTTGTTCCAAGGAGCCCTGTAAAGGAATGAGCTGCCCATTTTGCTATTACTTCATAGGAATTCGCCACTGGGGACCCTCCTCTGAACTTCCACAGGCACGGCAACGACGATGGCAGTGTCACAGCCCAGGTCTCTCCAGCCTGCTGCTAGCCCTCCAGAAGTTTGTAAAGGCAGAACTTCAGGGCCCAGACGTCTTGTTTCTGTTGCTTTTGCCAGAGCTTTGCTCCAGAGGAGGCTTGCATTGTGTTATAATCACACGGTTTGCAAAGTGATAGTTATGAGTCTGTTAGCATTTCCACCCCAAACCTCGCATTTTTCAGCTGCTCACAGTGACTCAAATATAAGAATTCTCTTTAGGCTGAAATTTGGCACACAGGGTCTCAGGCCCAGCTGGGGAGCTATTTCAACCTTTTTTGGGACCGGATTTCAATAACATCCATTTGGCTGTTTTTGAATAACAGCAAAAGTACAACAGAAGAGAAGTTAGCATTTTTTTTTTTTTTTTTGAGCAAAATGTTGCCATTATGTGCCTGCAGAAATGGTATGGGGTGGAGAGCCACCCTATCAACTCCCAGAAACCTAGCGAGTGATTAGCCTTTGAGTGGCCTGAGTATGTATACTATTTTCTTAAATATACATTTAAAAAAACAAACTCCAGTCTGTTATTCAGAACAGAGGAGAGATTTTGTTTAATAACATATTGTGTTTTTGAAAAGCAAAGTTGACTTGGGAACAATGACATATACTAGGGGATACTGAATGCCTCCTACACCCACTCCACAGTGCCACCCAGGCAATCACAAATTGTAGGATGCAACTGAGCTTCCAAATGGAAAGAGGTAACTGGAAAACAAGTATCAGAACAGGGGAGAGGGAAGGAAGACATCCCCAGGTCTGCAAAGATGACATGCACCCAGGGACTTGAAATCCTGTCCTTTCTCCTTAGCAGGAAGAAGGTAGATCCTTCCAGAACTCAGATCCTTTTTCTAAACCCCCATTCACAACAATGAATCGAGTTACAAATAACAGACTCTTGAAAGGCGAAATGGTAGGAATCTTGGTTCTGAATTTTTTTTAGATGAAATTTTTCAGGCAGGGGTCGAGGCATAGGAAACTGGATGTATATATGTAATCCCAGCCCTCAGGAGGCTGAGACAGAAGAATCACTGAGTTTGAACCCCTGCCTCCTGAAACAAACAAACAAGCAAAACAAAAAACAAAAAAAATAAAAAACAAAACAAAACAAAAAAAACACGGCAATGAGCCATAGAAACCAAACACCACACTTGTGTATCCACTGCTTAGAACAGGAAACAAAACACTCCAAACACAACTGAAGTCCTTTTTACATATCAACTTTGTTGATAAGTCCTTGTCTTTTTAGGTAAAGATTTATTACTGTTTTCTCAGTGTAGGCTATTACTCTCATCTTATTTCATGGAATTTCTGATTTCTCCTCTTCCTCCCGTATTATTAATGCTTGTCTAAAATCTGTTTGTATTTATGCCTTCTCTTGCCAGAAGCTCCCAGTTTCCACTCTGAAGTAATCACCTACACCACAGCTGCAGCCGAAGACCGAACAGCACATTTCCTGTCTGAAGGCAAATGAAGACAATTTTCTCCAAGCCCTGTCAAAATGATATTCCAAACTGCCGGAGGAACGTCTGTCTATTACATTGTAGGGATTGGTACCAAGAGTTTCTACCATCCAGCTTTTGTATGCTTCCAGTCACATCAAGCTATCTCTGAAGCTTAGGAAGCTGCCCACTGCTGATCACCATTGCATGATCTCCACATCCCTTTGAAATAGAAGGCAAGACATAAGACTTACAATCCCCTCAGCTCCGTGTGAGCCACCATCAGTCTGTCTGGTCTCCTAGGAGTGCTCTCGGGATTGCTTCTAACCAGACTTCAGATAAGGCGGTTGGGAGGCTACAGAGATAGCTCAGAGCTGGTTATACAATCACGAGGACTGAAATTCAAATCCCTGTGCCAGTGCTGGGTGGGCATGAAGGCCCATCTGTAATTCTGACATTCCAGTACTCACAAGGGGGAGACAGGCAATCCTTGGGACAAGCTGACTGATTAATCTGTATTTGTCAGCTCTGGGTTCAACTGAGAGAGCCTGCCTCAGTGAATAAAACGGAGAGTGACCAAGGAAGACTCCTAATATCAACTCAGGGCCACACATGTGCACACACATGCATGTGTGCCAACATGTACCTATACACATGCAAACACACATATGCAAGTGCATGCACACCATACATGCATACACAGGAAAGGAAAAGGTTTGATGGTCTTGTTGCTATAGTTTTTTTTTTAAAAAAACAATGTCATCAATTGCAATATTTGGAGATATGTCTGACTGACAAAGCAAGTCATTCTCACATCTTCCTGGATCACAGGCCTTTCATTTGTTTTATTCTATTTTTTTAAGACCCACATGCTTTAGGAAACCTGGGCCTCTTTCTAAGTCCTAAGGCTATAAGCAGTACTTGAAAGTAATTAAAAGCCGACATTCAAATGCCAGATGCAGTGGCTCAAAGCTTTAATCTCAGCACTTGAGGAGATGGAGTGGGAATACTGTAAGTTCAAGGCCAGTCTGAGCTATATGATGAGTCTAATTGCAAGATTGCTTTATTTTAGCCAGTGTGGTAGTGCAGGGCTGTAATCTCAGCACTTAAGAGGTGGAGGCAGGAAGATCAGCAGCTCAAGGTTATCCACAGCTATTTAGGTATTTAGTAAGTTTGAAGTCAGCCTGTGCTGCATAGAACCAGGTCTTAAACCCCACCCTATCCCCGACTTCCCACTGCCAAGGGCTGGTGTGATAGCTGGATCTGGTAAGAGGGATAGACAAATGGGACCTCATACAAAGCAAAGCTTCTGTAAGGCAAAGGACACTGTCAATAGGACAAAACAGCAACCAACAGATTGGAAAAAGATCTTTACCAATCCTACATCTGATAGAGGGCTAATACCCAATATATACAAAAAAAAAAAAAAAAAAAAAAACCTCAAGAAGTTAGACTCTATAGACTCTAGAGAATCAAATAACCCTATTGAAAAATGGGGTACAGAGCTAAATAAAAAATTCTCAACTGGGAATATCGAATGGCCAAGAAGCACCTAAAAAAATGTTCAGCATCCTTAGTCATCAGGGAAATGCATATCAAAACAACCCTGAGATTCCACCTCACACCTGTCAGAATGGCTAAGATCAAAAATTCAGGTGACAGCAGATGCTGGTGAGTATGTGGAGAAAGAGGAACACTCCTCCATTGTTGGTGGGATTGCAAGATGGTGCAACCACTCTGGAAAACAGTCTGGTGGTTCCTCAGAAAATTGGACATATCATTACCTGAGGACCCTGCTATACCACTCCTGGGCACACGCCCAAAAGACACTCCAACAAATAGCATGGACACATGCTCCACTATGTTCATAGCAGCCTTATTTATAATAACCAGAAGCTGGAAAGAACTCAGGTGTCCTTCAACAGAGGAATGGATACAGAAAATGTGGTACATTTCACATTGGAGTACTACTCAGCTATTAAAAACAATGAATTCATGAGATTCTTAGGCAAATGGATAAAACTAGAAAATATCATCCTGAGTGAGGTAATCCAATCACAAAAGAACACACATGGTATGTACTCACTGATAAGTGGATATTAGCCCAAAGTCTCACAATACCCAAGACATAACTCACAGATCACATGAAACTAAGAAGGAAGACTGAAGTGTGGATGCTTCGGTTCTTCTTAGAAGAGGGAAAAAAATACTCATGGGAGCAAATATGGAAACAAAGTGTGGAGCAGAGACTGAAGGAAAGGCCATCCAAAGACTGCCCCACCTTGAGATCTATCCCACATACAGTCACCAAACCCAGACACTATTGTGGATGCCAAGAAGTGCTTGCTGACTGGAGCCTGATATAGCTGTCTGCTAAGAGGCTCTGCCAGACAAATACAGAGGTAGATGCCCACAGCCAACCATTGGACTGAGCACGGGGTCCCCAATGGAAGAGTTAAAGAAAGGACTGGAGGAGTTGAACTGGTTTGCAGCTCCATAGGAAGAACAACAATATCAACCAACCAAACCCCCCAGAACTCCCAGGGACTAAACCACCAACCAAAGAATACACATGGAGGGACCCATGACTCCAGCTGCAAATGTAACAGAGGACAGCCTTGTCAGGCTTCAAAGGAAGGGGAAGCTCTTGGTCTTGTGAAGACTCGATGCCCCAGTGTAAGGGAATGCTAGGGCAGGGAGGCAGGAGTGGGTAGGTGGGAGAACACCCTCATAGAAGCAGGGGTAGGGGGGATGGGATAGGGGTTTTGCCAGGGGGATGGGTAACTGGAAAGGGGATAACATTTGAAATGTAAATTAAGAAAATATCCAATAAAAAAAGAAGTGGGAAGAGCACAGACTGCTCCTACAGAGGACCCTAGTTCAGTTCCCAACACACACACATTAGGTGGCTCACGACTGCTTGTATGTCTAGTCCTAGGGAATCCAGCATTTCTGGCCTCTGCAGGCACCTGAATCTACATGGTGCACACAAACTCGTTCAGGCGCACAGTCACACAAACTTTTAAAAACATTTAAATGCTTTTTTTTTTTTAATGTTTCCTTTGTTTAGTGTTTGTTCGACCTTTGATAAATTACTAGAACCATCTTCATCAGTTTTATAGTTATAGCTAAATGATGTAACAGATGCCCTGGAGCTAGAGGTAGAGCCAGTTGTGAGCCACTCAAGATGGGAAGAGCATCAAGTGTTCTTTACAGTGTCAGACCACCTATTTATCGACAGAGAATTATTTTAATGTTGCCAAGTCACTGAATCCACCAATACAGAATATAAACCTCCTGAAGGCAATGAGTATCATCTCATTCACACAACCATTCCCAGCATGACACAGGACTCTTGGCATGGAACACGGCCAGTGTGGTCAATATGCATTTAGTTAAATTGCCTGAATTTCAGACTCATCACATTTTAGGCAGGCCTCTGTGTTTGTGTGTGTTCATGTTTGTGCATGTGTGTGTACGTGTATGCGTCTTTGTGTGTGATTGTGCATGTATATGTAAGTGAGTGTGTGTGTGTGCATGTGTGTGTGTGTGATGAGAGAGGGGGGGGAGAGAGATGTATACCTTGTTACTTGTAGCCAAAATCATCTTGGCAGACAGAACTTCAACTGCCCCTCACCCTACCCACACACATAAACAAACATACTTGTGACAGAGGTTAACACCCCTGTTAATTGGGATCCATGGCTCCAATTAGTTCTTTTAGAGGTAGCTATCTGGCACAAGCCAAACCAATCTTAGTATTTGCAGACTTGGGACTGGGTTTAAGACTCGTTAAATGTGAACTCATGGTCACCGCTATGTTGGGTGCCCTGTGAGCCGCACCCACAGCGGATTACTGAGGGGAGAACAAAGCTGAGTAGCTGTGGAAACGAATCAAGGACAAACACCAGAGTGTGATAGCCTCCTACCTTCCAGTTCTCCACTACTGGAAAACACAGAGTTTCTTGTAACAGAGCCTCTTTCTTTCTTACATCATCTTGAGCAAGGCAAAAATAAAATAATAAAAATAAAAAAAAATTTTTAAAATAGAGATCTCTTGTTTGTGTGCTGGTTTTAATTATAGTCATGTATTCTAAGGCCACACCTTACTTGCTGTAACTAAAGTATGGATCCATAAAAAAAATGGATACTTTCAGTATGGTGAAAACACAGAGACAAATACAACCCAAAACACAACTATAAAAGCTTTAAATGCTTACATGAGGAACAGACAGAGTGGGCTGGGGGTCTCCAGTCTACCCTTACTCTGCTCTTGGCAGCTGCTCCAACGCCTTCCTTGTACACTATTCATCCACAGCTCAAGTCTTCTTTTCCTAATCAGCTTCGAATGACTTCCCAGTTTGTTTTTTATTTTTTCTTTGAGGTTTGCATCTACAACTCTATGAATTAGTTATATATATCAACCTAAAACTGGCTGGATTCCATGTCTCAAACGTTTCAGTAGCACACAGGGGCCAGCTGGTTTCAGGCCATGACTGGTGGCCATTGTACAGCTGCTGCACATCTGCAGGTCCCCGTATGCCCTTTTATTACTGTCTGCTTTCTATTGCATGTTGTCAAAGATCTGGTGACTGCATCTGTTTAAATCTTGTCTCTATATGTGGCTTGGAACAAGGGTATAGTTACTCCCAACAAAGTGTATTCACGATGTAGTGACGACTGAGATGCTGGAAGAAATGTCTACTCAGGTAAAGGGACTGCTTTCCATACTTGCCTCTTAGCTAAAACGGGTTATTTGCAATGTTCCCACACCCAATTGTCTTCTCCCATGCTTTGAGCAGAGACCTTCTCATAATGGTTAATTCCTTGTTCCTGTCACTCAGTTGAGTTAGCTGTTTCCATATTAATAGGATATTGTACTCGCTATTAAGAATTACTCACTATGGATTCCTACTCTTACATGTCTTCTCCTACTCTCCAAGACTCTCTCACTCTCCACACCCACACTATACACACCCACACCATATACACACACCCACACACACACATACACATACTAACACATACATACCATACATACATACACCATGAACACACAACATACACACACGCACCATACACAAACACCATACAAATATATACCACATACTATATATACACCATACACACACATCATATGCACACACACCATACACATACATCATACATACACATACACACACACGTATATATACACACTATACACACACCATACAACCCCCCACACACTATACACATACCATACAATACACACACACACACACACACACACACACACACACTCATCTGAAAAATTGAGCCTCGGGGCTTCTGTATACTTGGCCAGCATCTTCAAGGTCACTAATGTTACCTCTCATCTCTGCTGTGTGGGAGCCAGAGAGTGAGTCATCAGGGTGAGTACTGCCTCTGTAATACTACCAGATTGTGTTTGTCTCCACTTCAAAGCTCTTCACTTTAACAGAATAGTATTTCTTCATCCCGCCCACCCAAACAGCAGTCTGGATGCTGAGAGGCAGCAGTTACATGAGCAACACTGTTCTTTCCTTAAGACTTTCCTTCCCCACCTCAGAACACTGGCAAGACCTTTAGGGAAGCCACAGGGCCTCAAACTAGTCAGGTCCCTACTAGAGAGCACAGCTTGGAGTTTTATTTAATCCCCTCCCCTCCCTCCTCCCCCTCCTCCTACTCCCCACCTCCCTGTTCTCTCAGCCTTCCTTTCCTCTTTCAGTTTTATCACCTCAGACTGTGATCCTGCCTTTCCTGATCAGTCTTAATCATTCCTTGTCCGTTTGGGTCTTCTGTTTTCCATTTACAAAACAGTTTATGATTTTGAGGTTTTTAAGTACAAGAGACAGATGGGAGAGGGGGCTTTAGACCTAGAATCCAGAGAGAAAGCAGGGGGTGGGATAGGGAGAGAGGGGATGAGGGAGGGAGGGAGAGAAAGAGTGAGAGAGGAGGGGAGAGAAAGAGTGAGAGAGGGAGGGGGAGGGAGGAGAAGGGAAGAAAGGGAGGAGGGAGAGAGGGAAGGAAGGAGGGAGGGAGAGAGGGAAGGAAGGAGGGAGGGAGGGAGGGAGGGAGAGAGGGAGGGAGGGAGGGAGAGAGAGAGAACCCTTTCCTTTTCCTTTGTTTCCTCATGAGCTCCTGTTTCAAACTCACTTTACCTTGGTAAAACAGTGGCAATGTTGGATGGAAACATCAAGGGTGCCATTACTGAACACCAGCCACACTGCTAAGTTCTTCATATCCATATTTCAACTCCCTATGACTGAAAGAAGCAGCTCTAACTTGTTTTTGAGACAAGGTTTCATTATGGGATGGAATATAACACAAGCTTGCCTCAATCCCGGGATATTTCTCCTCAGTCTCTGGATTGAGGAGATTACAGCTGGGAGCTATCAAATAGTCTTACTCATCATTGAGGAACTCGACATTCAAAGATTCTGAATAGCTTAACCAAGATGACAGGCAGTAGCGGAAGGAAAAATGTAGGTGCCAGGACCATGCTATTTGCTGCTGACACTGTTGTTAGGGAGAGGACTGACATTAGTCAGTCTTTATTTCCCAGGGTTTCCGTGCCCTGGATTCTTGATTTCAATTTATGAAATGCATTGAAAGAGTATAATTGCCTCCGGTCATTCCTATGTCACTTTAGCCCAGAGCAACTTCTGGTTGTTGCCAGTGGTATTTAGACTTACCTTCCCTGTACGGAACAGCACATCTTATACGTTCTGCCATGTCCTTGTTCATGTCTTGTGAGTGCTCATCAAGTGTCCTCTAGGCCTAGAATAAGGATGTAATTTACCATCCATGCTAGCACACTTTGGGGGTGGAGGAGAAAGGACCATTATTAATAACCATGCTGGGCATACCAGGATGCTTGGCCATCTTCTTCAGACAAACTGTAATGAAGCTAATGTCTCCTGTGATCTAGGAGGCTGCTAATAATGCATCCAAACTAAGCATAGAGGTTTTAGGGAACAGAAGAGCTGCCTGTCAGACTCCAGCCTCTTTGTCTCTATTTTCTCAGGCCTGGTTATTTATGGTAAAAGAAGGGAGATAGGAAGAGCTGGAATCATTAGAATGTTCATTGTCCCCTACCACTTACACATCAAGCTGGATGTCACTGTGTATGCCTGTAATCCCAGCGTTCCTCAAGTGGGAAAATGAGGGTCACCAGTTTGGGACTAACCTGGGCTATAGCAAGACCATGATGATCCCTGCCCTCCACAAGAAAGAATCTTTGGTCCTTTTATTTTTAAGTAATAATTTTTAATTTTATTTATTATTAATGGGGTGTGTGTGTGTGTGTGTCATGGAATGGGTGTGGAGGTCAAAGGACAGCTTATGAACTTGAAGTTGGTTTTCTCCTTCCATAACTGCATGGCTCTGGGGGTGCTAAACACCGATCACCAGGCCTGTAAAGCAAGCGTCTTGATCTGTTGAGCCATTTAGACAGCCTTCATCAGTCATTTTCCTCTTTTCAAATTACATTCGCTTATTTATTAGGGGCATGTGAGCACATGTGTAGGGGTCAGAGAACAAACTGCAAAAGACTTTCCTTCCACACAGTAGGTCCCAGTGATTGAACTCAGGTTTGCAGGCTTGGCGGCAAACCTTTACTGGCTGAGCCATCTTGGCGGCCAAGTCATTTTTATCTTAACTGTGGATCCCAGCTCTACTCTAGATATGCTGAAAATATCCTCTGAAGCAGGCTTGGGTAGCTAACTGCATTTTAAAAGCTCCTGTAAAAAAAAAAAAAGAATTCATCTCTCTATCAAAGTGGCACCAAATATTTGCACACTCACTCTACACTGAGAGATACAATTTGGGGGAGGTTCCTGCTGGAGTCAATTGCCCAACTGTTTGCAACGTTAGATGCCATCTCTATGGCCTTAATCATTCACTATTCAAATCAAATAATTTAAACCACATGAACCATTTTTCTTTCTCTGGAGGGATTGCTGTGGATTGAGGCCGAGGTGATGCATGCTAAGTATGTGCTTCGCCATAGAGAGACACTCTAGTCTCTTAAATATGTTAACCTTATAATTACTCCTAGCATAAATTCTTAGATTCTTAGCCATTTATATATACGTATATGCATATATACATATATGCATATACATATATGTATATATACACATATGGCTAAGACTATATTCTTAGCAACTTACATTGGATTAAGAAAAGAGAACATTTCAATGCTATCTGATCATCACAGTAATAACATTTGCCACAAAATTGAGCAACATACATACCAGTTATTTGCATACAATGTCCCAAATATCTATAGCCTGTAAGAAGGCAAGTGACCAGGACTTTCTATTGGGGGGGGGAACCCCAGCTTAGAGAAGTTGGCTGACCTGCCTGAGACTTCCCAGCTTGTGACTGGCAGGGCTTAAAATATTTGGGGAACACATAAGCACTCTGTGAATACAGAAAAATACTTATTGGAAGGACACATCATGTATGTGTGCCAGTATGACCTTTTGAGAACAAGTCCTAGCCTTGGAGAGCCCTGAATGGCAACACAGAGATGTGCTGAGGCATTCCTTGGATATAGAAAAGCTGCATAGCACCAATTACTGGTTCACATTTGGGATAGCTTGGGGTGCGGCTAAGCATTTTGCAGGCTAGCCTCAGGATTCAGCTCTCTTTTGTTGGCGGAGCTGCTGCACCGCTTTTTATTCATATTTTCAAGACAGCACAGGCACAGCGAACGTTCTTTAATTGCACGCCCTTCCTGCAGTACGCCTGCTCCTTCTGAGCTTCATGGGCTGGTTCCATACGCGGCTCGTGTGGGGAAGGGCTGGTGGCAGCTGCAAGTTGGTGTGTGACACATTGAGTAGTCATATTTCTCTTCTCTGTGGCCCTCCAAAGCCCTTTCCAACATAACTTTTCCCCATCTGTTCTCGTTTGCACTGCATAATAGGGGACAGGTTTTGGAACTTGGGATTCAAAAAAAAAAAAAAACATTAAGAGAAAATAAAAAATGAGATGGAATTTGAGTAGAAAGAAACTCATTGGCTTCCCACCCCCCTCCTCAATCTTTGGGATCATTACCAGAGTATTAAAACGATCAAGTTTTTAGTCTCGTTGATGTTGATTCCTTATATATGTGGTAGCAAGGAAATGAGAGAGAGAGAGAAAGAGAAAAAGAGAGAGAGAGCACGCTCAATTGCTTTCAGTTGTCTGCATAGCCATAAGACAGGCAAGCAAGGCTGAGCCGGGACACACTCAGCCTTATCCGCAACGTGGCTTAACTTTCCTCTACGTGTTCAGTTCCTTTAATAAGTGAATTCATTGTCTTATGACCTGGGTACCTCCTCTGCACACTGGACGACAGATGGGAAGCTTAGAATATCTAGAACAATTTTCAGAAGCACCACAAGCACACCTCTGTGCTCAGCAGGGGGAAGAGAGAGAGAGAGAGAGAGAGAGAGAGAGAGAGAGAGAGAGAGAGAGAGAGAGAGAAACTGCCAGGAGCACAACATATTCCCAGTTTCCCAGATATCTCTCCTTAGGCTGAAACTAACATAGGCATTTAAGTTGGAAGAGTGAACACATTTAAGGAAGAATATTCAGTAAACAATAAACAGGAATCTGACAAAACAGAAAAAGTACAAGACAGTCTGCTTAGGAAGCAATTAGGGGCTCGGGACGTAGCTTAGTTGGTAGAGCGCTCATCTCACATGCAAGAAGTTCATCTTTGTACTACATAGAACCACAGGTGCTGCTGATGCCTAAAATCCCCATTTAGGAGGTGGAGGTAGGGGGACCAGGAATAAAAGGTCTCCTGAACGGCATAAAATGTTGGAGGCTAGCCTGGGTTACATGAGCAGAGTGGTGTTTCATTCATCCTTTCCATAAGGTCTTTAGGAAAGTTTTATTACTGTTATCAGCCATAGGTTCCCAGTGGGACATTATTCATAGACTGAGGTCACTGGCTCAGCAGGGGTTTATAGTCTTTTGCGGAGGAGGGCAGCCCTCTCTGAGAATATGAGGAAAGGTTGGGGATTTCCTTGGGAAAATATACATTCTTGTGCTCCTCCAGACTTGCATAGGATTTCTGGGTCCCCAGATAATTTAGCATCCACCCTCAGACTCTTGGAGGACTGGGGATCACTCACGCATGGTTGTGTCTACCTGCTTTCTTGGTCTCGTAGGTCTAGGTCAGTAGTTGAGTCTCTAAGCCACATTTTCTATATTTCTGCGTCTTCCTTCATTGCAGATGCAGGGGAAAGCAACCCAGCTTGTTGTCTGTGCTGAGACCAAGTTCACTTCCTAACCTCCCCCATTCCTGCTTTCTTAAAACCCAGACATACTACAAAAATATCTGAGACCCATCGTTAGTTTTTTTTTTTTTTTTTTTTCCAGGTCAACTTGGGATGTCTAGCTCCCTATTCCATTAATGTAGAAACTGTGAACACCGCCATTTCTCATGTGACTGTTGCTAATCCATCCATCGGCTGGCACCTGCCACAGACAGACCAAGTAGCAATCCTGTTTTGCATACCAGAACGTCAGAAGAGAAGTATAAGGTGGGAGAGCCCAGAGAGGCTTCTCCTTTGTTAATTTTATGCAGAAGAGCCAGGCACACACAGGGTTTTATGATAGAGGTTCCCCCCGCCCCCACACACAGCAACTTCTTGGAGCTAAGTATTGTTTTTATAATCTCTTGTGCATCCTCTGCTTGTATTTCCCATAATTGTCAACCTCTTTTCTCCAAGCACTCTGCTATGTAGAGGGAATGGTGATGATAATCAGAATAATTTTCTTCTGTGACCTAAGGCCACATAATTACTAAATAAGGGAATCATCTTGTTGGTGGTCACTGAGATAAGATCTCATGGAGTCTCAAACTCACTGTGTAACCAAGAATGACCTTAAACCTCCTCCCAAGTGTCAGCACCACACTCAGCTATAGCTGTCCTTGGCTACTTTGTGGTTTCTTTTTTCTTCCATCCTTATCTGCTCTTTTTTCACCCTTCCAACCCCCTAACAATAGAAAAAAGAGAAAAAAAATGATAGAGAAGAATGGAAAGAGATCCCTGAATAAAGTCAGGGATCTGAAGGGGGGTAAAGTTATTGTTAAACTACTTTGTGCAGATTAGGCACATTAGGTTCCTTGGGGCAAGTTTGATCTTCATTGTCAGGATATCTAATTTCTTCTTATTTCTTCTTTTCGAATGACTACTTAACAAACTGTGCCCAATAGCAACCAACGACACACAAACAACCAATAACCCACCAACAACACACTCTCCTCTCGGGGGCCCTAGCATTTATATACCCTCTGAAGAGTCCTCAGAATTACAAATGTCACACAATCTCAGAAAGTATCTGCAGCTGGCTGGAGCATGAGGCAAATCATAGGCAGCTGCTGTGGACAATCTGAAGCAGCGCCATATCCCACACCTGGGATTAAAATGAAAACACATTCCCATAATATTTCTGTGTTTTTCAAAGAAACCAAAACTCCAAAATTGTCGCTACGCTCAGACCAGAAGAATAATTATAGGCAGACGTATTTCCTGAAAATGTCCCGTGCACTGTACCATGCTGCTGGAGGTCAGATGCATGCTCTCATTTCATATCCCCATCTCCCTCTTGAGGTGCGTAGAACTATCTACTCCATTGTACAGATGGTTTAGTGGATAAGAGCACTTGCTCTTGCAGAGAGGACTTAGGTTGAGTTCCCAGCATCCACATGGCAGCTCACAACTCCTGTAACTGCAGTTGCAGGAAATCCAAGTCTTCTGGCCTCTGCAGGCACCTGAATCTATGTGGTGCACAGAAACTCATTCAGACACAAACTTCAGTTCTAGGAAAGATCTTGCCCTCTTCTGACCTCTGCTGGCACTAGGTACACATGTGATGCACTTACATACATGCAGGGAAAACACTCTTACACATAAAAAAAAATTAAATAAGTATTTCTTTAAAGTGTTAATCATGTTGCCTTCCTTCCCCTGTCCTTTCTGATGTCCCCATGTTCCTACTCCGTGGCTGTGGATCTCTGGGCAGTTTTAACAGCCAACATAGATGTGCACACTTCCTTTTGCTATTTTTTCTTTTAGCTGAAATTTTGTGGCACGATATTTTCTTGCCCTTACTGGGACCTCTTTGTTTCATTTGCCAATATATTACAGAGTTAACCTTGTATAATACATGACAAACTTCCTTATTGCAGTTTTCAAATGTTCCAGTGTCCACTGTAGGGATGCTTCATAATTTCCTGACAGAGTATGTCATACTGCTGAACATTGGAGTCACTTCCATCTTTTTGTTTGCTTCTATTTAGTGCTGTGACAAGAACTTTGCACACACGCCATTTTACAATGAAATATATTTAATAGGTATTAACTATCTGCAGAATAAAGATACAAGGTTAAGAGTGTGCGCATTCATAATTTTGCAAGAACATTTAAGGTTACCCTCCACAGACCCTGGACCACATGAGAGAAATGCAGTATTCGTTGTTATTTCAGGTTCTCTAGCACACATCTAAAAGGTTTATCTTAAAGGTGTCTCAGAGATGATTTATGAAGAAGAAATACAGAAGCTGGGGATATAGTTCATAGATAAGGCACTTGCCTAGTAAAACCCAAGGGTCTGAGTGAGTTCAGTCCCAACACACACACACACAGAGACACACACACACATGCACACACATACATGCACACACATACATGCACACACATACATGCACACACATACATGAACACACAGAGACCCATTCACAACATACAGCCATACAACATGCACACACATACACACACAGAGATGTGCAGACACATACACACAGACACAGAGGCACATACACAACTACATACATACAAAGAAAATTACACACACATACATGCACACACAGAGGCACATATACAACATACACAAACACAAAGAAATTTTCCCACACATACATGCATGCACAGAGGCACATGTACCACATACACACGCACACACACTGACACTGCTTTTTCTTTTTCTCCCCACCTGCAAGCATAGCATAATTTTGGTGTCTCTCTGTTGTATATTGTTTCCCCTCCTTTCCTTAAAACTCCCCCTACCTTCCAAAGGAAGTTTAGATTTATGAGCTTCGAATGTTGGGCAAATAGGCCCTGCTTAACAGCTCTACCAGCAGGGGTTTGGCCTCCAAGTCATGTACACTAAGCCTTTCTATGGGGCTTCTAAGAACACCTCACCTCCCTATTCCACATAGCAGCAAACCACTGTAGATAGTCCTACTACAAAGTCCCCTCTCTAACCTTCTTAATAGTTCCCATCCCACCAACTGCACATTGCCCAACCCTTGCAATTCTCCTCCCCTTTTCTTTTGTTTTTTCTTTTCTTTCTTTCCTCCTTTCCTTCCTTCCTTCCCTCCTTCCTTCCTTCCCTCCTTCCTTCCTTCCTTTCTTCCTTCCTTTCTTCCTTCTCTCTTTCTTTCTCTCTCTCTTTCTTTTTAAAATTTGAGACAGGGTTTTACCATGTAGCTCTGCTGGCTGTCCTGGAACTTGCTAGGTAGACCAGAATGGCCTGGAACTCAGAGAGATCCACCTGCTTCTGCCTCCCCAGTTCTGGGATTAAAGGTGTACACCACAAATGACTGTCTTTTTTTTTTTTTTTTTTTCCCAAAGACAGGGTCATTCTATGTAGCCCTGGCTGTTCTGAAACTCCTTATGTAGACCAAAGTGGCATTGAAGTCAATGTGAAGTGTGTTCTTCTGTGGGTCACCAGCATGGCTCTTAGATTATTCAGGAGGCTAATGACTGTGGATCTGTAACACAGCCCCTCCTCCACAGGTGGAAGGAGTCTCTTGGATCAACAGAAACAAGTCATGGGGAGCTCTTGTGTTCATGTGAATTTCAGATTTACAAAAGGAACCCGAAGGAACAAACAATCTTCATTACAAAAAAATCGACATGACTGGCCATGTTGATGGCACAAGCCTTTAATCTCAGCACTCAGAAGGCAAACTCAGGAGGGTTCTGGTTTTATATAATGAAACCTCATCTGGAAATGGTGGGCAGACAATAACATAGTTCCCCAAACAAATACATGAAGACAGTTCCAGATGTTATTAGCAGTGACCAAGCTTGGATACATCTGTATGAATACTGCCCTTTATGATCAATTCAAGGAGGAGCAGAGGGAACAGAGATCTCCTTTACTCCTTCATACCCTTCTCCTCTTGATGATTTCAACACCAATTGTTTCCTCAGGAAGCACCAGAAGCAGTCTCCTCTTTGTAGTAATAAAGCTTTGTCTTCCAGGCAACTTGTGTTCAGTTCAGAAACTTTCAAATGTGGTTTTGCAGGCTTCTGTGAGTCAACTGTGACTGACTCACACAAAGGGGGCCTTTATTAATAAGCATATTCTGTTCGTTGCAAACGAATACCTCGGAATAATCTCGCCAAATATTTAAAGAGAAAACAAAAAACAGTGCAGTAAACATATCAGGACGTGATGAGCTGTCTAGGTAATCGGTTGTTTCTGTGCACCTGGTTCCAAAGACAATATTTAATGTGTAATCTGTTTCATCTACTCAGGGAAGTGAGGGTAACTCTACCCTCTGGATCACATCTGCATTAAAATGAGGGAGGCAGAGTCTCATTGCAGCGCGTGGAAATTTATGCACATGAGTTGTCTTTTACATGGAGACAGCAATTATACCCCTAGAAATGCAGTCTGTGGGAGAAAATGACATATTCAAGACTGGGGAACAAAAGCCTAATGCTAAGGGGACATTAACAAGGTTGGGAACCCCCTCTCAACAATTCACATGATCATTTACAAAATCTGCAGTCTATAAAATTATTTTTAAAACATGTTTTTCAAAACAATGTTGCTTTTTTTTTTTTTTTACTTCCCTAAGAAAATTTGTTAGCGATCATACAGAATCTGTTTAACTACTCCACAGTAACAGATACTTTAAACTCTTATCAGATATATTTAAGGACTTAAAAACACCAGGAAGTGATAGAGGTCCCTTGGCCTAACAGCCCTGAAAGGACCAGGGGAGTGGCGGGGAGGAGGTGGGGCAGGAGTATGTGCAAGAATTGTTCCCCTTCATGTTAGAAAGTTGTGTTTTAAAATAATCCTTAGGCAAGTTTGTACAGGAAGGAGGGCAGGAGGAAGGGAGGGGTAAGGAGGAAGGAAGGAAGAAGAAAGGAAAGAAAGGAAAACTATTAGCTAATTTAAAAATGTTGTTTTGGGGTGATTCTATTAAAGTCAAGAAAGCTACTGAAGTAGGTTCAAGTTTTTGCTTCTCCAATCTTCTCTGGGGACTTTAAGGGATGGGAAGGCAGGTTGAACTGTCCACCCTCACTGACCAGCTTCCTGCAGCGGCTGGATAGGGATATGGAGTAAGATGTCAGAACTAATATATGGAAGAACCAAGAACCAAGTCAACAAAACCAGATGGGAAATCCTTCTTCCCCTGTACTACAGGTAACAGACAGAGCATGTTTAAGAAAGGGCAGAGACAAATGGATGAGAAAGAAGCGGATGTTGCGCGGTAATGCAAAAGAGTCTCGCTATGCCTGTTTCCGCTCTTTTGAGCTATGCCTTTTCCCAGCTCACTCGGTCACTTCATTCTTGGAGTGTCTTTTTCTTTTTTTAATAAACTTTTTCTAGTACTTCACCCTGTGCTCCTGCTATTCTCTGTCCTGGGACATGAGAACCTGGACATCTCAGCAGGCGCTCCTCCCTGCTGTGACTGCATAGTCAACATCCCTAACATCCTGCTTTCTGGGCACATAGAAACAGCACATTTCACATAGCACCTGCTTTCCGTTATACCTTGTATCACCAACGAATTATATCCTCTGCTTGACTATGGTAGAACATGTGAGTCAATACAACCTACAGATTACTTCAGAAGTTCTCTGGGTTTTTAATGCTTGATCTTATTTAATATTTAGTGCATTTGTATATACTAGTAATCTATTTACTTTCATATGAAACTTATCATTGTTGTCAACTTAGGAAGGTTTGATTTACGTTCACATGTTTACAAATGTGTGTGTTTGAAACTTTTATTAAACAGAAACATTACTGTTGTTTTCTTTTTTCTTTTCTTTCTTCTTCTGAGACATCTTCTCACTATGTGGCCCTGGCTTGAATTCATTATGTAGATCAGGCTGGCCTAGAACTCACAGAGATGTACCCAACTCTGCTGGGGTTAGACTTAAACCACCTTACTCATCCTCTTCTTTTCTAATCATCCATTTCATGAAGTGGAAAAAAAAAGTAGACGTTATATTAATTTAGTTCTAAATCTTTCTTATTATTTTGATTTTGTTCCAAAGGTTTCATGGTACTGATAATGATACCTGCTAGCTAGCTTTCTTTTCTTTCTTTCTTTCTTTCTTTCTTTCTTTCTTTCTTTCCTTTCTTTCTTTCTTCTTCTTTCCTTTGTTTGTTTCTGCTTTATTCTGAAAATCAAGTATCTAATTAAGACTGTTCTGAGTATTATTACCAATGTCCAACACCTAAGTATATGAGAACCACCTGGAAGCAGATGATTCTTGATGGAAAATCCTCTTATTTTCAATCGTTTCTGAGACAGGGTCTCACACAGCCCAAAGAGCCTCCAACTAGCTATGTCGTTCAGAAAGAGGGCCTTGGGCTCCTCATTCTCCTGCCTCTACCTCTCAGATGGGATCTCAGGCACCTGTCACAACTCTAGGTTCTCTGGGAAACTGATAAACACCTGACTTGTCCCAAGTCTACACTTAATTTGTCAACAGGAACCACAAGTTCTTCTGAACATGGAGGCAGCTTCTCCCATGGATCTCATATTAGAGGATGTTAGAGGTATTGGGGTGGTGATGGTGGCAATTTTTGGATGGTCATTTTCTTAAATAAATTACATTTTCCTTTCCTTTTAAACCAAATATGCAGGACCAATCCCTGGTACCTGCTTGCTGCGTAGGCATTCAATTTCCATCCCCAGACTCTTCTTCATTATAAAGACGAGTAGGTGCTTTCAGAGTTCACATCTTGAAACTCTTATTTTTGAACAGGTCAATAACACCTTCATCTATTAAATGAGTGAGACATTTGTTTCCTTCATTCCAGTCTGGGCCTTGTGTTAGATGCTAGACTACCTGTGCTGTTTGTGGAGCACTCGGAGGAACTGAGCCAACACATCCATTGGTTTAAAAATTCAGATTTGTCAAAGAGAAAAGGGATTAATTAAGATCGGTGCATTTTCTATTTGGGCACTATTTGGCTCAATACTGGGGTTTCCTTCTATAGAGCTTGCTGAATTAAATTAAACACAAATTATCTAGCTACTTAGGAAAACCAAACTTCACTTAATACAGTTTCTCTATTATTGGTAGCAGATATTATTTTTAGGAATTTGCAATGAAATAAGCATATAGTTGTTTTATCGAAATGGTAAATGGTCTTCTCCCTTTCTTTGATATTTCTTCAACATAACAGAAAATATTCCTCCAAAGAACACACTCTGAGAGTGGAGAACCAACCTAATATTCAGAAGTTATTGGTAGATTAGAATTTTTACCTTGTTCTTACTTAGCAAGCAAGGAGAAAACAACAACAACAACAACAAAAAAGAAACACCTCAACATCCTCTATAAAAGTAACACCAATACCAAACCAGAATAAGTAAAGGACATTAATTGAAAGAGAATTAGAAAAACAGAGAAAGATTAATGCATGTATGAACAAGATCCGGCAGCATTAATAATAATCAAGTGAACTTCAACTAAAACAGTTTGGGAGGATGTTGGTGGTGCTGGGGACTGCATCTCAGGCTTCCCCTGTGGCGGGTCAATACTGCACAACTCTGCTACAAACACCACACCACTCAAAGAGTTAACTTTAAAGTTCCCAATTGGCAAGGATTGAACAAGGGTTGGGGACAGCAGTAAAAAACACAGTGGAAGACATCTGTCATTTCAGCATTTAGCAATCAAAGACAAGAAGATTCCTGTGAGTTTGAGTTCAGTCTGTTCTACATAGTGAGAAGCAAGCCAGCCAGGGCTAGATAGATACCCTGACTCAAAACAAAACAAAACAAAAAAACAAAACCCAATCAATCAAAAACCAAAAACTGGAGTGCTGTGAGACAGAAACATTAATGGAAAGGGATAGGATACTTTGCAACTAGAAATATGATCAGGATTTCTACTCTTGAGATTTTAGCCTGAAGAAATTATGAGACGTGGCCAGAAGTCGTGAATAGCCGGTAGATCTTAGTCACACTCTCAGAGAATACCTAATGACTTGGAAAAACACTCAGAATACAAGCAAGAAACTAAGGGAAACTGTGTATTCTTTTACATACTTTTTTTTTTTTCAGCAGCTGGAAAGATAGCTCAGTGGTTTAGAACCCTGGTTCTTTTTCCAGAGAACCTAGGTTTGATCCCAGCACCCACAGGGTGGATTACAAAGAACTATATTGCCAGTCCCAGGGGAATCTGACACACTCTTTTGGTATCTGTAGGCACTGCAAGCATGAGGTATACAGACATGCATAAAGACAAAACACCCATACATACAAAATAAAACAATTTTTAAAAGAAAGGAATACTTTTCTCCATATTTATTTTTAAAATGGATATGACACTTTTACTTTTTATTTTTCAATACACTTGTCTAGTCATATGACTAATAACTATTGTGAAAAAATTAAAAATATAAGCCAGGAGTAAAAGTATACAGTAAGAGACTGCTAGTATGTACAGGGTTTCATTTTGAGGCAATGAAGATGGTTTAAAATTGATCTGCTGTGATGATTGCTCAAGTCTTTGAAAGAAATATTTAAACTACATATTTCAAGTGGGCAATGTGCATAATACAAAAAAGAGGGCACAGCAGTTAAGAGCATGTATGGCTCTCCTAGAGGACCAGAGTTAGATTCCCAGCAGCTGTGTCAGGCAGCTCACAATGACTGTAACTCTAGCTCCAGAATATTCAATGCCTTTGCCTACTGTTGGCACCTGCACATATGTACATATGCCTATACACAAACAGATGTATACATAATTTAAAATAAGTCTTAAAAAGTAATTATAGCTCAATAAAGTTTCTATTAAAAAGAGGGGTGGGGGGTGACACATGCCTTTAACCCCAGCACTAGGAGTCAGAGGCAGGCAGATCTCTGTGATTTTGGGGCCAGCCTGGTCTACAGAGATAGTTCCAGGATAATCAGGCCTACACAGAGAAACCGTGTCTTGAAAAGGGTGGGGGGGTCGGAGGAAGTTTGGGGCAGGGGGGTGGAGGCATGTGCCTTTAATCACAGCTTGGGAAGCTGTGAGTTTGAGGCCAATCTTGTCTACATAGTGTATTGTAAGCCAGCCAAAGATATATATATGGTGAGTCCCTGTCATAACAAAAAGTAGGGGTTAGGGGTATTTGGCTCTGTAGTTGAGAGCTTTCCTACCATGTCCAAGGCCCCAGGTTCAATCTATAGTATATGCACTTGTACACATATGCCCAAATACAAGAACTCCTCCACATACACAAGGTACAAAGATTACTTGTACTGACATAATCTCAATATTATTGCTGGCAACATCTTCATGCATAGCTCTCTAAATTCATTTCTGCAACAGCATACATGCTAGTTCACAAAAACTAAAGAATCGAGTCACAGAATGTATGCCACTTCAGAAAACATTTTTAATTACAACACGTATAATTTCATATAATCAGAGAGTAAAATGGGACTGAGGGGTGGTTAGGAGAAACAAATTCTAGCCCCAGCCTTGCCTTAAATAGCTGTGAAATCTTGAAAAGCTAAGTGTGTTTTGGGGACTAACTTTTCCAAGGAGGAAAGGCAGGGATGTCCCCCTAACAGAGTGACACAGTAAAAATAATCTTGCTAATAACAATTTAATTGTAACAGAAAAGACTGTTTATCAAAGGGTGATTGGTGAGCATCAAGATACATTGTGACATTAATTAAAAGCAAAAAGCACAGAAGCACAACGTATATTACGTTGCCAGTTGTGACAAAGCAAAAGAAAACACATGTAATTGTTCCTATTTGTAGAACATTTCTGAACCGATACATGGCAGCTGGCAATGTGAGGAAACTGGTTCTTTGTGCTTGCTTCACTACAGTCTGTCCTTTTGTCCTTGTATACTTTGTATCTTTCCTTTGTTCATATACTTTGTTGTTGGGGTTGAACCCGGAGCTTTGAAAATACTGGACAAGCACTGTATGTCTCAGTCCCTTGAATCATGGTTTTAAAACACCACCAACAAAACCACTTTAAGACAAATCTTGGTAACAAAGGTATGTTAATGTCTGTGTGGAGCTGAAGAACTCACTTCCTCCAGATAACCCATTTGATGGAGTCCCTTCCCTTGACTGGTGAGACCTTCATGATTTGGATTTGGCCAGGCTACCTTAGCCTCCTCCTTTGGCCACGCACCTTCATCCCACTGGGTCCAAAAGGCTTTCTGTGAGTTCCTGGGAATCTTGAGCTCTTCACTCTCAGAAAGGTCAAATGCAGGAATTCCAAATAAGGTCTGGGATTTCAGAACTGACAGCTCTCCAGTTCTGGCTCCACACCAGAGGAGAGAAGAAAGGAGGCTATGAAATCTGAAGCTACTTGCATAAGGTCACATGGCTAGTTCTCCACTATATGTAATTAACCTTAGTAGCTGCTCTCTGGAGCTTCATTCAAAAAAAAGTAGGTTAATAAAAAGGAAGTAGCTGCATTTTAGATATGGGTAGAATTGGGGCCACATTAGGCCTTAGAAAATTAATTTGATTTCTTATCTATGACAATGTCCTCACAGCGAGCGCAAACACTCAGGGAGAAATCAGGATAAAGAATATTCTCTAAAAATGAAAAGCCACCTTGATTCAGAGTCTACCACAGTGAAATTTGAAATGCATTTGTTTAATTTGATGAGGAAATTGATTTGATCTTCCTAACAACATTTATCTGAGGGACTCAAGGGACTGGCTTTTGAAGCCCACATCTAGACAATGAAGAGACATTAACTATAGTTAAGTAACTTAAAAACTCCAGTAACTTCAGACTTACATGACCTCTGAAAAGCCTGAGGGAATCTACCCTTCATAGTTGCAAAGAAGTCAGTCAGGAGGAGTCCAAAATGCAGGCCAAGGAAGCAGATTCTTGGGGGAAACATTCCTTCTCAAAGAAGGAGACCTACAAGCAGAGCATACAAGTGCATGAGCACGAGCACTCGTACACACACACACACACACACACACACACACCACACACACACACGAGCACACACACCGCGCGCGCGCACACACACAAATCCCACCAAAGCTGTACCTCCCACTTCACAAATACAAATCCATATGCACTCCTCACTGGTGAGATTCTGTTCTATGACTGTCAGATCCTTTGAAAATATGTGCATTTCTATTTTTATAATGTTTATTATTTCTGCTTATTAAAGTAATGTTATAGAATGATTGGAACACAGGGTTCCTGAAAGAAAGAGTACATTTCTAATTTAAAGAAGGTGTTGTCTTCATATTGTGAGACAGGTCTCAGTAGCCTGCCTGTGCCTGCAACTCAGAGAATGAGAACGAGAGCGAGAGAGTGAGAGAGCGAGACAGCAAGCGAGAGGGAGAGAGAGAGAGAGAGAGAGAGAGAGAGAGAGAGAGAGAGAGAGAAAGAGAGAGAGAGATCATTTTTCCTAGAATCATATAGGTTGACAGTGTTTTCCTCTGCTGCCCTCCACTGTAATTATTATTATTATTATTATTATTGAGATAAGGTCTCTGTATGTAATGCTGGCTATCCTGGAACCATGTAGACCAGGCTGGCCTGAAATTCACAGAGAAGCGGTTGCCTCTGCCTCCCTAGGGCTGGGATTAAAGGTGTGTATCATCACTTACAGTAAACCTAACTTTTGAACTTGTATCTCCTCGAGTCGGAAGTGCACAGATTGGCTGGACTGGCTGGCCAGCCAATGAGCTCCTGGGAATGTTCTATCTTTGTTGGTCTAGCATTTGGGTTACAGGACCAAGAGCCTGACATACTACTGGGATCTGAGCTTAGGTCTTTATGCTTGGTAAACAAATTACTCTTTGGGCTATCTCCCTCTTGCTCCATTTAGGCATTGAGTCTCCCATGAGAGGGAGAGATAGTTATGGAGTTAAAAATCCTATCTGTTTTAATATTTTCAATGTAGAACTCATTGTTGGCATTTCCAAAGTTAGAAGATGATAGTTATCCTTTTATGCAAACCCTTTTGCGTTTGATGCTTTTTATTTTCTTAGCATAAATTCCTGAGGAAGGACTAAAGTGTCAAAGGATATAAATATTGTTAAGATGTTGATACACATCACCTAATTATCTTTTATAAATTGTTTTTCAGCATGCAATCTCCTCAGCAACTGTGTCCTTTATTAAACCAAATTTACCAACAGAAACACGCTTAATTACTGACAAAGGCTGTGAAATAATTGCATGGAGTATTTTATTTGTATTACCTTCTGTTCAGTATTTATTCAATCATTCATATAGTTTATCATCCATGTATCTATCATCTATCTATCTATCTATCTATCTATCTATCTATCTATCTATCTATTTTTTTTTTTTTTGAGTCAGGGTCTATGTAGTCCTGGCTGTCCTGAAACTCAGGCTATCCTTGAACTCATGGAGATCCTATCGTTATTTCCCATGTGCTGGGATTAAAGCTTGCATCCCTATGCCTGGCTTACCTTTTCTTCAATTTTTCAGTTTTTAAAGGATAAATATTTTTAATTCTCATATATGATCATTTTAATTTTCATCAAATTTGACCTTTAATTAGAGGACTTATTTTGTTGATTTTAAGTTTCTTTCTTTCTCTCTCCTTTCCTTCCTTCCTTCCTTCCTCCTTCCTTCCTTCCTTCCTTCCTTCCTTCCTTTCTTTCTTTCTTTCTTTCTTTAAAGATTTATTTATTTTATGTATATGAGTATACTGTAGCTGTCTTCAGACATATCAGAAGAGGGCATCAGATTCCATTACAGATGGTTGTGAGCCACCATGTGGTTGCTGGGAATTGAACTCAGGACCTCTGGAAGAGCAGTCGGTGCTCTTAGCTGCTGAGCCATCTCTCCAGCCCCGATTTTAAGTTTCTTATACATCAATATTCTAATCTTTTTGAGTATATGTTGTGGATGAATTTATTCCCATTCCTGCTTATTTGTTTATTCTTTGACCATTTTCAGGAAAAGCTTTACATAGACAAGTCAACTCAATATTGACTTATTTTATGTTTTCTATTTAGGAAGTAATTTTCTTTCTAAAAATAAGAATTTATTTACTCTTGCTTTCAATTAATTCATGATTTAAAACAATTTAACTCTTGTTTTGAATAGTACCTATATTCCAAGTGATTGGAAAAAAGGCTGAGGCAGTGGGTCCCTTGAGCTCAGAAGTTGTAGATCAGCCCATTACAAACACACACACACACACACACCCCACACACTGACACACACACACTCAGTTATAGAGACACACTGACATACACATACACACACTCACTCACACATACACAAACACTCACTATTTATCCCTTGTATAAATATTTCAGAACTAGTGTGAGCAGACACTAAAGTTTTTCCAAAGTGTCTCAACATGGTTTAATGAACAGTCTTTCCCTCAAGACTTTGCAACCCTTTTTACCACAGTTGGCTCCGAGGAGTACATTGGCATGTCGGGAGGAACTGTATTAATGCCTGATTTAAACGATGGAGAGCTCCAGGACGTCCTGTGAGATGCCCACCTCAATGAGTACCTCTCATATGAAATACACAACCAATGAGTCCCAGATACACCTCAAAAATTAAGCTAAGAACCGAAGCTCTTGACTCTTTTTCACTGTTTTCCTTTGGGAAGGAAGATGCTAAGGCTGCCACTTGTAGAGGTCTTTTAAGCTTGGGTTTCTCTTTCATCTCTTACTATTACATTCAAATCATCTCCATCTTTAGATCACAGTATTAATTATGTGGCTTTTTTTTTTTGTCACAAGACTAGGACTAAATTTCATATCTCAAGGTCTTTTAGTTTATCATTCTCCAAAAATAGTTATGATGAACTGGGTCAGTTTTTTTTTTTTTCTCCCACTTGAATGATGTTCCTTTGAAAGGCAAGAAAATGACTATGGATTACCAATGAGAACAAGCTGCAGATTCACTGTTCCTCAAACCATATGGAATCCTCAAATCTAGGTTCCTCTCCTAGGCCATGTGAATCTTCTCCCAGACCTCAGTACTTAACTTACATGGGAACAGGTCACTTATCTAGATATCAGCGAATCTGCATATGTTTGTGACCATCATGTGCCTACGAAACTAAACAGGAACAAAATGATAAGCCCAACATTCAAAATCACCATCTATTGAGATAGATAATAACATTTTTGCTGAGCAGAAATTCTCATCACAAATATAAAACCAGTGTCTGGAAGGGGGAGGTGTTTTTTGTTCCCATTTTGTTTCTTTTTAGTGGCCTACCAGGATTTTATATGCCCACCACTGACTGAACAGACTACCAGAATCTGTTCACTCCTTCAACCGCAAACCTTTATTTTACTTCTAGAACCCTCAAAGCTGAGCTGCAGCACACCACCAGGATCTTTACCAACAAAACCAGCCCTGGAACAGCTCACCAATACTGTTTGAGAGAATTTGTTTTGGGAAGTTGGTAAGTCTAACCAAACTGATGTCTGCTTGATACATTTAAATAAAACATGTTCCGTTATCCTTTCATAAAACATAAACTCTGGAATCAACAGGAAATGGCTTCAAAATACAAATGACTCAATTCAGATATCTAAATATTTTAAATGGAAAAAAAACATTATAATGTCTGGCATGTATTATTTACAACCTTAGTTAAAAAAAAAAAAAAAAAGAATGTGGTTGTCATTTGTAGGATTCAAAGCTTAACACTAAAAGAGAAGCTGTCTGTGAGATTTTTATGGAATAAATTCCCCACATTTTATAGAAAAAAATAGCATACAGGACTCTTGGGTTGCTCAAGGCCCCATTTCCTAATAGTTTTTTGAAATCTGTTGACTTTTAGAAACGAACATGTTGATCTGGGCGTAAAGGAGGAGGATATGCAGAAAACAGAGAAGATGCCAATTCACAATGCAGCAGGCAGTTAATTAAGAGGAGTCAGGCTCCCTGAAACATATGACTGAGATTGGAGAAGCTTAGACTGACAGAAGATGTATCTTCTCCAAGTTAGTTTAAGGGTGTGATTTTTTTTTTTTTTTTTTCCAACCAGGGTTAAATCAGTGGGTTGGCTCTTGGGGTGGAGGGTAGTGATTCTCAACAGGGTGATTTTGTACTTCAGAGACATCTGGTTGTCACTATTGTGAGGGGGAGGGTGGTTCTATTGGAATCTAGTGAGCACAAGTCAAGGATGCTGCTAAATATATTTCAACATGTAGAACGGCAAAACCAATTATCCAGCTCAAAGTACCAATATTGCCATGGTTGAGAAATCCTGGAATAAGGTTCCTAAGTCTGAGGGCTGTACCCTGGGTGCACAGGACTTTACAAGCAGTATCCTAGTCAGTCCTCTTATTTTACACATATATATGCACACACAAAGTACAGTACAAGGCCACAAATACTACCCACAGTGCTTCCATAGAGTCCCTTGGAACATTGAGTAGTCACTGGGGGATTGTTAGGTCCTGCACTGAGCCAGCCACAGTAAGAAGAGCACACCTATTCAGTAGCATCCAAAGCAGGTCAAGCTTCCTCAATCCACCTATCTACCTTACGGGAAGTCTTTATTAAACACATACAACACTGCTAGGCATGATGATATATGACAAACACAATCGAGCCTGATGCCTGACCTCATGGAAGGGACGGTAAACGTTTGGAGGATTAAAAGCACACAGCAGCATGAAGAGGTACTGCAGTAGGGCTGCACAACCACCGGTTCCCATTTCCCTCTCCTAGGTTCAAAGTGTGCCCAAGGTCAAACCAGTGAGCCGCAAGGGCTGACACTTCAGCCAAGTGTCACCGAGGGCTCTGTTATATTGTTTCAGTGAGCAGGGAGCAGGGATACAGATTGGTGATCTTGCCTTGATCTGACCTGAAGTTTCCTCGCCTGATCTCCACCAAACATAACTAGAAGGACCCTCTAATGAACGATCCAAACACAAAAGAACCAACAATATTCTCTGCCTTTTTGCTTACACAACACCTGAAGGCTCTTTTCTAGCTGTTCCTTGTGCATACATGCTTGTGTCGCTAGCTGGATTGTAACTCTTGGAAAAGCCCTATCTTCCACTTCCTTTGCAACCTTCTGCAGTGTTGCAGCCAGCGACCTAATAAATGCCCTCTACATGAAAGGACCTGTAGGGATAAAAAATACTTTATGTTTCCCCATTTATTGGTGTCACGAGTTTACTTTGCTTTGTGATAGGACTGTGCATTACAAGCTTCTAGAGGGCAGAGAAAATGGCTTGGTGCTTCCAAACACTAAGCGGGCACCATGCAAAATTTGATCCTTGCATGCCTTTTTTGATGCTCCAGATAATATTAGCACACAGGGGTGTTTTTGTGTTTCTAAGGACCAAAGTTGTCAGCCTCTCTGCGGCGGAGAATGTTCCTTCCTTCCTACTGTAAGCTCCCATGGCGCCTAGGACAGGGCGGGATTATTGCAGAAGCCCCCCCCTCCCTCGCCTCTTGCTTATTTTTATTACCAAGGAAGCCGACTGCGAAAATGGCAAACGCTTGCATAACCCTAGACCCTGCGAGGAAATGAGCAGAGTGGAAGGGGATCAGAAGACAAGGCAGCGATGGCCTGGCTGAGGCTGAGCATTGAACATCCAACCCAGTGCCTGATACGCAGGGCTGGAGATAAGTGCAGGAACCCCCGCAGTTCCCGGCTCAGCTGCTTGTCGCCCGCCCGCCCCCGCGCCCCGGGAGCTGTCCAGACGGCCCCGCCCGCGCCTACCTGGCCGCTCCCCGCGCCGCGCCGCACGCCTCCCCCGTGTCCCTCCAGCCCGGCTCGCAGCAGCCCGCAGCCGGGCGGCCCGAGGGGTCGGGGGTCGGGGGCGGCGGGCGAGCATGGCTAGGCGGGCGGGCTCCCTGGGGCCGGGCGCCTGCAGGGGGTGCGAGGAGCGCCCCGCCCCGCCGCCGGCCCTCTCCCTCCCGGCTCCCTGGATCCGCGCCGGGAGGAAATGATGTGTTGCTGCCTGGTTAATCACAGCTCCAGACACTCATTGGCCGAGCGCTCCGCAGCCACTTCCTCCTCCTCCTCCTCCCGCTCCTCCCGCTCCAGCTCCCGGTCGCCGCCGCCGCCGCCGCCCCCAAGCGCTGGGGGAACTTTGCCGCCGCCGGCTCCCCGCCGCCCCCAGCCGAGCCCCGCGCCGCCGCAAGTTTCCTCCGCCCTCCTCCCCGCCCTCCGCCTCCCGCCCCGCGTCAGCCGTCTCCCCGGCTCCAGCACGGTGCGAACCGCCAGCCTGCGCCCCGGCCCCGTGGCCGCCAGCCTCCCGCCCCGCGCCGCGCTGCGCTCCGCTGCCGCCGCCGCCGCCGCCCGGGCCACCCGCCCGCGGCCCGCGGAGTTCCGGCTCCACGCCGGCTGCAGCGCCCCGCCCCGCCCCGCGCCTCCCGCGCCGCCCTGCAGCTCCCAGCCGCCTCGCGCTCTCCGCCTCCCCGGGTTCAGCACCCGGCCGCCGCTGGACCAGAGGTGAGGGCAGGTCGCCGGCCCCGCCGCCGGAGCCGAGGACCGAGGGAGGAGGGAACCTAGCTGGAGGAGAGGCCGGGATCGGAGGTGGAGGGTGGGCGTCTCGGTGCCTCCCCCTCGCTTTCATTCTTTCTCCGGCAAGCTGCGTGCCCTCTCGATGTGGGGGGAAGCCGCGGCGGAACGAAACTGACTTGCTTAGGGCCTCGGCTGCCGGTGGGATCCGGGGAGGGCAGAGGCTTGGAGTAGGGGGTTCGGGTGTGCGTAGGGTGAACTCCTGCAGGGTGTGCGCCTCGGACTTATAAATCGATCTGGCCTCACGGCCCCTGGCTCACCTTCCAAGCTGAGCTTGGCAGACTAAAGAGATTGGCCAGTCACCCCCACCCACAAAATATCCATCTCTTCCAAGAGGAATTTTCTGCTGGAGAGACAGCCAATAAACTCTGTTCAACTCCCTCCCTCCCTCCCTCTGTCCTTCCTAGCTGCAGTTTCAAAAAGCTTCAAAGCCAGGAATGTGGGATTCATCTTCCGATCCCCAGAAGGCAGATGTGGTTACAGATGTTGCACAGTACTTTGCCAAGTTTAAAACCCTTCCTTCAACACTAACCAAAACAGGGAGGCTAGAACCTTGGGCGCGCTGGGGAGAATTGTGGGCCTGTGGGGCCACTGCGTGCATGGACTTATGTCTGGTTCAGAGACTGGCTTGGCTCTGTCCAGTTTGTGCCAGATAAGTCTCCCACCCTTTCCTACCTCCCTCTTTCCCTGGAGATCTAAACGCCCCTTGCACAGCAGAGGAACTATGGTGGAAGCTACTTGGGAAAGAAACATCCATTTTGTTGCAGAAGAAAAGTGTTGGTTAAAAAGTTGTCATTAATTTGGTGTTTGGAGAGAGGCGGACAGTAATGCATTGGATTTGTTCTCTTTATTGGCTTTTCTTCTTTGCGGTTTGTGTGATTGGTGTGAGATGATGGGAAACGTCTCTGGTCCCATACATGTTTAATGTGATTGCATATATATGTTTTTGTGTTTGCATAGATATATAATTTCTGAAAAAAATCCCTCAAATAGAAACATAACCCAGTGATTTTAAAGAATCCTGTTCCTGAGAGGCAGACTGCTCTGACAGCCCAAGGGAAGGCGGTGGCAAAAAATAGACACCACCTCCCTTTTCCCCAAAAAATTCTTCCTGGAAAGGTGGTGTTAAGAAACTTCAGAGATGGGCTCATCCAAGCGGCAGGCCTTAAATGGAAACACTATAGTATGTCCTGGCACTAGTCTCTGGAGGTGGGTTGCTGGCCAGGGGCCCAGGCTTGGGCAGGCGGCAGACACTAGACTTGTGCTGACCTCAGACACTGCCTTACCATGCAGCTCTACAGTTGGCACACTACTTAAGTATGAAACCCAGGCCTCACCCATGTCACTCATGAGGCCAGTGTGGTCACAAGGTTATTTTAAGTCTGCATGGGATCTGGATTACCATTCTAAGATCAAATCCCTCCTTTTGTGATTTGGTTACTTTTGTTTTCTGTCCTGGGGTTGACCGATGGAAGTGTTCCCAAGCTGAGCTGTGTGCCTTGAGTTGCTGTCACTTTGTAATGGGGCGCAGCATCTCTGCTGCCACTGTACATGGGAGTTCTCAAAGGTGATGAGTGGTGCTGAGATAGGGCCTTGGCTAAATGGCAAAGAGTAAGGGCCAGCGTGGGCATGTGCTGGATTCATGGTCTCTCTTCAACTGTGTCGCTGAGGTCTGCTCCAAGCAGAGAGTGGTTTTAGATCGAACTTGATTGAGATAATAGTCTTACAACTTTTGCACGTTGGACTAGAGCGATCACTTGAATCTGAATAAATTTCTTGTAATTGCTAAGTAATTACAGAGAATATTAAGGATGCAGAGTTAAAATGCCATATTCAGGAGTGTAATGCGTTTCAGGAGTGAGGAGGAACTTAATTTGATTAATAGCATTGTAATGAGTGCCCTCCCCTCCAGACTGATAATTTACCAAGTTTTCTTCCTGCATCCATGCAATGGCTGATAGTGACTTGAGTTGGAAATAGGGGTCATCTTACCCAAGTTTCTTGTCTTCCCAAGGTTGGACTGTGTTGATTACGATAGGCAGTTGGGTGTTTCATAAGGATGGAGTAGACTGCAGAGCAGAGGGAGACACCGGACAGACATGGATTTGAAAAATGGTCTTGTTCTCCAAGGTCACAAGGTAATGAAGGAATCAGTGCTGGGACTCCCTCTGTGGCTTGCTTGGCCATTTGGATCCTTCTATCATGATTTATGTCATCTGATCAAATCTCATGTCCAGCTTATTAGGACCATTACGGAGAAATAAGGAATCAGTGGGGGCCAAAGCCTTTGATTTGTTTGGGTAGAGTTAATGACAGGGTGATTAGATGCACCAAGTATGAGTCAAGCAGTGTGCCCAGCTCTGTGCAAACACTTTGCACACTTTAGCACTTTTTCTCCAGTAGGAAGCGGAAGCTTGGAAGATTTAGGCTGTGGAGTTAGGATCTGACTTAGGATTCAGTGGAATTCCAGAACACATGTTCCGGGCCATTGTCACCAGTGACTGCTAAGCTTTTCGACTGCAGCTAAGACTCACTTATCTTTAATTATCTAACAATGTGCTTCTTTTGTTTTAGATTTACTTATTTTTATTTTATGTTTATGGGCGTTTTGCCTGAATGTATACCTTGGTACCACATGCAGTGCCTGCAGGGTCAGAAGAGGGTGTTGGGTCTCCTGGAACTGGAGTTACAGACCCTTGCTAGCTGCCATGTAGATGCTGGGAATCGAACTCGGGTTCTTTGGAAGAGCAGCCAGTGCTCTTAACTGCTAAGCCATCTCTCCAGCCCCCATTTAATATTTTTCTTTAAAGCAGCAAATAGCTTCTTTTTTTTTTTTAATTAAAAAAACTAACAATAACTTAAAAACACCATCCTTTAAGAAGCAGTGTCTTGCTGCTGTATTGAGAAGCCAGCTCATTGGTTAGGAAACAAGGGGATCATGAAGATAGACTCCTACTTATTCTGAACCCTCAAGTGCAGGATAGTGATGATCTGGTAGGTGTGTGCTGCATGGATCTGGGGTAAGGACAAAGAAGGTCACGCTATTGGTGACATTATATTTTGATTAGGTGTTGAGTTCATGGGTGCTAATTTTAGTTTAGCTACATACATGATCCAGGGTTTTTTTTTTTTTTTTCAGTGAAATGATAAAGGAAATTAGACATAATAATTAGCATAATGATTACTTGGGGGATATTTCATTGCACTTTGCTGACTGTAGCCCATAGCTTGCTGCCTTGCATGAAGGAAACACCTTTACTATTGGCCGGTTGACAAAACTGCAGGTAATCACTTTATAGCTGATGGTTATACTGCAGAAGGTTGAGATATTGCCTCTTCTCTGTTTTCTGTTCCTTATCGTCCTCATTCCCAATATCATAAGTATAGAGACAGCTTGGGCTTTCCTGGGGTTTCTCCTGAGGGGCATGGGCTGGGCTGCAGTGACTCTTCAGTGTCTCCTTGTTTGTATGTCTAGTTCCTGGGATGGGGCACAGAATACAGTCATAAAGTGTTCCGTGCGTCTGTGTTTTTTAACCTAGTGGTAAAGTGATGGTTCAGGACTGGAGGTGCTGTTTAAGTTAGAGCAGTGCCTGGGTAAAGCGTTAACAACTTGAAGCTGAGAGACTGGGGAATGAAACCGCCTGAGGTTTTCATTGGAATCCACGGTCCTGTGTTATTTTTCCTCAAAGCAAGTTTTGGGCACTGTGGCTTTATTCCTGGAAATGAGGATTTGGAATTAGGTTTCCTGGTACAAAATGCCTTCTTTGATCTTTTGGAATGAACACTTGGTCTTCCCCCAGCCCCACACCCCACTGTGGCCAGTTCTAGCTCAGAAGATCCAAAATGAAGATTGACCTTTTTTTTTTTTTTAATAGAGAACAACTATTGGTGATAGAATGTATTTGTTTGTCCTGCTAGTTTAAGAATCTAGAAGCCCTAAACTAGGGTTGGCCTGTCGCAAAGGACAGTCTAATGAGAGACTGTGTTGGAAAGAGGCTCACGAAGTTGGTAAGGCTGATGCATCCTGGCTTTTAGTTGAGACGGAAGGTGGTTTTGCCGCCTCAAATTAACTAATAAGAGACTCAGAAGATGGGAGGAGTCTGAGGATGTAGCCAAGTGGTTCAAGTCCCAGCATAACTGCTACTAGAAAATGGGGGCAGAGAGAAGAAAACTCAGCTTCCTTGGTTAAAAAAAACCATTCTCCTAGGCAGGCTTGGGAATCGGAACTTGTTTGTGAGTATCTTCCCAGATCCTGAGAGCTTTGTCTGCCAAAGTTTCCACTGCTTCATTGTTTGACTTTGGGGTTTTCGGTCTCTGACCGGCATTCCGCTTTGCCCATTAGGGTTGCCTCACTGTTTACTCTGGCTGTTTGGCCTTTATTTCAGAGACAGGGAAAGGCATTTGCCATGGCAGTCTTTCTAAGTTCTCTGGGACATAGTGTGGTAGCTGAAGGTGGTTGGAGGGGGAGGGGGGAATAGGGTAAGTGGCCATAGAGTGGTTTGGGGGATAGGGTAAGTGTCCATAGTGCAGGTGTCCTGATGAATCTCAGAGGCTAGAACTTGACCCACCCTAAGGCCTGACCTTGACTGATCCACTCCTCTCTTGCCTTTCTCTTTCTTTGGGGAAGATCAGACCCTTCAGGGATCCGAGTAATCTCATTGCAAGGAGAATGCCTCTTGCTTTACTCAGCATTATGATTCTTGTAGTATTGTATCAGCCATATTTTTCCTCTCGGGCCTCCATTCATCTCTTCACCAAATAGGACTGAGAGTTATTCATTTTTCCCAGTTATATTACTTCCATGAGATACATTCCCCTTCACTGACTTAAACTTCTCTTTGTCTCACAGCTGCCTTGAGGGCAAGGACTATCCACATCTTACTCATCTTTTGTGTATCTCATAGATCTAACTCAATGCTAAACCATACAACCAATACTTTTTTTTTGATAAATTTCAAAGAACATTTATTTTAACTTTATGAATTTGTGCATTTGTGTGTCTGTGTGTGGTTATATGCACGAGAGAGAAAAGAGAGAGAGAGAGAGAGAGAGAGAGAGAGAGAGAGAGAAGAGAGAGAAGGTGTCTCCGAAGGCCAGAAGAGGGCATCAGATCCTCAAGAGCTGGAGTCACAGGAGGTTGTGGGCTGTTTGAAGAGGATGCTGGGAATCAAACTTGGGTCCCGTGTAAGAGCATTCTATGCTGTGCTGAGCCTTCTATCCAGCAATAGTGTATGTTTTTGATTCTGAGAGAATGAATGGATAACTGCATGTCATGGGTGGAAAGGGACTGTGTCATTAAGAAAAGGGAACAGTGCAGAGAAGATAACAAACTTTATACACGGTCTCTAAGAGTGGATGGCAAACAGGTGGAAGATACTCCAGGTGAGGAAATTGTGTTTGGTACACCCACCCTCCAATTTTTCTCTGTGCTGATAGTTGAGGCCAGGGCAATGTGCTTGACCATTGATTGTACTTTAGCTTGTATTTAGTAAATGCAGCAAATATTTATTGCATTTTTTTTCAGTATATATTTCCTTTCTCTTTGTGAGAAGGTCAAGGAGACATGTCTATTCTGGGGAAGAATATTTCAATCCATTTTTTTTTTTTTGTTTCCATCACAGCAAGGAATCCTGCGTTAATGTGAGACTCGGACACTTGGTGAATTGAGCCCTTTACTCTCGGTTTTTCTCTTTCTGCAAGAGTGCCTTCTGAAGGAATTGACATTGAGAACAGAGTGGTGGCCAGGGCTTATGTCAGAGGTGAAAGAATGTGCTGAATCTCTTTGAAAAGTGGATAGAAGTCAAAGTTAACTTCTTTTCACCAGGTTTTAAGGGCTGGATTGGAGTGGACATAACTACTGGGCAGTTTGGTAGACTCAAGATTGCTCCTGGTTTTGCCTCTGTTTTAGTTGATGGAAGACTTAGCTGATGGAACTACTAAAAAACACAACATTGATTTTATAAGAAATGAACCAACAGAATATAGGACCATGTGGGGCTTGATACTGGGCAGGCTTGGATGGCAGAGCTGATGCTTTTGGAGTGTGCATTCTGTGAGTACCATGTGAAGAAAGGTTGTTTTGGGATAGAGGGATGGTTGAGATGATTTTGCAAGCAGGTTCTGCATCTTATTCGCCTGATGCTTTTCTTAGTGAAACTATAATGTAGTTGACGGCTGCCCCAGGGTAATGCGCTTATAAGTGGACACCACTAGCAGTGCCAGAGTACTTGGATTTGTGTCCCTTTCCTAGATTTTAGGGACTTAGACATGACTGTTATACCTAGGAATAGTGAGCAGGAAGAAAAAGGACAGGTGGCTATCCATAGTGACTCTTACCTTTCTCTTTCCAAGAGAAAAGCGGTGAGGGACAAATGGACAGAATGATGTTCTTCATGTGGTTTTTGAACGTGAAGATTCTGAGCCACTGTGGGCAAGGGGGCCAGGGTAAGCATCTCACAAGTGTGGTTCAGAGAGAGATGGGGCAGCTTATCCCCAAAGACGGGGATGCAGTTTGAACAATGACTCCATGTGTTATTTGGAAATGAACAATGAGTGGCTGATGGGGATTGGTACTGTCATAAGCCACTCACCTGCTGCCATTGTCCCTAGGAGTGAAATGCTCCCCCTTCTTGCTCCTTTACTTTTGGCCTTCAGCTCTTCCTTTATGTTCTGGAGACAGAACATTGGATAAACATAAATGTTGAGTGTCAGTGTTTTCCAAAAGACTCTTGACTCACAGAGAGACATTTTTCATTATGGTCGGGTACACACACACTTACACATATGCATATTAGAAATGAAATGAATTACAGGTTTCACTAGACTATATTGTAATGCTTTCTGATTTCTATTCAATTTTTATTAAAAAATTCTGATCTCTATCTACTAAATTGATTTCAAAACTTGCTAATGGGTCCTAATCAGCAGTTAGAAAAAAAAAAAGTGTTCTGTTTCAGGTATTGTGAAAATTAGCCTCAATTTGTTTATTGAATAGTTGCTAATCTGAATGAGTATTTCGTCAGGTGTTTTTTTTTTGGGAGGGGAGGCATGTGTTTTAGTCATTCTACAGAAAGCCTCATCCTCTTTCTTTCTTCCCCACCCAAAGTCTTTGCCTTTTGTCAAGTCAGATCAAAAGGACCAACGGGGATCTTGTTGAGCCCTGTCAAAGGTGGGGCTGATTAATTTAAAACTGTGCGGGAGACCTCAGCTCCCTGTTTATGGAGCTCATATTCGAGTAAGACCGTTGCTCTCAGTTGAAGAGGCAAGCGAGAGTACCCTACCTACTCACACTGGAAAGAGGGGATGCAGTTTGAACAATGACTCCATGTGTTATTCAGAAATGAACAATGAGAGGCTGATGAGAGAGTACTGTCATAAGCCACTCACCTGCTGTCATTGTCCCTAGGAGTGAAATGCTTCCCCATTCTTGCTCCTTTACTTTTGGCCTCTCAGCTCTTCCTTTATTGATCATTCATCAAGTCTTCCTGTACTTGGGCTGAACATGAAAGTCAGTAAAACCAGATGTGAAGGTGTCCTTGAGGAGAATTGTACATCTGCTAGAAGAAGCAGAGTGCTAAGGATCTTGGTCATAAGGTCTAGAGAGATAAGATCAACCTGACACTTTTGAGGAGGTGGCTGTTTGGCTAGCCTTGGAAAGAGGTGCCATTTTGATGTTATCATTGTGGCATTCATTTTTATGTTCGTAATTGTGAAAGGGGAAGCATAGCAAATGGTGCTAGTAAAATAAGAAGTAGTGGGTTTTCTGTGGGAACCAGGTTGTATACAGTGTCGGTTGGACACATTTTCAATCATTGGATCAGATTTTACATCTTGAGATGCCATATCTCAGGAGAACATCCGAGACCTGGGAAAACCAGGAAGGTACAGTTCCAGCAATGTACCTTGGCTGTGTGGAGTAATCAAGGGGAGAACCAGAGGAAGAAGTAAGATGGGGTCGTGTTGTACCTTGTCATGGTGTCCTGGGATGCCTGCTGATGGCTAAGACAATGCCTGGAAAGCAGGCTGTCGGCTGTGGCTATGGTAGCATGGATAGACTTGTTGTTTAACTTGCACAAAACCCTGGGTTTGATTCCTGGCATTGCTCAAGCTGGGTGTGCTGGTCCATGCTTGTAATTCCAGCACTTGAAAGATAGAGGGAGGAGGACCAGAGGTTCAGAATCATCGTCACTTACACAGGGAGTTTGATGGTGGCCTAGGATACGTGAGACCCTGTCTGGAGAAGCTAGAAGGGGATCTGGCCTTGAGCAAGCCATACTTGTGTCCCCTCATTTAATACTCATATCTACTCGAAGCAACTTCTGCTAGCCCCACTGTGCAGAAAGAGAGATTATGTCCCTGCCGTGGGACAGCATGGCAGGCCTGAGGTCACACATCTGGGCTTGAACTCAGGTCACCAAAATCTCCATGTTCTTCAGTAGCAGGTAAAGGTAGTAGTGGAGACCGGTTCCCAGGCTAGTATGCCTTAGGGTTTTGCTCTGGTTTGATGCTGTATTTAAAACATTTCTTTAAAGTTTGCCATTATTGAAAATGAGGCCCTTTCCCATTAAGACAGCCCAGCTTCTATTCATTTTTGTGACTGGCACCCTGTTCCTGTGTGAGCCACCTGTCTGAAGGGACATAGGAATTGAGTTCACCTTTGTCTCAGCTCACCCTGATGAGAAGGAGGGTGGGTATGAGTAAGTGTATCTGCCCTGTGGAACCTTGGTGGCTGTGGTAGTGGTGTTGATCTTAAAAGACAGTGTAAACTTGGCAAGAGGAGCATGCTTGGGTTGGGATGAGGAGCAAGGATGTGGTAGAGGTTTTCCTTCAATCCTGTGAGAGGTTGGGGGCAGGGATAGCACCAGACTCCTGAGGGGGGGGACGTAGCTTTAGAGCTTTGGCTTTTATTTTGATTGGATCCATATTCCTGCTTGGTGAGAGGGTGAATGTGGAGGCGTCCCTTTTGGGAATAGGAGAAGTGATCTGAGGTGTCCATGACAAATTGAACTGGAGGCAAACAGTTCATAGTCTCTTATTGACTTTTTGGGGTCAAGTGTCATTGCCTCCTGGGTGAATGAAATGTTTATTTTAATGAAGGAATAAACTCAACAGTTGCCCACTTTTCTACCTGGGAACTGATAAGCATCTTTTCCTAGACTCAGAGACAGGTGGAGACTCTCTTTGATGAATGGTGCCTGTCACTTACACGTGTGCTTTCCTTAGGTGAATTTGATCCTGTGACTTTCGTGCTTTGATTCTTAAACATTTATTTACCTTTGTATGGAGGGCATAGGAGAGGAGGCTATTGAGTCCCAAGATGGGGAGAAGTGTCCACCGATTAAGACTCTCAGCTGAGGTTTTATTCTGGCTTCTAGCTGGCTAAGAATGGAATGTCCTTTGACAAATTCAGAATAATCCATATCCCCACCCCAACCCTGCTTGCTTCAAATTCCATTCAACTTACAGTTTCTTCCTTACCTGGGTCCACCTCAGCATCCTGGTCTTCTCTCACCTGCTTGCCTTTGGATTCCCAAAAGTCTCACTGGTCAGGACATTCTATCGACAGGCGGGGTGGCTCTTGCTCCGATGTCGAGCCGTGCATGGAAATCTTCCAGGAATGAGTTTGTTTTCATGACACTTGACTTCTTTTAATATATATTATAGTAAAATGTATCTTTAGTTTATTTCCCATGTGCACATTGATAGGCATTTCTATACATGTGCCTCCTTGTGTTTGGTTATTCCTTGGATATTGGTAGTTTCTGTTGTGAATACAGGTACATGATTCAACATACAGAGGAAGAGAGCACACAGTAAAAAGTAGCTTTTACACTTTCGCCTTCTGTTTTCCCCTAGTAAATAAAGGAAAGTCATTAACAGTCAGAATTGTTGCAGGCAACTGCATCTCAGTGTGGTAGTGCTTGCCTAGCACAGGGGAGACCCCAGCTTCACGCTCAGTCATCAAAAAGAAGGAAAAAAAAATCCAAATTTGAGGGACTTATTCCAAAAGCTGTTGTGTGTATGTGTGATATGTTCTTCTAGCTGGGCTACCTTGTCTGGCCCCAGTGGGAGAGGAAGCACCTAGTTTCGCAGAGACTTGAAGTGCCAGGGTTGGGGGTGGGGTGGGATACACAGCAGGGCTCTCACCTGCTCAGAGGAGCAAGGAAGAGGGATGGCGGAAAAGGATTGTGGAAGGGGGTGACCGAGAAGGGCCATTGAGTGGGATGTAAAGTAAGTAAGTAAAAAAAGTAAATACAGAAAAAAAAAAAAAGTAAAAGAAAAATCCAAGTTGTTTATTCTCTCAGCGATAATATTTAATTACGTTTACAGTCATATGGTGGCTTGTTTGTTGGAGATGGAGGCCTGCCATGGTTCCCAGGCTGGATGGAGTTCTTTTGGCTCAAGCAGTCGTTTTACCTTAGCCTCCCAGGTAGTGGGAACTTCAGGTGTACACCACTGTTCCGATGGCGATAAGAATAAGTTTTTGTTTCTACGTGTGTTTGTTTCTTGTACACGTTTCTGTGCTGTACCTTTTTTGTTTTTAAACTTAACAAGTCTTGGAAATTTTCATTTGTTAGTATGGACAAAGTAGCTTCTTATTTATTTACGTAGCTTTTGACTTTCAGTTCTGAGGGTTCAACTCAGGCCTTCACTTCACTCATCCTGAGTGTCCAGGTGAGCACATCTCTGCACTCTGTCTCCCACCCACTCTCCTGCTTTAGAAGGCCTTTCATTATGCACTACAATTTATGTGATCGTTATTTCAGATTTTGCTTTAGACAACATTGTGCGTTGTAGTATCTCAGGGACTGAGTGTGTGTATGCAGAACTGCAGTGACTGTTTTTAGGTGCACTGTGGCATTGGCTGTGTTTATGTATGCCAATCCTCCCCCCTCCTCCATTATCCATGGTTCTGTTTCATGCTTTCAGTTGCCAGTGCTCAACTGTAGTCTGAAAATATTTCATGGGATGTTCCAGAAATAGTTTGAAAATGTAAAACAACTTTTATTATACTATATTATAGTCATGCTTCTGCCTTATGATTTCTGTTAATCTTTTCTTCTGTCTAGTTTTTTTTTTTTTTCTTTACCATAGGCGTGCATGTACATAGTAGGGCAGCATAGTTTATGTAGGTTTCAATACTCCCCATTGAAAGCATCCATGGGGTGTCTTGGAAGGCACTCCCTTGAGGGTGGGGAGCATCACTGAACACTGAACATCTGCGTCTGGCTAGCTTGACTTACTAATTCCCATCCTGTACATCTGGGAATAAATACCAAAGATTGCTATTTGCTTTGTAAATTTCATATAGGCTGCAGCCCAGATTGGCCTTTTCATTTGTGTTGGGGAAACACAATGCACAGCGAGAATGAAGGGTCCAGAGACCCAGCCCTGTCTGCTTTTGCTGAAAGCCAGTTATGTGGTCACAGAAAGTAATTTTCTTTTCAGTGTTTTCCTGTCTGTCAAGAAGGGCAGAGGCTTGGTTCTTCCTAATGTTAAATAATTCTCTAGTCTCTCTTTTTTGGTCTTTCCAGTAAGTGGAGTCTGGCGATTTTTTTTTTTTTCCATGTACGTTTGAGTCTGTGAATAACTGTGGGCTTTGGAAGCCTTGCAAACCACAGGTTTACTTTGATTGTTTTAGAGTGCCATGTCTGCCTATGCTTTATGTTAAAAGCAGAGCTTATACGGCTGATGGCTGATTTTTTTTTTTTTTTTTTTTTAAATATTGTGAGTGGTAAGTAAGCATTTAGTGACCAAGAAACTCAGATAGTCAGCTCTTTATTATTGATCACAAATAGAGACAATGGATTTTTATATGCAGGGAAAAAGTTTTATTTTTAAAAGCTTTAAAAAAAAGCAGTAGGCTGGTCTGAACAGTCTATAGGAAACAGCGAAATTTTATTTATGATTATAGAGCAGACAAGAGGGGACTGCTTCTGCTCACTCTGTAAGATGAAGAAGATAAAATTAGGTTATTTTTGAAGTATTTGGTCAGATTTCTTTTCCTTGGTGGTGCTGGGGGAGAGAGCTCAGGACCTGTGTGAGCCAGGAAGTACATTACTAGGACTTCATCACTGGTTTTAGTAACACCATTGCACTTCTTTGCACTTCCCAAGCTAGATATAATCTAAAAATTGAAACACAGAATACTATAAAATTCACTCTGTACTGCATTTTTCCTTTAGAATTTACCTTCCCAGCCAGACTATGCGTGCCTTTTTCATTTGCTCCACTTGGAATTTCTGAATTGCTAATATAAAGTTTATTTCTAGAGCATTTTGAGCTCTTAATTGACTTTTATTTTGCATTTACTAGTCCTCTTTCCATATACAAATTAATTCACTTAGCTATAGAGTAGTAAAAACAAAACAAAACAAAAACAAAAATAAAGAGCAAGTCTTCAAGTCTCTTTAGAAAGTGGGATTGGCCTGGGTGGTGGCGCACACTTTAATCCCAGCACTTGGGAGGCAGAGGCAGGCGGATTTCTGAGTTCGAGGCCAGCCTGGTCTACAGAGTGAGTTCCAGGACAGCCTGGGCTGCCAGAGAAACCCTGTCTCGAAAAACCAAAAAAAAAAGAAAAAAAAAAAAAAAAAAAAAGTGGGATTGTATGTAGTCACTGAAACTATGATTTTAGGCGAATCTTCATGGATACACTATACATTTTGGGGGGGGTAGTCAGGGTCTCCATATGTAGTCTTAGTTGTCCTGTAACTTGCAGGAATCCTCCTGCCTCTGTGTCCTGTGGTGAGATTATAGGTGTTTGCCATTATGGCCAGTTCGAAATCATAGTTTAAATTTTCCTAGTACTTTTTAGATGTATGGTTATGAAGCTCTGCCAGAAGGGGGAAAAGAGCTGCCTGGGAATAGATACACAGTAGCGTGCCCCGTTAGGGCTGTGGGGCATGATGATTGGGAAGGGACAGTCTTTAAACACAAGTGAGTGGAGTAAATACCAGAACACTGTGTTACCCCCATAATGTAGCATTAAAGGTAGCCACCTTCCTGATAATGATGTGCCACAGTACTGTGGCCTTTGCTCATGCCATCTCTGTAGGGTGACAGCTTTTATACCTACTTTAGGGTTAAATTATGATCCGGGAGTGAGTCACACTTTTGAGAGGCTGGTTTTAATTTCACAGGTCGCAAGTTTAGTAGATCTGGTGCAAGTGTCTAATTGTTAACTATTGACACTTTTCAAATGCTATTTTAAGTGGGATATGCCACCCATGATTTTGACAACCGTGACTGCGTTGAGCCTGCTCTGGAACTCTTCACAGAGGTTTATCTTGTGGGAGGGAGATTCTCAGTGAAGAGGATGCAGGGGACTTGCAGGGGAGTGTGCTTCATGTCCCACTGTGACTGTTGATTTTCAGTCTGTTAAATGTTAATCTGATGATTATCTAGGTTGACTTTTCAAGAAGCCTGAGAGCTTCATCTTATGTTTTGTATAGTGGCAGACAAGCAAGCAGAGGAGTGAGACTATTCTGTTTTGATTTGACTCTTTGAAGGTGACAGAACTCTCCTGCTGAGAGTCCTTATCATGGCTCTCTACATCAGTAGACTTGTCCCTGTATGGTCCCCTCCCTTTCTGGGTTTTGTTGTTGTTGTTGTTTGTTTGTTACTGTTGTTTGAGACAGTATCTCCCATAGCCTAGGTTGGCCTCCAACTCTTTGAAGTCTAGGACCTTGAACTCCCAATCCTCACTAGGATTTTTTTTCCCCTGGGCCCAGGTTGGCTTTGAATTCATCATCCTCTTGCTTCAGCCTCCAATGCTGAGATTATAGGCATAAACCACTGTAGCAGCCTGCCCTCTTTTTCTGTCTCCCTCTTTCTTTTCTTCACCAGCTTTGTCTTTCCTCTTCTTTGCTTCCGTGTCAGAGGTAGAACCCAGGCTGTTCACTGTAGTGATGCCCTGCCATGGAGTAACGCCCCTAGTCCCAGCCCTGTTTTCTTGGGGGGATGCTCTTTTTCCGTCTAGTATCTCCTTCCATGAGTAGCTACCCAGCTAGTCACTGAGCATGGTGACACAAAGACTATTGGAAAGCTCAGCTGGGTAGAGGCAGACAACAGAGTCTCTGCGTGCAGCTGTAAATGAGAAGTCAAGCTGGGGAGTGCACTACTGCTTAAGAGAGAGTCAAGGGTCACCTTCCAGGGTAGGAATGTTTATGAGTTGCTCCTGAAGGCTCAACAGCAAGTTCTCAGGTAGCCAAGGGCCATCCAGGCAGAGGCTTTCGGGGGTGGTGGTGGGGTGGACAGCCTCCCATCAGCCTTAAAAGTAGACCTAAAAGATAGAGTCCCTTTTCTAAGTGAGTACTGGTGGGATCAGAGATGGTGTCAGTGGAGTCATTAGAAACACAAGCGGCCTGGGTCTGTTTACTGGGAATCCTGCTGAACTGGACCCAGCGCCTCACTGTTATCAGCAGGTGATTTGAATGCTTTTTGGAGTCAAATCAGATGAGCAGACAGCCAGTGGGAGGGGACAAACCACCTGCTAAGGGATATTGATTTTTTTTTTTTTTTAACTACAGGCTTGATGATGCAGAAATAATACCAGATTTACACTTTCTAAATGTTGTGGTGTGTGTGTGTGTGTGTGTTGTGGTACATGTGTGGTGTGTGTCCACATGATTTGTGTGTAAGCCAGAGGTCAGTGTTCAGTATCTTTTTTTCCGTTGCTCTTCAGCATATTTTTTGAGATAGAGTCTCTCATTGAATCTCAAGCCTTAATTTGGCTGATCTGCCTAGCCGGTGAGCTTCAGGGATCTTCCTGTTCCTGAAGCCCCAAGGCAGGATTTAAAGGCCTGTGTCACCCACTCCTGGTTTTTTTTTGTGGGTGGGTTCTTGGGAATCTGAACCCAGGTCCTGTGCTTGCATAGCAGATAGTTTACTGAATGAGCAACGCTCCCCCCGCAACACACGCAAATGCTTCTTGAAACCTAAAACAGGCAGCAAGTTGGCTCAGCGAGTAAAAGAAATCTCAGAGACCTGATTTCTGTCCCTAGGCCAGGTGTTGGGAGAGGGAACTGACAACATAGTTGTTCCCTGACTCCCACTTATATGCTGTGGTATTCTCTCTCTCTCTCTCTCTCTCTCTCTCTCTCTCTCTCTCTCTCTCACATCCTCCACACACACACACACTTACACTTGTGCACACACACCAGTCGTACATTTAAAAAAAAAATTAAAATCAGGAACTTAACTGATACCCAGGGAGTTCCACTAAAATGTCCTTAAATAAGCGTGAGAAGCGCATTGTCTCAGACAGCGTTGAAGGTACGCTGGAGTTCCGAAGTATCTGTGATGAGGAAAATCATTAACTTAATCACTTCTACTGGGACATCCCTGGGGTCTTCCAAATTTATTCCACAGAGGAACCCAGTGCAGCTGTTAACACTGCAGGCTTAGCGGACTGCCTTCTGCTGAGTACGTTCTGGGAAAGCCAGCCTTGCTTTGCCGACTCTCAACACTGCCTTATCTGTGTTGGGAGGCCAGCTGTCTGGGCTTGCCTGGGAATCTAGGATGTCCTGGGATATAGGACTTTCAGAATTAAGGTCCCGAGCCAAGGCTGGTGCTCTGATTGTTTACCATACATAGGAATTTTCCTTTTCCCTTAAATACCAGCCGGAGCCACATTCTGATGGAGTGGTTCCCAGCCTTTTCTGCATCCCTGTGCCCCATCCCAGTTGCTGAGCTTGTGACTAAATTGGTCTGGGATACTATGGAATGTTTCGAGGGTCCCCAAGTCATTCTATCATGTATGAAAGTTGTTCAAAGCAATTAAATGTGTGGAAACGCAGTCTTGATGTGCCACTTATGGATTTATTTTAATATGCAATAGAAAAAGAACATTATCCATTAAAAAGAAAAGAGCCAAAATGCCACTCAGCAGCGTGGGGATGGGGGTGGGGGATCATCAGTCCTCTGTGCTCTGCTCTGTGGGCAAGGAGGAGGGCTGGAAAGGCAAGGAGGAGCACTGGAGTCTGCTTAGCAATGGGAGTGGCCCAGCAGCATTGTAAAGGCCGTTTGGAATGCTGAACTGTTGAGATACAGCATTGCACAGGTAGGTAAGGATCTGGGAGGGGGCGGGATCTGGAGTAATTAGCTGCAAGTGAACCCTGGAAGGTGACTTGGATTGATGGCCTGGGGGCACTTGGTAGAACTTCCAGAATGAACTCAGAGGACCAGCACCTGGGCAGGGAGAGATAAGCACATACCCTAGTACAAGCAGCAGGGATGTTTGAGTGGGGATTGAATTCTGCAGGGAGAAAGGTCAGGGTAGTCTGTCCTGGGGTCTGGCATGAGTGTCTGGGGAAATCGGTGTGGGGACAGCTGGGAGATGGCTGGAATGCTAGGGAGGGCACTGTGGGGACCTGATAAACTCATGCCCAAGAGCTCAAGAAGCTAGTATGTGTTGGTCATTTGGGAGGTGTTTGTGATATTTCTATAGGCTCAGCATGAAGCTAAGTTGTCCTGTGCTGAGAAGGAAGAGGAGGAAGAGGGAGGAGGAGGAGGAAGAAAAGGAGGAGGAGGTAATAGCTAGCTAGAAGTAAGGACTTTTCTTGAAGTTTTTTTACTAAAGAAAGGGCCCAAAGTGATACTTTACTTCAGGAGATAAGCCCTGGCCTGTTGAGTAGACACCAGCTTATTCACAGAGGCTACTCCATTAGTAATACATAAGGGGTGGTCAGGTACTCACAGGAGATGTCTGAGCCCCTCAGGGCTCCAAGAAGTTTGTTGTTGTTGTTTTGTTTTATTATTTTATTTTTTGCTATCTAGCCAGCTCACATTTCTTCCTCCTCTCCCCTGAAGCTTCTTTTGTCATTCCCTGGACACAATAATGGCAAGATCAGAATTTAGGTGTTTAGAAATGTCTTTAAGGGTTCTTTTTATGGTGGCGATAAGATAGGGTGTGATAAGAGTCCAACCTTTGTTCACGTCCCTGACTTCTGGGAGTGCTTTGGAGCTTACCCAGAACGTGGGATCGGTGACCCTCTGAGGCACCTCATACAGGAAGCAGGGCAGACAATAGGATTATTCTACTTTTCAGGGAAGGGATGCCTTGGAGTTTAATATAGTAAGGACTTGGTGATGAGTAATGGTTTTCAGGCTGGCTCCAGGATGGGAATCTGACTTCTGGTGTGAGATACACACACACACACACACACACACACACACACACACACACACGCACAGCTCCATTATATTAATGGGGTATATGTTTGAAATTTTTTGTTTTTTTTTGTCTTCTGTTTCCAGTTAGTTTATAAATTCCCAAGGTCTTGAACCAGTTTTTTGAGAGCAGTGTTCATTGTTTGTTATTCAGAGTTTTTTTATTCGCTTACCCACTCGCTGCCGCTCTGGGACGTTGGGCAGTGTGGGAGGGGTAGGTAGAGGGAATGTTTTCCCTGTTCCCTTTGAGAGATAGACTTGCATCAATCCAACAGTAGGATGCACAGAGGCATCACGGATCGTGTAGCTTGAGCCGGGTCATCACTGGACCATGCAATTATTCTTGAGGTTGGTCCAGTGCTATCATCTGTCTTGTAAACATTAAAAAAATACCTGGCCTTTATCACTCTGTTTTGGGATACCCTATTCAGATGCTTTTGATTTCATAAGGAAGCTGTATCCAATAAACCCAGTATAAGTCAAAAATATGCAAAATCAAAATGCATTTTTAACTCGGTAACATCTTAGTCTAGCCACACGATATGCTATAGAGCATCAGCCTCAAGCTTGAGGCTGAGAAGGGCAGAAGTAACTGTCCATGTATTATTATTCTGGGGAAGGATCACAATTTACATTAAAACAAAACAAAACTAAACTAAAAGAATAACACACACAACAACAAAAAGAAAACTAAAACAAAAAAAATGCTTTGTTGCTTTGTAGGGTGTGTGTTGTGTATGTGTGAGTGTATTGTGTGTGTGTATGTGTGTGTGTGTGTGTGTGTGTGTGTGTGTGTACTTGCCTGCAAAGGCACATCTGTAGAGATCAGAGAACAGCTTTTCAGGAGTTGGGTTTCTCTTTCCAGCACAGGTTTCAGGGATTGAACTGTGCCCTTACCCACTCAACCACCTTACTAATCTCCCATTTTTGCATCTTTTCTTTTTTCTTTTTTATTCTTCCTCCTCTTCCTCCTCCCTCCCTCCCTTCCTTCCTCTTTTCCTTTCTTTCTAGGCAGAATCTCTTTTCTCTCTGTGTAGTCTTGGCTGTCTTGGAGCTTGCAGACCAGGATGGCCTCAAATTCACCAAGACCTGCCTGCCTCTGCCTCTTGACTGCTAGGATTAAAGACCTGTGCCACTCTGTCTGGCTTTTTTCTTTTCTTCTTCATGTTACTTTTTTTGAGATGGGGCCTCATTTTCTAGCTCTTTGTTGAGCAGGCTGGCCTTGAACACACAGAAATCGACCTGCCTCTGCCTTTCAAGTGCTGGATTAAAGTTGTGTACCACCACACCTGGTCTCATGTTAAAAGAAGTACTATTCATGTGTGTTAGGTATGGGTAGGTGTTTGCATGCCATGGCAGGCGTGTGGAGCTCAGAAGGTAACTGTGGAGTCAATTGTCTCTTTCCCCCTGTAATATGGATTTCAGAGATGAAATCCAAATTACCAGCCTTGTGAGGCAAGTTTTTTTTTTTACTCCACTGTCTCCTAGATTCCTGTTTTTAAGTGTGGGTTATAGAGGATTTATTAAATGCACATATGTTTCAACCTACTGTAAAGTAAAACAAAAATTATTTAGTCAAGCCATTATAAACCAGAGTGTGTGTGTTCTTTGTGTAGAGGCTGCCTCCATATGAGAGCCTCTCACAAACTATGGAGCAGGGACAAGCACAGAGATTGTGAATGTCCACCCCCCCCCCTTCCCCATCACCATGGGATCTAACTGACCAGCAAAGCCTACTGTGTTCAGTATGCGCTTCCTGATCAGGTCATGGCCACCCCGGGAACAGATGAGGATGGAGGCAGGTTGTTATTGCAGTACGTTTTCTCCTTTTTAATCACAGTGAACCACTTTCAAGTTTTTATTTTTTATTTGCGTTTTCCCGATGAGTCATTAAATCCACAATATTAGGATTTGGAGAAGGGAAATGATGAGAGAATGGAGAAATGGAATCCCTAAGTTAGAACAAGAGACAGAGGTTTGGATTAGCGAGGAGGGGTTTTGACTGAGCAGTGAACAGTTGAAAGTAGGAAAACATCCCTTCAGGGAAGCTGGAAATATGCAGAGGAACTTTCAGGAGAGCACACCAGTGGGGCCTGATGATGAGGTAGTAGGGATTCAATCCACCCTCTTCTAGAGGGGAATACTGTAGGCTCTTTTCCAATCTTAATTACACTGCAGAATGACAAAAGCCTATAATATCTTTTCTGCCTCTACTAAGGGCTGGTAGAGTGTAGTCTCTCTTGTGTGATTCAGTTTGCACTGCAGGTTTTTTTTTTATTTCTTAGGATATCCTGGATGGAGGAGAAGTCATAAAAATTAGACTCATTTTCTTGTGTTTATATTAAAGTCTTAGACGGTTTCATGATGAAGTAAGGAACGTCTTAGTCATCAAGGAGATTGAGGAGGATGAGTTAATGTTTGGTCATCAAAAGATGTACCATTAAGAGCTTATTTCTTTTGGGAGGAGCAAAGGGCAAAATATGAGTCAGACAGACTGTAAAGTTATTTCCCTCTGCTTGGTTCAGCCACCCTCCTGTGGAAAGATCACAGGCCCGGCAAGGAGAACTCAGAAGATGATGCTTGCTGCCATTTGGAGTGGAAGAGATTCTCCCAAAACTACCCACAATCCTCTACCACAGCTCTGATTCAGAAGAAATTGGATTTTATCTCAGTGTTTTCATACTGTAGCTCAAACTGGCCTAGAACTCACAAAGTACCCCACATTGGCTTTGAACCTGAGTTAGTCCTGCCTCAGCCTTCCCTGTGTTGGCATTCCAGGTATGAGCCACCATGCCTGGCACGTCTGAGGATTGGGGATACATGTGAGTTTACGTACAGAACAAGCTATAGTTGGTGTAAAACCTCAAAGTCCCATTTTTTATTCTGACTGGGACCGTGTTCCCCCTCGTGATGAGCCATTGAAAGGGGCTAGTTCTTCTGCAATGCTGGGAGAGTATAAAGTTTGTTTTGTGGATAAAGACACTTTCACTGCACTTGATTGTGCTAGTCTGTTGGTCCCTTGATGAATTCTGTTATTTTTTATTTTTAACCATATTTTTGTTTTTTGTAGCTTATCCTGACTTGGAATGTACTATGTACTTTAGGTTGGCTTTGAGATGACAGAGATCCTCCTGCCTCTGTCTCCCTGGTATTGGGATTCAAGTTGTGTGTTACCACACCTGGCAATAAATCAGACCAGGAGAAGATAACTAGAAATATATGTCTGAAGATAGAATGATTTTTTTTTGTTTTTGAGATAGGGTTTTTCTGTGTGTAACAGCCTATCCTGGAACTGGCTTTGTAGACCAGGCTTGCCTTGAATTCACAGACATCCACCTGCTTCTGCCTCCCACCTGCTGATATTAAAGGTGTGAGCCACTGTCAGGCTGGAATGAAATGGTAATAAAAAAGGCTTCACTCTTTCTTTATTTTCGGTCTGTTTAGCTCAGGTTTTTTAACTTTCCAACTTTTCCTTTGTCTCTGAATACTATGTTTCAGGTTCTGTGTTAATAACACAAGGCTCAGAAGTGCTATTCCTGGCTCGAGGAGAATTCTTGGCTTAGTGAGGAAGCCACATGAGTAGGTGGCTGGGCACAGTTTAGCCAGTACAGAAGATGTGTGCAGCAGATGCAAGGGGAAATACCTACTCACCTTTGGAAAAGTACGTAGGCAGGGTCCTGACAAGGCAAGTGTTAAGGTATTAAGACTGTGGGTAGCAAGTTTGCCTGGTGATGTAAGGAAGGGTACTTCAGCATGGAGAACATTCCACACAGTGGTAGAGGCATAGGAGAAAACATGGTGCACTCTGGGAACTTCAGATAGTTTAGTTAAACAATAGCTTACAGTGTGTGTGTGCCCTAATGACTCTGAGCTGGAGAGATGAGGAGGGGATTCCCTTACCAAGACAACTTATTGTTTGCCAAACAATTCAGATATCATTCTCAAACTTTGTACCTATTGGGGAGTTGTAGGCAGGGAAGAGATTTGATTAGATTTGAATCTTGGAATGATCACTAGCACTAGTTTTGAGGGATGGCCTTTTATATAATTTTGTCTATAGCAGGCACAGTGGGACACACCTGTAGTGTGTTGAGGTGGAGGCAGGAGGATTGATACATGTAGATGGGTCTGGTCTCCAGAGAGAGACTTAAAGGATACAAGTTCTTTATGGCTTCTTTCAGCCACTCAAATCAGCAGTCCTTATTCAGAGGTTTGAGGCCTCTGTAAAATAACAAGTAAGGGCTACCTGAACAGAATGCCATGGTAACTGCTGCATCGATGTTCAGATAACAGAGATGGCAGGACAGTCTAGAATGCCATCAAACTGCTCTGAGCTGCATGCAGTTGAAAGCTTAGAAACTATTTCTGTACTATCATTTTTTTTTTTTTAACTTCCACATTTGTTTTATGTAGCCCAGACTGCTATATTAGGAGGGTCACATTGTCCTACTCTCTGATCTGGACAGACATCGGAAATATCTTTTGTGGGTACTGTTGCTAGGTCCATGTTCCCTTGCTCTCCGCTTGCCACTTGTCTTTTAGAACCTTAGTTTTGCTTGTTTTTTTAGTTTGGCTGGTCCCATCCATATCAATAGACTGTGTGTGTGTGTGTGTGTGTGTGATTGGTATGATACTATCATTTTAAGGAAGATTTGAGTTCTAAACATTACCTTTGATTGTAGAAATTTAGCAGTCATGTTTCTTCAACTTTCGAAGTCCATGTTAAATCACAAATATTTTATAAGAGACTTTGCTATATGCTTGACAAAGTCCCTTACCTGCTAGTGTGGGGGTCTTACTGGAGAAGAAAACTGTGTCAATTGTGTATGGCTTTATTGTTGTTTCAAAGTTCCTAGGGAGCTACTTTCTATGTTTTGTAAGATCTGCTCCCAAATCTTGGCTGGGACTTTGGTTTGACATCTAGAGACTCTGGTGGGATTCTAGTTTAGTTTTTCTGAAGCATCTAGTGTTTGATTATTTTGGATGTTTCTTTGTTGACATATATTTCAAATTTTGCAATTTTCTGAAATCGCCTTTCTCTTCTTTTTGAATTTCCATTTTCAAAGATTCTCTGAATGTTCATGTTCGATAAGGTAGCTGCTCACCCCAGTCTACATAGAGATGCTGCAGTCTCTAATGAACCTACTGACTTTAAGTTGAAAGCCATTGCAGGAAACACTGACCCTTGGAACAGAAGGTTAAGGTTGACTATTCTGGGAATTGAGAGCAGAGCATGAAGGAGCAAAACGGCCACAATTAGGAAGCAGTTAGGCTTCCTCGTTATTCTTGCTGGCTCTTACGTGTATATCTGTGGCCTGTGTCTTCTGCTAACCATGAGTCATTTTTGAAAATGAAGTAAATGTGAGTAAATTTATATGTAGAATACTTTGTGTAATTGTAGTGGTGTGCCAAGAGTTACTGAGTTTTGAAAGAAGAACAAACCCTTGAAGTTGGCAGCTTTGACCCGTGACTCTAGTTCTGCTAACGTTGGTAGGTTATCTGCATGCTGTGCAATGTTTGTAGGCTCGTTCTGTGCTCTAGTGTTCTGTATGAACTCTACCTGTGTGGATGCTACTGTGTTCAAAAAGTTAACTCAAGCACTGAGTGAAGAGTATAAAAATATTTTTAAGTAATTTATGATTTCCATGACTTCCATATTTTGTTTTTTTTTGTTTTTTTTTCCTATCAATTGACTGTATGGAATTTGGAAACAGTGTTCTCAGCACTTCTTCCTTGAAAGAACTGTTTGTTTCTCACCTATAAAAACAATAGGGACAGAAAGTAAGACATAAGCGCTTTAGAGGATGTTACAGTAATTTGGCTTCTGAACTTAACGGGATGTGCGATTAGTGGATTATGTCAAGGGACAAGACATTTTGAGAAAGCGTCAGCCAATCGTGGGTGGGAAGTTTAGTCACACGACGGGTTCTGGTCAGGGCAAGAGTGAATGACTGCTGAAGGCTTGAACTATGAGAAGAGTCTGCGTGGAATCTACACACGCTTGGGCAGTAGAGCAGTGTGAACTGTCAATGGTTTTAGATTATTCTAGATGATCTTTTTCCCTCCTATAGTTCATCTTTAAATTGGCTATGGTTAGAAAAACCATAGCCTGTATTGTTTATCTTTGTCTGATCTTTCTCTCAGTTTCTGACATGCTTCTTTTATACAGCTGTTCATATAATCTTTCCAATCCACTCATACAAATCCTTGAGCAGCCTGTGAGGTAGCCACTTTCCTATATGGAAGAAACTTTTAAACTGCTTACATTGACTTTTAAGATAGGTGAGGTTTCCTTTCAAACTTTTGTAGCACATCTTCCTATAATGCAGAAATGTCTCAACTAGACTGCTACAACCCCAGTCAACTCTTCTTCATATAATATGGCCCCTGAAACTAACTGACATTCATTTGATGACGCTCACTGTTAGTGAGTCAGGGCTTGTGTTATGTACAGCGAGGGCATCTATTCTCTGTCTCATGTCTAGGGCCGCAGCTGGGAACATTTGATGACCTGGTCCCTCTGACAGTTCATTTTTTCCATTCCCTCATGTCTGGCTGCTGAATGCTGTCAGTTGAGAGCTCTTGGGACTGGCGACTGAAATACCTACTTATAATGCCTCCATACAGGCTGTTTGAGCTTCCGCAGAACATGGCAGCCAAGGTCCAAGAGCAGCTATCTCAAGAGGCAGAAGCTGGGAGCTGCAAATTTCTTAAGATCTGATCCTAGAAACGGTTACTGTCACTACCAGCAGTTGTATTTGTTGAGCTGTCATGGAGTGTGGATTCCAGGGGAGTGGGTATCATCCCACCGTGAAGAGAGGCAAACAGAAAAGTTTGGTACATGCTCTAAATGGTTACAGTCAAGCTTCCTGTACCTCTTTGTGCCTACCTCAGCTCTCTCCCTGCACTCCTGTTCTCTTCCCAATACCATCTCTTTCTCCATGAAGCACCTGTATCAAATCCATTGATGTATCCTACATCATTACTGTCCAGCTCTTTTGTAGTTATTTCTAATAGACCTCAGAGTCTTTGGATGTAAGAACCAGGTCTCATTTACCTTTGCATACCTCACAGTAGATAAGTTCCTTGAACGGAGCATTCAATGTCAAAGCAGGTCTCAAATTTGAGAGCCAGATGGGTTGAGAGTTAGCGGTGGTTGAGTAGGGAATTGTAATGAGCAAATCAAAAGCTTCCCTTGGAAAAGAGATTATTTCTGATGTTAAATTTTAAAGCTTAAAAAAAAAACCCCTTCTCTTTGTTATACGGCAAAAGTTATAAGTCTCCTCTCCTCCCACATTGCCATAAAATTAAAAGAGAGTTGAGTAGGATCTTTTTTTTTTTTTTTTTTTTTTTTTTTTTTTTTTTTGCTATTTACCATCTTTTTACTAGGTCAGTCTTTGACCTTGACATGTAGGTCATGGTATTTATTTATTTATTTTTGAAAACTATTGGTTTTAGTCCATTTACTGGGTCAGTTTAGTGAGTAACATCCAAGCTTATAAATAAAAGAAAACAGAAGCTTTGGATAAAAATTCATGTCTTGCAAGGATAAGAATTATTTCATGAAATTTTCAGTTTCAGTTTTATGTATGCATTGCCCGTAATGAGTTGAAATGTAAAATACATTTTTCTATTTTAATTAGAGATAAAAAATTTATCAGAGACCGTCTGTATAAATGCCTTGTATACTCTAGTCTTATGGTTTATTTCTTTTTCTTTAATTCTTTCAAAGTCCTTCAATAGGAACTTACCTATTGACCCTTCTGATGAGCTCGCATGCATTTTTTCTCAATGTTTTGTTTTTTCTTTCTGTGTTAGCCATTCTTCTGCTTTTCTCCCTGATACTACCTACTCTATTTCTTGTTAGGTATGGCAAGCACATGACTCTAATTCCAACAATTGTAGAGACAGAAGGATCGGGAGTTCGAGCCGAGTTTGGATTACAGGAGAGCAAAAATGACCTAATTTTTCAGTTTGGCATATGCTACTGATTTTCTTCTCTCTTGGAGACTTTTTAAACAGCCTTCTGCTCTGAATCAAAAAAGAAGTCAGCTTATTCTCTTTTTGTGTTCATTCTTTTGAGTGTGTGTATGTGTGTATGTATGCAGGTACCATGTACATGTATGTACCTGCTTTTGTGTAGTTCAGCAGACAACCCCAGGGATAGTTTCTCAGGTTAGGACACCCCTCTTTTGAGACAGTTTCTCGCTTGCCTTGCTAGGCTGGTTAGCCTGTGAACCCTGTGAAATTGTCTCTACTTCCTCAGAGGTGGCATTACAGACCCACGGTCATTTAAACAAACAAACAACAACAACAACAAACACAAAACAAACAAGCATTGTGGGTTCTGGGATCTCTCTCAGGTCCTCAGGCTTGCAAGACAAATTGCTTGACTGACAAAGGCCGCTCTCTCTCCAGCCCCATCTGGTTTCTTACTGAGACATAGCTCTTATAGAGTACAGTGCACAACATCTTGGCCTGCAACTCAGTGAGTTTTCCCACCTGCATTTGTCTGTGTGAGCATTGTTGGGGGAAACAGATTATTCTGAAGTCCTTTTCAGAGCAAGATGGGTGTGTGACTACATAGGTAGATTTTCTCTGATTGTTTTCTTTGAAATGTCTCCCAGCCCCCACATCTGTAGTTTTTCTTTCTGTAATTTCAGTTATTGTGTGTTATCTTAAGACCTCAAATAATACAGTGAAAAGTTCTGGAAATAAACAATTTCCGAGTTTAAAATTGCTTGTTGTTCTGAACAGTGTGAGAGCATACATTATACTGATCCATCCCTTTTGAGACAAGCCTTGCTCCTTTGTGTAGAGTTTCAGTGCTACTTGCCTGTTAGTCATTTAGAAACCATCACAGTTAATCAGATGGGTTATCTCAGAAACTCTTACTATTTAATAATGTTCCTAGTACGAGTGATCATACATACACATTTACTATAATATTATATTACAAGTATCACTGTTAATCACTACTGAGTCTTATTTACCAGTTAAGCTTTTCATAAAGGGGGAGGTAAAGACAGGTATATGTGGGTATGGGTGCTGTTCATAGTTTCAGGTAGCAGCTGAGGATCTGGAATGCGTCTCTCTTGGAGGACAGAGAACCATTACAATAATGTTCAGGGTGTGTGTGTGTGTGTGTGTGTGTGTGTGTCTGTCTGTCTGTCTGTCTGTCTTTATGTTCCATGGAGCTCGTGGCAGTCAGAGGACAACACTGGGTGTTGGTTCTTACCTTCCATATTGGTTGTTGGCTGCTGTGTATGCCAGGCTATCTGGCTGGAGGGCTTCCTTCTTTCTCTGCCTCCCCTCGTGCAGTAGGAGTGCTTGGGTTATAAGTAGGAGTGCTCGAGTCATGCGCCACAATGTCTGGTTTTCTTCTGTCTTCTGGGATCCAAACTCAGGTCCTGAAACTTGATTTACACACTAAGCCATTCTCACAAGCTAAGCCTTATACTGCTTAGTTTTAGGAGGCCTCTAACTGAGCTGGGAATTAATCAGGAATGACTATGAACTGGTGAAGCATTAACTGGGACCAATTTAGCAGAGCTAAGAGGTGGAAGAAAGGAAGTGTCATTTCAGGAAGATTTCAGAGAAGAAAACCTTACTTGAATCTCAGAACAGAATGGAAACATAAAAATTAATTTGCTATTGCTGCTTTGCCAAGTTATGACATTTTAAATCTCAAAACACAAGGGTTTGTTCCCTTACAGTTTTGTGGATTCTCAGAGAGAATTTGCTTCCTTGGGCTGGTGGCCCCTTCTGTCTGTAAAGGATGATTTTTTTCAATCTTTGCTCCTGTGGTCTCTCCACTTTCTCCCTGTCTCCCTCTTAAAGGGAAGCTTGTGGTTATATTTAGGGCCCACCAGGATAATCTAGGATAATCAGCTCATCTCCAAATCCTTATTTAATTGCATTTGCTGAGTCCCTTGTCAAGTAAGCAGCACTCACAGGTTCTGGAGTTAAGGATGTGGACACCCAGGTTTTGTGTTTCAAGGATTTTTCTTGACAAAGGGAAGGACTATCAGATATTCAGAGCTAGCTCAACTCTCTTTTTTAGTATTATATTGATATTTCTACCACAGCACATTGTGGATTTATTTTCTTGAAGGAGCATGTCTAGTGAGTCCCCATTAGCTAATAACACTGAGTCAAGACTGATGTTCAGGTTGCTTCTTAGTGTAGGAGCACTTTGAGCTTCTGGGTCTTCTTTTTACTGTGGGTGCAGCCAGCCTCTCTCCATGGCTTCTTCTCTGGCCAGCTTGGCTCTTCCTTTGCCATTTCTTCCTCTAGCTTATAAGCTAGAGGTTCCATCTTCTTCTTATTCCAAAGGCCATCTTCCTTGCTATCTCTTGCAAACATGATGACTTCTGGTGATAGGAATCAACTCTATCGTGGTTATAGGAGTCTGAAGTGTGAGGTGATGCTGCTGCCATCAGGGCTGTTCTCCTAGTGCCCAATGGGAGAGTCCTTTTTTTGTTCTTTCCAGCTTGATCCAGTTTTGTGTGGCTTGTGACTGGATAACTCCAGACTGTGCCTCTCTCTTTACGGGCTCTTTCCATCTCTCCCTGCATCTTCTGTAAGGACTGGAGGCCCACACAGATAATCTGGGATCATCTCAGTCCCAGATCCTTAACCTAATTAGCATAATTGATTTGTAAAGTCTCTACTCCAAATAAGCTCTGTGTAAGTCAGGCCTGTTGTGGCTGTGACGAATATCTGAAAGAAACAAGTTAAAGAGGGCAAGGTTGACTCTGGCTCATGTGTTCAGAAGCCAACAGTCGGTTACTTCTAGACTCAGTTTCTACATTGCAGTCTAATGGCATCAAATTGTGAGTCCATCAACGGATTAATCCATTGAGGAAATCAGCACTTGTGGTCATATCTCAAAACTTTGAATCCCAATTTGGGGTCCAAGCCTTGAGCACTGAAACCTTTAGGGGGCTTCTTCCACAAATAAGGACGTGTCACATGCTCTAGGAATAGGATATGGACACGACTTTGAGGTGACACTAATAACCCCACCCACACCACCTTTTGTTTGTTTGTTTTGTTAATGCCTTGTCTTCTTCCTTTTTGGTAGGAGCAAGGAGCTGCCGCTTGTGTCTCCCAGCCCTTCAGCAAGAGTCTGGAGAGGGATCAGAGGTGGTATTGCAGTGGATGAGCAGAGCAGAGAAAAGCCCGGTAAGCAGCCTGGGACCGTGGCTTTGGAGGTCTGCTGGATGAAGTGTGAGGCCTGTTGGCAGACTTGTCACTGTTACTTGAGAATTCGTCACATCTCCCTCTTGGAAGTCTTTAGTTTCATTGGAATCCTTTCTAGTGAAGTTTGGCTTCATCCTCCTCAGTGTGGGGATTGTGGGAATATACCATTCTGCCCACTATCCCCAGAAGATGCTTGCCAGCACATGAAGGTGATCTCCTACCATTCAGTGGAAGATGGAGTCAGGGAGGGCAGCCAGGCCTCCATAGGAGATGGTTGCTTCATTTTGCCTCTCTGCACGCGTAGGTGCTGTGGATCGCTCCTGGGAGCATGGGTCTTTAGCTGTTTTACTAATTATGTTCTGCTTTATTTGGTTTAATTTTAAAGCTATCAGTGTTTTGTTTTTCCTTTTGTCCCAGTCTTACTTTGAAGGGATGGGGCCATTCTAATCCTCTTAAAGTGACACTGTAACGTTTTTTGAACAAAGTTTTTGAAGGTGACTCATTGAATCTTTTTTTTTTCATTTTCAAGTTGGTATTTAGTGATCAATTTCACCTTAAGTTTAATTATAATAGATCCAACAAACCCAGTGACTGTAAGTCCTTGTAATGTAATCATTACTTAGAGTGACAGTGTTCCATCACAATAGACACGCCCATAAAGTATTAATCCTGTGCTGAGGTGTCCCAGTGGAATGGGAATGCAGAGGCTGCATATAATACAGTGGACCAAATGGCCTGGACTGTTAGGCAGTGTGGAGCCGGCTGCTGGTCTACCACACCTTAGCGGTGCGATATCGGAGGGGTACATAACATACCGTGAACCTCAAGTGTTTTTAGCTGTGAAAAGGAGATAACTCATTGTATCATGGTGTTTCTTGGGAGGATCAAGGGTGATACTTTGTAGATAAATCGCTAGCATGGCCATGTTTGGAACCTGAGAGCAGTCAGAATTTTGTGTCTGCTAGTATTTCTTATACAGGAGAAGCCGAGGCAGAGGCAAATGATTTGGGAATGTTACAAACTGCCTCCAGTAAGACTCTGACTTTGGTGGTGCTCTACGGGCTATGTCAGTCAGGACAGCAGTGGCTGTGGGTATATATCTTGTTACTTTGCAGAAAAGGGAATGGCATAACCAGTTGCCTGTCTGATCTGACCCAGTTGTTACACTGAGCTCTTTTGAGACTCCACTTGCCTTTCCTGCGAGGCTTCAGTCCAAACTCAATGGAGCTATCTGGTTTAGAAGTGGTTTGATTAGCATTAAATTCCTCCCCCTATCCTCCTCCTTCCCTCCCTCTCCCTCTCTCTCCCTCCTCCTCCCTCCCTTCCCCCTCCCCCCATTCCTCTCTCTCCCACCCCCTCTTTTCCTCCCTCTCCCTCTTTTTCACTCTCTTCCCTCTCTCTCTTCCTCTCTCTCCCCCCCTCACTTCCTGTAGTGCTGGAGCTCACACCCATGACCTTGTGCATACTAGGCAATCCTCAGCCCAAACTTATTTAAGGAATGACTGTTGAAGCCAAGAGGTTTATTCTGTACTGTGGGGCTTCTATGACTGTAGTGTGACGAAACACATTGTCCTTTGAACTAGGAAACCTGGAGTTCACAGCGAGTCTCTAGTAACAGGTGAATTCACAACAGACCCTTGCCCAGAGTGAGCGTTTTCACTGAAAGGTTTCTGTGGATCATGTCATTTCTGCTTAGCCCCAGAGTACACTATCGTTTCTGCTTCTGTACCGGAAGTGGGAGGGTACTCCCAGCATCTCGATGGGAAGATGATGAATGTGGGGGTAGGACAGGGAGTAACACAAAGGGCCCAGGATACCCTCTGTACTCTGGGGAGTTTATTGCTAGCATTATCTTTGCTAGGGGCAGGAAGTTGGTTGAAGAGATCTGTCCACACTTTGAAGCACTAGTGTATGCAGCACTTTGGTTGGTCAACGTAAGGAATGTTGCCTTTGGCTCTGGATTGTGGTGGTTCTGTTTTATTTATTTATTTTTTAAAATAATGTTTATAACCAGGGATATGACTACAGAATAGTTCTTCCTAAAAGCCAAATAACCTCTGGGGCTCTGTGATTGTCTTAAAGGAGAAAGGCAAGGTTGATCTTTTTCCTCTTCTGCCCCTTCCAGTGGCACCGTACATATTTATATTGTATAGTTTATTCTCAGTCTCAAACTGAGATTTAAAATTTGGGGGAATCAGAAGCCAAGGGGACCTACCATGGTGCTGAGTAGGTTATGTGTACATCTCCTATTTTTGCCACGCCTGGTTGCTTGCACTGACTTTCTTGGGAGAAAGTCCTGGCTGTATTTCTGTAAGCAAAAGGGGAGAGAGAACTATGGCTCTGCCAGGCCAGCAGCCACGAGGATATTTATAGTTTGCTGTGAGTGGCCGGGAGTCCACCCTGGTCTGCATATGCCTTCTGTCTGAATGTTCTGGATGTTCTTGACCTGGACCCTGCCCTTGTCTGCCAGACAGTAGTTAATGATAAAGTGGATGGCTGCAGGATACAGTGAGTGATGGCCTTGGCAGCTCTGACATTCAGGTGCTGGTGCTGTGGCTGACCTAGGTGTCCAGCAAAGTGGAGCTGTCCTCTCTACTGCCCTGCTCATGGCTTCCATGGTTCTTACACTCCTGTAGCTGGACTTGCTACATGGACTGTGTGAACTGAGGTTTATTTTTTATTTTTTTGAGATAGGGTTTTATTTTGTAGCCTAGGCTGGCTTTAATCTTATGAAGTCTCTTCTGCCTTAGCCATGTAAGCACTGGGATTGCAGACCTAAAGCCTACACGCTAGGTTCCAGTCGATTTTCTTTATGCCACTTGTTCCATGCTAAGATGTATAATATCACAGGAAAATGCAGATCCCGAGCCTTCCTGGCTCATCTCTCCATGAATTCAGGTCAGACACCTAGACTCGCTTTACAGAAAGGCCTGAATTAGGCTGTACTTTCCATTTCCAGCTTATAGCAGAAGAAAGAGCTTCCAAGAGACATTTGATTTTGTCCTGGTTTTCATGTTGAGGTAGACGGTGTGTATTTGGATGCTGTTAGAGAGAGTGAGGGTGGCCCTGCTTAGTGTGCATTTGTAAGGCCTAGAAAGCTCAGGGAAAGTGACATTGAATGACTGCTTCAGATCTGGGATGACCAATGTTCCCTGGGTAGTATCCCTGGGACCTGTCCCCATCCCCCTATTGCTCCACCCCACTCCTGGTGCTGAAAATTCTTCCTCTGTCAGACCCATTCTCAGACAAGATTTCCCTTTACGATGGCAGGGGTGCTATGGCATAGTCTCCCACATTCAAGCATCCTGAGAAAACCAAACTTTCTTTTCTAGTTGTTCCAGTAAAGCAAGTCACTGTGGGTGGGTCAGTCTAAGTCACATCCCATCCCAGATCCAATTCATTGTGCTTCCTGCTTGATGTGTCTCTCAGCATGGACTCAGAAAAGGAGCTCTTGGTATTCCAGGTTAGACTCAGGAGTTGTTACTGGAAAAGCTGGGTTGTGGGTTGGACAGCTGGGGCAGAATGATTCTGTAAAGCACACTTTGAGACCCTTCTTTATCACAAATGAGCACTATTTTTGAGTCTCTTCCATTTTGTTGCCTTTTAAGACGTAGTAATGTCTTCTGGGTAAGTTTAGCTTTCCCCAGAAGCAAGGAGTTAGAGGATGCGCTGCTGACTTTTTCAAGGTATCATAGGATCCTGTGCTTGGTGGCTCTGTCTATGCTATGAGATAGCTTGGTGAGCGCTCACATTTTACCGTATATCATAGATTGGTGTGAGAGGGCTGTTCCCCACAGGTTGTGTTGGTCTCTGAAAACATATGTTCCAATTCTATGTGGCCATTCGGATTCATTTTTTGGTGACTGTCTTGTCAGCTTGGGGCTGGGGATTGTGGAGGACAGGCTGTGTTTTGGCAGCACTTCAAGCCTGGAGCAGCATCCTGCAGCCAGCACCATAAGCTGTATAATTTGTCTACGGAGGCCTATGCATTATAGAGATGAAAATTCCTTCCCTGACAGCATTCATTGCTTAGCATGCAGCAATTTGGCTGTCAGAAACAGCTGGCCCTGCAGGGTGGGACAATAGAAAGTGGAGAGCCGAGAGAGGCCAGCGCTTACTCAAGTCTCCCACTGTGAGAGGATCACGTTACCTTATGGAGACTGTCATTAGGCACAGCTTCCAGAGAGCGCCAGCCTGTAGCTCAGACACTCAGTGACTTTCCTCTCCTCTTTTCTCCTGAATGGAAACAATAAGAAAAAAAAAAAATTAAAAGTGAATGGTTAACTTTTGCTGAGACTCAGATGTTCAGTTTGGGGTAAGGAGCGTTTCTGAGAAAGTAAACACTTCTAACCTTACAGGGCTGTTTGTAGAGCGTTAGAGACACTGTAGAGTGGGGGAGGGGCGGGAGGGCCGGCTTGGCACCTGTGTGTCGGACCTCTTACATCTTTAGGTTCCCTGTACTTAAGATCAATGTTGAAGGGACCTATACTTGGGTCCCGGTAAGCCCTGTTTGAGCATGCGGTAGAGAGCAGGGTGTGCATGTTTTCCAGACAGCAAGACCGAGGAAAGGGACCAGGGGTTGAGTGACTGGAAGGTCCCCTATCAGTGTGAATTGGAGTGTGGTTGGCTTTGTGGGCTCTCCTGTAGGGACTTGATGTCTCAGAGCATGATCTAAGGAAAAGGGCACTTCAGCTGTGAAGAGACAGTGGTCCGTGGCAAGAGGATGTATCATCTGGGTTTAATGATGCCTTTTAGTTCCTATGTTAGTGGTGGACTCACTCTGATGTCTCATAGACAGTCCTTTCTGAGGAAAAAAGACCTTTAAAACAGAATCTTCTAAATATTATTTTCATTTAAATTTGGATTTCTTAGGAAATATATCATTTCCCTCTCCATTTCTTTCTTTCTTTCTTTCTTTCTTTCTTTCTTTTTTCTTTTCTTTCTTTCTTTCTTTCTTTCTTTCTTTCTTTCTTTCTTTCTTTCTTTCTTTCTTTCTTTTGAAACACTACATGTCCAAATGACAGTAGTCTTGCTACAGTTCAAGTGATACTGGCCGGTCTCTTCTCCTTCTGAGACCAGCTGCATTTCAGAAGTTCAGGGTGGCTCAAAAGAAGTTTGCCCGTTGGGAATTTATTGGTTGTTTGGTGGTGTCTCGAGTTGTACTTTTTCACCTCTCCCTCTATGTCTGTTTCCTTTCTACATGATAGAGCAGGAGTTTCCCAGATGTTGTTTGGATTAAAGAGTGTGTGTCTGGGGGAGGGAGAAAAAGCTTTCTTAATGATAATAACAGAGTCAGACTGGCTGGTTCTGTACTGACAGGAAAAAGGGGGAGATAAAAACTCCATTAATGGTGTGTGCACTGCCTAAGTAGCCAATAAAACAATGCTGTCCTCACTGGAAGCCAGTCCCAGATTGGCAGTGCTTCATGCCAACTGCGGGAGACGACAGCTGCAAAGAGGGAGGAAGTATTCCCAGCCAGCAGCCGCTATCACTGATTGGCTGGGGGGCGGTTCTTTTGTTCCTTTCCCCTCCCCCTCCCACTCCTCCTCCTCTTCTTCCTCCTCCTCCCTTTCCTCTTTATCATCCCCAGTCCTTTCCCCTTTATTCTCCCCTCTCCTTCTTTTGTACAATTTCCACGATGAACCCCTCTTAATGTTCACTGTTCCAGAAATTGAACCACATCTGATTAAAACTTACTGTTTACATGTAGAATGAAGTTGGTTGGCAGTTTTTAAACTATTTGTCTGGGTTAGTTCAAATTTGTAACTATAGAAATGGATATAAATGCTATACACTCTTTAACACTCTTTAAAGTTTGATAGAAGAGTCACACAACACATTACATTGTGTCCCCTTCCAAGTATTATTGAATCTCCCTGTTTAAAGCAAATAGTACAGAAAATATCGTCTCACTGATGAGATGGTTAATAGTTATAAAGGCGCTGACTCCCCAAGCCTGACTACTTGAGTTGGATTTTGGGCATTCACCAGAGAACTAGCCCACAAAGGTTCTCCTCTGACCTCTGTAAGTGTGTTGTGGTATCATACAGGGCTGTGTACATGTGATGTGTGTGTGTATATACTCAGATACACAACACACACACACACACAACACACACACACAGGTAATAATTTTTAAAAAAAAACCACCATATTGTCTCATTCTAGAATATAATAGAATGATGTCAAATGTTGTCTCATTGGCACTTATTCTGTGTTCCTTAGCCTTGATTCACAAAGCCCTAGGTGCCTTCCACACTGGGCTCTCTGTTCAGAGGAGAACATACTTTCTCAAAAGCCCTTAGATTTTCAAAGGAGGGAAAAGAAATTGTCCAGTACTGAAGAGATAGGACAGGTGCTCCTATCTCTTCAAAAGCGGTGACTGAATACCTGTGGCCTGTATGCTTTCAGTCGAGGCTAATTTGCCCCATTTCTATTTTGAGGATTCTGGGAAGTTGGCATCCTTAGCTTCATTTTGTTGGTGAAAGAAACATAAAGTCTGAGGAGCAAACTTCCAGTCACAGAGAATCCTCTTCATGTACATGGCAAAATCTGGAAGGAAAATATTGTGACCACAGTTGGATATTTTTGACACACAGTTGTAGTGGACATCAGCGGAAGTGAATGTCCCTCTGCATTCTGTCTGAGGATGGGGACCTAGGACCCAAGAGTTTAAGCCTTTCTGTTGTCAGAGGATAGCAGTTGAGGAGAACAAGGTGCATAGCTAAGCACTCTAGGGGAGATGATTCTGTTTTGGTAAATATTTTTATTTGGTGTGTGTGTATGTGCGTGCACACACATGACGACACACTTGTGAAGGGCAGAAGACAATTTGTAAGAGTGGTTCTCTCCTTCCACCATGTGGGTTCCGGGGACTGAACTCTGCTTCTCAGCTTGGCTAGGCCCTCTTCACCAGATGAACCCTCTGGCTAGCACTAGGGGAGGTGGATCTTGAGGAAAATACCTGGTGATATGCTCACTTAGTAATGAGGCTTATTCGTTTATGCCCAAGAAATATCAGCCAAGAAGAGACTGAGATTAGATACAGAGGGAAAGATAATTAAGGAATACTTTGAGAAGTAGCCCACCTTCCTGTCACAGGACCTGTTTTCCGACTACGAGTTATCTCAAGGCTTCTTGCTGTATACCTCTCCCCCAAAGGCCACTCGCAGGCTACCCCAAGAGGCCTAGCATTGCCAAGCATGGTTTTGTTTATCTTTTGACTACAGATGGCAAAATAAGATCTGTGAACAAACTGCTCTTTTAGGCAGGACCTTGATGTTAGGCAGCTTTGGAAAAGCATGTAACTTTTTTCCTCCTGTAGTTTTTATTTAGACGGCAAACCAAAGGGCTGCTCTGAGGAAATGTGACCTGTGGGTGATTAATATTAGATAGCGAAAGCCCTTTGACACGTCACGATAGCTCTTCAGTGCAGATTGTCTAAATGTCAGGACGTCACTGTCAGTTTTGTATGTTTCAAGAGCTTGGGTGAATTCCAGATGTGATTGTCTTTCTTTCTATACTTCATAGACTTTTAAATGGGTCCAGAGTATTGCTGTGGTAGATGGGAGTGTGTCCATATTGATGAGGAATGGTAGCGTGTGTTGAAGACCTGGCTGGCTGACCAGTGGGGCTCTGGTTTCAGTTTTCTGTTTGCTAGCTGATGCCAGGGGACTTGAATAGGAACCAGGGACGTGAATAGGAACACACACACAGTGGTTATTCATCTGAAGGATTGCCTTTATTCTGCTGGTAAACACGCCTGGTTGAGGGATCACTGCCTTTGCCATTGTCTTTAGCCGGGCTGTGGGCAGAGCTGGGTTGCAGTCCATTGTGAGAATTGCCAGGTGATTTATTATTCATAGTGGAAGTGAAGATGATCCAGTAGGGCCGAGTCAGCACCTGCCTTTCCATGCCTTCTGCCTGCCGTGGCTCTCAGACTGGGAGAAGTCAGCAGATACAGGATGGAGGAACTGCCAGGGTTTTTTTTTTTTTTTTTTCCCAAGTTGGTAAAAGTGAAATCTATTAAGGAAAGGAAGGAAATGAGTGTTACAAAGATCAGGGTTATGGTCACAGGAGTGTCAGTAATGGTGATAACTCACCTTGAAATGGCGCTTCTTCCCCAGGCTCTGTTCTGAGGGCTTTATATGTATTAGCTCACGTAATTCCTCTAATAACTGTGCCAGGCAGGCATGAAGTTTAATCTAATTTTACAGATGAAGGAAATGAAGACCATGTAGTTAGTGCCTATGGCCTTGAAGGTAGCAAATGGCAGGGCTGGAATTCTAACTCAGGCTGTCTGGCTCACGCTGGGTTTTAACTGGTGTCAGGGAGGAGAAGGGATGGTGATGGGGAGTGAGCAGCATGCAGGTCATTTCCTTGGAAAACAAAACAAAACATGAGGACCTTACTGTGCGCTCACATGGTAGGAATTGAAAGGCAGCTCCAGGGAGCCCATTCATCCTGCATAGGCACTGATCCTGTGAGGCCCTTCTGAATCTACTCCGCTGTTTCAGGGCCTACTTCCTAATGTTACCATGCTGGTGAATAGATCTTCGCATGTAAATTTTCTGGATGCCGTAAACATTCAGACCATGCCATTGACTGAAAAAACACTTGTAATTCAGTGTATGTATGTATGTGTATGTGTGCGTGTATGTGTATCCATGTGTGCATATATGTATTATATGTGTGTGTATATATATATGTATGTATGTGTATCCATGTATGCATATGTGTATGATATGTGTGTATGCATATGTGGGTGTGTATGTATGTGTGTATATGTATGTGTGTATGCATGTGTATAATTATATCTGCATCCATAAATTCATGTGTATGAGAAACGGTAGTGCACTGACTGGGTGTATGAGATCCTAGCTTCCTTTTCCAATGAACTCCTCAGCTGGGAAGCATTCATATTCTTCTAGAGAATTTACTTGAGTATTTTCAGTGCAGACTAGGCCTTACTTCTGTGGAGTATTTGCATTTATTTACCTTGTTTGTTAGACAGACAGACAAACACAGACAGATACCCATTAAGGGTTGGATTTATCTTTGCTGAGGGAGCCAGGAATTGACTTTAATTCAGAATTTGGTGTGTGTGTTGACTTTAATTCAGAAGTAGAATTAGGGTATATTTTATTGGTGTGTGTGTGTATATGTGTGCATGTATGCGTGTACATGCATGTATGTGTGTTCTGAGTGTATTGTGTGTGCATGCATGTGTTGTGTGATTGGAGAGTCCATCCAAAATTATATTTAAAATAAAAGAGTTTCCAGACACATCTGTGGCCACACTCTTTATGTGAACAAAGAAAATAACAATGGGAGGAAGCTTCATGGTGTGTTAAGCTAGCTTAGGGCTGGCGATAAGTTTTAAGAGACTCAGTAGAACCAGTGGTGTGTCTTGTCTTAACATAAGCCTGGCTGCAGGTCAGTATAGGCACAAGAAAGGAAAGTGCTTCAGCTCAAACTCCAGGGACTGCCACTGGCCCTTGATGCATTCAAAGTTAAAACTAAGAAGCTAGCCCTTTCCTTTCTGCCAATGTTAGAAGAAAATGAGCCATTTTAAAACCACAGAGATTAACACTCCCCTTGGGACCTTAAAAAGTAGAAAGGCAAAGTCAGAGAGACAAATGCTCATGCAACGGACTAGGGCTTAGTCATCTGAAACAGACAGCGGGTTATTCTAAGAATTGTTGACAGTCGTGAGCCATAAACACAGGGACTGCTAAGGTTGTTTCCATTCTGTATCCATTTTACTTTCTGTCCTGTCTTTAAAGAGTTAATTGTATGTATGTATGTATGTATGTATGTATGTATGTATGTATATATGTATGGCTGGATACGTGTTTGGGTATATGTTTGTGAGTGAGGTGCCTACATACAGCATGTATGTATGTATGTATGTATGTATGTATGTATGGCTGGGTATGTGTTGGGTGTATGTTGTGAGTGAGGTGCCCACAGAGGCCACAGATGAGCTTAATTACTGGCAGTTGTAAGCTGCATAGCATGGGTGCTGGGAACCAACTCAGGTCCTCTGCCTGAGCTGTACAAGTTCCGAACCACTGAGCATGTCTCCAGCCCTTCACGTCCTATCTCAATGGAAACAGTTCTGAAAGTATGAGCAGTGTTTTGCCCTGTCTATCCCAATGAGATTCCACTTTGCATTACTCATCTTATTCCCATATAGCCACTGGGAAGGACCAGCAGGCTCCATGTCCAATGACTCTGCTGTTTTGGATAATCTGTGCCTGACTCCTCTTCTGCCTACTAAACTCAGATAGTCTCTGGGCATCTGGAACTGGAGGATACAGGAAGCCAACTTGTGCAGATGGTGCTGGTTAGTTGTTATATTCTGTTGAACTTCATTGAGAGCATTAGTACCTGGGATAGCAGATTATTTCTAGCTTTTCTTGAATTAAAATATTGCATTTTGTCTGGTTTTGTGGATTAAACCTAGGCCCTTGCATGTACTGGGCAGGTGATTTGTCACTGAACTATACCCCACCACTTGCATTTCTTCTTAGACCCAGTATAGCATAAAGCTTCTCTCTCTCTCTCTCTCTCTCACACACACACACACACACACACTCACACACTCACACACTTATACACTTTACACACTCGCACTCACATACTCAAACTGGACAGAAACCTAGAGGCACATGCTGATGCAGAGACCATGGAAGAGTGATGTTTACTGGCTTTTCCCCATTGCTTGCTCAGCCTGATTTCTTATAGAACTCAGCACAACCAGCCCAGGGATGGCCCCACCCACAACGGGCTGGATCCTTCAATATCAATCACTAATTAAGAAAATGCCTACAGGCTTGCCTTCAGCCAGATCTTATGGAGTCATTTTCTCCATTGAGGTTCTTTGCTCTCAGATGACACTAGCTTGTGCCAAGTTGACATTAAAAACTAACCAGTATATACAAATGCATATAAGTTTTCTTTTTTAAATCATTGGCAAAGAGAGATCATTTTAATTAAGAATGATAGGAAAACCTTTGTGAAGTTGGTTGTGGTGGTGCATACCTGTAATGTCAGGACGTGGGAGGCTGTAACAGGAGGATTGCATGTTTGAGGCCAGTCATGGTCACAGGGCAAGTTCAAGGACAGCCCAAGATATGTAATGAAATAGTCTCAAACAATTGAGCAGTCAATCAAACCAAACCACTTTGTGAATGAGGTTCTGAACTGGGGGTGTAGCCCTTGCCTGGCATGCAGAAGGCCCTGGGAGAATTTACATTAGTCATTCTGTCGCCTTTGGGAATTGGGTTATTGATGGTAAATATAGATTGTTCCTATCGATTGTCAGGTAATATGCATCTTCAGAGATGTGACATTGCAAATGACCAGAACGCCAGTGCTTCAGCTTGTGCTGATATAAATTAAGCACAGGTGTGGAAGCCAGAGGCTTGTGATGAAGAGTGTGAATGTCACCAATAGCAGGTGTGTTTCATTTTTTTAAAGATGAATCTATCAAAATGAGGCTGGGTGCAAAACTATCCTAATTAATAATAACCCCAAATCATTCTGTCATTCTGTTAGTGGACTGAATGCTTAATGGCATGAAATTAAAGTGTGGAAAACACGTCTGTGCTTTCTGGTTACTGATATAAAATTGCTTTCGATATGGAAGCTGGGTATTCAAGTAGCAAAGATAATGTAGTCTTCGTAATAGCATGTATTCTGGAAATAGACCCATCTCTAGCCTTTCACCCATATTATCTCCTCTTTGAAGTATCATTGAAACTTAACAGAGCCTCCTGAGGGGTTTCTTCCAACTCTGGTAGATGAGCTACAGGTCCCCCATCCCTTCTTTCAGTTGTCTCCCAATGCCTCGTGAGTCCTTTCTTAGATGCTGTCCCATGTTAATTATACCAGCCTATAGCCCTCCTTTGGTGTACAGAGACACCCAGCACAGCATATACTGTTAGAGAAAACTGTAATGAGCATACCACTGTTATACTATGTGTTAATCAGCATTCCTTTGCTGTGACAAAATACCAGAAGAGATCGGCTCTTAAAGAAGAAAGTTTTATTTTGGCTCACAGTTTTATTCTGTGTTTAGACTTAAGGTACCATGGTTGGTTTTGATGGGAACACAGTGAATGGAAGAGGTGTGTTCACTGCTGGTGTTGGAATGAGGGAAGGGGATAAATAAAGTGCCAATGTCCCCTGCAAGGATATGTGTCCCAATAACCTGATTTCCTTCCACTTGGCCCCCTGCTAAAGATTCCATGAATCCCTAATAGGGCCACAGATTGGCAGCCATGTCTTTAATACATGGGATGTTGTTATTTACAATCCATAGTATAAAAGAAGAAAGAACACAACTTTTCTCACTGCAGACCCTTTACTTCCAATTTGATAAGCACATTGGCAGGAGGCCAGTGAGAGATGGCCCGGGTGCAGGAATTGTATGGGGCTTAGCTCCAAATGACCATCTCAAGGATAATTTTCTGGGAAGAAAATGAGCAGTTTTCTTGTAAGATGAAGCATCTCCCTTTTTAATTTTACTGACAGTGTCTTAGTTTCCAGTAACATTGCATCGTTAGCATGATGTCTGAAGGTTGCTTCCCAGTCTTGCCCTCTTCTGTGATTTAGAAAGATTAGGCCTGACTAGAATAGACAGTACTTCTTTATTCTACAGTGTGAGTTGAAGCCATGGGTGACTGTATATGTTTAGTGTTCATACATTTTTTGTATAAAGTAAGAACTATTTGTAGCTCACTTTTAGTAAGTTAGCACTGGAATGTGCGTATGTATTGTATGTATGTATTGCTTCGACTTAAAAGTGAAGACAACATTAAGAGGGATTCCAGAAGACCTACTCCCTTCTTGCCATTAGCATAACTCTTTCTCATCTTTATAATTTTGGAGATTTCTCATGCTTTGATCATCGACAAATGATCAAATGATCCCAGTTGATTCATCGACATCTGTTAAGGAGCCATCGTCATTTAGAAGACGGTTCCTGATGTTTCACAGGTGAAAATACTACTCACCATCGATAGTCCACAAGCGCTCAAGAGAAATGGAGATGGAGATGGAATTGAAATGGTGAAGACCATTCTGAGTGCCATGGGAGTGGAGATTGAGAGTGCCGGTGAAAGGGCGTGGATCTTAGGGATGTGCGGACTTGGGGCTTCAGCAGGTGAAGCTGAAGCTGATCTGAAGCAGTAGACTTTTGCCAGATTTCCAGGAAAAAGTCATTCCAGGCGGCCAGTCACACAGGTGGTTGAGATATCCATAATGCCTAACTTTGGGGTGCCGCATGTGTTCTTATGCGTGTCCAGGGCTGAATCCGGCAGGCATCCAGTTTTTCTACATCTCTTTGGAGCTTGTTGTTCACGTATCCCTCAATTGGTAAGCAAATTCAATTCCAAGCAAATCTTTGAGTTAAGAAACTGCTACGTTACATGAAAAATGTTTTTACATTTCTTTTTTTTTTTTTTTTTAACGAGTGGGTTGTTGCCATCCTTGGTACAGGAGAAGATTGGAAAACCGTCTTTAATTAAAGAGTATTCCTTTTTAGTGTAATTCTTAAAGAGTCCTGCTAGCAATACTAAAAGAAATATCTCAGTGGAGAAATTTTGAGCTAGTGGGAGTTTACTGACTCAGGATACTGAAGTTCATAGTAAGAGGCATTAGGTATCAGAGAGGGTAAGTGACTTCCCAGAATCACATGGCACAGGCTCAGAGGAACATTAGGTTACCAGTTCAGTGCTTGCTCCACTAGACCTTGCTAAGACATGTGTAATCCCAAAGAGATGTAAGGCTCCTATGGAGAACTTTGGTACATACCTATGCCATCTGTGGTAGATGCTGAGTTGATTCTTGATTTTTTTTTTTGCCACCCTCCTGGGAATCATCACCAATTGATTTTTGATTTTTTTTTTTTTTTTGTGTGTGTAAACTGTACAGAGGGCTGATAAGTGCTTGTTGATTTGTTTTGGAAAGGATATGACCCAGTTATAAAAACCTAAGATCAGTAAGTGAGCTAGCACATCTATAATCCTAACATTTGGTTGACTTGGAGGAGCCAGGGAGTGGGGCCAGACATAGTAGGACCCTGTCTCAAAACAACAGCAAACCAAACAAAATGATAGAAAGAGCTTATGTTTCTCCTTATTTTATTTTTTGAGAGAGTGTTTTTATTTTATAGCCCAAGCTGGCTAGAACTGGGAGTAAGCCTTCTGCTTCAGCACCCTAAGATTTGGGATCATGGGTGTACGGCAGCACACGTAGCTTTGAGGCTATGTCTCTCATCAAGAGGCTTGGGGGTAGTTGTTCAGATTGTTCATTACAGAACTGGCAACTACTTACAAGGTCTACAGCTTGTCTGACACAATTACAAGGAGGTGAACACATACATGCAAAAAGCAAGGTTGCATAAATCATTGTTCATATTTTATTTTTAACTTTATTGGACTTCCGTCATCCCCCTCTTACTCTCGTGTTCTTGGCATAGGGTCAGTTGCCTTAGTAGGCGTGGGAATGTCTATATGTCTATACACTCGTGGGCAGATAATAATTCCAATGAGAACAAATAGGATAGAATGTTGAACTGTTCTCCAGCCATTGTTGTTGAAGCTTAGTTAGGGAAGTGACCTGATGAACATTTAGGTTAGTAACTGGCATACATATGGTAAGGAGGTTTAGGAATCTTTGGTTCTTTATGTTCCTGCTTTGGGTCTGTAGCTCAGGTAGGACATGCCACAGTGGCTCTAAGTACGAGTTTGCCATTGTGAGTGCACTTGTTTTGTCTGTAATTTAGACTCTGCCTAAACCCTATAGATTTCCATCTAGTGTGATGCTAGACCAGGCATTTGGCGATAGGAGCAAGATGTTGGAGGCAGAGTCCCTGCTTTCTGGAGTGGTTTTCCTTAGCACCCCAGAATAAAGCTGAGCAGATCCAAAATGCCAGACACCCCATTAGAAAACCAGAAAATCTGGTCCTGGCCCAGTGGGTGGCATCCCTGCGAACTCTCTGTGAAGGTGCTTTGAGATCCTGGCTGATGAAAGCCTGGCTGTTGTTATGTGTGAAGGTAATCATCAAGGATTACTGTGTTCCGGTGGTGAGTCAACAGTTAAAACCTGGGCGCCTTATGGGGGGGAGGGTGGTGCTGTGGTGGGATGCAACCCAACAGTCTGAAAAGGAAACCGCTTACCGGTCAAAGTCTGGTTCCATTCAAGGGTAGCGGGTTGGGAGAATGCGCATGTACATTCAAACACACATATTAAAAAAGTAGACACCTTTGGGCACAGGTAAGAGGAGAGACTAGGAATGGGGAAGGATGGAGGAGTGAGCTGGGTGGGCTGCCTGTAAGGGGTGTCTTTCTGTCTTGCTAGAGTCTATTCCTCTCTGAAGTCACTATTGGAGGAGGTGAGTTTGGGGTGGGGATGGGCTTCCATTTTAGTTTCTAACCTTTGTTATTATGATTATGTACTTAATTATTCTGTTGTATGTGTGTGAGTGTTTTGCCTGCATGCATGTCTGTGTACCATGTGTATGTCTGCCCTTGGAGGCCAGAAGTGGATGTTGGATTCCCTAGAACTGAGTTATGGATGGTTGTGAGCTGCCCTGTAGGTGCTGGGACTGAACCAGGGTCCTTTGGACAAGCAGAAAGTGCTCTTAACCACTGAGTCATCCCTCCAGCCCTGGTCTCATTAAGAATTCTTTTGGCTTCTTCTGGTGCTTACTGGATTCTCTGTGTTTCCTGTCCCCCTTCTCAGGTTTTTGTGTGGAACCGTTTACAATACCTACTTAAATACAGCCACCATAGATCCAAGCAGTCAGGTCTCAGCCTTTTCACAGTTCAGCTGCAGTGGCTTTCATTGTTACTTGTTTTCACTCCTTAAGTACTGAGTTTATAATTAGCTGATAGTAATGAGCCACTGAGCGCCATAGACTTCAAATGCAGCCACTCTGTAGGGAAGCCACGAGGCTGGCTTTGCCTGTAGGAGACTGCTCCATGAATTGTTGGGTCAGACCACGTGACAGAGGGTTGGCAGGGCTGGGCTTCAGTGCAGGGCTCTGGTGGAAGCCTGGAGCTCTACTATGGCCTGTTGCCTTTGTTCTCTCAAGTTTCATCCTTGAACCTCTTTATGTTTCTGGCACAAGTAAATGGGTCTTTGGTTGGACAAATGAAAAGGATTTTGATGGACCGCCAAACCACTTCAGTGGAGAGTTTGGAGGTTACAAAATATAAGCAGGTTATCTTCAGAAGTGTAGTCTGGTACTTAATTACACCAAGTAATTAAGTAATCCACCATGAGTCCCCTCCTCAGCCAAATTATACGTTAAATTCTAGAGGAGAGTCTCTCTGATAGTTGGGCCTTAGGTCAAGTCCCCAGGAGTATACAGCCATCATTGTATCTTTGGCTGATCTGTAGGCTGGGGGCAGACTTACATGTTTTACCTTAAAACACCCTGGAGATTTGATTTTATTTTTCTCATTGTGCCATATTTCCCTAACCCTTTCTTCTTCTCCTCTTAGAAATCTAATGTTTGTTTCCTACTCGTGCATAGATATATGCCTGGAGGGACGATGGCACTTCTGTGATTGAATTCTTCCCAAAGACTTCTTGGATAGTGTACTATATCTGTTTTTCCAGAACCTAAGAAAAATCAGTTATCAAAGGAATGGAAAAATGCTTTATAATTCTTCTATGAGAGTTAAAAGAGTCAACACAGAGGCGTTAGTAGAGAAGAGGAGGTATCTGCTGTTGTCAATGTGAAGCAAGACTGAAAGAGCCCTGTGGGTTGAAGGATTGGATTGATTGACATTTTTTGGAGTCAGAGCAGGAGAGGCACGTAGGAGAGACTCGGTCACGATTGCTTGTAGCTGTTGCTATGTTGTAAGTGTGTGTTTGTGGCCCAGTCTGCTAGTCTCAGTGAATCATCCTTGCAAATAAAATCAGTTTATATGCATAGCATACTGTATACAAATCCTAAGTGTGGCATTCCAAGAAATAAGTTTCAGAAGCAAAATACATCTTTAACTTGGCAGCTTCCACATTCAGCTATGCGTACTACTGTTAACGTAGCTCGTGGATTTGAATGTAGGTTATTGTATAGGTCAACAAACTTTATCTCCGAAGGGCTAGATAGTAAATATTTTACGCCTTGCAAGCCATAAGGACTCTGTCACAACTATCAGCTCTGCCATTTGAATGTGAAAGCAGCCAACACACTATATGGAAAATGAACACATGTGTCTGTTCCAGTAAAACTCTTATTTATAAAAGCAGATTGCAGGCTCCACTTTGCTTGGTATTAGAATACTATTTAGTAATGTTTGCAAGTGTCTACAACACTTTAATATTTCTTATAGGCCATAATCTTTTGCAAATATCACCAAGTACATTGTCTTATTTAACAGTGTCTTCACATGTCCACGAGAAAGAAAAGTTTGGATTTCATCATCATTGTCATCCTTGTCATCATTATCATCATCATTATTATTACGGAGATTGGTCTATATTGTGGTTCTCAAGCTGGTCTTCAATCCCTGGCTCAAACCACCCCACCCCCACCCCTTATTTCTCAGCCTCTGGAGTAGCTGAGGTGACACAGACACGTGTATGCAACCATATCTGGTTCGTTTGGAAACAATTTAAGAATGATTTTTTTTTTTTTTTAATTTAAGATATACCCATTTTCCTCCCCAAATCCAGAGATTAAAATTTGTTAAGATTTTGAAAATAAGGGAGCATCCACCCTACTCTGTACCCTTTCATTTGTCTAGCAGTGATGGACAACTTTCGGCCACTCTCCATCTCCTTCTCAGTCCTTTACAGCTGCTGATGTTCAGAGCATGTGACATACGTTTTCTTTTTTCATTGAGCTGTTGGGGATTTTAGGAACTGGTTAATGTTCTTCTGCCTTCTTTACCTATCCAGAATTAATTCTACTAGTAATGGTAGACTAGACCTGTCTCTCTCACTTACCAGCCAGAGTAGATTATTTTTGAAGGAGTCTTGAAGGCTGCAACACTAAGCTATTTACCCAGCCCCACAGTACCTTTGTGTTGGAGTAAAAGGACACGTGGTAGTGTCATGCAAATGATTAGTGCTATTATTTGGAGTTGGTAGGTTTTATAGTTTCCTTACCGTGATACTTTACCCAGTTAGAAAAAGGAACCTAAAAAAATCATCTCTGAACATTCAGTTCTACAGTTCTATACAAAAAACAATCAAAAGACAGTTTTTAAGTTGATGGCAATTAAAGGGCCTAAACTTTTGGAGTCAGGAAAATATGATTTCTGGTCTGACCATTTATTAGAAACATGACATGGTCACTTACTTAGAGTGTCTGAATGTAACTTTTTTATGTATAAGACAGGAATTGTACTCCCATTCATGTTTGCTGTGGTTGATAAGATTAAGTCGGACAACATAAATAATGTGATTAACTAGTGTTAGAGCTGAGTGTCTAGCCGAAGCTAGATTCCTAGCAACTCTCCAAGGTGAGAGCTATTTATATTTACTGTTTCATGGGGTGAAAAAGCTGACAAATGTTAAATGATGTAGGAAGGTCACAGTTTGCCTACTTCCAAGTCTATGTTTTTATATGAGATCCTACTTCTTTAGGTAATTTGTTTAATAAGAGCTGTAGTTTATTTAAGATAATATGGCTACATGGGTAGAATGCACAGATATGAGATTGTTTCTAGAAAGACAGAAACTCTCAATATTTGGAAGCCATGATTGCTAGAAGTCAAGGATATGGTTTTAATGAAAGAGTTGAGACTTGTCCTGATTTTGTTTTTCTGTTGCTTATTTTCCTAATTGTAAGTGTTCTCTGCATTGGCTCATTCTCAAGTGCCAGTGTTCTGCGTAGACTTCGAAATCCAATCATGCTCTTTTAAACTTCAGTACAATAAACATACAACCATGTTAAGTAGCCAACATTGCAGTTAGAAAGTTGGATTGGATTTCTCTCTTTCCCCCCTTGAGGCTACTCTCCCCTCCTTAACAGGAACATGTCAGGATTTATGGGTTGGTTTTCACATGGCTTGGTTAACTGCCAGTGGCTAAAACTCATAGTCAAGCAAATATGTTGGCCAAACTTTTTAAGAAAAAAACTTAGGCCTCAATAAAAGTCTAGTTCAAGTTGTTGTAATTTGTTATATAATTATCTTATAGCACAGATTTTAATTAGTACATAAGTCTTTAGTTTGTATTATATTTGAAATGGCTCAAGGTTTTGAATACAGCCGTTTTTGTTTGCCTTTCATTTCTGCCCAGGTTGCTTATAGACTTGAAGGTTATGTGTAGGCAGATAGGTTCTACATGGGACATTTGATGACTTAGATATTCAGGATTTGTTCAACACTTGAATTCTTTATTTTACCACTCTTCCAAAGCTTTTATTTCTACCTGTTTAGTGTTTTAAATGTATTCATTTCATGTGGACGAATTTTGGCCTGAATGTATATGTGTGTGTACCATCTGTGTGCCTGGTGCCTGTGGATGGCAGAAGAAGATACTGGATCATCTAGAACAGGACTCATGGATGGTTATAAACCAACATGTGGGTGCTGAGAACTAAACCCTGGTCTTCTACAAGAGAAACAAGTGCTCTTACCTACTGAGTTATCCTTCCAACCCCTTTACCAAATAGTTTTCATATAGTACATCACAGTTTTGACTTCAATCTACAGATCTTTAGATAGCCTAGAACGTTTGGCAATAAACATTCAATTATACTTAAATTTTATTTTTGACTCTTATCCTGTAACTTTTGAACACCAACAGTATACTAAGTATTGTGAAGGAAGAATGTAATATGTAATCTGCACCTGGTTTTAAACTGGTTTGGGGATAAGTCTACTTTACAGTACAGAATTGGGCATCATATTGAGCCATATAAAATATAAATACCCAAGAATTTGAATGAGAAAGACCTGGAATATGCAATAATAGAGAAGGCTGAGTGGAGGAAGGGAATGCAACTCTGTTGAAGGACAGTAAGGAATTCCATGTGGTAAAGAGGACAGGTTGTAGGGGTAGGAGTTTAATAGGAGACCAGGGCAGGGAGAAGCTAGCACTCAGTGCTGGTTTTTAAACAGAGAATTGCAAGGCTAAACAGGAAACAAACAAATAAATGTCAGTATTAATTTATCATTTATTAGTTTTTTAAATTATTATTACTACTACTAACTACTATTAATACTACTCACTACTACTAACTACTATTACTAATACTACTAACTACTACTACTAAGACTACTTTCTTGCTAATCTGAACCAACTACTGTTGCAGCAGCACCATGTTCTTAGTAGCTGGCCCGTAGATGATATCTTAGTAGCTTGACAGGCACTGGCTTTGGCTAAGTCACTCCTAAAACACAGAGCAAGTACACAAAGCAACCTTCTTCTGAACCTGTTATATTTCCCTAGCACCAGAAGCCCAGAGAAGTACCAGAATCTCAACAGTTCACTGAAACTCAAGGGTCTGTGGGAGAAGAATATTTTTAAGGTACCCACTTGAGGAATGAATGATCACCACCCTGGTTTTGTCACGTGATTGCCGGGAATGGCCAATTTCTGGTTGATGCCACTACAGAGAATTCTTTTTTAAATGTGTCTTGTTTTGGGTGTGCCATTTACGTGTCTAAACTTTTCTTTCAAGTGAATTGAGATCCTCAGCTTAAGCCAAAGCGAGGCATGGTGTGATAGCATCTGCGAAACTTTTCTCTCGAATTCCAGGGTAGATGGAAGGTTTTCTTTTCCACATGGTTATTTAGGAATGCTGTATTGTAGGTTTGTTTTCTACAGGGATTTATTTACACAAGAACTTTCTTGGCAAAGCTTTCCTTGAGGTTAAAAATCAGGGAGCTGTTTTCTGAGGGGAGCGTGAGGTCTGGTGCTTTGACTAACGATCTGAATGGGAAAGTTTGATTCTAATAGAAATTTCCTTTTCCTCTGGCAAACGGTGTTTTCCATTTTTCAGGTCTTCCTAAAGGAAAGGGAGTTTGGGTGGTTTTTGTTTTTCGTTAGTTATCTGGAGCCCCTTCCCTTCCGTTTGTGCTTGGTCCCCACCATTGTTTTAGGAGTCTTTGAAATGTATTATCTGCTACAGAGAATGTTGCTTGACGGTGGACCAAATCCAGCAATTTCTCATTACTTATTCAAGAACTTAGTTGGTACAGTGTTGTCTTTAGTAGGGACCACCATTCTATGGAGGAAGACTTTGTCTTATCCTTCATAGTGTGCGGACTTCTTTCTTTCTTTCTTTCTTTCTTTCTTTCTTTCTTTCTTTCTTTCTTTCTTTCTTTCTTTCTTTTTCTTTTAGCGTATGAAATAATATTCATAGCCATTTTCTGTTTGACTGTCTCAGGATGGTTTAAAGTAGGTGGCATATGGGCTTTAAAGCAATTTGACTTTGAATTACTAACCTCTTACTGGGTTTGTGTCATTTATAAAAATATTTAAAGAGCAAAGCAGCTCTCTGACCTCAACACATGCATATTAGCATTTCAGATTTTCCGGCCTTGCTTCTCTTGCTAATGGGCTGTCACTTTACGGTTCCAATGGAGAAGCTTGTCAAGTATACTTCCTTTAGCCAACACAGAAATGCAGCGATCTCCTCCTCTGCTTAGCAGATTTCTTTCTTCTTTCCCTCTGCAGCCTCCAGTGCTCCTGAGCTTGTCTGGCCTTAGGAAGCCTGCTGGGGGAATTTACAGCTTCAGAAGACTCCAGGAGCGCCTCCCTTTGAGTAGTCAGTGCCTCTCTGCTGGAGGACCTGGGCTGGGTGTGCCCAGGAGCTGGATTTACTGTAGCTGTGTCGGGCTTTCCCTGGACCTCACGGAACAGCGGTGCCAGCTACACAGCTTTTCAACACATCACCTCTTTCATGCAGTTTGGCACAGATCAAATCTATAGGGTAAGTTCTCTGCCATGCTGTTGATTTGGTTGTTTTACATAATTCTAATACAAGAAAGTTTGGGACAGCTGGCTAGTTCTTAGTTCTTGCATGGGCCTGAATGGCAAAGTGTTTTTTTTTTTTTTTTTTACTGGGTCACAGAGTCACATTCTTTAACTTGCTACCAGCGTGTCCCTATATAGAACATGTCGCCTCTCCGTGTTTCCCGCGAGGACCACAATACTTATTTTTTTCTTTCCTTCTCACCTTTTCCACATATGAACCTATTTACTTATAGAACTTTTTTATGTAGAAAACACATATATCAACTGTTCTAAAACTGGTGAAACATGATTAGATGTAGCTTCTCCCCTGCACTTGATATTTTGCAGGATTTAATTTGAGTGTAAGTAATGTTTCCTCAGTGTCCTTTACATGACAGTAACATAGTAAGAACCAGCACTCCAGTGGCGAGTGAACCTAAAATTTAAAGTGGGTGGGGAAAGCAGACCTCTCACCTCAGGGAACTAAATGATCCTAGGCTTATGGACACTCCTCAGGTTGTGACTGCATTTTCTTTTTCTTTTTTCATATATTTTTTTAATATTATTTTTTATTTATATACATTTCAAATGTTATCTCCCTTCCCAGTTTCCCCTCCACAAACCTCCATCCCCTCTCCTCACCCCCTCCCTCTATGAGTATGCTTCCTTACCCGCCCATTCACTCACTCCCACCTCAGCGCCCTAGCCTTCCCCTATGCTAGAGCATCGAGCCTTCACCAGACCAAGGGCCTCTCCTCCCATTGATGCCAGATAAGGACATCCTCTGCTACATAGGCAGCTGGAGCCATGGGTCCGCCCCATGTGTACTCTTTGGTTGGTAGTTTAGTCCCTGGGAGCTTGGGGCAGGGGGATTGGTTGGTTGATACTGTTGTTCTTCCTATGGGGTTGCAAACCGCTTCCGCTCCTTCAGTCCGTGCCAACTCCTCCATTGGGGTCCCTGTGCTTAGTCCAATGTTTGGCTGCGTACATCTGCATCTGTATTGGTCAGGCTCTGGCAAAGCCTCTCAAGGGACAGCAATACCAGGCTCCTGTCAGCAAACTCTTCTTGCCATCAGCAATAGTGACTGTATTTTCAAGGCCAGGGAAACATGCTTTGGGTTGTTATGAAGGTATTCGTCGTATCTCTTCTTCATTTCCTGGAGTCTAGTAGTTTGTAAACTGTGACTTCCATCCTTCGAGGTTCTTGAGTTGTTCTTCTGCCTAGGCAAAGTGGCGTGAGTCTGAGTTACTTTTAGGAGGAAGTAATGAATAACACGGGTGCCATTGAGACCTTTTTTTGTTTGTTTATTTATTTATTTGCAGGGTGGAGGGGGTGGCGGCTGGAGTTAATCACTGACTCTGTCTGTCTCAGTTTTGAAACTGAGAGAAAATGACTGGGCTCAGTTGTTTCTCAGGGTGTCCAAGAGTCAGGCTCATTAGAGGAGTTTTCAAATACCTTTCTTTGGGAATGAATATTAGTATTTTTTATGATCGTATACAATTTTTTAAAGTAGTATAATCAATGCACACAGGTTTTAAAAGGCACAAAAGAAACGTGGCCTGAAAAACAAGTCTTTTCTGGTTTTCACGGACCCCAGCTAATCATCTAGCTACCCACTGCTAGTGTCCTTTAAAATCTTCCTTCTGAGCATATATAACACACACGCGTGCAAACTGTAGCTTTGTCTCACAATGGTAATGACATGTGAGTTTTGCCTCGTACAGTTCTTGCCTATGTATCAGTGCTCCACCCCTTTACAGTGGGTGTGTGGTATTCCACTGGAGGGCTGACTATCATAGACCTAGGTAGTTGTATATTGATGCGTGCACAGATTATATCCAGCGTTTACCCTTGGGAACAAGGCAGCAGGGAAAGGCCATGTGAGTGCGTGGTCTCACACATGCGTAAGTACAGCTGTAGGACCTGTTCCTAACAGAGCTGCTGGGGCAAGGAGCATGCACATTTTGATTTCGGAGGCCAGAGGCCGTCTGTTGCCAGTTGTTCTGCCCATATTTGGAAAGTTTTATATTTCTCCACAGAAGTGAGAACACCACTTCGTTAGACCTTTGCCAGCCACAGTGTAACCGACAAACTGATAGGTGCAAATGTCAGTTTAGCATCTCTGTCATTTTCATCCTTCTTTTAATTAACACCATGCATGCATCGTTCCCTGGGCTTAAGAACCAGTTACGCTTCTGGTGCTGTTCCCTCTAAATTTGAGTCTTTTGCCCGTTATCCCACCATGCTCTTGAATTGTACTATCGGAATGCTGATTTCTTACGAGAATACAGGTTTTCATGATCAGTTCATACCCTCCCTTCCTTTGCTTCTTGTGGTTTGCACTGTTTGTAGAGATATCTTTGGTCATGTGTATAAAATTTTGCTTTGCTGATTATTAAACATTCCATGTAGTTAGACGCCTTAATTCAACAAATATTTACCAAAGGTCGTTTACATATTAAGATCTTATTCTACGTACTCAGCTGTACAAAAAACAGAAGAGAAAACACTCCAGTTTTGCTCAATGAAACTTGGATTCTGGTGGAGGAGATATTCGATCAAACACAGATAGATTTGTAGAGATAAATATACAGTCTGTCATTTTGTGATGCCGGACATCTGTGTCAGTGAAGACATTTCTCTCAGTGGCAGATTACGAGACCCTTGTCCTGCTTCTGGCTGGTGCGGTGTGGTTTTTATTTAAGAGTTAACTCTTTGCTCTAAGTGGAATGCTATGTATAATCCAATTTGATTTCTGTCTAGAAGCTCCATTACTTAGTATGTGGCTCACCGGCTGTAACCAAGGGACTGAAACTCACTATAGTTCTAAAAACACAGACGTTTACTTTTTTTTTTCCTCACTGAACAGTCCCAGAGTGAAGAAAACAGCTGGGCGGAACAGACCTGTCCACCTATGTTGTGAAACTGGGGTTCCTTCTTTCCCATTGGCCAGGAGTGTCACTGTGGTCATTATCTGGAAGGTCTTATCAGGTCCTGTCAGTGGAAGGAACAAAGGCGAAAGTTCAGGGCAAGTGTTAGGGTTTGCAGAGTTCACTACAGCCTGTGTGGTCAGTGACAGCTTAGTCCTGTGGATACACTGGCTTCGTTATTTCAGTGCTTTCTTGCTACTGGCAGTCACTACTTGGTCTTCTGGCAGAGTGACACTGTAGTCAGTTTACTAAATAGTTCCAGTCTTTTTATTTGCTCACTGTTTATTTTCTCTGAAAATCCACCCCACCCACTTTCTTTGACATGGCCAAACAGTAGTTCCAGGCTGACCTTGAACTCCAGACCCTTGAGCCTTAGTCTCCTTACTGCTAGAAATATAAGTCTGTATCACCAGCCTTGGCTTCATTTACATATGAATTTCCCTATATATTTTGGCCTATTTCTGGGATTACATGTCGTTTCAGTTAATTTGTCTGTTTGTGCAGATATGAGAACTTAAAACCCTAATGTACTTTCTTGGTTATGGAGTCTCCCTGTCTTGCTTTGTTTTATAGGATTTTTGTATTTGTTACTTTATTTGGCTCATGCTTTTTAAAAATAAAAACATTTAAGAGAGTCATATTCTAATCACCATTTCCCCCATGCAACAAAGAAAGCTGCTAATAGCATGGAGTTTGGCGTAAACTTTGTTAGAGGGGGTTCATATGATCAAGGTGTTAATTTGGTGATCATGTTGCATAGTGATCAGTTTGGGAAACACTGATCTGGATGCTGGTCCTTCTGTGTCCTTGGGCACAAGACACCGACATCATTGAAGCAGGTAGGAGGAGTAAGGACCAGCTTATATGATATGGTGTTAATTTTATATTAATAAGTGATTTCTTAACAAGGGAACTGGTACTGATTTTTCTATTGAAAATAAACTCAGATCTTATTAAAAAAAAAAAAAACAAACCAAATATTCTTAGGTTGAAGTTAAAGAAAATATGTTTTGGAAGCATAGACTTGAGTGGAACACACAAACCTGGACAGAATTTTTCATACTGAATCTGATGTACCTTGCTTGTTAGTGTGTGTGTGTGTGTGTGTGTGTGTGTGTGTGTGTTTGTGTGTGAAACAACACACATTCAGTTTTGATCTTTGGCTTTTTTTTTTTTTTTAAATTGTAAAACGATTTACTCTTGAAGCTTTGTGGTCTGACAGAACTTTCTCTGGGAAGATGCAGCACTCACATCTGCCCACACCAGATGGGAATCCCACAACAGACCAAAATAAGGACACCATCAAAGTTCTGCTGGGTGAACTCATGACTTTTATTGGTGTTCTGTACAGGAGTATGGGTGAGAGGTTACTAAATGACTCAAAGACAGCTGTGTTACCAAGGCTCACCCCAGCATGGGTGACAGCTCGCAGAGCTGAGAATCTGGAGCACACTGTACAGCATGCAGGCACCACAACAGATTGGAGAGTGTCCTTTTCAAGTGACTCTAGTCTAAACCTCTTCTAGGCAGCTCAGCTGGGGTTTGTTTTCCAGGCAGCTGGTCTGGTCTCAGAGTCTTCTTGGCAGCTCTGCTTGTCTGGACTCTTCTTTGCAGCCCAGCTTCCTTCCACCTGAGAGGCATTCTCAGCTTTTATTGCTTATTCTAGCAGATAGGCGCCTAGTGAGTCTGGTCAGTTTCAGGGACTTCCTGGAACTATGTTGACTTCTTTACTTTCCTGCTTAAGGGGCTTACCTGTGTACTGGAATGTTTAAATCCTAGAGGAAACTGTTACACAACCAACATATCTAGCTTAGTTAATTCTGATAAAGTGAGATTTTTGTGACTTTCACACAGGTCAAGCACATTGGTAATATACAGGGTGCAATAATTGTTTCCTCGTCATTTTCTATGGTTTTATCATGGAGGGGTCCACACATAGCAGTATGGTTTAGTGTGGCCCCTCCTTCTCCTGTTTGGTAAGTCTCTCAAACTTCAGATTTTTCCCCACAAGATCATTCTTTCTCTATTTATCTATTAACGAACTCAGCCATTGGGCTTCTCATTTTTTTCTAGATAGTCTTTGGTGACTCTCTTCTTGTTTTGACTCTCTTTCAATGGGAAATGGTATTTTAATACAGCAACCTGGGCAGCAGCAATGCTCACTGTTACTGGATGGCCATTATTTCAAGCTATTTTTTGTGGGCAGAAACTGGAGTCATGAATAAAATATTTCTCCCGAATATTTCCAATTTAAATTTAATTTCAGAGGTTTTTGCTTAAGTGTTGCTGTTACACCGATATCTTCTTTATTTCACCCAAAAGACTAATCCATAGGGACACTGAAGAGCGAAAATATTGGCCACAGTTACTTATTTGGTCAGCACTAGGCATATAGCATTACCAGAATGTCGCAATGCTTACACTGCACCAATACTGACCATTCTAAAAGAACCAATAACCTCCTTTTTGTAACGTACGCTGTTCCTAGTCTTTCTCATTTCTCTAGACACAGATTGTTTATAGTCAACAGTTTACCTACTGAGTTTAAAGACTGATTTGATTTTAGGTGATATTGGAATAATATCAACTTTGTTGGGTGAGATACTGGGCTTGTGGATGTGTCTGTGTGTCTGTGTGTCTGTGTCTGTGTCTGTGTCTGTGTCTGTGTCTCTGTCTCTGTCTCTGTCTCTGTCTCTATCTCTATCTCTATCTCTATCTCTATCTCTATCTCTATCTCTATCTCTACTCTATCTCTATCTCTATCTCGGCTTAACTATTAGGGAGCTAGCAGAAGAGATGATATAATGCTTGAAGTTCTCATTAGAATACTTCAGGAAGAAAATGGAAGAACAGAGGAAGTCAGTTATATATCTTTGGACATGGAGAGTAGGTTGTTGCTTGTTTTGTTTTAAAATTGTGTTGTTTATTTGTGCGTGTGTTGGGGATTTGGGGGAGGAGAGGTATCCACTGTTTTTCATAAGATAGAATAAATTGTTTCTACCCTGCAGGCTTTCTATTTCTATGTACTTGAGACATCATCTATTTAAAAAAAAAATCTCCTCATTGAATACAGTGCACTTAATTTTATTTTGAACATTGCTCCCGTTAGATCAGTGAGTGGTAGTCATTGGGTTATAACTGTTTTCTGGTCTCTTTCCATGGAGTATATGTATCGAGAAGTCTGCAGTCTGCCACCCCGCCCCCCTTCCCCAGCTCCCCCCATTTCCCAGCACCTCCTTGGTTTCTGTTGTGGTTACTTGAATGCCAACCGGTTCAACTTGTGCTCTGACCGTGGTACATGGCTCCTTTGCTTTCTCATGATCGTATTTATACTTTTGACGGATATATTTAAATGAACAGCTGTGCATTTGTTGAGTCATTCCACAATTATCTGATTCTGTTGTAGCTGCTTGACTGGCAAAAGCATATTTCAAGCTAAATTGTGAGAAAATTCCATTAATCACACTCTCTTGGGGGAGGGGAGTGGAGAAAGACCACTGTGAAAAGTCCTTTTAAAGATTAATTAGTGATTCCATTATTTAGAGTACTTGATCCAGTTGCAACTTAGTGTGTCACTTACAGAAACTGTACAGAGGTGTAAATAACTATAAAAGGCTTAGTGATAATCAGCCTTGTAGGCAAACTTCTCTGAAATAACCGTTGTGCAGGCAACTCCTCAGAAATGTGATCTCTATAAAGAGATGAGTCCTAGAGGATTTCCTTTTCTGTAGATTGTGGTGCACTCCTCTCGGTGCTTGAGTTCATTGGCTAAGTGTTTTGTTTTAAGCTTCCCGAACTGATTACATTGAACACAGAAGATGTTATGTCTTTCTTTTCTCTCTTCTCAAATGTACTAATTGCAACTGTAACCTCTGATTGAGTCTTTGGCTTCCCCCAGCCAGCTCCGTTTTTATCTTGACACCTCCTCGAGGTTCTTTCTGAGGTTATTAATAGGCACCGAAGCATGACTTTCTGAATAGCGTCAATAACTGTTAGAAGAGGTGGGGGAGATAATATGCCAATTTCTGACTTGTAGGAGCCGTGTTTTCAAGCTACCAAAGTTGTCCCAGAGTCACTAGGGATGTCTCTGGACGTATCAGCTGGTGTCTGCAATGAGAGATCCAAGCAGGTCTTTCCAAATGGGCTATTGTCCGCCAGAAGCTGTCTGGTGCACCCAGAGTCTGCCAGCGCCTTTCTGTCTGGCCGCTTCTCTTGGATAGTACTCTGAAAAGCTGGAACCCAAGTTAGAAGTGATCTCTTTTAATTTATCTCAAATACTCAGTTGCTTCTACATTAAATTGAGGTCACAGAAGCAGCTCCTCCCACTCCGAAGTCGCTTCCTTATCAAGCAGTATCAAAGTTACCCCTTGATTTCCTTTTCCTACCTAAACCAAATACAGGGTAGACTAATGATGAAAACTCAGGTTTGAGTTCATCTTGAGTACCTGGTCACTGGGAAGGGATGTCACCAAGCAGGCTTGCAGTCAAACAGAGTACTGATGTTTGTTTGGGGATCCAGAGAAAAAATAATAAATATATGGCAATGTTTGCCCCAAATTAAAGGCTTTGAGGCAGGTCTAGCTGGGACATGTAACACAGAGGGCTGAACAGCAAGGTTCAACACAGGAATGAATTTGGAGTGTGTGGGACCCAGAGATGAGAGGGAGGGTGGGATAGAAAGAATCCAAGAGGTGTTTTTTCTCACCTCCACAGATATATAGTGGAGTGAGAGAGGAGGACAGGATGGGGGGACAGCAAAGGATAGACTCAAAGGGGATGGAAGTGGAGAGGAGGAGGAAGGAAGGGAGAGAGGGAGAGAGAATGATTTTGAATTGTGCCCCCTTCCAAACCTGATACACATTTCACTACCTTATTGCCTGTTGATCCTACTAACCTTAACATTTTCTCTAGACTCATGGTTTATTTCGGTACTATAAGCACCGAGAAAGCTGAGTCAGGAGGACTACAAGTTCAAGAACAGCCTCAGATACATAATAAGTACCAGGGTAGCGTGGGTTATTAGATCTTGTCTCACAAGCCCAAGCAAGAAAACAAGCCATAGAATGAGGACGGCAATGTATGGCAGTTGGTGTATAGAATACCATTTGTTAGTGGAGACAAAAGCTGCATCTAACTGAGGACTAGGAGTGGAAAAGAGATTCTAAATAGACCCAGAAGATATGGAAGGCCTTCTTACCCTTAGAGAAAAGAAGAAATACACTTTTCAGACTAAAGAGAGAGGGGGTGGGAACCTTGAAAGCATCAAGGATGTCATGGAACAGGTAGGAGTTGACGATGGCCTCCAGCTGGCTGAAACAAAGCTGGAGAACTGCAGCTGTGTGACACGGAAGGAAGGAAAAAGAGGATGGGAAACAATCTCTACTACAAAAAAACTGGATTTTGAAGGACTGGAGGGATAACTTGGTCCTTTGGCTTAAAATTCAAGTATCACAGAGAAAGCCGGAAGTGGTACCTATCTATGACCTGAGTCCCGAGGTCTTGTTGGCAGCCAGCCTAACCTTTGAGCTTCCGGGTCAAAGAACTTGTCTCAGACTGGGGCTTTCCCAAGGAAGTTAACCGATGCTGGCATTTAGCTTCCACATGTGCACGCATATACACGTTTATGTGCTCCCACACACATGCTTTCACACAGCCACATGAACATGTACACATGTCTTACATACAAATAAAATTGGAAAGGAAAAAAATAATACTAAGGCTTGAGGTATCAGGAAGGGCACGTAGCAGAAAATCAAAACCCTTGAGTCCCCGGGACGACTGAGTCTTCATTTGTGTCACGAAGAGCAAAGTCAATTATGTTCTGTGTACAATGAAAGCAAATTTAAAAGTAAAGTTAATTCTCTGTTTGTTCCGTGGCAGTCTAAGCTAAACCCTTTACTTATTTTCCTTTAATTGCTACCCCTCCCCCATTTACAGATTATACTTTATCTCTTTTTTCCTTTCTGGAGTGCATCTGTTACAGCTGGAATGTTCACAGGGTAACTCCTTCAAAATCCTTTCCTGAAATGGTCTGTAATTATTTCCTCTTACCACAGGATGAATGGATCCAGGGTCTGTTTTTTTAGTTCTATGGTACTTGTCCAAGAAGCCATTTGTATTCATCTCATGTAAAAGATCACATTACATGCTAATATTCTGAAAGTAACACCCCACCAGAAACCCTCCAGCAGCAGTGGAGTCTATATTAACCCAAGCCCTGGCAACATGCACATTACCAGTTCAGAGTGTGGTGTTACAAATGTTTAACAGGTCATTCATGAACTGAAGAGAAGACCCTGACTTGACTTATATGGTATGATATCTTCAGTTTGGTTCTTCCTTGCAGCTACTACTGACAGCTCATGTCTCTTTCACCCCTCCCAAAGGACCAAGGGTTTTGGAGTGAGCTGCCCTTGGCTAGCTCCTTCTCTCTTGGGCCATAGTACCTATTTTTACACCATCCAATCGATCAGAACGGCTAGATTTTGTCCTAGATGGAGGATGTTGTCATAAGCATGCCTTCCTTCAGTGTTTCATTTTCAAATATGTATTCCTGGATTTACTTTGTCCTCAAATGAACCTTATACTAATTTCCATATTTATTTTGAAGTGTGAATTCTGAGAGAATTGATGAATGAATTAAGGGTGGACGGGAGCATGAACATACTTGCAAGGAAGTCTTTTTCCGCCTCCCGCCACCCCGCCCCTGAAAAGCTTCTTTGATATTGAGATTTTTCTCTTCTGGAAGGCAGGGGCTGAGGGAGATGACTGGAGGGAGACTACAGTGTATGTGAAGCTAATTTGGAATGTAGAGAACTAGAATGATGGCATAATGGAAAGGTGACCCAAATCACCATGAGTAAAATATGCTCTCCAGCAGAAGGGTCAAGCTGGATGGAGCTCTGATTGGCCATTGCAGTGTAGTGACTGATTAAGACTACTGAACATTGATCACATGGTCTTGGGTTAGAGCACATGTGCTTGGGATAGTTGCTTGTCCCTGTCTGTTTTCCCGTTTCTAAAATAAGACTTCGAGGAGTATGTATTGTGAGTGTTTTAGGAAGGAATGTATGCATATTTATCCCTAACTATAGTGTCAGGCATATTCCCTGGATACACTCCTACTGTAGACACAATGACATGGTGTTGAATGATCAGCTACTTTCTTTGCTCCACCCTTGCTTTCCAAGTTAAGTAGATTTTACTTTAATTAATTAATTTTTATATTGTGGAAGCACAACAAAATATTCTGAAAACATATGTAATGTGGGAAAAAGTCATCATGTGTTAGTTGTCAAAGACTGGGAAAGGTGTGAGGTAGAGATGACCTCACTTGTATGCTTAAAAAAGTCATTAATTCTAAGCAGGGATGAGTGATTATTGACTGCGTTTCAAAACCTTTTTAACTTGAAGATTGTTAAAAATCTAACATTGTCAAGAAATTCCCTTTTCAATGAGACTCAGTGATTCATGGATGGGTCAACCAAGAGAATTTGGACAGCCAGGCCAGACAAAAGAGTCCTTTGTTGAATTTTATGATTATTTTCCTCCTATGGAAAGCAAATTGCATACTCTGCAGGAGTCCAGATTGTAGGAACATCCTTTATTGCCTACCAGAGTTTTAAATTACACTGCCTAATATGAGTTCTGAATGTTGAATACAGAGGTCCATTATGTATTGATTAGTCTGTGGCCAGTATCAAAATGATTTTTCTGGTAGTAGACTTCAGAGGATGTGTGGTTCTTTTCTTTTTCTCTACCACCCCCTCCGCTCTTCTCCCAGATATAACATTTTGGTGAACAGAAGAACTACCGCACTTGATCTGAACCCAAACATGTCAGGAATTAAGGGAAACACTAACTCCTTAGCTGGTGTCACCCAGATCTAGAGTGTGAAAAGTACCAAGGTGTTTGGAAAGTGGTTCTGTTCTGCCCCGTGATTGTCTGTTTTTAAAGTGGAAAATATGGGAAGTTTTCCCTTCCAGAGGACAGGCCTAAGACATGGCAAGAGATGGCAGTGATACAAAGGCAGTCTCTGTCCTTGTGTCTGAAGCATTGCGAGTGTTACTACGGATTGCAGAGCTGATCCAACAATTGTAGGGGAAAGTATATATACATATATATATATTCCCCATGGGCAGTATTTATAATCCCCAGTAGCTTGTCTTTTTTTATTTAGGGATTTTGCCAGTTAAAGGAGATGAGCAGTGTGAGCACCTTTTTACCATCATCACGCTCAGCACTCTTACAGACCTTTAGTTGTCTATAAGAAACATTATTGACATATTAAAAGATATACAATGCATTACTCCTAGACTGTCAGAGTTCTTTGATATTGGAATGGCCCCCAGGATTTTTGACACTCTATAGCATCTTTGTCAGGGGTTGGGCCAGTACTTAGTTCAGAGTACCTGGAGCCATTGCTGATGCAGTGGCAAAGAATGAAGCTTCTACGGAGAAAAGGCAGTGAGTTTTGATGGCTGCTGTAGCATCCCTGGGGATGTGAGACGTTTTTCAAAGTTCTGCAAGCTTCTCAAGATCCAGTGGTAGGTTCAAGGCTGGGTGGTTTTCTGTGTGTATGTTAGCCAGCAATATGTTATAACAAATGGGCTATTGAATCATGTAGGATCCTGGTGTCTTCCAGGCCAAACACAGAGACTTGCTCAGTGCAAAACAATGCCACTTTCCTCCTGTATACATGTTCTGCAAAAATAATATCATACTTTTTAAAAATTTGTTTTTTTAAAAAAATCTGGTAAGGATGTTTATTTTAATGTGAATACAATGTTTGAATCAATTGTGTTCTGCTTTCCAACATAGTACATATCACTATGTAAAGCCCACATAGACAAGTTACTCGGCAGTTCTCAAGGAGCATAAAGAGACCCAAGATTGTATACTTGAAGAATCTCTGAGTTTAGGGTTATTGAATTATTACCACTTCCATTTTCTATGACCAAGAGGAGAGAGAGGAGAGAAATCAAAAGTTTACTTAAAAAAATTTTTTTTTTCTTTTCTCTAGGTTTTGAAAGTGAAATAGATACTTTGTGATTTACGTCAGCACCTCAGTGAATTGAGTTTTTATTTATTTTGGGATAGGCTTCTGTTGTTATAGGCCTAGAAATTTGCTGAGTAGTTCAGGCTGTTCTTGAACTTAGGATCCTTCTGTCTTAGCCTATATATGTGTACCACACATTGCAGGCTTGATGTTTCTTATAATTAACTCATGATTAGGAGATTCCCACACATTTCTCTCTCTCCATGCTTCCCTCTTCTTTGGAGTGTAATTTTTAGAAGACAATTAGTGGGCAATTTGAGACTGAAGAAAGCGGCAACCAGCAAGTGTTGTTGATACTTTTCTCCCATGATGTTTGTTTGTTTGTTTGTTTTTGGATGTGATTTGAGTTGTTCTTAATTTATGGATTAGCTCCAGGGATTAAATTTATAAATGATTTTACTGTCTTTCATAAGCTTAAATCAGTGTATGATAATGGTGATAGTCCATAAATAGTAATATAAATAGGTATATTGGGGGCATAGGCCTTTCTTTGTTGGTTTGTGACATGGAAAATATGGCAGAGATGATTAGTCTGGTTCTGCATGCTTAAAATTATGAAAGTGTTGTTTATGTTGAAGTGTGTATTATTATTATTATTATTATTATTATTAAACAGAACTAAACCCTTACTGAGATGAAACATTGTAGAATCTCCCCTTCCCTTGTAAGTGTGCATGATGGAGGTGCTTGATAAAGTGAAGTTAAATTGAGTGTGTTAAGTCAGGGAGGAGTCTAAGTATTAAATGAGCTCCTATTTGGCTCAGCTGTAATGAACAAGATGGGGCTTTAGATTCTGCTCCTGGGGACTGGTAACAGAGACATGGTTGAAAGGTAAAATAGATAGGAGGTTATCACTGATTGCATTTCACAGGGGTGGAAATTAACAGCACAGAAAAAAAGCAGTAGAGGATTTAACTCAGGAAGTGACGTTCCTGTTGAGACTTGAAGGATGAGCAGGAATTTAGCTAGGTTGAACATTGAAAGAAGAGTCCAACCCTAGGGAGGCTGATAATGTACCAAGCTCTAGAGACAGGCAGGGAAGCTTGGAAGCATAGGATGGAAGTTGCAAGGTGGAGGAATGGGGGTGGGGTATCCAAGGAAAGATGGTGGCAGAGGACAGAAGTTTTGGTGACAGTGTGGGCGAGGAGTTACTTGGAGTGCCTTGGCTTGGTTCCCATTCTTGCCTTGTTTCCAGCTTCCCAGTGGTCCTCAAGATATACCATACTTGTACCCCTAATGTGTGTTGATATAGACCATAGAGTATATGGTATAGAGTATATAGTATAGTATCTGGTATAGAGTATATGGTATATGTACATCATTCAATTTTCTGTCATGGGAACAAACTTCCTAAGATACGAGATACAGGTTTCACTTGTCAAATGGAGAGGCTTATTTGGGGGGGGGGAGGATATATGTGTATGTATATATGTATATATATTGCTTTTATGCATCTTATGTGGGTGCTGGGGGGCAGTAACAGAGAGGTAGCAAAGGAAACAGTTCCCCTCATGGTCAAAAAGCAAAGGAGGAAAGAGAAGACTTGGAGTCACATAGCCAAGGTGTGTGCGTGCCTGCAGTGCTCTTAGGGTACCTCCTAGGCTCTACTTCTTGAAGGGTCCCCCACCTGCCAGCAGTGTCAGCCTGAGGACCAAGTCTACACTATAGCAATGCATAATAAACAAAAATGGAAAGACATTAAAGATGTGTTAACAGCGGAATTGTGGAATCATATTATTAACGAATATCTTTTTTTTTTTAAAAGATTTATTTATTTTATGTATGTGAGTACACTGTAGCTGCTTTCAGACACACCAGAAGAGGGCATTAGATCCCATTACAGATGGTTGTGAGCCACCATGTGGTTGCTGGGAATTGAACTCAGGACCTTTGGAAGAGCAGTCAGTGCTCTTAACCGCTGAGCCATCTCTCCAGCCCAACAAAAGTCCTAAGATACTAAATCTGATATTATATTCCATAAGACAATGGACACTAGGTCTATTTTTCAAAAGACTTTAAAAAAATCTGAATTTGAGGAGACTACTTCATGTCAGGTTGACCTGAGTTTTGTCGCCGTTCTCCAGTAAGCCGTGAAGGAACATGTGATGCTAGGGCCTGTCTTGTCACACTCTTCTCTGGTACTTGTATCCCTAATGTAATTAATCTCTGCTTTCTTTACTGATGTTAGAGGACTTGCCATTTAAGGAGGGTTCATCTTATGATAGCGAGCCAGTGTAGCCCGTGAGTCCACTTGAAGAGCCCCCGTGAGCTTTGTAAGCCAGTCATGACTAGACTTTTGTTACACAGTCTCTCTGAAAGGTACCTCTTTGACTCCGGGGACTGTCATAGGAAACCAAGATTAATGCCAAGTAAAGCTGTCAGTTATTTACCACTTTATTATGTGAACATAACGTTATGAAAGCGAGCTCTGAGTGTTTTCATGCTGCAACTCAAGGACTTCCTTTGTGTGCCTCTTAGATACGTGTATCCATGTTGGAGTTGAGTAGGCTATTGCTGGAGACTGCCAGAACACAATTTTAGGTATAAATGAGGGACAGGGAGTTGAAGTCACTTAAGGTAGAGAGGACTTTTTTTGTTGTTGTTTTTTGTTTTTTGTTTTTTGTTTTTCAAGACAGGGTTTCTCTGTGTAGCCCTGGCTGTCCTGGAACTCACTCTGTAGACCAGGCTGACCTCGAACTCAGAAATCCGCCTGCCTCTGCCTCCCAAGTGCTGGGATTAAAGGCGTGTGCCACCGCTGCCCGGCTAGAGAGGACATTTCTAAGCATCAGTTTCTTTCCTGTTATTATGGTATAATATCTTAGGTCATGTAATTTGCAAAAAAAAAAAAAAAAAAATCTATCCATCCACCCATCCATCCATCCATCCATCCACCATCCATCCATCTATCATCTATCCATCTATCCATCCACTCTATTCATCCACCCATCCATCCATCTATCATCTATCCATCCATCCATCTACCCACCCACCCTCCCACTCACCACCCATCCATCCATCCATCCATCCATCCATCATCCATCCATCTATCATCTATCCATCCATCCATCCATCCATCTATCATCTATCCATCCATCCATCCACTCACCCACCCATTCATCCACCCACCCACCCAGCCATTCATCTGATCTTAATCTGTAACCCAGGCTAACTTTGAACTTGCAATTCTCCTGCCTCTGCCTCCCAAATATTTCCTCCTGTTTATAACATACCTAAGAAATTTATTTTTAGTCTGGTCATACTGGTGCTTGCTTCTAAGCTCAGTCTCAGGAGGCTGAAGAACATGTGTGCATGCACACACACACTGCACACAGTGTGTGTGCATGCGCGTGTACACACACACACAGTCTGGGGAGTTCAATGGCATGGTTCTAGCATGTGCTTAGCATCTAAAGGTCTTCATACTGCACCATAATGCAGCAGAGAACATATCAGTGAGGCAGAAAAAGAGTGTTTACTTAGGTTTCTCTTCCTTCTGAGGAAGCCAATGATGCCATATTTGAGATTCAACCACTACCACCTCCTCATTTAATCTTCTTTTTTTTTTTTTTTTTTTTTTTCCTTTTTGAGACAGGGTTTCTTTGTGTAGCCTTAACTGTCCTGGAGATCATTTTGTAGACCAGACTGGCCTTGAACTCAGAGATTCACCTGCTTATGCCTCCCAAGTGCTGGGACTAAAGGTGTGTGCCACGGTGCCCAATCCTTCATTTAGTCTTAACTGCGTACCCAAATCCTTTCTCTGAACACAGTTCATAGGGAGTGTGGTGACTAAACAGATCACTAAGAAAAATGATGAGTTAAGATAAACTGGTGGACTTAGTCAGTAAAGTACCTGCCGTACCAGCGTGCAAACCTGGGTTTGATTCCTGACACCATAAAAATGGTAACTTGTGCTTTTAAGTCACAGTGCTAGAGGGGCAGAGATGGTTGTATGCCTGAACTCATAGGTCAGATAGTCTACAGGTCTCAGTTAGAGACTCTGTGTCCCAAAACAAGGTGCATAGCTCCCCGAAGAATGACACCCAAGGTTGTCCTCTAGTTGCTGTAACTACTTGCACACAATTGTCCACACACACCTGAATACACACCTAAACATAGATACACATGCACACATGTACACACTCTCCACAGACACATGGAAGATAATTTACCAGCTTTCATCACCTGTGGTGAAGGTGTGAAGCGTGTCAGCACAATGGCTTGCCCATGGAGGAGCCTGTACAGTATTCTTAACTTCATTATTCAGAAAATTCCCCCAATCAGACTCTCATTAGATTCCTGATACCTGCAGGCACTACTTCAAGTAGCAAGGCTCTTTAGTCAGGGAACTGAGCTTCTGCTAATGTAGTTCTAGGTCAACACCAACTTGAAATTTCTCTCAGTTGTCTTATTTTGTCTCCATGACCATTTCCTATCCTGTAAATTGACATGATTTCTTCTTCTGAAAATATTCCTGTCTTAATTGTGTCTAGCCTCTTAAAACTCTAGCCATTTTAAATTCAAAGTTAATGTAGAAATGCCATGTTTTGCAGTAGATGTGGTACAAGATTGTTAGTTTTCCTCTTGGATTGTATGATGGTCTAGATTCAACCTCCAAACCTTTAAAAGAGAAGTGAGGGCTCAGACACAGTGATGGACCTTGGATTATTTAATTTCTTATCTTTAGCATCATATGAGAATAGTGATCTTGGGCCTCTCAGGTTTTTTGTTTTAAATATAATAATACCACCAATGTCTTGTTCAATAGGGTAGAATAGAATTCAAATCCATAGTTTTTCAGAGTGCTTCATCTTCAACTTTATTCTCTTTTTATTTTCTTATTGAGTTCTTCATTAGGAGGGTCGGCTCAGAGACACAGCCAGTAGAGGTCATTGGCCAGAGGGAAATCTTAAGACCTATAAAGATTTGTTTAGCTCCACGGAAAGGAAATAATCAAATGTGCTAAAAACCAAGGCATGACAAGTAGGGTTCCAAGGCCCTTGATGACATTTGAAGATGACTTGCTGTCACCCTGTGTCAGTTGTTATGTCTGACTTATATTTCTTTTTTTCCTTCCACAGTTATACAATGGTAGATGGAGTTATGATCCTTCCTGTGCTAATGATGATGACATTTCCTTCCCCGAGTATGGAAGGTACGTGACACACAGCTGTTTGCTTAGGATAATGCACTGTTTATTGTTTGGCTTACTGTAAAACATTTGCTCCTTAATCCTGTCAGACTTAACACACCCTTTGTATAATAAATATCTGGCAGTGTCCCTTGACTGCTTTAATGTGCAGTTCTGATCCATATTGCATCTTGATTTATGTGTGTGTGTGTGCCTGCAGTTCAAAGATGCCATTTAATACCCTACCAGAAATAAAAGATGAAGGCGAAATAGACAGTTGTGTAATTAATAATAAAGTAGTATGTGCAAACAAATGTACTCTGGGCTGCCAGTATGGTTCTCTCTGTTATCTGTGTATTTTCTTTCCAATTCTTTTGGATACAAATGGTAAATGTGATCAAAATGTTAATTGGAAGTTACAGAATAAAGAGTTCCTAAGTTTTCAGTCACTATCAGAATATATTTATACAACATAGTATTAATACTTAATCTGTGTTATCATTTACTACGTCTAATTTTAGAATTTATTTCTTGATATTATTTGTGTGTGTGTACACATCCATGAGAGCCTGAAGTGGCCTGTGTGGAGGTCATGGGACAGCTTTCAGGAGTCAGTTCTCTCTGTCCACCAAGGGGGTCTGTGGATCGGGCTCAGGCTTTGCAGTGAGTACCTTTAGCCACTGAGCCACTTTGTCAGTCCTTACTGTGACTATTATAAATGAAAAAGTAGTATGTTTAGAATTAGATGCTGTCCATAGTCCTGGGTGTGGTGTTAGGAAAAGGAGGGTACTCTAGTGTTACACACACTTGTGTGTATTCAGCTGTCTACCTAAAAAATAAGATGCTATTGTTATGTTGACATTAGTAATGCACGTGTTCTACTTTCAGTGACTGAATTTTCTGAATAATGAGAAATTTTGTTAGAATGTCAACAAAACAGTGACCTATGGTCCCTTGGATGGTTTAATCTATCTGCAGCAGACCACAATGTGTTAAAGGCCCATTGCCGTGGCAGGGGTGTGTCTCGTAAGAGGTATTCTGACTACTGGGGCTTGTCCTCCAAGAAATTTGTTGAAGCCCTGCTCTTTCTTTCACACCTGATTGGGAGGTAGATTGTCCTCTTTTGCTTCTTGTCCCAATACACTGTCCTGTATATTGTGATCATGTTTAGCAAAACTCTGGTGGCAATCATTTATGGGCTGTAACCGCCATAACTGTCAACCCAAACAGCCATTTTCTGTTATTAATTTGATTACTTCAGGTATTTGTTATAGTTATAGAAAGTTGACCAGCATACCTCCTGTTTATACAGTAGTTTTATTTAGGGGAAGTTTAATATACATCAGGACAGTGAATGACATACTTTGTGTTTTTAATGTATAACAGGTTTAATTTTGCAGACTGTTTAGGTAAATGAATGAGTTGAGCCACAATCAGAATTTACCAGAGTAAAACAACTATGGAGGCACAAACATATAATCCCAGCAATTAGTGGAGACAGGAGGGTCAGAAGTTGGAGGTTAACATTGAGCACATAGTAAATTTGAGATGAAGTTAGGCTACAGAAAACTGCCTCAAACAACAAGCTTGCTATGACTTAGGCTGCGTATTTATCTTTGTCTATTTGTGCTGCTTAACAAAATGCCTAAGATCGAATGCCTTATAAGCAGCAGACATCTATTTCTTATAGTTCTCAGTCTGGGAAGGGCAAATTCAAGGTGCTGGGTGGGAGATTCTTTGTCTGTGGAGGACTCATAGGTGGTGCTTTTTCAAGGTGTCCAATGGTGGAAAGACTAGCTATCTCTTTTATGAGGCCACTGTCCTAGTTCCATTTCTGTTACTGTGATAAAATACCTTGACAAAAGCAACCTTAAAGTAGGAAAGGGTTTATATCCATGTATAATTCTAGGTTAGAGTTTACCACAATAGGGAGGTGAAGGCAGCAGGGACTTAAAACAGCTGGTTACATCACCTCCACCATCAAGAGCAGAGAGAAATGAGTGTATGCATGCTTCCTTGCTTGCTTGCTATACTCTGATCTATTTTTCTTTTACATAGTTCAGGTTTCCCTGTCAAGGGAATGGTGCTGCCCACAGTGGCCTGGGCCTTCCCCGCATCAACTAACTCAATTAAAACAGTTCCTTACAGACATGCTCAGAGGTTAACCCAATATAGACAATTCTTCATTGAGACTCTCTTCCTGGGTGACCAGATAACCATCACAGATATACAATCATACAGTGAGGGTATTATCTCACATTCTGTTGCTTGTCTTACCTTCTCCTTCTCTCATTACAGATTTTGAGGGGATATAAGCATTCATACACAGCAGGAAACATTTTAGCTCATGATATATCCAGGCATTTGGAAGTCTTGGGCTTTTTACTTTTATTGATTCCTTCTAGACCTTTTGAAAGCCACAAAACAGTTACAGAAAGAAAGAAAGAGTGAATGCTAATTCTGTGCAATTGTATGTCCTGCCTTTGCTTGTTGCTATGTAAATGAATTCCAACTACAAATCATAAACTCTACCTCAGTGTGCATTGGAAGATGTCTGTTTTGTACAAGTGCTTGAGAGTGATTCCCAGCCTTGTTACAATCAGATGCGACATAAGGCTCATGCCCTTGTTATAAGTTCTTTGGGATATAGGGTCTACTTTATATAATTGATTAGCTTCCAAGAAGGCAAATAATTAAACTGCTTAGTATAGCCAAGTGTGCAGAAAAGTCAGTATTCAGTGTCCTAGGAGTTATTTTGTTGCACTTTAGACTTTTGACTTTGTTGGATCTGTTCCTCCTCCATCCTCCTGTCTGTCTGTCCATCTGTCTATCCATCTATATATCTCTATCATCTCTCCACCCCACTTGTGTGTGTATGTGTGTATGTGTCTCCATTTCTGCCTCCTTCGCTTTCTCCCTTTGTTGTCCTCTTGGGAATCACAGATCCACCATGTGCAACATTGGAACATAGCTAATCGTCCAGGAGGTCTCTGAGCGTAAGATACAAGCTGGGTTTGATGATAACATAAGCATGCATCTTACTTGGCTCTTTTTACTGTGAGGACATTTAGATTAGAACAACTAAGGTGGCTCTCATTTTGTTTCTGTTGAACAGTGCTGCGGCAGCCCAGTCTGGCTATCTAGAGTCTGTCTAGACAGCTCTCAGCAATGAGTGTTATTAAAGGCATTGCAGTGCTCTGGTGGGCGTGCCAGGAGGTGCCCTAGAGGATCCTGTCCTGCTGGTGCCGAAGGTGATCATAGGAGGAAGTGGCCTCTTGTTAAATAAAGCTGGAAGAATTGGTTGAGTTAGCATTGTTTTCAGCTAGTGATTTCTAGGGACCTATTTCTTGGTCCCCCCTTTAAATTTTCTTACTTAATGCTTTAATGGTCATTACTAAAATAGTCTTAAGAATATTGGAGACTAAGTTGTCTCCAAATTCTTCCTCTCCATATGCTATTAAGCAGTGCCTTTTGGTTTCAGTTGAAATCAGGGGTTGACCTGTGGTAGAAGCAAGATGGCAGAGAAAAGGAAAGCAGAAGAGGGGTAGAGTTGGAACCAGCCAAGAGGGGGAAGAAGAATGGGGGAAGAGGGAGGAAGGGGGAGGGATGGAAGGAGAGAGGAGGAGGAAGGGGGAGGGAGGGAAGAAGGGTACTTGGGCAGAATAACCTCTGATTTGGTTTCCCCTGCCTCTAGCACTTAGGCTGTGCAGAGTCCAGCAAGTGACCTCTTTACTTTTGATATTTGTGAAAAGTATACAACTTAGATCACACTACTTAGGATCATTTGTAAGTTCTATTTTAACTCTCATAGTTTCTGAACTCCGTACACATTTATTTACATTCCCCAAATTACTCATTTCACCACATTTCTTTCTGTTTTACTGGCATTTTATACATAGTGATAGGATTCACACAGACACCTCCAGGATATCATGCTCTTTGTATTTTCCTCCCCATCTCTTCTTTCTTCCTCATCCTATTCCTCCCCCAGACAAGCAAATGCTTGACTACTGGAAACAGGTAACAAAAGCTGTTGTTCTGAGCTGATAGGGAAATGGATTGGCACTAAGATTTTCCTATTTGAAGACTACCATTACTACAGTGCTTACAGATACTGACCTGAGGAATGCTGCCCTTCCCCAGTAGCATTCTTTGCATACCCTAAGGTGGACTGTTCTTGTCACAGTCATGGCTGGCTTGGATGTTGGTCACTCCTTTCCTCTTTGTGACTTAACTTTGTTACCTGTCAGTGGCATAGTCCACAAAAGGCACTTTTGTATATGTAACTAGGAGTTTAAAACTCCTTGTAATATACTCAACATTCGTAAAGTCAAATTTAGGTATAAAATGCTTAAGTAAAGGAGAAAAATAATAGGAAAGATAAAAAAAAAAATTGGTGCCAAGTTTTGTAGATTACAAATTGTAAAGAAAATAGATTCCCATTTAATATATACCGAGCAGTAGAAGCCATCTAGTAACTATGCCGTACTGAGCCCTCACAACATTCTTATGGCACACATAAAAGCTACAGGCACTTGTTGTAATAGGTTTTGGTATTTAGACTTGGTCCATGAAACAAACGAAGGCCACATGATGGCATGCTCCTACTCAGGAGACTGAGTTGAGAAGATAGTTTGAGCCCAAGAGTTCAAGATCAGCCAGGACAATACAGGGAGATATTGCTACAATCAGGCCAGCAAACAAAGATGGAAGAGGACTGGACAGTCAGCTTGGGAGGAGTTTGAGTCAGAACAGCTGAGTTGACCTCAGAGTCAGAGCTAGGAAGAGATGAGCTTATTCAGCAGTAAGTTCCTGAGGCTGAAAGCATTCTAGTCCTGGATAAGACTGAACAGAGGCTAGAAGCTTCCAGGACTAGGCCTAGGTTAGCAGACAGGCAATAAGCTTCGGAGACAGCAGTTAATATAAGAAAATAAAAATTACCATTGCAGTTCAAAACAGCATGCAATATCAGTAAATAGGTACAACTTCCATGTGCCAACTTTCCTCTTATCTTTCTGTTTTTCAAAATGTTTTTATATTTCCTATCTCATTCTCTACCCTCCCTCCATCCATGATGCTGGAGACCAAATGCTTACGTTTCTTAAATGTTGATTAGAAATTGTGTTAGCAGCCAGGCGTTGGTGGCGCACGCTTTAATCCCAGCACTTGGGAGGCAGAGGCAGGCGGATTTCTGATAGTTCGAGGCCAGCCTGGTCTACAGAGTGAGTTCCGGACAGCCAGGGCTACACAGAGAAACCCTGTCTCGGAAAACCAAAAAAAAAAAAAAAAGAAATTGTGTTAGCATTTTGGTAATTGGTTGAAAGCAGTGACTGAGATAGCATTTGATTGCACTTTAGAATATTCCCCAAGTTCTGCGGAACTGGGCAGGATGATACAAAATGGAAAGATTCCTTTTCCCATCCAAATATGGGGAATTAGAAAATGCTGTTTCTTATAGCTACCTTTGACAGCTATTGGTAACATTTATTGGATAATTAGTATGTTCCAGTTACTGAGTTTACTGCTTTATATTATTTCCCATATTATTGTTTATTTTTCATAACCCTACCCTACTAAGGCAGGATTTTTTTCTTTTTTAGGTTGTACTTTTAGATCAGTTAAAGCTCCTGATGTTACACAGTCAACACAGGTGTAATATGAGAAATGGTGCCTACAAGCTTCAACTATTAATCCCCTTCAAAAGTTTGCTATTTATTTATTTATTTATTTATTTATTTAGTTAGTTAGTTATTGTTAGTTGTGACTTAGTAGCATCCATTCACATTCCTTTCCTATATGGTGCATGCTGGGATCCAGCCTAGCATAGTTTGTTGGAGAGAGTAAGCAGAGGGCCTGAGATGGCCAATGATGAGACCCCTTTACCTGGCCTTGTGATTTCCAGGTCTCTTGTCTGTCCTACGGGTAATCATCTCTCATTTTCATTATCCGTACAACTCTAGCTGCAGGGAGAGTTTTGTTTGCTCTCACAGAGAAGAGCACTCGAGTTCTAATTACCTGTATATTCTTGCCTTTCCTTTCCACTAATAAGACTAATCACGCTCAAACACTGCTATTATGCCACCAGGGAGAAGGCGGAGTCTCCGATAAAACGTCTCTCCTTTTGTCCCCTTGTGTGTTTGCAGGTGGAAACCATGACACAGAGATTAAAATGGTGCATTGCTTTTTTGGAAGTATCTCAAAGCAGAGACAACCCCCAGTTTATTGACTTGATGAACCACAGTTAGATCTGAAGACAGCAAGGAAGTCCAGACTTAGGCCCAGTTTTCTTGCAGCTTTTGCCCCTAAATTATTTTCTGTGTTGACTGGATTGTGGACTTTCCAGACCATCACCACTCAGACTTTCCAGCCCAATTACCCAATGGAGGAGGGAAGGGATAAGTTCAATGGACTTTTTGTTAGGGTCCACAAAGGTGCCCCTCTTTGCCAGTGGAGAGGAGAATAGAATGACCCTTTCTTTGAGTTTCTCATTATTGAGGCTTCAGGAAGTTCTTGAAGGGGTGAGTGAGTGTAAAAGAAACGTCTCGTATTGAGTCTGTTGCTCGCATTTCTTGTTACTGTCAATTTATCCGTTTTGTTAGAAGAAAGTCTTTTGCTTTACCATAGCATCAAGTTAGTTTCTTAAAGGAGAGACGTGACATACACTGGACTGTCTGCCATCAGTAGGACCTAAACTGAACTATCTGGTGAAGCCGCGCTCTCCCAAAGCTGCTTCCGGTGTTTTGTTTGTTTGTTTTATTTTTATCAAGTTTTCTTTTGTAACAAAGTGATTTGTCTATGAACTGCCGCAAAGGTGAACAGCATAACAAAGGTTTCTTTCCCACTCTTTCTTGGGAAATGTCTACTTCTACCATGATCTAGAGCCGCCTCCACTAATTTAAGTGGAGATTTTAAGAGCAGAGTGGGTAGTGCTCACCAAAACTAAAGATCAAATAAAATCATGAAGGGAACAAATGTGCAGGCAGATGAGGTAATTTTGCTTGTGGTCGGGTGTCATGTCTGCATCTTTAACTTTTTGTGGTTGGGGAGAACAAGGTACTGTGAAAAAAAAATTAGAAATTAATTTGCAAATCTCAAAGCACTGCTAACTGCCCTCCAGAACTCCCCCAGTAGCCTGAGATGACCCACGCAAGCTTCCATAGATAATGCTTATCCTAATTATCATAATTATCCAGAACTCAAAACCTTCCAAGATCATGTAAGACACAAGGCCATGTGCTTTTCCTAATTCTCACTATGACTCATGGCTAGAGAACCTTTGGGGTAGGACCCAGGGCAAGCACAAAGACCCACATATCTGAAAAGATAGCGTCATGAAGCAGTAACTGCTTTTATTCCTCTCCCTCCTTAATTCAACCCGTTATTTTTCACAGGAAAGCAAAACAAAACACAAAGCAAAACAAAAGAAGTCTAGCTTGTCTTTGCTACTGTGTAATGGGTTAAAACCGTAATAGGGAAAAACCCAGTGAGCTCCCTAAAAGTTCTCTGCCAGGAAGTTCTGCGGAACATTGGGAGGAAGCTTTGACTCCCAACCTTAGCCACTGAAATTGTTCTAGAATACTATCTATCTATCGTCTGTCTGTCTGTCTATCATCTGTCTATCTGCTATCCATCCATCTATCTATTCCTTTTTACAATTTCCTCCACTCTCTCCAAGCCAGTTAACTTGACAGAAAGAGGGAAGTTTAATATTTACACCTTTTTAGCCTGGGTCACAACCCAGGACAGCTCTGGCCTGATTCTAATCAGCTGAATCTAAGCCCAGGAGGAGAGTGTCTTCCAGAGCTAATGCTGCAGATAAGGTTTTTGAGGGTTAGTATAGAACATGAACTTGAGGATTTGTGTATTTGGGGGATGCGGGAGGGAGAAAACAACAAGGCTAAGACAGGGAGATGATTCTCTTGGGAATATGGCAATGAAGTTCACCTTAAACAACGGCCACTCTCCTGTAGCTTTTATTCCAATGGTAGTTTTTGGGGGAAGGGCAGTGGGAATGGCCTCTTCCCTCTTATTTTACTTGTTTTGTCTTCTGAGTTCTGGTTCCTACTTTAGGACAAATTGAAAGCCATGGGAATCCACAAATTTACTCAGAGAAGTTATAACGAATAGAAAATGGCAGTACTCTACAGTTGGTTTTGAATTTGCTTATGAAATGTAAGACCCTGCAGAACACCCTGTAGCCTTCGAGTAGTCATGATTCCCTTCCCCTTGACTTCAGAAATGCACAGTTTCAGTTATGCAAGTTAGGCTCATGCCGGATGGTCTGATGGTGTGAGTTAAAATGAATCTGAAGGGAAGGGTCTTGGCTGGGTATAGGAATCAGGAAAGAGATACAGCCAATTATCATCACTGGGACAACTTTCTTTGTGTTGTGCAGCTGTGCCAGCATTTCACCTTTCTATATTCCTTATCATACTATACAATGGAGGCAGACCCTACTTGCACCTTGTTGGTGCAAGGAAATACATGAAGCAAGTTGTTCACAGAAAAAGCTTGAGACCAAGGGACTGAAGGTTGGTCTTGTTTATTGTTACCTCTAGTCCCTAAGACATTGGCTCATCTACAGTGGTGATTTGAATATGAGTCCTCATAGGCTCATATATTTGAATGCCTAAGGTGTGCCTGAAGGCAGTGGTGGGTCACAGAATAGGCTGATGGGGATCGATCATGGGCCATGGCAAGATGAGGAGAAGGAATAAGAAAATTAAGTCCTTCCATGGCTAATAAAAGTATTCATTTATTTATTATTTTTCATATGTGCATGCATGCATGTGTGTGCGTGTGCCCTCACATGCCGTGGTATGTGCATGGTGATCAGAGGACAGCTTTGTGCAGTAAGTTCCCTACTTCCATGTCCATGTAGCTTCCGTGGATTGTATTCAGGTTGTCAGGCTTACACTCTTACCCACTGGTCTGTGTCTCTTGCCGACTGCTGCAGTTTTGAAGCAAGCTGATCCACATGCTGTACTTCCAAAGGCATCCCAAGTAACATAACCGAGTAGGGGCAACTGAAAAAACAAACAAGCACATTCACAAAGTAAAGCTTCATTACAGGTAGCTCATACATAATAAAACAACAGCGGCACAGCAATAATAACCAAATCATTCCACGGCCAGTTTTCTTATGAAAACGAGTCTGGGCCCTGACTTTTCTAGCAACTTTCGCAGGACATTTAAACCCTTCTTCGCCGCCCTTTGTTCCCAGGTTGCCATGGAGTGTCAATAAGAGCAGCTCAGAATAACCCAGACAGTGAACTCAGAGGTACAGCGTGCTCACTGGCATGCCGGCTGGCCAGGTTACTCTGTTTTCCTTCCTCTCATCTTAGGAGGAGCACTGGGCAGCTGGCTGGCTTGGCAGCTGGGCAAGGTGCATGTCTGTTGGCTGCCCAGAGTTTGAAATACAACCAAGACTTGCCTCCCTTCTGAGCATGGCAGCTGATAGCATCTGAAAATTGTTCACCAAGCACCTGTCCCTTTGTATACTAGTGCCTGGCCAACTGCCATTTAGGACAATGTAGACTCCCTTGGTAGACAGGTGAGGTGCCAAGCAGATTTTAATAGTTTGTAGGAAGATCTGGGGACTATGGCTCTACTTAAAGAATGAAAAGAAACACACAAACAAATAAAAAAAAAGAAAAAAGAAAAGAAAAAGCAAACAAGCAAGCAATACATTTGAGCAGGTTCATGTTATACTTCTGGTTGGTGGAATCTCATTGAACACCTATGTCAAGCATCATTCTGAAGCCTCCATATATCTTGGGGCTCAGCTAAATAGTGGTCTAATAGACTACAGTGTAAGTTTCTCTTAGAAGGAAAAACAGGCATAATTTCTCATTTAGAAAATGAAGCACTGAGTTAACCTGTTTTATTTCATCTCGGAACTGCTCTTCAGTTCCCAGTGATTGCCAGTGGATGGCTCCTATGAGGTGTTTCCTTGTGAAGTCCTTATTTCTCAGGACTGTAGGCTTCTGCACTTATAGAATGGAACCCCACTGTGCTGAGCACCAGCTCTGCCTTTGAAACTCCTTCCCGTTCCTTCTGGGTTTTCATTTCTTCAGTGGGCCTGGCATGCTGTGGGGATGGAAGTGGGCTCCGCAAGGAAATACTTCTGAAATGACTGCTGGTGTTAGAGCTACTATTTAAAAGTGACCCTTTGTGGATACTTGGGTTATCTTTAGGCTGTCAGTGATCCTGTGGCTACAAGGGCCAAAGGGAGTCTTCGGAAACTCTTGCCTCTTGTGTTTAGATATTCTTGCTTCCCAGCCAGAGGCCTCGTGACACATCTCAGATTTAGTAGTGTTCTCTGCCAAGGTCCAAGATGATTGTAGAAGCTAGGAATGGCTCAGCGTGCTGCAGAGATTGAGGTGGGAGGGTGGAAGGAGCAGTTCATGCATAGCGTGTGAGAAAGGCTTTTTCTTTTCACATTAAGTTAGGCACCTGGAACCTATCTTTGGGCTAGGGCTAAAAGAGAGGCTCAAAATGGCCCAAACTCAACCTTCTCATGGTGACTATAGTGTCTTTAATTTATGACTAGTAAGCCAGTTTTCTCCAATGTGTTGACTTTTTTTTTTTTTTTTTTTTAAATTCTTTACATTAGACTGATAGGGAAGGAGTTTCTGAGGTTGCAAACATCGGCCCAAATATTCACAAGGCATACACAACCAGGAGCATGGATCCTGTCTTCCTTGGCCAGCCATGGGACTCCAAACTATATCAGGACTTAGGAATGAATTGGGAAATTGGTTGGGATATGGAAGTAACAGTATGAGAAATTCAGACAGTATTCAAGTTCTTTCTCATTTTCTTAACTGCTAATTACTTTATCTCCATCTAGGATAGATGGAGAAGTCTTGACTTCATTGTTTCCTTTGCTTCTCAGGGGTGGCATAGGGCAAGGAGGAGAAGAGAATATACTAGTTCAAGACATTTTACCTTCACCTCTGAGCACTAGAGCAGGTCTCTTCTGGGACTGTTGTTAAGCAAACTGGAACCCTGCACAATGCTGGGAGGGTTTATCTCTGGCCAAAATATCCCTGAAGGGTAGAAGGATAGGATAGATGTTTTCTGTGGTTTCTAGATCCCACATTAACAATCCAGGTGGGGATCAAAGGTTAGAACAGGACACAGGGAAAAGACCTGCAAAGGTAGACACCGGGGCATTCAGTCACTCTTTCATTGGCTAGCCCGAATGGAGAGGTCCTTGTTTAAAGTTTTTTTTCAAACTGAAAATTTCAGTTTAGAATCAGGTAGGAATCCTTAGAGGCAAGCCCACTGAAATGGGAGAAGCAACAGAATTAGCTGTCCAAGCCACCACCTCTCCTGCACCATCAGTGTCCAGGCTGAGATGGAGGAATTCCCAGCCTCCTGCTCTGATCTCTTCCCAAATCCAAAGAGAACAACTTCTTGGAACCATTCCTAATTCCCTGGGACTGTGGCCTTCTTCCTTCTGGCTCTGTCATGCTCCCTACAGTTAGTTTTGTTCAGACACTGACAGTGGCTTGTGTGGGACAACAGTAATATATTTGGCCTGTGAAGATACTCTTCTAAATGTAATTCCCTTCAGGCCTGTAACCCTTTGTTCTGTGAAGCATTGCTTCAAGAGGCTTGAAGACAAAGTGAAGAGCTGGAGTTATCTTGTGATTTTCTTCCAGGTTGACAAGTTGCCTAGGTTAAATAAAGCTAAGTCTGTACTGCTTTCAGAGGGTCATAAGGAACATAGGAAAACCTGGGCAATATTGTATATGGTCACTACCCATAGTGTTTCTTAATCCCTTTGACACTTCAACACAGGATGGACTTTTGGAGGTGCAGCTCCTGTAATAGGCTTAATATGTATGGATTATTACATAGAGACAAGGAGTCAGCCCAGGCACAAATTGAACAGATGGCACCTTCCCCTCATCCACTCAGTTTCAGCAGTTCAAATGCAGAATGACTTAGGGAATCCTCATCACCTAAAGCAAAGCACGAAGGGAAAAGTAGGGACTCACTCTTTCCCATTCCCTCCTAATTTACCATCCAGAAAAATGGCAGCAAAGACCAGGGGCAGATTTTTTCTGTGGGGCAGCCAGGTGCTGCATGGGTCTCTTTCTAAACTAATTGGCCTTGAAGGCACTTACTGTGTGTTAAGGACCTTGATCACAGGTTAGAGCTATGAGCCCGCCAAATGAAGACCACCCACAAAGCCCAGCTCCTTTGAGTGCATTAAAGAGTTCCTTACTTAAGGGACTCTTACATTTTATTTGTGGCCTCTGGTAAACAAACAAGTTCCACACACACACACACACACACACACAACACACGTCTTAGTTCTCATTTGAAAGTACTGATTTTCCACATATTGGGAACCTGAGTAGTGAACAGACTCGGTGGTGTGACAGGCCCCTTTAGGAAGAAATGATTTGCATGGACATGCCAGTGGGTGACTAAGCCTTGCCTGAAGATCCGTGTTGACATTTGAAGACTTTATGGGCCCAGTCTGCTCTGAAAACAGCTTCAGGTCTCTTCCTACCCCTGAATGTTTTCTGTGAATGGAAAATTCATGCTGAAGCAAATGTCCACCAGGTTGGTACTGCCAACTGCGGAGGCTGCTGCTGGTAACTGTGGGTTCCGTCCTCATGTTGTTGAGCATCAGAGCAAAGGGCCAGCAGTCCTGAAGAGTCAAATGCTGGGCTCAGTATGCAATGTGAGGATCCTCTCCGTAGATTCAGAGCTGTTAGGGAGGGAATAAACATCCACAGGAGGGAAGGGTGCCATAAAGCAAGCACCTGAGATTCTGTCCCAGAAAGCGGCCTCCTGAGTACTCCAGGTTCTGAAGAGGGCAGGGTGGAGAGCTGGATGAGTCAGACCATAGAGTCTGTCTTGCGAATAATGGAAGCCAGAGACCATCAGGCCTGTGGGTTGCATGAATGGGCATGCCACTCACGGAGTTAGAGATCACTCAGGAGGAGCGCATTTGGAGTACCTACATCCTGAGTTCACAGGTCTTGGACTTTCCTGTTGTTGTTCTATCTTATAGTCTTTTTTTTTTGGACTATCTCTCTTTTTCTCATAACTCTTGAAATGTATTAGTTTCTTGGCTTTATAACTTTACTAAGTATCAATATCTCTGTTTTTTTTTTTTTAAAGAAATAAGATGCTGGTTTCCTAAAGGAGTATGTAGACTATGAGAACATTTGAACCCCTGGTGCATTTTGTCCCTGAATGTATGTAGCCTGCCTTCTTGCCAGAGGATCAAGTGCCCTTCAGTAGGCATTCCGGATAGACCTTTGTGTTTCTGTCTGAGGAGCAGGCTTGCTGGCAATGAAACCTGGCATTGCAAAATCCTCCCTTAAGCCTTTGTTTAATGCCAGAGATCTCAAATGCTTGCAGATTCTGGAGAGGTGCCAAACAGTGCTCCCAGATTAGGAGACGGGTGGAAGGACTGCCATAATCTATAAACCTAATATAAACTGCCATTTCAAATGAATGAATCGTTTGGACTGCTGGAAGGAGGCCAAGGATGTTTGGAGTTCCCTTTTTTAGCTTATACAACTTCTGCACTATTGGGCTTTTACAACCACCTTCTAATTACTGCATTATTATTTGCACCGCTTCGAGGTAAGCTCGGTAAGAACTCAGCCTGTCCCTTTTGCTGACCCTTAGCACAGGGTCCTGGTTCATCTGTCTTGTATCAAAGGTCCTAATGGGAAACGTGGGCTTTCATGCACCCTATAGAACGTCAAATCTGTTTGAATGCCTTGAACTTTACACAGAACACAACTAGGCGCGTAGAGACAGAGGAGTCTGCAGTATCACGCCTCAACTGCTGAAGCCCCAGGTCAACACAAATGTGAATAATTTTGCTACGAAGCACAAGATAGTCCCCAGCTATGAACAGTCTGATGAAGTCCATACTGCTCTTTGCTTTGCCTCTTGCTTTGCCAGTCTGGAGTCATCTCCTAGTAGGTGTGTCCAGATGGTAAGCTGAGCCTTGCTCAGAACAAGAAAAATGTTTTTTAAAGATTTGGCTGCTGTGAACTCCTGGGGACTCCCAGCTTGTGCCTCTGGCTTTGCAGAACAACCCTGATCTTCTACCACCCCAGTGGTTTCTCCCTGGAAGAAGCAGCCATCCCTTGTGGTCAGAATTCTCCAGTCTGTTCCCAGCCAGCTTCAGCTGTGAGCATTTTCACACGGCTCTGGTTCTGGTGATACAAGGAGCGGACTGAGCCAGCCATAACACTGAGTAATACCGGGAGGTGCCTTCTAGAACAAACAATGTGGGAGACCTGTGCAGAGGGAATACCTCTGGCATGACATTTAAATTACTGAATTATTTAAATGAATGTCAATTAGGCAGAGTAGGCTTGCTGCCGTCTGCCAGGGCACTTCCTGGTTATTCACACAGGCAGGTGTAAAACTTTATTCACTTCAGATATCACACTTCCTGTTGCACCATGGAGGGGCAGCACACGACACTGTTATTTACTTCTTGACATCTACTGTATTGCTATCAGGGTCTGAGAGGTTCAGAACCCACGCGTTCTTATGGGTAGCCCTTAAAGTTATCACCTAACCCAACACCCAGCCCAAATAAAATATTACAGGTCCACACATGTTATAGTGAATAGTAAATTTGATCAGACTGAAAAACATGAGTCCTGGGCACTCTGAGGCTTGCTAGACCTCTAAGAGTTGTGGATAGTAAAACCTAATCATGTTCCACCTTCCGCCTCCCTTTTAGCCTTTGCTGAGTTAGTAATCCTAATTCAGAAAATCACTTTGGCATCTCTTCAAACTAACCCAGGCTGCCAGAGAAATTGCCATAGTGTGGTGAGAGAGTGAGTATGTGTATCTGTGTGTGTGTGTGTGTGTGTGTGTGTGTGTGTGTGTCTGTGTCTGTGTCTGTGTCTGGGAAGGAATACCATTCTTAAATTATGAATTTAAGATCTTCATTTATACTTGTATGTTTGTATAAAAGAAGTACATAAAGGATTTGCTAATTTGTTTTGTGAGACTGTACCAGTTAAGAAAATGAGATGTTATAAGGATAGCCTAGAAGAACCAGATTCAGTGAAGGTTTTGTAGTCAATGCTGACTGGACTTGGCTCCTGGTTCCATATTAAAGATGAAGTTAATTGTGATAGCCCATTAATGACTATTCTCCCTTTGCCACTCTTCTTTGTCCTGAGTGTGGGGAGCAAGGATATGGAAACCATGGGTTTTGACAGTTGATTGAGAAGAGTCACCAAGAGAAAAGCAGTCCCGTCCGAAACTCTTATTTCTGTCTGTACAACTACTGTAAGAAGTATGTAGGAGGTTGAAGGGGACTTAATGAGACTCTGCAGGAGTAAATGCTGATTAGGGTTAATGCTGCTTCACACCTGTGTACACTGCCCAAGTGGGTTTAGTGACTTGAATTTCACATGTTAAAGTTACTTGAGGCTTCTTGCTTCTGGTGAAAGTCTTTAGGTTATACTCCAAACATCTGTCAGACTCTCTGTATTATCCTGTCAAAAACAAGAGACCTTGGGGAAAGTGATGTTTTTTCATATGTCTATGGATATAGAGTTTAGTTTAGACTGCAACTTTGAAACTAGCTCACACTAAGAACATATTATGAGAACCACAACGTGTGACTCTTTGGTGCCTTGGGCCATACAGTTATTTATGTGTATTGGTTTTCTTCTTTGTTTCCAGTGATCAGTCCATCAGTGGTTCTCACTCTGTGGGTCATGACCCCTTTGAGGGTCAAATGACCTCTTCACAAGGGCTGCCCAAGACCACTGGAAAACACAGAGATTTACATTATGATTCATAACAGTAGCAAAATTATAGTTATGAAGTAGCAGTGTCCTAGTTAGGGTTTCCATTGCTGTGAAAAGACACCATAACCATGACAGTTTTTATAAAGGAAAACATTTAATTGGGGCTGGCTTACAGGTTCAGAGGTTTAGACAGCAGAAAGTGAATGAGACACTAGGCCTTGCTTAAGCTTCAAAGCCAAACCCCTAGTGACACTTCCTCCAACAAAGCTGCATCTACTTCAATAAGGCCACGCTTCTTAATAGTGCCACTCCCTGTGGCCCTATGGGGGCCATTTTTATTCAAATCACCACAAGCAACTAAAACAATGTTATGGTTGGGGGTCACCACAACATGAGGAACTATAGTAAAGGGTTGCAGCCTTCAGAAGGTTGACAAGCACTACTGTAGTTAAATCTAGGGTACCACTCCCCATGCATCCTGTGCTCCTCTGTGAGCTGTACCCCCCTTTCTCTGACCATCCATTCTATAGGCCCAGTGATAAATGAGATCTTTACAGTTTGTTGTTAGTTACAGTAGTCCTTATATATACAACATGGTGATGACATGGATTTGATTATCCATTACCACTCTGTGGAACAGTCACTCTTTATCTTATTTTCATTTACCTCTCCCTCACCACACTAGTTCTTCATTCCCCAACCCAGCATCAGCCAGATAAGACTTTTCAGTATATTAGGTATGTTGTTGGAGCCATATGATTAAAAATCACTTACAATTAAAATGTTTGTGTTTTAAATTTGCACCAGTTGCCTTATTTCAGTCTTTAAAATACAGTCACTTAATTCTCTTTCAGGTCACACAGGAATCAATGTGACAGCATTAACTTCCTCCACAGTTCCCCTCCCCATTCAGTTCCGGCCAAAGAAGGGCCACATGTTGGGCAGCATGGTTGGCAGGTCTTGGTGCAGTGTCATGCCATTCGAGAGTGGCAAGCATGTCTAGACTCCCTAGAAACATTACCTTTCAACTCTCTTTTGATAAGTGTAAACTTCTTGCTAAATTATGTCAAATAAAGACAATCTCTTTGTTCATTAAAGTTTTTTTTTTTTTTTTTTTTTTCACTAATTAAACACGTCGGAAGGCTCCTGATTCTCAGGGTTAGACTGGTGACGTACTTAGCACCGGCAGTAGGCAGTGGCTATTTTGGATTTTCTGCTTTCAGGCATGTCTTTGCTTTGGGATGAGCCCCTTGTGGTTTTCAAAAGAACTCACAAGTCAATTATAAACAGAAGGACATGTCTGTGTGTCTGCATGTACTTAGGCTGTGGGATGTAGCACCCACACGACAGCGGGCAGTGAACTATATTTCCACTTCTTTGAAGAGGGAAGAAGAAAGATTAGCAACACTTTTTTTCTTTTTAAGATAACCCACATCTTTATACACACCACACAAATCTGTGTAAGTGAACTTGACATTTTTACTTTAAGGTCTTCTCTTAATAACACCACAACCTCCTCCTCCCCACCCCATCTCTCAAAAGGCAGTTATCTCACAGACATGCTGATCAGAGAGGTGAGCCTCTCTGTGCCACAGACCTTGGGAGAGAGCTCTGGAGGCCGGATTTCCTTGAGTAGGGCTTTGGTGACTGTGGCCTTGGCCAAGGAATAGCTTTTAGTACTGGACTGTGCACACGTTCCTGGCTGTGTCTTCACTTTGCTTCCCTGCTGACTGAAAGTGTTGGAAGTAGCAAGTCTGAACTAATCATCCCAATGAGAGAGGAAAGAAGAGAGATGTGAAAATGGAACTGCAAATAAGTGTTTTCAGAAGACAGTCGGGAGGGTGAGGGTTGATGGCGCAGCCTCCTCTGTTACTGCTCAGTATCTCGGCATCACGGGGGACTACCTGGTCTCTGGTCCTACCTGTTACCTAATTGTTAAATATAGCTTCCTTCCTTTTTGGGGGTCTTTGGCCTGAGTATTTAAAGCCAGTTTTTTTTTCCTTGTTCCTTACCACTTGACAATTCTTTTTTTTTTTGGTTTTGCAAGACAAGGTTTCTCTGTGTAGCCCTTGGCCTCTCTGGAACTTACTCTGTAGACCAGGCTGACCTCAAACTCACAGAGATCTGCCTGCCTCTGCTCCCCAGTTCTGGGATTGAAGACATTTATCACCACTCCGGGCTGTCAGTAGATAATTCTTAAGAGCTATTCATTAGAATTTTAACCAGTGTGCAAACTTGAGTGTTATCATTACAAGTGGTCTAGTGTCTAGCTGAAAATGTCAATAACTCCGACGTGTAGCTATAGACTCTTCTATAAGTGTATTCTGAAGCAGTTAAAGTTCTGAAGCATCACTTGCTTACATGTGCAGAGCTAGCAGGAAGTTATTGCCAAGTATTTATTTGGGAGCCATTTTTTTTTTTTTTGTATAAAATGAAGGTGCCAGACATTATGTTCCCATCAAATATTTAGTTTAGATGCAAGAACTAGGGATATAGGAGAGGAGCTCCATTTCCAAAGTCTGGACATCTCAATGCCAGTCTCCGTGCTAGCATAATCCTAAGGAGGATGGATGTACAACATAGACAGATAAACTCATAGACTGAGATGGAATTATTATTTGTTTGAGTGACAATCTGGAGTATAGACACTGGTCAGTGTTGATGGCTCTGTGACTGTGTTTGGAGTGATCTTAGGGAAACCTGTTTTGTTTTTTTCCTTGAAAGGGGTGATGCTCACAGAACTGAATTGTTTCTCCTTCTCACTTTTCCTTTGCAGATGAGAAGCCCAAGGTCAACCCGAAACTTTACATGTGTGTGTGCGAGGGCCTCTCCTGCGGGAACGAGGACCACTGTGAAGGCCAGCAGTGTTTTTCCTCGCTCAGCATCAATGACGGCTTCCATGTCTACCAGAAGGGCTGCTTTCAGGTTTATGAGCAGGGGAAGATGACGTGTAAGACCCCGCCGTCACCTGGCCAGGCTGTGGAGTGCTGCCAAGGGGACTGGTGTAACAGGAACATCACGGCCCAGCTGCCCACTAAAGGTTCCCATGGCTCCTTCTATTTCTAGATCAAGGGGTTTTGTGAGTGTTGCCCCAAGTCTGTGTGGGTTAAGGATCTGCATAGCCAGAAGCATTCTTCCTACTTTCAGAGAACCAGAGCCATTGGGCCATGGAAGGTCACTCTGGGTGAGGAAGACAAAGGCATGGCCTTTGGAATCTAAAAGGGCAGTGACATTTTGGGAGAAAGCGAGTGATGTGACATGCATCTAGAGGATGGGTATAGGGGACGGATTTGAGGACTGCAGGTCATCACAAACAGGTGTATGGGCCGTGTATGTTGAGAGAAGTAAGAACAGTAGCTTGGTGCCTGTGTTTAATGCCTTTCCCTTGTTAAGAAGGGAACAAAGGAAAGCTTGCACACCCTTCCAAGTCAGAGCCCTAGCCTTCTGAAACAGAAGTCAGATTCGGTTGTGCATGAGCCCTGAAGTTATGCCGTTCCCCTCATGCATTTCTTATGGATTCCGAGTCCTTTGGAAATTGGTCTCCCTCTGAAACTCTTTTCTCATACGGTGAACTCTCATTGGCTAGCTCACATTCATTGCTGTCAATATTAATATAGACCCGCCCCAAGCCAAATTTATTCTCATAATATATAGTACCTCTTAATAGGTTTAATTATATGATTTTGTCCTCATGGAAGAAGGAAAGCACAAATGGGGTAGGAGAGGACACTCAGAGCCTTCACTGCCAAATTGTCACAAGGCAGGAAGGAGGCAGGAAACTAAAGCCGGTAGGTCACATGGTAGTTTTGAAGTTACTGTGACCCCCTTAGGGCAGGTAGAACAGGCTACATTGGCATATAAAAATAGAGTTGAACACAAGAATTTGAAAAAGAAGGATTGAGTATTTGAGTAATTATCCCGAAGGTTATTTCCTTATGCTCAGTGTGTTAATTCTTTACTAACAGAATGGATGGACAGGAAGAAATGTCTATATTCACACAAAAAACATTGTCAGCCATGTGAAGATCCTTGCAAACATATTATGCTACACATTAAGCTTTACACATTTATTTATGTACTTACTTATTTGTGTTTGTATGTGTGTGTGTATGCAAGCACACATGGCCCTGCATTTGCCTGTGTGTGTTGAATATGTCAGAGGACAACTTGTGGGAATTGATTCTCTTAATTGTGTGGGTTCCAGGGATCAAACTCAGGCTGTCAGGCTTTGCTGCAACCCCTCTGACCCTCTGAGCCATTTCACTCTCCCACTACCCCGTGTTTTAACAAAAGGCATTTCCTGGAAGGACCGTCCTATTTGAGAGACCACAATGTCTGTCATTTATTGAATTATTTTAAAATATAATCATGCAGATGACATGTGCTATAAAGTACCAGCCTGATTCTCAGAACTTGGGGAATTAAAGAAACAATAGAAAGGAAACTTTAAGTAGAGAGTGGATCACTGCAGGGAACCCTGAGACAGATAAAGCTTAGGGAAGACATCAGCGCTTTCTCACTAGGATGTTACAATATAATGGCTATCCATCAGGGTTTGTTGTAAAGCATCTTTGCATCTGAAATCCATGTTGATGAGCGTTAACATCAAGGATTTATATGGCTCTTATATTTAAGAAGCTCTTAAATCAGTTATGCATTAATACAGTTGATTCTTGGTGGAATCCTTTCTAAACCCCAGTTCTGCTTAATTGATTGATCACTTAAATGAGTGTATGGGCCATTGGCTAAATATTAGGAAGTATTTTACTTCCATTGGTAACTTAGGATATTGGTAACTAACAAGAAAACTGTGGTCCCGCCTCCCGCTTACTCGCTTCTTCCCATTCTCCAGGGAAGTCCTTCCCTGGATCACAGAATTTCCACCTGGAAGTTGGCCTTATCATCCTCTCGGTGGTGTTTGCAGTATGTCTTTTAGCTTGCATCCTTGGAGTTGCTCTCAGGAAGTTTAAAAGACGTAATCAAGAACGCCTGAACCCGAGAGACGTGGAGTATGGTACCATCGAAGGGCTCATCACCACCAATGTTGGAGACAGTACTCTAGCGGTGAGTTTGTGACCTCGGAGGGAGGCCTATGTACAGTGAGATGGAGGTAGACACTTTCTTATTTTGAGTGTGACGATGGCTACGCAGACATACATTGTGACTAGTCACTTGGCTAAAAGCCAAGCACATATGAGCACCTGGTATAAGAACATAAGTCCCGTGAATAAGAACATCTATTTCAGACAGACACTTAAGGAATGGGACTTGGAGATTTTACATTAGTAGATTCTTGGTGGTGACTTTTCTTTGGAGAATGTGAGGAAAAGGGACCAAGAATGGTTGACAGACTGGAGGTTCAGTGGACTTGAAGTGGTGGTGTTCAGTTACTCTATTTGTAACAACAAACATTTTTAAAGGAAGCATCCGTTCATTATTATTAAGAAATCCTTCTCCCTTTAGATTCTGTGTATATGCCATAATTTAGAGACTTGACATCTCCAGAAGTAGCCATTAAGTTTTTGATGCTCCAGTACTGCCCCTTGTGGAGGGTAGTCAGCTGGTTGAACCAGGGTCCTCCAGTACAGCTATGCATAGCACATACAGCATTTAAAATACTTCAGCTTCACAAGTGTATAGGGAGGGAAAGCAAACCATTTATACCTTTTATCATTTCAACATACAATAAAATTATTGGCATTTTCCATAAGTCTTCAAAGTCATTTACATGATGCATAATCTAGACACCTCACCTCCACCCCCATACCCCTAGGAGTTTACTTCTTTAGCATAGAAGATGCTGTTATTTATACATTTGAACATTTTTTTCCTGGTCAGTGAGGTGGCTCCAAGGATAAAGACGGTCACTGCTGAGCCAAATGACCTAAATTTAATCCCTAGGACTCACATGGTAGGAAACCAACTCCTACAAGCTGTCTTCAGGCTTCCAAATATGTACTGTGGCAAGGCTATCCCCCACCCCAAATAAGTAAATAAATAAGTGCAATAAAAAATGTAAAATCACTCATCTATTTTAAAGCTATAGCGTTGACATTGTAAGTGTTCCTTTAGTTACTCTTCTAAACTTTTAGTTAAGTCAGGGAAGTAGGTCACTCACCATAAGCAGCCTACTATAGAGTGCAAAAGAATAAAGTTTCTCCATGGATACTACATGGTTTCTCTGAAAAAAGACAAAGCTCCGTGGGTGTTAGGTGCGAACGGCACAACCAAATCAGCTCTCTTCTTGTCACAATCCAGCAAGTCGCAAGTCAATCAAGTTATCTTTGTAATGTGATTCAGAGCTGTTTAATGCTATGCTCCCCGTCTCATACCAGGTCATCATGTCTGAAGGCTGGCTCCACTACCTGACAAGTCCATAAGTGCCCGGGAGTTCTGAAATTAGGCTTGCTCTACGCTGAGCCATCCTGGAAAAGATGTACCCTAAGCAATGGTCATCTTTAGTTCACATGCTACACCTGGGCAGCCATAGGAACCACCTGTAGTCAGGTGTCAGATCATGGCTGATGTCAGATACAGGCTGGGAACCATCTTGCCCTGATTTCTGTCCCATGAATGTTCTGTTTGAATGCAAAAGGAACAAGTTAGCCTGTGTAGACTCTTTGGCTTACCCATTTGAGTTGTGGTGTGGCAGAACTTGGAGAAAGGGTGTACCTTGTCTTCATTGAACGTTTGCTCAGAAGTCTGTTTTAAGGTTTAGGGAAAAGGAGGTGGATTTTATGAGGTTTTGTAGCAGGAAGATGTGAGGATGATTTCCGACAAAGCTTCAGCAAAGCAAGATTCTAACATAGATTAGTCAGAACTGTGCTCCTCAGAGCTGCTAACATGTCTAATTACCAAGGGCAGTAATTGGAATATCTAGTGTAAATTACTGTTTAAATAGCTTTTAGGATTTTGAAATCGGAATGAAAGCCTGTGCCAAAACAATCTTCTCAACACAGCCCAGCCACGCAGCTGACAGAATGTCACGATATAATGACATAGTAAGGAATAACTAGGTGTCCTTATTTGCTTATTTAACAATATGTTCATTTATGTGAGCTGACAAAGAGTAACCTTGCTGAAGCTTGCCCAGGGCTGGGGCTTCAGGAGTTGAGGTAGGTAGGTCTTTATTAGTCTTTGGTTGATTTCATGAACTCCCCACCCCCAAATCTGTGAACTTAATTAGAACCAAAGCTATGTATGCATCATGGAAAAGCAACAGCTTAACATGCAGAGATTGTTTTTTTTTTCTCAAAAATAATTGAACGAATAGAGTCACCAAGCAGGGCAAGAGGGAACCGTTGGGGAGACATGAAGCCTATTTTATCTACATTCATTTTCTTCTTGATTATCCCTTTGTGGCTTTTAAGGGTTCTGAATTTCTTCTGTTGAGTGTTTAGCCTTTGGTAAATTTCCCGATCCACAGTATCTCACAGTAGTGCTCCACAGAGAGGAGAGAAGATGAAATTCACAGAAATCCATGTGTGGCTTTAATGGGCCAGTTTATGTGTTGGGAAAGGAAGAACTTTGGGCAGGGTTAGCCTTCCCACCATCACCAAGGCTGTGCATCAGAGATGATCCAGGCCAGGTCTTGCTGCTCAGCCTTTGCTGAGAGTGTGAAGGAAAACTTTATGAATGAACTAGCTGGCCGTCTTTTGCTAGCATGCTTATTTGGAGAAATCAATGTGGGACTCTGGTGTTATGTTTTAAGTGAAATATTTCTTTTTTTTTTTTACCTTTTTCCTTTCTAATTTGCAGTTCACGTTAAAAAATGATAAGTAGGTGTTAATTTAGTGACCTGATTGTTCATATGTTACCTGAAAAAAAAAAAAAAAGAAGAGCAGCTCCATCCACAGAAACACCCACACACACACCTATAAGTACCAATTTAATGATCCACGTATTATTAGAATCTTTCCATTACAGATATTACACTTGACTGTTCATAGTCCTAATTTGCTTGCTTCCAATTAGACACCTTTAGTTTGTAAGGCAACTGAAGTAGATCACTGGATAGACAGTTATTGAGCATAGTAGAATAGATAAATGACAGATAATGTCCAGCTCTTGGTACTCAAGTATCCCGTAACCCCATCTTTCCTACTGACTCCTCGTGCCCAGCCCCTCAGTCTTTTTAATGTGCTCATTAGCTTAGCTCTGTTTCCTTTCTTGCGTATTTGATTAGAAAACTCTAGAGCTTAAAATAAGAATGACTTATCCATCAGGAAAACCTGCCTCAGGTTTAGCTTTTAAGTTTCCCAAGACATACAACCAATCCTTTCAAAGGAGATTTTTAGGCATCTTAATGGGTCTATGACCATATTGACCAGAGTTGCTGGTAACCACGTGGGTTACCACGGCATGTACTGTAGGACTCTAAAGCAGGCACTGTTATTCGGTAATTTCTTTTTCTCCTCGTTTTACATTATAGGAACTACTAGATCACTCATGTACATCAGGAAGTGGCTCCGGGCTTCCTTTTCTGGTGCAGAGGACCGTGGCGCGCCAGATAACCCTGTTGGAGTGTGTCGGTAATTGTTTGCTTCTCTTCCTTTTGGGCAATAGGCAACATTAGTTGTGATTCTCGAAGTAGGCTGGGGCTTGGGAAAGTCTGCTTCTTGTTGCTTATTATTGCTTCCTCATTAAACGCTGGAGGTGCCAAGCAACCATGTGGTTATTCCACTTCAGGGGGCATGAGACAGTCGTGGGGTCTCTGTTCTCTGTGACTCAGGTGTGAGTACTTGCTGAAGTTCTGGTAAGGGAGTCATCACTGAGTAGAACAGACAACGTCTAGAATGATCCACAAGGCTGTGTTCCACAGGGTCTGACTGATCTGAGGATCCTTCTGGATAGTAAGGTCGGTTGCTGCATTTTTTTCCCATGATTCCTACTGTCTCCCTTCCTCTAAAAGGAAGAATGAGTATGTCTAGTTACTGTGTATCGATTAGATGCAAAAGCTTATGAAAATATACGTTTAAAAACTCGAGTGAATTTTACTAAGGGGTTTTTTATTAGGTGCTCAGTACAAAGAACTTTTCCTTTTTTTCCTATGATATATTTTTGGTTGGCATGTTAATTGTGAAAACATTTGTGCTCCTTTATCCATTAAAATTTTTAAAAAATCTGTTGTTATTGCATGTGTGTATATGACGTATGTGTGTGGGTGCGTGCACGCCACAGCACATGTGGAAGTCGGAGGACAATGCTGTAGAGTTGGTTCTCACACCATACCTTTATATGGGTTCTGGGGATTGAACTCAGAGCATCAGGCTTTGCGGCAAGCACTTCACCCATTGAACCACCTCAGTGGCCCACCTTCCTTCATTTTAAGAGTTCACGCACCTTTTCTGGTGTTGGGAATTACCAGAAGTACTTTAGAAAGCTGTGCAGCAGTCTGTTTGGCTAGCAGGTTAGCAAAAATGCTTGAAAAGGATTTGGTACACGTTCTTTGGTCTTCTGAATTGGCAGAATGATTTCCCAGGAATTGTGGATTTCTGAATCAAGCATGATTTAATACTAATAAAATGTTGTTGTTGTTGTTGTTGATGATGATGATGATGGCAGCGGCGACTTCATGAATTCCATGATGCTTTGCCTATTTTGAGACGGAGTCTCATCTGGTCCAAGCAGACCTAAAACTCAGTATATAGACAAGGATCCTCTCTCCTCTATCTTTTGAGTACTATTGGGATGATTATAAGTATGTATCTCTGTGGCCAAATACATTTTTAAAGTCCTGATTTTCAGGGCTGAGGGGATGGCTCTGACAATAAGTGCTCGATACACAAGCATGAAGACTTGATTTTGATCCCCAGTGTCTACGTAGAAAAGCTTGCACAGTGGCATGTGCCTATAGTCCCAGTACTGGGATGCAGAAACAGAAAGATCTGTGGAGTTTGCTGGCCAGGATGTCTAGGTTTATCTGTGAGCCTTCAGTTTAGTCAGAAACCCTGTCTCAATCAACTAAGTGACCGAGACAAACACCCAGTGCTAGCATCACATATACATATATAGCTGCCCTCTTCCTCCTGCCAAACACATGCAGGACACACTTTAAGTACAATCCTCAGTTTCACCATTTTTATGTGGAGGGGAGATATTTTCAGGTAGCATGACGAGTTTTGTCAGCTTCTCATTGAGATGGTGTGCAAGAATGGATTGGTATTGTCTTGACACTTCTGACGAGCAGGCTTTTTGGGTGGCTACAGCAGCTCCTGCCTTCTGACAGTCTGTTTTGGGGAAGCTGTTGCAGGATATTTGATCACATTGTGAACCAGCAAAACCTTGTGGTGGTGTGGTTCAGACCTAGGACACACCTTTAATCCAAAGAGCTTTCTGTAGGTAGGATTATAAAGTCAATGACAGGTCAAGAGGCAGTGCAAGCAACCAGTTGATAGGGAGTGAACATAGGAAAACCCAGGAAAGAGAAAGAAGGGTCTTTGAGTTGAGGAGTATTTATATCACGGAGGAGAAAGAGCTTTTTCCATCTGGGACTTGGTGGACTAGGAAGGTCCGCTGGGCACTTTCTCTGCCTCTCTGAACTAGCAGGATTTTACCACAGCATCTGGCTTCAGATTTGGGAAATCAAATGTTTGGGATTTTGTTTTAAAAACAACAAGAAGCAGATGACCATCATGAGTTGGCCCCACCACTCGTATGCTATATGAAGGAGGAACAGTGTCACATCCGGTAGTAAGCTCTGCAGTGAGCAGCACTGCTTGCCTGTGGCACACAGGGGCCTGGAAAGGAACTATGGAACCTTTTCCCGAGGTTTGCACCTACTGTACCCATTTCCCACTCGCTGTTTGCAGCTCCACCACAGCTGACAGAGACTAGAAAGGGATGGTAAAACAAAACAAAAACAACAACAACAAAACAGATGCACTTATCACCAACAACCAGAATGGTCTTCTTTTTGATGTCTTAACTAGCATCCTGTTTGTTGATGAGCAAGGATGCCTGGGTAGTGATGGGAGGCAGCAAAGGGGCCATGTACCTTCCTCTCCTGTCTTCTTCTTCTTCTTGCCCCAACAGCTCATCACTCAAAGATAGTCCCAAATACCAAGCTTTGTCCTCAAAGGCTGGCTCCAGAGTCATGCTCCTCTGAACTGTCTACAGTGTCTGATGTTCTTCAGCATTTAGAACTGTATAAATTCAAATGTTGCATTTTGTGGTGTTGACATTAGAGCCTGGGGTGTGCAGTGCCTGTTCAGGACTTTTTGTATTTGTGTGGTGTAGCTTTGAGGGACAAGGTGGATAGATGGTCACTTTAGTTCAAGAACGTGGGGAGCTGACCATGTCAGCCCTTTCCAGCCCTAGGCATCCATTTTGCGTCGCTTTCCGGCCGGGGATTTTTGGGGACCTGTACCACTCTTTTAGTGGTTTTAGTATAAGATTACATTAACCAAAAAGCATTCGACAACCACTAAAATAAATTTCTGTTTTGGTTTACTCCACCTACCATGCCATATATTTTATTTTCTTAATAAAAAAATAAGACAACAACAAACAACTTTGTATACACAATTCTTTGGGATATTTCTCTTTCCTTCCCAGTGAAACAGTGACTCCAAAGAGAAAATAAAGTTGCAAAATGGAACAAAGGCAGGAAAAACTTAGCATTCATTTCCCGCTTTTGTAGCTTCTGGCTTTGTAGCATCTTAACACAGTTAGGCCTCATCTGGAACAGAAATGCTGAGCCATTCCTATGACTTGAATAAAATGAACGATGAACTAGGTAGACTGTCTGATTATTGACAGTAGTCCGAAACGAACTCTGGCTGCTCTTAGTGGCCCTTTATATTAGTCACTGCTATTGGATAGGGTTATTAGTTCTTGTCACGGAAGTTCAGTTTGGTGGACATCTGTGCTGCCCTACCACCTCTGGAGCTTGATGGTACCCAGTGTGTCACTCCCGTGAGTCAGGCACTCTACCACCAAGCCACATCCCCAGCCCTTGTTGTTTTGTGACTGTTTCAGGTGTGTCACTTGGACACACCTGCTTTCTTTCTATGTTTAGGGTCTTATTGGCTTAGTTTTCCAGCAGAAGACTGTACTTGGGCACCGGCAGGTGGCAACTCAGCTGCCTATTACAACCCCGTGATGGTGCAGTCACCACATGGCCTGGGCAGAAAGCCTCATTGCAATGTAGTTTCAGCTCCTGCTGCAAGCCTGCCATCCAGGCTGACTACACCCCACGTTGACTCCCCTGGTTTTGAGATAATGACCTCCTCTTCCCTATCTCTTTGATCATCTCTACCTATAATTAAAGAGATGACTGAAAGGGGGAACTTGCCCTTGATAAGCATGTGGCTACTGCATAGAGGTATGGGGGGAGGCATGAATCAAATAGGTCAGATCCCAGCTGAAGTCACCCTGTTTTGTAAACTACGCTCTTCAAGTGACTAAAAAAAAAAATACTGTATTAAGTGTGTGGGAGTTTTGCCTGCATATATGTCTGGGTATCTCAAGTATGCCTCCTGTCTGAGGAGGTAAGAAGAGGGCATTGGATTCCCAGGTACCAAAGTAATAGAAGGTTGTGTGCCACTGTGGGTTCTGGGAATCAAATCTGGGTCCTCCAGAAGAACATCCAGGGTTCTTAACCCCTGAGCCATTTCTCCAGCCCTCAGGTGACTTAAGAAATGTTTTATTTATCAGTTTTGTATGTGTATGTTTCTGATGCACATATGTAACTGTGGATGCCAGAGGACTACTGTGGAGTCAGTTCTCTGTTTCCACTTCTATATAGATTCTAGGGACCAAACCTAGGATCACACCTGGCAGCACCTTTGCTTGCTGCCCCATCTCTCCGGCTCCCAAATGCTCTTTTTAGTGTGGTCCACTGTGACGTCATGGGGGCCCATCTAAACAAACGCCATGACCACTATCAGAAGTCAGAGCTATTCTGGAATTTTATGTTTATGACTTTGAAAATCTGCTTTTGAAATCTTTCTCCAAGAAACCCTTTACCATCTACCGGCATGGTGGACTGCCATTAATCTCCAGGACCTCAAACTGTCCCTCTGTGGGGTGAGAGGAGCTTAAGTACATTCAGGCATTAGTGCTGAGAAATGCTTCTAAGGGTCCAGTGGGAAGGACGGGAACCAGGGAAACCATTGAGTTATTTAGAAATATATGTACCCCTTGGGCTTTTGATGCTGCATTGAAACTTAATAATCAATACTAGTTTCTAAATTGTACTACCTTTCATGTGTTTTGAAAAACTACATGCCAAAGGGTTTCTAGCCTTTTGACATTGTGACTTTCCATTGTTGTCTACAAATAGGTTGGGCTGCCGGCACAGCTAGCCTGGGACACAAGTCAGACACCCTCAAGAGAGCAAATGTGAATATGACTGTGCAGTTAGTTATTGGGTAATTGTGCTATACCGATTAGAAGGCAGTTTTTTTTTTTTTTTTTTTTTTTTTATCACAATAGGGTGGATTAGGGAAAGATAGGTTTTACCTTATTTTTGTACATCTTTTGAAGTATTTGCACTCTTAAATAATGAGGAGTTAAGAATTTCAGGCATCAGGCTGCATTTACTACTAGGAGATGCTCGATGAGGCTGTGTGTCCTGTTTTTCACCCTTGTATACATCAAAGATGAAGAATAGATTCAGTGTCACACAAAGAAACATATGACCAATGCAGAGTTAATGGCAAGGCAACCTTTTTGCATAAAGGATTTACCAGAACCCAAATCCAGCTAGTGAATACGTGTGCCAAAATGGCCTCCGTGTTTTAGTTTTGATGAAGGTTTTGTTCTATCCCATGGGTGGGCGCTTGGCTTCACAGTCTGACATAGTTGGTTAATCATCTACGAGAAAAGCAGGAGGTTCAAATATAAGGACACTGTCAGGTTCACTACGTTTGATAGGAAAACCCTGTTTCTCACATAGATCATCTGTTTTGCTATCCACAGGGAAGGGCCGGTATGGAGAAGTATGGAGAGGCAGCTGGCAAGGGGAAAATGTCGCTGTGAAGATCTTCTCCTCCCGTGACGAGAAGTCGTGGTTCAGGGAGACGGAATTGTACAACACTGTGATGCTGAGGCATGAAAATATCTTAGGTGAGTACAGGGTGAGCTTTCACTAACTGGTCTCCATAGAGATAAGGACCAGCCCTTTCTCTCTCCTGCTTGCCAGATCTGAGGTGTAGAGTCTCTTCTGGAAAACAACATAGTGACCCTCAGCATTTATAGACTACTTAATTTTTTGACAGGTAGTTTTTGGTTTAAATCTGCACATAGGTTATGGATTGCCTGTGTGATGAAAAGGAAATCTGTCGCAGGACATTTTCCCTCCTGTATCTGCGGATATATTGAAACGACAAAGCCTTGCTCTGCGTTGTTCACTTCAAGGCTCCTTGGGTGGTTCTTCTTGCCCCACCCTTCCTGAATATTTATTACTGGAATCAAACTAAGAAAGGTCTTTGGATTCTTTCCTAGAGATTCACAGCTCCCAGGGACGCATAATTAGATGCACATTCCCTCAAACTAGGCATCATTTTTAAAGACCAGATTTACAGAGGGATTCAGCATACATTTTAATTTGAAAGCTCCTCTCGTACTTCTGGGACTCACAAAGTATAGATGAATTTTTATCATCTTATCACTAAAGCTTAGCAGTGCTTAAGAAATGTGCGAGATGCCCACTACAATCCTGCTATGGCAGTGTAGAGGGCCCATTGGCTTCCATAGTTTCATAGGCTTTGAGTGTGTTTCCATTGATGTATACATATGGTGAGAGCTACCTAGAGTGAGCCTTGAGAAACAGAAGTGAAATCCGTGTGGAATTTCACTGTATGCTATAGTGTTGGCCACCATGTGGCTATTGGATTATGTCTGGGCATGGTACAATTCACTTCTATCCCAGTCTATCAATTTAATATTGTATTTAAATGTGACCCAAGTTGTTGGTGACAGATGATTGGATGGTAGTCCAAAGCTGTGGTGTAACAATATGGTAGTGATATTCAATCTCAGATACATTTAAAAGTGTCTTTGGGGGACTGGAGAGATAGCTTAGCAGTTAAGAGCACTGGTTGTGCTTGCAGAGGTCCTGAGTTCTATTCCCAGCAACCACATGGCATTAGTTTGTAACTCTAGTTCCTGTCAGGTTCTATGGGGATATGATGCCCTCTTCTGGCATCTGTGGGGGCACTGCATCTACATGGCACACACACACACAATAAATAAATTAATAAGCAAATAAATAAACAAATCAATACTGCATGCCACATACATGTAAGTAAAACAGCCAGCCACACACACACACACACACACACACACACACACACACTAAATCAATCAATCAACCTACCAACCAGTTAATCAATAGTACATGTCTTTGATTGCTCCAAGATCAGCCTGCAATGTTGGTGATTTCTAGGCCTGACATTCATGACTCCCTAGTTGCCATTTTCAAGGAGTCTTTTGAACTTCAACTGTTAAATGTGTCTGTATTTGGCTACAACTAGTATTTTCTTTTTGGGGGACTGTGACAAACAGGTGACTCTGATCTTGTTTGCATTATTCTTGATTGTCCACTAACTCCTGTCCATTCTCTCACTTCCCTTTGCTCTGTCAAAACAGCTCTCTGCCAGTTTCTCTGAATAGACTGCTGTGTTAGTCTATACCACTCCCTGCCTGTGCTGCCTTAGGGGGTCTGTGTGTAGTAGTTGTGATAGCAGCTGTAACAACACCGGCAGGGGATGTGCTGGACAGTTCCTGTGCTGTGAGTCCTTCTGTAAGTGTGTTATATGTGGACTCTCAGGTAATCCCCACTGCAGCCTTCCAGAGGAGGTATTCTTAGTTCCCCACTTTTCACTAACAAATTTACCAATGAGAGGGAAAATACTAGAGCCTGCGTTCATGCTGCATAGCCTAACCCTTTACTATAGTTCTCTGCCATGCACTGCAGACTAAGGATAGCCATATCACTGCACTGGAGTCATGTCTTAGATTGCAGTCAGTGTAGGAGGTGGACATTTATCTATAGTCAAACCTGCCTTGAGCCTTTTTCCAATCTTCCCTGTGCCTTGGGAGCAGACTGGGATTGAGCAACCATCAGAGTTGGTTATGTTAGAGCCTATAATGTCCAACAAGGGCTTATCTTTAATCAGTAGAGTCATTATTAGTGGGTAGATGCATGTACTCCTAAGAGGCATGTGAGGCCTTGAAACCGTTTGAAGGAAGAGCCTTCTGCACCTGACGATCAAAGTTGCATCTTACTGAGTATTCACTGCCTTAGCATGATAACCGAGGAGGCTGACTAGCATGGAGACCTACTCCTAAAACTTTTATCTCACTCCTTTAAAAAGATTTATGATAATCATTTTATGCATTGTTTTTGAGACAGGGGCTACTGTATCTCAGTCTAGCCTCAAATTCACTATGTAACTAAGGAGGATCTTGAATTTCTGATCCCCTGCTTTGATCTCTCAAGTGCAAGAAGTAACTCAATGCCTGGTTTGTGTGGAGCTGAGATCAAACACAAGATTTCTTGTGTGCCAGGCAAGCCCTGTCCAACTGCATCCCTAGTCCCAGTTTATGTATTTTAAGTATAAAGTTGAGTAGTGTTAAAATTGACATGGCTATGTAGTAATCACCATGATCCAACTCCATAACTGTCTTGTGCTCTCGTGTCTTCCATGATGGACTGGACAGATGCTCAGTGCTTGCCGTCCTTCAATTCCTGGGATCCCTGTGGTAGGGGACAACAAACTTCCACGTGTTATTCTCTGACTTCCACCGCGCCATGGTGGAAGTCAGAGAACACACACACACACACAAGTCAGAGAATACACATACACACAAAACAAATGACAATAAGTATAATAATAAATGTAAATAAATTTAAAATTGAAAGCACTCTAAGGGGCTGGGTGATGTCTAAGTAGGTAAAGTGGTTATTTTGCAGGACTGATAGCCTGAGTTTGAACCCATATAAAAGCTATGCTAAGCTATAAAAGTAGTGCAGGCATGCCCCTACTTGGAGACTGGAGAGGGAGACAGGAGATAGCTAGAAGCCCTTGGCCACCTAGTGTTGTATACACAGCAGTGAACAGCAAGAGTGACCATGCCTCAAACAAGGTGAAATCAAGGACAGCAACCAAGATTGTTCTGTGACCTACACACACAGACCCGCTCACATGTATACCCTCACATCATGAACACATACATACATGTGTATGCACAAGTACACACACAAGAGTTACTGTAGACTATTTTTTTTCTATTTTTTATTTATTTTTTATCACAGCGTAATTTACTTATTTACACAGGGGTTATAAACACAAAAAGGCAGGATGTGGGGAAGGGAATGACACCAGAGCATAGGTAATCAGGAGGAGTACAGATACCTTTCAGAACAGGGTATCAGCTGGGTGAAGGTTGAGGGGACAGGTCACTACGACGACTCTGCCAATGATTCACTTGTCCTTATCTAAGTTGGTACTGTCCACCGAGGCTACCTATTTACAGGAACTGTGACTACTCAGGCTGGTAAATTTCCACAAAAGCTGCCTGTTTATAATAGCTTATAGCCTTCTGTTTCAGTGTTTTTCCACAGAGACCAAAGACTTGGTGTTAGCATGTATGTATGTCAGGCCTATTGCTGATTTTAGGCCTATGGCTGATTTTAGGCCTTGAGTGTATATGCAGGGCTGCCCCTGACATCTCCTCCCTTCTCTAAGTATAGAAGGGCTTTGGCGATTCTAGTCTTGTGAAGGCGGGGATAGAGGCCTGACCTCCAATAATTGAAGGGGATCTTATAATGGCTCCAGTCCTCCTGTCATTGTCCAGTGAGGCATGAGGGCCATACCCATCCCGATGTCTTTTTCTTGGAGAGGGGATACTTTTGACATCAACCCCTATGCAGTCAGGCTTGTCCCTCAGGGAACCCAGAGAGATATTTTTAACTTTTATTTATATTCCCTTGCAGTGCTTAGTCTCGCAGCCTAAGCAAGAATTCAGATCACCAGTCAGAGGGGGTTCTGGGTGGTCCCTCTCTGCTTGGTCTAGGGGCGGAAGTCCCCTCTAAAAGTCAGAAAAGGCCTGGAGAAAAGACAGAGAAAGAGAAAGATGAGAGCTGGTACAAGGATTGGTTTTCAACCTCTGCATGGCTGTCAACCCCACTTCCTCCCATCTTGAGACCATTAATTGGGTTATTTTTGCTGATTTCTTTTGGTCCTGGGCCTTAAATAGGCTGACTAACTTTGTGATATAACAGATAGATAATTTGGTAGCAAAACCTATTCAGATACAATAGCATAAGTTAGCTATGGAGGACCATGAGACTCAAGATGAGGTTGTTACTCTATCCAGGGTGTGCCCAAAACCCATCTCCACCCAATCTACTGTAGACTATTTAATGTCACTGTTTCTTGAGACTACTAGGGAGGGAAGCAGACTATTCCTGAAAATAGAGAATTACAATGTTCTTCCTATACACTGTGTGCTCAACATCATATTAAGCATTCTGAATGCACTGCCTTTCCCGTCCACATCCCTTTAGGATAACTGTTGTTGCCCTCATCTCAAAAACAAGGAAAGCAAGATGGAGATTTCAGGTGCCTTGATCTTGATCACCAGGCTCAAGGCTGGTGGAGCCAGTATGTAAACAGTGGTATAGCTTTGGGGTCCAGACCTCAACACCTCACATTCTGACGCCTCTTCTGGTTTCTGAGAGCGTGGCCACTGAAAACTTCAGGTTTCAGATTGCTTTCTGTTCTTGAAGAGTTTGGGATGATGGCTCTGACAGAAATATTTGGTCCTCCCCTCTGTTACAAATACATCCGGTGAGTGTGTCTGAGTCCCCACCTCCAGGCACCTGATCAGCTTTTATTAATCATGGACTGCTTTGGACTCCACACACAAACATCCCAGAACAGTGCTCCAGTACAGGGAAGCGAATGTTCTTACCTAAATTTGAGGGGTAAGCAGCTGAAAAAAAAATCCTGTTCATTTAAAAGTCCTGGTTCCTGGTGTATGCACAAGCGCGCACGCGCGCGCACACATACACACACACACACACACACACACACACACACACACACACACACACACGAGTCCTTTTTCTTAGTTTAGAACATAAATGAATGGAATGAGCGAAAGGTTTGAGGGTCTAGGGGGAAGGGAGAAGGGAAGGCCTGGGAGGAGAGGAGGGTGAGGAAGTTCCAATTGGGATGTAAGGTAAAGAAATAAATAAATTTATTAATAAAAAAACCCCAAAATAATTAAGAGTATATTTAAATGTCAAATATGACATTATTCATGATGAAAGCGAAGTTCATCAAAGATTCATTATTTCCTCATTTATATAAAATAATAAGATCAAATAGAGTGAGACCAGAACAAAATAAAAGATGTAAGGGTCATACGGAAGGTGAGAGCCAAAGACCTTGCTTATTATACACGATCGTTGTTCTCTCGGGAAGAAATCGGTACTCGCTACTGTACAGTTACATGTTAGCAGTTTGGTTTCTCTGGAATGGCACTCTCTAGTTTGGCATCTTTATTTTGAAGGAAGTTAATGGAGACTAAGAGTACCATGCGTAGCCTATGTATGAAAGTGCCTTTATGTTTTTCTGCATCTGTTAGTGTCTCACCCCTCCTCAGGACAAATTCACTCGTCGCCTCTGCATGTAAGCCTATCCCACTGAATTATTAAAATTATTTACTTTAGAAAAAAAATATTTAGACAGTACAGACGGTGCAGCAGGCACGGCAGTAACCGAATGCCTCCTTACTCTGAATCATTTGGATTCTGGGTATTAGGCCCATGGGGCCCCTCTCATACACATGCTGTAGTACTCACTTCCTGTAGAGATTTTCCCTCTTACGGTTGAACTTTTCCAGCCTATGAGTATGATCCTTATAATTTTTACTATGTGACTGATAACGAACATCACAAATACAAATAATGCCTGACTGTTTTTGTCTTTTTTACTTAATGACTCAATCATTTTATGTAAATCTACCTGTTTTATGCTGGAACAAATGTAAGCCAAGTAGATCATGAGAATTACCCATATTACATAAAATCCACAGACAGGTTAGGACTAGAAGACAAGCATCTAGGTTTCTGGTCTGGTCGGGTTTTGGGGTGCTATGTGTAGTGTTTGCATAGCAAGGAGTTTGAAAGTTTGATTATGAATGACCCAAGAGTACAAATGCTGTGTGGCTCTTCACACTGTGTATTAGCTGTTGAAAGGGTTACTACAGTGGAAACTGGCAGGACACCTGCTGTTCACCGGCCCCGCCCCTTTCAGGAGTCTATGCTAATCTTCGTTGCCTTTGTAATTGTTAAATATTTTCTTGTTCTAGAATAGATCTGCTCTGAGACGATTTGGGGTCCTCAGAGTAACAAGGTGGAGTTGTCACTGAGAATTCTGTCCTTCTCCTTTCCAGGTTTCATTGCTTCAGACATGACATCCAGACACTCCAGTACCCAGCTGTGGCTCATTACACATTACCACGAAATGGGCTCCTTGTATGACTACCTTCAGCTCACAACTCTGGATACGGTTAGCTGCCTTCGGATCGTGCTGTCCATAGCCAGTGGTCTTGCACATTTGCACATAGAGATATTTGGGACCCAGGGGAAGTCCGCCATTGCCCATCGAGATCTGAAAAGCAAAAACATCCTGGTGAAGAAGAACGGACAGTGCTGCATAGCAGATTTGGGTAAACTTTAAAGAAATCTTAATTTCTGCACTTATTAATGTTGTACTCCAGTGTTGTACCTATTTCTCCTGCTAACATATTGTGCTGAAAATCTCAAATATCCAGGAAGGCTGACTGTCATTGTAATCAGAAGCTGTGTGGGTACCACTTACATCTCCCCACTAACGTTTTACAATTCTTTCAATCTTTATGGCATGTTCATCTACCCTTCTATCAGTTCATGTCCATCTATGAGGATTTCAAAGCAAGTTGCAGACAAGAGAATTCTTCTCACTGACAACTTCAACATTCAAGATAATATAGCATTAAGTAATGTACCTTATGTGTTCATTTAGTTTTCCTCCCTTTCAGGTACAATTTAAACATCATGAAACACCCAAACCTCATATTTTCAGAGTTTTGACAAGAACTGTAAACTGCCCCAATCTCTGTAGACTTTCCCATTGTTCTTTATAGTAAGCTCATTCGATCACACCCTGTCCCACCCTTACCAGCAACAAATACGGTTGCTTCCAGATTTCACAAACTTTCACATGAAAGAGCACAACTATGTATTTCATGGAATGGTTTGTCTAAAAAATAAATTGTTCATGAAGTCATCCTTTTTCTGTAGCCAAAGCAGAGTTATCAACTGGAGACAGTAGTCTGTGAGATAACTCACCCTTTGAGGAGTCAGAGCCTCGCCACCCTCCGGGGTTTTGAATCTGTTGATGGAGCTTCAGTTGTTCCACAGATGAGAATATCTTCATGGATAGAAACAATTCTGCAAAATAAAATCTACCCCAAAGCCCTAGAATTGTGGCTGCATAATTAGGTTAATAAGAACCGAATAATGTTGTTTATTCATTTTAACTGACTGGTGAGACCTCTGATGAAGGTTTAGAGAGAACTAGCTTTAATTGTATAATGGGATTAATTTATTTTTGTTTGACTTTAAAGACAGAGAATTTGACATGTTAGGAAAGTGCATTTCCTCCGAGGCTCTTTCGAATCCTTGCTTGCATGTCGAGGAATGACTTCATAGTGTCTTGCAAGGGTGAGAGCGTGGTCCCGAAGCTTTGTGAGGCCATTTGAGTTGTGATGAAGCAAACTCGCATGACCTCTGTCATGGCTCTTACAGTCAGGGTGATCTGTGTGCGAATTCTGCCATTTACGCTCCATTTTTGCATGTTTACTTATGTGTTTACCTGACTCAAGGGCTGACACTACTTACACTCTGTCAGGAGTCAAAGGGTCTTAGCCAAGGAGGGCTCTAGTGCTTGATGCTGTGGTCTGAATTTCTACATTACTGGTGCCTTCATAATAATAATATAGTTACATGATAGCTCCTCATGTAAGTCAACAACAACCATTCCCCACCCCCAAAAGGTCATGATAGGATTCGGGCAGTGCTAGAGCTGCCTCAGATGAAAGGACTCAGGTATGGGCTGCTTTTACAGTGTAATGGGGCAGTTCTTGGACGTGGTTTATGGGGTTCAGTGCGGAAGGATAGAGATGGGGGATTTTGCTAGTAAGTCCAGCTAGTTAATGATTCGGTCACATTTCTTAGCCATGAAGCCTTCCAATTATATAGATATATTAGTTTTTATACAAACTGGTGCTACCTAGTCACTGTGGTCGACTGGTAGTGTTGCATAGGAAACAGCCCCTTTACAGCTTTAAGTCACATGTAATTTTTCATGGTTTACCCCAAAATTAAGTATCATCCATTAGGAACAATTATCAGGGCTGCTAAAAGGACTATACCTGGTTGATTTTTCTAACATTTTTTATAAAACACTTAAGCCTACACATTTTTTAATTAATTTTTTTCTTTTTAAAAATAAACTTTTTTTTTTGCTTGCATAGAAGAGAAAACATCACATAAAAAGTTTAAAGAAATATTATAATGACTCCTAGATCGAAATGTGAAAAGTTTGTCACATTTTTCCTTCTGTGGTTGTGTACTTTTACTAGTTTTGGAATGTGTGAGAGGCATTAGAATCTTTATTACTAAATATCTCAAAATGTATCCCCCCCATGCCAAAGTATATCTTTCCCCAAACCCCAGTTTAATCTCATCTAAGAATCACTGAAGTCTTGCTATGTAACCTAGACAGATTTGGAACTTACTTTCTGCCCAGTCTGGTATCCACCTGCCTCAGCCCTTGAGTGCTAGAATATGAAAGATGTGTGCCACCATAATGAACAAGTTATTTTTTTTTTTGCTTTCCCAGATAATAATTCATTCAAGGTTTATAAATTGGATTTTTTTTCTTTATTGTTATTATTACCCTATACTAGGTAAGGGATTCTCTGTACAGTTTAGCACCTAGCATCTTAAGGTGGTTTTGTTTGTGTTTGTTTTGAGATATTGTCTCACTATTTAGGCCCAGCTGATCTGGAACTCAGTGGTCTTAAAACTTGTAGAAATTCTCCTGCCTCTGCCTCCTAAGTGCTGGGATTGCAGGTGCACACCGATAAGCTGCTGGTCAGGGCCCTAGTCACTTGAAGCCTTGGATGTAGCCAAAGCAGCCAGTTCCAGTGTGGTGGATCTCATGGCTCTTGGCGGCAAGTTTTAGTACCCTGCATGTCGGCCTCTCCACGGGGCTATTTAATGGCATCTTAATGAATGAATGAACATAATGAATGAACCAAAGAAAGCAGTCAGGAAACTTTCATTCTTCCTATTGTGCCCTGGTTTTAAAGATGCTCATGATCACTTTGTCATACGTTAATAGTTCAGCCCAAAACTGTACACAGCCTCCACGACTGTGTCTGTTTCAACTGCACTTTTACAGCATCCTGATGTTTTGGGTGTAGTTCTAGGAATGGCAGAGGAACATGTATATGATTTGGAAAATGTTCACAATGGCCGATCAGAGAAAGAGGAACCAGCCTGCTTGAGCTGAAGGCAGTTGCGAAAATCTTTACTCAATGTGAAGATTGGGATGGTTTTGTGCTCTCTGGCCTGGTATGGAGTCATGTGTTCAAAACTCCTGCCTGAAGAATTCATTCACTACAGATAAACTGGAGGGGTTTCCAAGGTGCCTTTGGATTGCACAGTTTGCAGCAACATGGTCCTGCTTGGCACTTCTCATTATATTGAGTGTTATCACAATCATTTTAAGATGGTCTATTTATGCATCAATCAATATTTCCATCCTCAAATAAGCCATGCACAAATCTGTCTTTCCCAGGTGGCTGGCAGGGAATGGCGGGTCTCTCTAATTGACTGAAGAATTCAGAAATGAGCCATGGTTTAAGTGCTTTGGAACCATTTAATGAAAGAGATGCACTCCAAGTCAGGGTTCAGCCTATGGCTGTCTGTTCCCATGATTCCAGAGGAAGGCCCATGGGTTCAGCCAGCCTAGCACAGTCTATCCTAGCGTGCTCTTTTTGGAAACAATAAGTTGCCTCAGTTTTTTGATCTCACACTCCCAAAAATTTGTGTTAGGAGACTAGTGGGAGAAATGGTGGACTTTCAGGGTTTAATTTGCCGATTTCTAAGCCACATTGAAGTTCACATATAACGTGCATGAGACTGTTTTTCCATGTGCTTCAAACATGGCCTCATATTGCTTTAGTATTTTGGTCTGCCTTCTATGAAAACCCTTCTCTTATAGAGCTTCATATATTAACTTGATGGCCTTGTAATCTGTCTGAAATAAGTCCGTGTTTCTGCTCTCGCTCCCAATGTCACATGTAATCCAGGGGATAGTCAGGACAGTCAAGGTGTACCGGCAGTGACCCACATACCACCAGAGGGCGCTTTTGATCAGGGTTGTTTTAAATTCCATCAGCTGCCCTGTTAGGAGAAAGGCATAGCTAAACACCCTGTTGTCTTTTTCCCTTTAGGCCTGGCAGTCATGCATTCCCAGAGCACGAATCAGCTTGATGTGGGAAACAACCCCGTGTGGGGACCAAGCGCTACATGGCTCCTGAAGTGCTCGATGAAACCATCCAAGTGGATTGCTTTGATTCTTACAAGAGGGTAGACATTTGGGCCTTTGGCCTTGTTCTGTGGGAAGTGGCCAGGCGGATGGTGAGCAATGGTAAGTGTCTGGTGTTATCTTTGCCCACTTTGCCCATGGTCTCTTGATGCAGCATGGTCAAAAGGCACAGGGGAACATGGAGGCTGCCTGGTTCCTTGAATCAGATCGTACTTGCTGGATTTACAGTGGGTGAAGTGTGTAATAGCTTTCTGTTTGAAAGGCAAGAGAGGAAATGACAACCGAAAACGTTTTTTTTCTCTTGGTTTTTGTTTGGGTCTCTTGTTCCTCATTTCCTTCCCTGATCTAGCTTTCCTCTTGCCGTCCTTCCCTCTTTATTCCTCCATGAGCTAGATTTAACTTAAGAGAAATGCTCGGCTCTTATGGAAACATCCTGCTGTTGCAGAAGAATTCTTTTCTACTTCTTACTGAACTACTGAGAAAAGTCTGTTTCCACATTTGGAAGGCATTCAGTACTTCTTGAATGGGTCAAATTTAAGTTCAAGGACCATGGCTGGGTAGCTGTTATTGATCTGTTTGAGTGATTTTATGAAAAGGTGTTGTCTTAGCCAATAGGAAAGCATTTGTCACTCTTCCCTCCCTCCCTCCTTCCCTCCCTCCCTCCTCCTCCCTCCCTCCCTCCCTCCCTCCCTCCCTCCCTCCTCCCTCCCTCCCTATCTCCTGTCTTCCTTCTTCTTTGGAGGCAGGGACTCATTTTGTAGGTCATACTAGCCTGGAACTCACAGAGATCTGACTCTCTCTACCCTCAGGTGCTAGGATTAAAGGTGTGGACTGTTTGTCACAGTTTTTAGCCCTTGCCTCCTTAAGCTAGCTTTCCCTCATGTCTGTCCACAAGGTACTTGAGTGAACCTCATATGATGAACACCAATTTTTATTCTGTCAGCTTAGGCAGACCCTAAGAATTCAGAGTGATTTCTAAAGCAGAATCTCTTGAATTAGCTTGATGAACCTCATATATCTAGAAAATATAGCTCTAAAACTACTCGTGAAAAGAGAAGAAAACGATGCTTACAGTTTTACTCATTTTTCCAGAGAAATTTTTTGAAAAGCCTGGAAACTACTGGGATCCCAGATCTGAAGTCTTCTAGAAATAAGACATGAAATCTAACATCTGTGCCATGTCTACTATTCACTGACTGGTTTTTCCAAGAACTGAGAATTGTAGAGTAATTATAATCTTTGTGACTAATACAAGAGGTTCTGGAGAGGCTGGAGAGATGGCTCAGAGTTTGAAAGCACTGGCTGCTCTTCCAAGAGGTCCTGAGCTCAATTCCCAGCAACCACATGGTAGCTCACAGCCATCTACAATGAGATCTGGTGCCCTCTTCTGGCCTGCAGGTATGCATGCAGGCAGAATGCTGTTATACATAATAAATTAATCTTTTAAAAAAAATAAAGGTTCTCGGGAGGAAATGGAGTTAGTAACTTGATACTATTTAAAAAGCTGAAGTTGGTATGTCTTTATGAAAGCGCTTTCTGTGACTTCAGTGTGTCTGCTTTGAACACACTCTCTACGGACATTCGGCTAGTGTTTTAGACTGGACATCTAAGAACATAACTTGACAGTTCTGTGGAGTCATGGACATTTCTGGTAATTGTTTCTCAATCCACCGCCTTTCAGTTGGTGCCATCGAGGCGCTTGAGACTGATTTGCGACAGAGGGATTGCCTAGCTGGTTTATAAAGTTGTGAACTTTGCCTAAGAATTGCACATGGACTTCATTTCCTCACCCCAGTCATTTGTGCCTGCCTGAGAGCCGAGGAGGGAAAATCTGACTCTGCTTGAATTATCCTAACAAGAGCATTTACAGGATCCATGCCAACATAAGCCATGCGATGGCGTCTCTCCTGTGAAGAGGAAGCTAGTGTCGGTAGACCAGCTCAGGAGCTAGTTTCCAGGTTTGGGGGGATCAACCCAGAGCCAAGCAGGCTGCTAGACTGGAACATGTGCTGTGGGCTTTGTAAGAATGTGTCACAGATGTGCCCTGTGTCGGTGTCACAGGCATCAACCCAAATGGCTTGAACGATCAACTGTGATTAATAGTATTCAGATTGAAGTTAGAGTCAGCTGCTTAAAATTCAGCCGAACAAATGTTAGTTTGCTTGCTTCGATCCTGTGGTTAAGGTTATTTTGGGGAGAGGAAAAAAAAAAGAAAAACAACCATGGATGGGGGAATGTTTTGGTTGTTTTTGTGATTTATTGGTCTCTTCTTTGCATCACGGTTTAGGCGTCTAGCTATTTCCTAAGATGCGTGGGTTGAACTTCTGTTCTATGATGTGGTTTAGAATTTTTTTTTTTAAGGGGAGATAAGGGTATCTTATCTCTCATTTTAAAGTAAGTCTTACTTTCTGACAGTGACTAAGTTGTTCGTGTTTTCTTTCTCTACTCCCTCTTCTCCCATGAAATACACACACACACACACACACACAGACACAGAACACACAGCCACATAGACACACAGCCCACACACAACACACACACAGCACACACACACACACACAGCACACACACACAGACACACACCACACACACACACACACACACACACAGACACACAGACACACAGACACACAGAGTTTGTCTAAACTCAGACTTGAAACTAATCACTGCTTCTTGAAAACCTGTTTTATTTGAACTACTACTAGTCCCAGACAGGAAAGTGATAGAACAGTAGGAGAACTGGTGTCTTCCTACCACACTCCTACATTCTGTTCCTCTTCCCTTCCCCATGACCACGCTGTTGAAACTTAGTTACCGTCTTTCTTGTATGTGACTCCTAACGTTAATCTCTGCTCTTATTTTAAATGATCACATGATATTTTATTAATGTAACCATTCCCAGATTGTTAGACATCCCGTGTCTCCCATTTGAGGCCCGTAGTAGACATTTTTGTGCACGGAACTTTTGACTTGGGGAATTTAATTACTCGTCTTAAGAGAAGTAGACTTAATAGGTCAGAATATGGATGTTTTTATGGCTTGGCACATAGTGCCAAATTGCTTTCCATAAGGGTTGTCCTAATTTACAGTATTTCCTTCACCCCAGGGTGCGATGTACCTATTTCACTTTCTTACCACCTTTAGGAACTGTCATTAAAATAATATATATTTTTTGAAATTATTGTGTATAAAACGTACCTCATTTAAATATATGAACATCTCACATTAAGAAGGTTATTATAATTATATATCCTTTGAGTTTCTGAGTCTATTATAAAAATTGATGACCAGATAGTTCTCTTGGAGCAGTGTGATCCTCAAGTGAACTATGAGCATAAAAATATGTCATATTTTGTACTTTTATTAGAATTTTACGTTTATTTCCTACTGGTAATAAACCTCATGCCGTTTCTGTACGGGAAGTGAGACTTCAGTTCATTTTCATGGTCAAGAATTTCTCAGTAGTATCTTTTTGGAATTTACTCCTGCTGGTACTTTGACATCAAGAGTTTGGAATTTTTAGGAAAGGATGAGCTGTTCCCACGTTTCCTGTGTGAGTTTCTGTATGAACTAAAGGCAGGGGCTTGCTTAGATTAGCAGTTAATTAACTCAGCCCCAGAATTCGGAATTAGGGGTTTGCTAAGTTGGGGAATTTGATGTCCAGGTTTTGAGTACACACAGTTGACTGGATGCATCCTGAGAAGGCAGATGAAGCAATGCCTGCAAGCATCTGTGGTCTGTATATCTATAGGATCTGTCGGGGGACAAAGCTGTGTGTCTCTGTGACATTTGTTGGCTTTATAGCTTCCTGCTGTGTGTCTCTGTTTTCCGATGTCAGGAACCAGGGTTCTCAGGCACAGGTACACAGAAGCCAATGTGAATGGATCCCCCCGAGTTTTATATCTTTGGTTCTAGGCCTGCTGGGTCAGGAAGATAAAAACAAACAAAACAAACAAAACAAAACAAAACAAAAAAACCCACAAAAACAAACAAAAACCAGGCTCTCACCATTATACTATGGCACTGTTACTTAGATTTGTTTCACCACTGGAAAAAATATCGATCGTCGTACCAACTTGAAAAGGTCATAGTGGATAATGAGATCATGTCAGTAAAGCGACTATTATTGACCTGCTGTGTGAAGAATACACTGAGCACCATTTTTTGATTCCTTTCCATTGGAAATAGGTTTCCAAGAACTCCCAGATCTTTGACCCTTCCACCTCTCACCGTCTACCTCTTCCCCTATACCCCATGTTATGTGTTTCCCTATTTCCTGCCTATAGGAAGGCTCTGGAGCAGCACTGTTATTTCCCCTACATTAACTATTTTGTGATAAAATCCATGTTCCAATGTGCCAAAAACCCTATTGTATCACAGGGAAAAGAAATCATCCTTGCTGGCCAAGCTGCATCTCTCACGGGGTGGGGAGTAGGAAACACTTGTTAGAGTAAACGTATGTTTGGCACACGTAGTTTGGGAAGCCTCTTCTAATGAATCCTTGAGTTTGCCAGGGAGGCAGCCGCATGCGTTTCTGTTCCTAAGCACAGTGGCTTGTGTATGGGAGCCATGACAACGCAGGTTGTCCGGCGTGCTTCGGGATGTGGATTCACTACCTCAGTGAGCACTAAGGTCTGAACAGACGAATTGGCATAGGGAAAAAGTTCAGAGCCATTAAAGTAATTTGAAAGTTTTTATTCAGTTGTTTATTTTAACCTTTAGGGAAGTGACTGGGGACAGGCATGTGGAGGCGAGGTGGAGGAAGGATTATTTTTGTTCCTGTGATCTTCTGGAATTTCATGTCCCCAATTTGGAGATACCAAGCAGAGGAGGACCGTCAGTTGGCCTCATGCTGAAATAACATGAAGTCATCAGAACTTTATGAGAAGCTGTTTGTTTGGTGTCCTTCTGACTTTCCTCTAAGACAAGTATCTGTGTCTTTAACTTTGTAACAGTCCCAGCCGTCATTACATGGCTCCTCTTCTCAAGAGGCCACCACAGTTCCATGATGCTCCAACTCCCTGGTGCTTTGGTTTCTAGGTTTGGGGGTAGGATGTACAACTCTTAACTGGGGAACAGCCATGAAGGTATCCTAGATGGCCTTCTCTCCCTCTGACCATATAAGATAGTATTTTAGCTATGCCTAGCTACACAGTACCTTATTATAAGTGTTTGGCTTTTGCATCTTACCTCTATGAGACTGTGTGTGGACTTTGATGCATATGGTTCTATATGCCCATGAGTGGCAGTTGAAGTCAGTGGTGGGGCTTTGACTCTGCTCAGCCTTCCCTTCCCTAGCATGACACAGAGATGTGCTTCCTCTACCTGCCTTCAGGACAGTGGGCTATTGGGTTCCTGATCCTCTGTCTCCATGGCTCAGGGCCACAGTCCCTTAGCCACAACTGATTGATCCCTAGAGCTTTGGAATCCAGAACTTCTTCCTTGATTATTTGGCAGCGAGGATGGGTGGCATCCTGCAGTATGACCAGCCATACCCATTTATGTCTTGGCCATCTTTTATGTGTGCCATGATATTAAATTATTTTGACATTGTGCTATGAGACATGGTAGCTTAGTTAACAGAAATACTGAATGTTCTGCTGTGGACCCCATCACACCAAGATTCATCCATACAGACACTCCTTCATGATTCGTCTGCATATCCAAATGCAACTTCTATTGATGTCATGTAAATTTTTTCTTTCATATTCTTGGATCCTTTCCTCTCCTGCCCTGTTCTCTCCTCTCCCCTTCTCCATCTCCCTCCTCTTATTCCCTCTCTATTTCTTTTCTTCCTTCCTTCCTTACCTGCTCTCCCTTCTCTCTCTCCCTCTCTCTTTCTTCCTACTCCCTCCCTTCCTCCTTCCTCGCCCTCCCTGCCTTCTCTCTTCTCTCTTTTTCTCTCTCCTCCATCCCTCCTTCCCTCCCTATCTCTCCCTCTCCCTCCCCCTCTCCCCTCCTCTCTACCCCTCTCTTTCTCTTTCTCTCTCTCTTCTCAGGTCTCTGACTGTCCTGGAACCAGCTATGAGAACCATATGTACTCTGTACTAACCTTTGTGTGGGTGTGGTCTGAGGCCTCTGTGACAGAATCTCTGGAGGGTACTTAGTACTTTCTAGAGTGTGTATGGTGGACATTGTTGGTGATTTGCACATGAGTGGTTGTGATACACATTTTAAAGATTTGGAAAACTATGGCATGGTAGCTGAGGGCCTTGTTCAGAGTAAAGGATGTTGGGAAAGATAGATTTGCCCCAAAGAACAGAAACTTTCCATTAGACATATGTACCCCTGGGGGTGAGGTAAAGACACATAAACACCAATTATATAAATTAATTATACATGCCCAAAGCTGTGGGGGAAGAAGTTATGAATAATCGCTCTCATCTCTTTCCTGTGTCCCTTTGAGTCATCAGCGGCCTCGATGGAAAGGCTAGGGCTGGCTGTTCTCTCCTTGAGCACTGTCTAAGGTCACCTCTTCTCTGAATTCCTCTTATCATTGGCTCCAGCCATTGTCTTTGCTCGTGTCATTGTCTTTATACCACGCATATGGCATTTGAAGTATTTGTATATCTGTTCTCATCATCCGTTTGCTTGTTTTGAGACAGCATCTCACTATGTAGCCCTGGCTAGCTATGCAAACCCAACTGGCCTTAAAGTCTCGGATTGGCCTGCCTCTGTCCTCCAGAGTGCAGGCATTAAAGACGCGTATTCTTAGTTGCTTTCCTTAATATTTGGTATCCTCTCTGCTGGCTTATGTGTTGCTAAAGATCATCCAGTGCTATATGTAGGACTTACAGTTCGCTCTTTTTAAGGGGCTGAGTTTGGCCAGCCAGAGTGTCACACATAGGCAGAAGTTGAAGAGCAGGTGTAAGTAAATCACTCTCAGGGTGTACAACATTTTCATTGTGTACCCTGAATGCATGGCCCACCCACAATCCTGGCCTTCCCCTGTCTTTTCTACCACATACACCAATTTCCCTCACAGGGGCTCCTCTCCTTTCTCCAGCATGGGAGGCTCTTTGTAATTCTTCTCTTGCTTCATCAACTCCTTCAACTGGAAAACACCCTCTCCCGGGTAATTTTCTTTTCCTAGCCTCTGCTCTGCCTCACAAATCACTAATCTTTGCCCTACTGCTATGCTCTGAGTTCTGAAACTGCTTTGTCTCCAGGACACCTAGTTTCAAGAAACTACTTAGGAAACCACATGGTGTCTCTTTTTCTGAGCTCTGTCCCATTGCCTCTGTCTCTAATATTAGTTGATAATTCTGTTTTCCCTTTATTTTGTGGTTCATCACCAACACCACATTTTTTTTTTTTTTCAGTTTTGTATCCTTCATGCTGGTCTCAATCTCTAATACACAGGTTAGGGTATCAGATGACTGTTGAATCGATTTAGGAGCTAACACATAAACACATAAGAGAATTTCTCCCTTCCGAGTAAAAGTAAATAGTGGGGTAAAAAAGTGTTGAGGGCACTAGGGAGACAGTTCAGTGCTTGCATGAGCATGTGACTTTGATCCCAGGAAACTATGTAGAGAAGCTGGGCATGGTGGTACAAGTCTGTGATCCCAATGCTGGGAGGCAGAGACAGGAAGATCTTTGGAGCTTACTATTCAGCCAGCCTTCTCTACTGGGCAAGCTTCAGGCCAGTGAGAGACCCTCTCTGAAACAAAACAAAACAGCGAAACAAAACAAGATATAGATGGCACCCAAATAACTGTTCCCTGAGTTGACTTGTAGCTCAATACAAATGCCCACCCCTATACACATACATATGCACACAGATACACCAACAGACAAACAAACAACAGTTTTGAAGTACTTTTGTACAAGATTTATATTATCTAAAGCAAAAAGAGAGAAGTCTATGTGATCTTCTACTAGATGGTATGCTCCTCAGCATTCCACTCATAATAGATACAAAGTACTTTAGACCAATAAAAAAAATGGCTTTTCTTTACCAACATGAGTTTTCACCAAAAGAACATTGCAGTTTAATCCCAGAGTATTTTTTTAATTAATTTTTTTGACTGGCTTAGCCAGTGTCAGATGGAAGCAGTGAGCAGGGCCAGTGATTGAAGAAAGGGAGGCATGGCTTGGTTTTCTATGCACAGTGAATTTAATGCTGTTTTTTGTTTGGAAGCCTAGATTCCTTTTATTAACACATGGCGTTATTTAATAAGATCAAAATAAAAGAAATAGAAACACAAGGGACTAGGTTTTGTATGGCAGTGTGCATTGTTAGGCTTGCTATATTGATTTTAAATATCCACCTATGTTTGATTTGTGTGTGTGTGTGTGTGTGTGTGTGTGTGTGTGTGTGTTCTGTCTACGTAGGGGGATAGAGAAAAATCTAACTTCGTATTACTGCTCACACGCACATGATTGTTTTGGTGCTATGAACAAGTTAACCTTCAAAAAGCTGGTGATTATGCTATATTATAAAAGAATTAAGCTGGGCTCTGAAGTATATCCCTATGGAATAATGGAGAGATGGTGAATGGCACTTTGTTTTCTGTTTCCTGTGAATGCAAGCAGCCCAACAAAAGATGGAAGGTTTTTTGTTTTTGTTTTTGTTTTTTACCTTGATGCACAGTTGTGTTTGGGATGGGTTTTCCAAATACTGCAGAGTGAAGACATTTTTGTTTGAATGTGTCCAGGGATCCTTACAGAGAAGAAGGTAAGATTCTGACACAGTATAGCAGCTACCTTTTGCAGGCTTAAGAGTTATTGGTATTTGCCCCCAAAAGGTTTTAATCAGGATCCACACCTCAGTTGCAATTATACAACATGGCTATGTTGTTTAGAATTAACAAAGTGTCAACTAGAATTTTTAAGACACAATTTAGACTAACTTTCGATTTTAAAAATAAACTGAGTTTGTGGGGTTTCAGTAGTATTTCTAGAACAGATGCTCCTCATCGCTAGGCTTCTGCATAAGTGGTTTGTATTTATGTGAGATTGGTGCGAATGGATTCTCACTAATCTCTGTGACAAATGAAAAGGGGATTGAAGCTTTTTTAGGGGGCTTGCAAGAATGGAAAAGCTTAATTATACCTTTTACTCACAGCCTCCTTCTGGCCTCTACAACAGCCTGCTATGTGTCTAGGAATAGAAGTAAGTTGCATGCAAGAGAGAAAAGGGCTGGCAGTCGAGTTAGTCACTGACCGTATTGTTGATGAGGGAAATCAAGTGATAATTTCCCTGGTTTCCTGTATGAAGGAGGACAGGGGTTACTTTGCTAATTGCACATGGCTAAGTTTTAAATGAATTTGTGAAATTCGCTGTTAAAAGACAGGTACTGATAATAACTGCAGAAGCCACCAGACAGACGGTTGTACCTGGTAGTTGAGGACATGCCCGAATGTAGAGGGAGTGACTGGGGAAATGAGGACCTCAGATTATATTATCTGCAGGTCCTTCATGGTCCTGCAGGTCTTTATTTGAAAGCAATGAGGGTTTTGTGTTTTTTTTTTTACAAAATAATTTCATAACAAAAAAGATAATTTGGGTGATGGTCTTAATTTTTTTATTTGCCTCTAGATGTTCGCATATAATTTTTTAAAAAAAAATATTTATTTATTTTATGTGTATACATATTCTGCATACAGGTATGTCCCTGATACCTATGGAGGTCAAAAGAGGGTGTGGGATTCTCTGGTACTCAAGATAGAGACCATTGTGACCTGTTTATAGACACTGTTGGAGTGGTTTGTTAGTACTTAGGATTGCACAAGAAGATTGTATGACTACTGACGTAGGGTATATTTCCTGCAGGGTATATATTTGTTGCCTAGTTCTCAACTTATTTTAGGACCTGCCTGTAGTTTCTGAAGTTGCTTTGACATAGGAGCAAGGTAGTAGTATTTTCTTCTGTCACATTCTAATCCCTGACAAACAACAAGGAAACCCTGGGGTTGTATACTTTCCTACTAACCCACGGAATTCTCATCTTGTACACAGGTATAGTGGAAGATTACAAGCCACCATTCTATGATGTTGTTCCCAACGATCCAAGTTTTGAAGATATGAGGAAAGTTGTCTGTGTGGATCAACAGAGGCCAAACATACCTAACAGATGGTTCTCAGATCCGGTAAGAAGAACACCAGGTTGTTAGCTTTAGAGTTCATCTCAGCATTTGTTAGCTTACTCTCAAGTTCTTCCCTGCTCTTAGCATCTGTATGATATGGACTGTACATCTATTTTTCTCCTTCACGGTTTTACGTAGGGTCCTAAAGCCCAATTGCGTGGGTTTGGAAAGTGGTGTAATTCTTGAAGAAGCACAGTCTGGTAGGTGTTGCTAATGGGTGACAGTGTTCACATAAGTGTCTATGTGTGACCAGTGTCAAGCATAGGATGACTTATTGCCCTAAAGCTGCAACTGCACGTGTAAGCCAAAATAACTTGGGGTGGTGATTAACTCTTGACTAGCAGGTTGCTCAATGCTGAGAAGCCTGGACTATTGCTCATAAGTAGTAGCACACCTAAGATCCCTAGAAGTGATACAGTTTGCAAATCTACTCCTATCTCTGTGAATAACACTGTTGACACTGGGCTCACATGGACACTTCATGTGAATACAGTCACTCATTAGCAACACCTACCAGATTGTGCTTCCTTAAGAATCATGCCACTTTCCAAACTACGAGATTGGTCTCTGGGACCCTATATAAAATGGTGAAGGAGAAATGTAGTTAATAAAATTACTTTTAGCAGTCAGAAGACCCAAAGGGGGTCCAACCTGGCCAGTTTGCATGATCTTTCTTTTTTCTCCACAGACATTAACTTCTCTGGCGAAGCTGATGAAAGAATGCTGGTATCAGAACCCATCGCAAGACTCACAGCTCTACGTATCAAAAAGACTTTGACCAAAATTGATAATTCCCTAGACAAATTAAAAACTGACTGTTGACATTGTCACCGGTGTCAAGAAGGAGAGTCAATGCTGTCATTGTCCAGCTGGGACCTAATGCTGGCCTGACTGGTTGGCAGAACAGAATCCATCTGTCCCCCCATCCCGAAGTGGCTACTCTGACAGAAGCAGATGTCTCTTCCCAGCCATGCTCCGGGGGAGACACCAAAAACCACCCTAACCTCGCTCAAAAACTGTGACTCGAGCACTTGATGAACTGTTCACACCACAAAGACTAATGGTGGGCAGGTCTGGTTGCAAGGGGGAGGGAAGTGGAGGAACCCAGAGAGGTCCTGCAGGAGGTCTGGGCATTAAGACAGTGGCTCTCTGCGTATCTTTCATGGGTCTCCTAGACACTCCCCACGGGAAACTCAAGGAGGTGGTGAATTCGTAATCAGCAATATCGGCTGCACCTACTCTTCTTTGTTGCACTAGAAATTCTGTGCATTCCTTACTTGCACTGTCGCCCTTAATCTTAAAGACCCAACTTGCCAAAACATTGGCTGCGTACTCCACTGGCCTGTCTCTGGATAATAGGAATTCAATCTGGCAAAACAAAAATGTAACGTTGGACTTTGCTGCATTTTACACACGTGCTGATGTTTACAACGATGCGAACATTAGGAATTGTTTAGACACAACTTTGCAAATTATTTATTACTGGTGCACTTAGCGGTTTTTTTTTTTCTTTTGAAACAAAACTGCCTCGTGCATATGTTAAAGCTTATTTTTATGTGGTCTTATGATTTTATTACTGAAATGTTTTTAACACCCGACTCTGAAACAGACATTTTCTTTTATTATCAGTTAAATTCACATTTTAAGTGCTTCACATTTTTTTTTTTTTATGTGTGTAGACTGTAACTTTCTTTTCAGTTCATATGCAGAACGTATTTAGACATTACCCATGCAACACCACCCAATATATTACTGATTTAGAAGCAAAGATTTCAGTAGAATTTTAGTCCCAAATGCTGTGGGGGAAATGCGTCTTCTTCGGAATTATCCATTACGTGCATTTAAACTCTGCCAGAAAAAAAAATAACTATTTTGTTTTAATCTACTTTTTGTATTTAGTAGTTATTTGTATAAATTAAATAAACTGTTTTCAAGTCAAATGGTGATTTTTTTTTTCCCCTTACTTTTTGATGTATAAAAATGATCTTTCCAATTGATTGTGCTTTCATTTGGGAGTAGTAGAGACACAAGACTAATTTTAAAATTGAATTTGCTTTTCAAGGGGGAGTAAGGAGCCTAGGGATCTATGGGGCCTGCTCACAGCTTGAATCTGACATTAGTCCCCTAACCCCCATTCTTTTATGTTGGGATTCTTTTCCTCAGGCTCCCTCATTTTCAAGTGTATATAGAGACATCTCTGCTTGTCGCCACCCCCTGACCCCCCACTCTGCCCCTAGAGGCTGGGAAAGGAGGAAGGCTAGAGTGTAGTGCAGTGTCCCAGAGGGTACAGAGCCTTACACACCACCATGCTTGGAAGTCTGCCCTCCACTGCTTTCTTTCTGTGTACAGCAAGGATTTAGAGTAAGCAATAAAAAAGGAGGGGGATCTAGAAGGTTCCTTCATAGGTGGTTAGTAACTTCATTAGCATACATTTACTTGACATATAGTAGAATCACATTCAACTTTAGTTGAAAAGGGACATTTTAATTTAAGTTAAACACTGCATAAAATGTACTATCTTAATAAATGTAGCCTACGCAGCTCAGAGGCATTGGGCACATCTACAGTTACACAATCGTTTCCGCAGTCCATCCATAGAACCTGTCCCATCTCATAAAACCCAACTCTGTATGGATTCAATGCCAACATCCTCCTCCCTACACATTATCCCTGATGTCATCTTTTGGCTTTCTCTGTGAGTCTGACCGCTTTAAGTTCTTCACGGAAGTGGGACCGTACAGCATTTGTTTATTAGTGAAAGCTGACTCACTTAACCCAGTGAATTCAAGTTTCACCCATGTTGTAGCATACGTCGGAATGTTCTTTCTTCAGGCTGAATGCCATTCCATGTGTGTATATATACACCTTGTTTATCTGTGCATCTATCAATGGACCCTCCTCATTTTTAGCTGTTGAATGGCTAAAAGAACGCTACTGTGGATATCAGTAGACATGCGTCTCTTTGAGTGTTTGCTTTCAATTGTGTTGCCTGTAGACTCAGAAGTTAAGCAGAATCACTTTATTATTTTATCACTTTTTTTTAATCAAGATTTTGACTACCTTAAGAAGTATGCAGTTCGATGGATTTTAATACATGTTTACGGATTGTTGGCATCCATGGAAACAGAGCCCCACTGAGCAGCACATTGTCAGCACCAGGAGGGAAGGCTCCCTCCTGCTTACATCCTGCTCCTCAGCCAGTGCTGCTCTCCTGACCGTTAACGCCAGATCTAATGCAGCTGTTAAAAACACATTACAGGTAGAATCATACTGCACGTGTGTGGGAAGAAGTGGGGTCACTGGATGAGGGGTCTGGCAAATAGATGCTACTGACCTAATAAGAGGGCTATCGGCTGTGTTCTTTCATGTCTGCCCAGTTCTTAGGATTTCCTTTTTCATTTCGGTCATTCTGGTGAGTGCTGTGCACATATCTCAGGAAACTTGAGAAACAAAGGAGGGGATGAGTGAATGATGGTTTAAATGGCTCCCGTCATTCTCTTGCAGCAGAAACTTAGCAGTTTGCACCTGCTAAGTGAGAGCTATGGATGTACATCACTGCAGCCTTGACTTGGACGACCCCCAGTGATGTCATCTGGTACCCACTGACAGAGCCTGGCTGCTTCTGATCTAGTTTGCTAGACCAGTATGTTATATGTGAGTCTTAGAATGCCTTTATTTGAAAGCAGTTTGACCTCATTTGATTAATATCTTAGTGATTTTGAATTTTCTTTTAAAAACAGGTTTTTAAAATTACATCTATCAATCATCCATAGATGATAAATTATCAACTATCTATACCTATCTATTATCTATCATCTATCTATGTATCATCTATCTATCATCTATCTCTGTATCATCCATCTGTCTGTCCGTCCATCCATCCATCCATCCATCTATCTATCCATCTATCTATCCATCTATCTATATGTTTTCTATTTGTGTTTGGGTGTGCATGTGCCATAGTGCCTGTCAGAGGACAATTTGTGAGAATCCTCCTGCCATGCGGATCCCAGAGATGAAATGATAGCCATCAGTCTTAGGCAAGTATCTTTACTTTCCAAGGTATGCCACTGGCCCAATTTTGAATTTTAAACTCAAGACTTAAAAATTTTGTTTTTCAGATTTGTGTCTGGGTGTTGTGTCTGCATATATGTCTACACCACATGTGTACAGTAACTATGGAGACAAGAGGGTGTCAGAGTCCCCATGAGTGGAGTTTCAAAGAGTTGTAAGTCACCACGTGGGTACAGGGATTTAAACCCAGTCATCCAGAGGAGCAGCCGGTTTGCTTAGCCTCCTCTCCAGCCTGTGATTTTTATTTGGGTGCTGGATGGGTGCAGGAGGTAAGGGGAAAAGCAGGTCAGTGTGGATTCACCTCAGCAGGAAGCTGAGGCCTTAAGAGGCCTGTTGGCTGAACCAGGACTGAAGGCTTAATTCTAAACTCAAGAGATAACCCTCTGGTCACAAATCATCGACATTGGGCCACATTCCCTAGCTGCAGAGCATTGGGGTGAGGATACATCTGTTTTGGGGTAAGGTGCTTGAAAACAAGCCCCTTAGTTGTTACATCAAGAAGATGTGTTAAAAAAAAAAATTGTGCATTGCATTGTATGGGTGGTCATGTTTGAAGTTTGAGTTTGAAGACAACCTGCATGTCTTATCATGTGAGTCCTGGGTATCCACTCAAACTCAGATTATTAGATTTGGTAGGCAAACACCACTACCTGCTGAAAGCCATCTCGCCAGCCCTGGGGAGATGTTTCATTTCACAAGGTCTGTAAGGACATTCAGGTGGCTTGCTGGCATGTTATCTCTCATGGGCACTGTACCTGATTAGAAGATACTGCCATTTGTCCCTTTTCTATGTCACTGTGTGAGGTTTGGGCTATGTGTCCCCCTGCTTAGCTATGGCATGAGAGGCAATTAGCGGAAGTTTGCTTGGCAGGAGAAAGCCAGGACTTCTACTAGTCTATGTCCTGTTCAGTCAGCAGCTCCTAACACCACTTCGTGGTGGTGGTTCTTTCCAAAAAGCCATGGTTTCTTGGTCCAGTCTGTGGTTGTTTTAGAATTTGAAGAAGCAGCCTTCTTGTATTCCTTACTCTATAGATATACTACCAGAAAGCCAGAGGCTTCACCTCAGAAGGCTCAATGCCTGCAGGGGCCTGAGATCAGTTCCTTCTTTGATGCTTTTCTTTAATCTTTGACACTTGATAGCACCCCACTCTCCCATCTTTGTTCCTCTGCCTCCTCAGTATTCCTCTGCTTCCTACATGCGAACTTTAATGCATCTTTGGCCTTTTCTTCATGCCTAGCTCCCTGACCCAGCCTAACCATTCTCCAAATACACCAAAATAGATTGTAGTTCCAGCTCTCCATTGGTCTGAGAGCACCTTTGCCTAGCTACTTTATGAGGCAACAGCACAAGTTTTGTGGCCTCAATTGGCAGGTTAGAAAAACCGAGGCAGTACCTTGATTATTCAACTAATCAGAATGAGAATTAAGATTAGATTCTTAAGCTTTTAAATCAGAGCAGTCTCAGTTACCTGTGACTCCATCTCTCTCCCACCCTCCTCTCCCAGTGTACATCCCTCCTCTAGAGGAAAAACTAAACCATTCACCTGTGTGGTGGTTTTATCTCTTCATGTGTTTATAGTCCATAGGGAGATCAAATGAGCATGTTGTATTTTTTTTTTTTTTTATTTCTAGGATGTTAGCAACTCTACTCTGGGGTTGGTCTTCACTTTCCCTCTTACCTCATTGTCTGCACTAGTAATATATATATATATTTCTATGTAAATTGGAGACCCCAAAGGATACCTAGTCACTATGAGTTTGTATCACACTGACCGCTTTGGCCTTACTCCCTCCCCCACCCCTATCACTGAAAGCTTTCCACCTCATAGTCTGCCCCTGTCAAGGATTCTGGCCACAGTATTTCAAAACCTAAGTAATTCATATTTGAGGACGTGAATTCATGTTCTCTTTTTTGAGGTTTTTGAAGCAGGATCACTCATAGCCTGGAGCTCATTAAATCAGGGGGCCCGGCGGCTGTAAGCTCTAGGCACCTGTCTTTCTATGTCCCTGCTCTAGCTCTGGGGTTATAGCCTTTATGCCAGTGCTGGGGATTAAACCCAGGTCCTTCTGCTTACAGACAAGCACTCTACCGACTGAGCCATCTCCCTAGATAACCTTACATAATGAGAAACTACTTTGGAATGTTAGAAACAAGGCAGTTTTGTTCTGGCTTGAGAGGCCAGGTCAGTCTGTTAATTACCAACTGGCTTGGTGGGTGGCTGATAATTACTTTTCTCAATTTATAGTTTTAATACTTTCTAAGTTACTGTCTTAAAAAAAAATGGCAACAACCTCTACAGTTACAATAAAAAGCTGCAGTCTCCTGGTATCTCTCTGTCCCACTTCCTCCCTTTCTCTAAAGGCAACCCCTATTACTTCTTAAAAAGGTCATTGCCTTTGTTTTGAAGCAGCATAATGGTCTTTCTACTTGTTTTTGTTTTTAGTTTCAGCCATTATTGTTCACCTCTACTGAAGGGGATGTAGCTTTCCTCCCCTTCTCACTGGTACCTTGCCTGTGTTTATATCTTTTTCCTCTTTGGATCCATTCATTGACTTGAGTGCCTAGCATGTGTCCAGTGGGTTTGCCATGCAAGGATGTGTATGTGAGAAGCCCGTGAACTAGCAGAGAGAAACCTCTTTTCATTCCTAGACTATTTGAGAGTATAATTTTGGGTTAAGTCATTGGCTATTGCCTGATTTCGTTACAATAATGTTACTCACTCATGATTCCATTTCTCTCACTGTAAATGGGGGTATGTGTTTATGCACACATGCATATGTATGAGCACTTGCATACATGCACATATATGTGCACTTGAAACTCCAGGGTTTGAACCTAGGATCCCCTACATATTAGTCAATCACTTTACTGCTAAGCCACATCCCCAGGTCTGGATGGATTTCTTCTCTCTGCTCATTTGTGAAGTTTTGGTGTACTGTCACTCATTCTTTTAAATTCATCCACTCAAGTCAACCTTCTGCTTCTCCGGAAGGCACTCTCCTGCAGCCTACTGTTGAGCTCCAGGCTGCCTTGGTTGCTGTGTACTGTTACTTCTCTGCTCCAGACATCTCCCTTCTTAATTTCCCTGGTCATTTCTTGTATAAGAACCTTGGTTGCCAGTATGCTTATCTATCTATCTATCTATCTATCTATCTATCTATCTATCTATCTATCTATCTATCTATTTGTCAATCTATCTTCCTACCTATCATCTATCTATCTATCTATCTATCTATCTATCTATCTATCTATGTATCTATCTATCTATCTATCTATCTATCTATCTATCTATCTGTCAATCTATCTTCCTACCTATCATCTATCTACCTACCTATCTATGTATCTACGTATGTATTATGTATGTATGTATGTATGTATGTATGTATGTATGTATCTATCTATCGATCTATCTATCTATCTATCTATCTATCTATCTATCTATCTATCTATCTATCTTTAGCCAAAGTGTATCTGCGTGATTTCCTGAGAATGAATATGTGCAGATGAAGTCTTTTAAACTTTTTATAGCTAGAAATCTCTTTGTATTACATTCATATATGATTAAGAGTTCAAAACTGTAACATTCCAGGTTGGACCTTTAGAATCTGGGGGTGGTGATATGCTGTCTCATCCCACCTTCATTCTGGATGCTGAGAAGTTTCCTGTCGTCAGAGTTTAAGTATATCATCCATATAGCTTTTCTCAGTAGAATTTTAGAACATTTTTCTCCTTGTCTCTATGTTTCTTTCCATTTTGGGTTCTTATTATTTAGATGTTGAACCTTCTTAGCTGATCTTCTGACTTAAAAATGTTTCCCCTCCTGTTTTCCAGATCTGTGACTGCAATATGACATTAAGAACAGTGAGTCCATTAACAGATGCCCTGGTTAATAACTTTGCAGCTGTTTAATTTAGGACAAGTCACTTTCTCCTGCTCTAGTTTCTTCTGCTAGTAAGTGGGCATGATTTGTTATGATGATTAAATGAGTCAATACTTACTGTTTCCTTCACTGGCTTTCCCAGTGCTCATATTGCACTTTTCTATTTCTTGGCAATATAGTGTATGTTCGGAAAGTGGCAGCTCCTTAAAAGCCAATTCAAAACTATGTACTATACCTTATCAAGTAGCCTTGGTTGAGCTACTCAGGATAATTCTTCAGTTGTTAACTTTGTGCTACCCATGAGTCTCCCCGGGCCTCTGGTTTCTTTCCTTTCTGTCTGCTCTAGTGTGAATTTTGGAGGAAAGAGGCTTATCTGGGAAATTCCAAGTTATCCCGAGGAAACTGAGTGGTAGACTGTAAACTTCTGGGAGTAGTTTTATAAGTAAGCAGGGCGCTCCTTCCCCTGCAGTCCTCCGGATTTTTACCTGGCACCCTTCCCATTTTGCCTTCCACATTTTTGTAGTATGAATCTTTTGGATAATGAGTTTCTAACCTTTTGCACTTCTGGAGAAGTCTGCTTCTGTGAGCTTAGGCGTCTCAGTTGGCAACTTCAAGTACAGCTAAGGTCTTATTGTGCTCTTTTCTTGCCTCCCACCCCGAGGGATCCCTGTCCTCTTACCTTTCTTGCACTGTGTGTGAAGACTATCAGTCACTGTTTCTTTCCACTGGACACTCCAGTTGTGCATACGTTACTTAGGCTGCTGAAGTCCCACAGATCATCGGTGGCTACTGTGTTCCTCTTCTTCTGTGTTTTATTTTGGGTGGTTTGGAGCAGGCCCAGCCTAGACTTGGTTTTTCTCACCACTGAGTAAGGAAGGAGATTCAGAATACTTTACCCAACAATCATGGTTTATGCATTTTCTCAATTTCTTTGGGGACAACAGTCATTATCCTTGCCCCGTGTAAAGACCAAAACAATGGCCTTCCTTTCCCTTGTTGTTTCTTTGTTTCTTTCTTTGTGTTCCTTGTTTCTTTTTTCCTTCCTTCCTTCCTTCCTTCCTTCCTTCCTTCCTTCCTTCCTCCCCTTCCTTCCTCCCTTCTTTCCTTCCTTCTTTCCTTTTAAAACAGTGGTTCTCAAATTGTGGTCCTTACCTCAGTGACACAGATATGAACTGCTCACTAGCTACATACGGAGTTTACTAGTATAGACTAGTATAGAATTAGACACTCTGGGTGGGGAAACACAATAAAGAGTCAATCAGCTATATATTTTTTAACAAGCTCCAAAAGTAAATCTGATAAGTGCTAATTTTTGAAAACCCAATACTTTAAAACCCACAGACGGAGAATATGGGAGAAACCTAAGGAAACACTTCAAGTGTCTTTGAACCCTCCTAAGCAGGCACCTGCTAAGCTCACCGATGTAGCTTAACCTAATCCAACCAAGATGAGGTACTCAAGATGAAGGCCATACACAGAGAGATTTCTACGTTTCCTCTGGAACACTTTGTGGTTAGGGAAACTCACTACAAATCTACTTTTCCCTTATAACTGTGAGAGTTTGGGAGTTGAGACCAAGCTGAAAGCTAGCAGTAACTAATCTTAATGTGTACAAGACCGTGTCCCCAGCTTTTGGGATTTCTTGGTCCCTGATGCTGTATCTGGTAAACAAACTGTTGGCTTCAGAGGGGGAACTTGGCAATATCAAAAAAGGGGAAAGGAGTTTCGTGCCGTAGGGCAACATGCTTCAGAGGAGAATTGCAACAGCATTGAGAAAATGCATTTATTTGGAGAAAAATTCCCTTTCAACAGCAGTGTGTAAGGCTCTCAAAGGTCAGATTTGTCCAACAGGAGTGAATCTGACTGTCTGTTCTGTTTCCCTTGAAAAACAAGATAAGCCCACCGTTTCTCTCTGCCCCTCAGCTACAGAACAGAGAAAAGGAAACAAAAGTTGTTGCTTGCTATACTTCTTTCTCTAAGTAGTTTTTCTTACCACAATCCAAACTTACTTAAATTTAAGTAATTGGTCTTTTCCTGAATACACTCCAATTTGAAAAGCATATAGATCTATCTATAGCCCAAGAAATACATCGAGTATATTATATATATATATATAATATATATATATATATAATCAGCCATGTATCTGGGTCCCTTCCTTATTTCTTCGTACATGCCTTTTTGTTTTTGAATAATTTATTGATGATCTGAGTCAAGCAGATACTATCAAATCACATGTACTTGATTTTATTTTAAAAAATGTTTTTGTGCTGTCAAGACAATAGTCAGAATCAATACTTGGGTGAATACTATTGCTACAACTGAATGCTGGCATATTCATAGAATTTCTCTGAGGTTGTGAGTACTCAGGAATGATTTAAATAGTTTCCATGTTGTCTTTGCCTGTGTATCTCTTTAGTGCCGCAGCTGAAACTGGTCTATCTCAATACAGTCAGTGGGTTTAGGACTGGTCTCTGTAACCAACCCTGCCTTGGGCTTCTGTCTCATCTCAGTATTTTCTCAGTATTTTACCACCACTGTAATCAAATTCCTTACAGTGAATCCTGTCTAACAAGCCATTTGCTCTATGTTAAACATTTAAGAGTTTCATACTAACTCATTTAGTCCGTTAATATGGCTTTTTCGCAGAGTGGCCTCATGAGAGGCATTTACAATCCCAGCTGCTGATGGGAGAATTGAGATGTTGAGACCTGGAGTCTCTGAATCCTTACCTCCATGACAGTGTCTGCTAGCTTCAGGGTTTTGTCCTGTGCATGTCCCATGCCAGAGGCTTTCTCTCGTTCCCTGGCTTTGTCCCACATGCAGATTCCCATGCCATGCCTGGGTTTATGGCTTCCAGGCCGGAAGTGCTTTCACTGCCTGTCCAGGAGAGGAACTGCCCTTATCTGTGTGTAGTTTTTCACTCCTAGTCTGTTTGTTTCCACTGCTGCACTTTCTTCTAGAAAGCTTCTCCACAGAAGGTATCATTTCATACATTCTTGGTAGTTAATCAATAGTAGCTGTTTGCCTTCCTTTCATAGTGCACGCAGAATAGTAACACCATAAATGTTGCTGGACCTTGCCTTGGAGCTTCTTCTAGGGCCTCTTCCATTCAGATATGTTTCTGTTTTCATTGTTGGTGTTATGTTCAATGCTGGGCATTAAACCTAGAGTCTTGCACAAAGCTGACAAGGGTCTTATCACTTCTGTTCCAAAACACCCAGAGCTTTTCCATTTAATCAACCAGAGAGACAGAGACAAAACTAAGGCCTTGGTCCAGGAAAACACTGGTTAGTACATTCTAGCTTATTGAAGAATGAATCCCTGTCTTGGAATTTTTCCTGTTATTTTCTTTTTAAAGATGAGAACTTTGGGTTGCTGTGTGAAACTGGTCAAAATTTACAGTACTATTTGAACACTAGAAAATCTGAAGTTCAGAATTTCTACATGAATTTTGCTTTATACGGGAACGAAGTAAAGTTTTAGGTTATGTATGGTTTGTTTAATGTCTATAGGCACACAAATTACATATGAATACTCAAATGACAGTGGCCAGCATGGTATACAGAAAGAGGCCTAATCAAGTGAAGTTTAAGCAAAGATTTCAAATGGAGGTGACAAGCAGAGAAAAGACAGAAACCACGAAAGCAAACAACTCTAGGATAAGAGGGAAGGTGTTAATCAAAATTACTGGCACAAACTGAATGTACATCTTATTAAAGTTGTTCTCCTGTGAAAATGGCACCTCCCAGGATAGATCTAAGGGCTGGGGTGGCTTTGTCATCATGGCATCAAAATGACAGGCTAGTAACATCATCAACGTGGAGCGTGATAAATGACTGAGGAGCTTTTTGGAGAATCTGCTGACTCATGGAAGTCATAGAGACTCTTTCTGCTGCAGTTACACCCATAATCTCTGTTAATGTTTGCCATGAGCCATACTATCAAACCCAGTCTGAAAGGACTTTTTTCATAAAAAGTCTTCAGAAATATATATATTTTCTGGGGTATGAACCATCTCAGGAACATGAGTAACCTTTATTGACTTGGTGACTATTTCTTCAATTCATAAGTATTAATAAACATTCTCTTTTTTTTTTTCCTCTGAGGAATAGTGAAAATCTTTGAGGTCTACCTTTTCTGAAATGTTTGATTGGCTTGGGAAGAAAACATCCCGCTACAAGGGAGCACAATAAAGTGAAGATGTTGCAAAATAAGAAGAGGCAATAAACCAGAGAGATGTGAGCAAGCGTTCTGACATTTGACTGAGAGTCTTTGCCAACGTCTCCCCACACAAGATGACTTTACGATTCACTTGAAGTTTTTCATAGTGCAACATGTAAAGGAAGACTTCTCCCCTCATATTTTAATGTTCAATAGGAAAGTAGCTTTGCTCACTTTTACTATCTAATGCCTTGAGATGACATGTATCATTAATCTCAGGCTGCATTCCACGGCTGTGATGATAACACTTAAGGGCAGGACACTTAATGTGGACACACATGAAAAATGAATAGTATAACCAAACAAAGACCAAAATTACTCCATGCATTGGAGAAAGGGGTGGGCAATAGCTTCAAATTAAGCCTTCTGTTACCATGTGTGAGATGAACTGTAGTAATTCTTTCTGTATCTGTAGCTATTTATATAGTTATAACTTGTGACTACATAAAAACATATGTGAATTTTTAATTTTTCTTCCCATCTATATTCTAGCTCACAGATATATAAGTGGAAGCTAATTTTTATGTTTTGACAACCTCTTGCCAATGTTATCTGTAAGGCTTTCAACGGCGGGGATTTAAAGTTGCCTAAGGAATTATTTCAGATTCAGATTTGAAGTCAGGTCCAGTATGAAAATTCAAGGATGTGGTGGTGAATTGTTTATTTGTCCCGTGTGACTGGCGTACAGTTCTTCAATGTGCCAATTCCAAGAACTGGATAAGGCCAAGAGACCTTACTGGTGCAGGTGGAATTATAGCAGCTAATTGGCTGAAGTTATAAATTGGGAGCTGATCATGCCTTGTATTATCACTGAGTCCTTCACAAAATGGAAGAGAGGCGGAGAAGAACAGAGGCAGATGTGCTGATGGAAAAAGAGACAGAAGGGGTCCAGTGTGACTGGCTTTGAAGATGAGAGGCAGGAGCTGCTGGAAGTGGTTACAGGCAAAGAAACAGCTTCTCTTGTGGTAGAGCCTCCAGGGCAGAATGCAAGAGGGCCTGCCGTTCTGTTAATGGATTTGGGCTTCTGATCTATAGAACTCCTGTTTAGGGTGTGTGTGTGTGTGTGTGTGTGTGTGTGTGTGTGTGTGTGTGTGTGTGTATGTGTGTGCGTAGGCGAGTGTGTGTGTACAGGTACCCTTGGAGACCAGAAGAGAATGTAAGATCTTCAGTAGCTGCAGTTAGAGACAGTTGCCAGCTGCCGCTGAAGGATTTGAGAGAACTTGGATTCTCTCATAAAGTAACACCCATTCTTAACCCCTGCCACCATCTCTCCAGCCTCTTCCATCACCATTTTTAGTTACAATTTTGTTTATTTTAGAAGGGGCTGAGCCATATAAGTTCATATAAGGAGAGGAGTCTGTTCTCTCCTGCCATATGGGTGCCAAAGATTAAACCCAGGTTGCTGGGCTTCATGGCAGGTGCCTTTCTACACTAAGTCATCTCCCTGGCCCCATCTTTGGAACCATTAGCATATTTATGATGTGTAAGCTCTTAAGGTTCTTGTAACTTGTTATGACAATGAATAGGGAATCAGTTCACCTTGAAATTAGTCTGTTTTGTCAAATTAATCTTCTTTCCATTTGATAATAAAATTCATTTAGGAATTTTAAGGCCTCTGCTTTTGACTAGGAGAGTTACTCCATAATTAATCATCCTCCTGCAGTAGACATTAGAAAACAAGTCAGAATATTTAAAGCCAGTTCTCTACACTCACACATGAAGCAATACCTAGGAGGCCTACCTAGGAGAAAGAAAGCTCTAGACACACCATGCTCTAGACACACCAGATTTCTGGGAGAGAGCAAGTCAAGTGAGTAAGCCTACAGATGAAGCAAGCCGCATACGCTAGACCTATGTGCCACGCAGATGGAGGCTCCACCTGCCCCCAGTTCTCCATCTGTGCAGCACATATATTCTCCATATATTGCTTAGCTAAGGAGACTGGAGAAACCAGCAGTGAGGATTCACGGATCTGTGATGGGATAATCTTCTTATGCACTGTGGAAAGGTTGTCTTTGTATTATTCAAAGATTGATTTCTGTATCAGCCAAGAGCTGAGTACTGTCTGGACCTTAGTATTGTTATTCTAATTGCTCACAACCTGCATCAGATTCTGTAAACAGTCTTCTCTATTACCTTTGGATTGGTTTAATAAAGAGCTGATGGCCCATAGAAGAGCAGGAGAGAAAAGGCTGGATGTCTGGGCAGATACATAAACTCTGGGAAAGAATCAAGGATTTTTCTGGCTGAATGAGGCGGTGGAAGGAACAGGTGTGGGGACTGATTGAATAAGAGATAATGGGTCATGTAGCAAAAGCAGATTAGTATAAATGAGTTATTAAGTTATACAGGCTAGTTAGGGACAAGTCTAAATTATAAGGCCTAAGTTTTCATAAATCATATTAGTCTTAGGTCATTATTGGAAAGCTGATGGGTCAGAGACAGTCCTATGGTAGAGCTGGGTGACAGAGAGAAGGAAACTATGGGGAAAGGCCAGGGATGATATATATATATATATATATATATATATATATATATATATATATGCAGATATATGCTTGAGTCTTTGACTGAATAATAGCAAATGCATGGAATAAAGTTCTGTGAGGCTGGTCATTAAGAATATCTCAGGAATAAGTAATCCTAAAGAATGTAGTGACTGAGGTCACCCCCAGTGTTTCCTGTGCTGGAGACTTGTTTCTTGGGTGACAAGACCCTGATACAAGGCTTAATGGGAAGTGTTTGGATCTCTAGAGGCCTGGCTTCAGGTGGGTCTTTAGCTGTTCTTTGTTTTCCTGACTTGTGACATGATTGTGGTGCATCCTCATGAGACCCTTCCTAGAACTGAACTGATGCTAGTTTCATGCCTTTGAGCCTTCATAGTGTGAACAAATTATATACTTGTCCTTTGTCATGTTATCTAGCCTATATATTTTGTTACAATACTACAAAATGGGTCAAGTCAAATAAGTTCTTACGTTTTCACAGGGATGGAGGTTGTTGCAAGAGCTGGAGTGATGGCACCTCGTTGAGTACACACAACATTTCAGAGTCACTCAAGAGAGGCTGTGCTATAGCAATGCGACTGTAACCACCTCAGAACAGTGACTCTCATAGCTCTACTCTCAACAAGAGAAGCAAGTTCCCTAAATAACAAAGGGATTCACACACAAAAAATTAAGTGTAGATCAAGGTCCAAAATTATTTAAACTAATACAATGAAATCACATACCCAGCAATGTAACATCTATAATATTCAGTATGGAATAAAACTAGTAATTTTTATACACTTGAAGAAAGAGAAAATATATAGAGATACAGCCTCAAAGGGGCATAAGGAGGAAACAGTGATCCAAGAATACTCATACATCTGCTTTAAATATGCTTAGTATGTTCATGTATTTAAGAAAAACCATACATTTAATGTAAACATGGGGATAAAATATGAGAAGAACCAAATAAAACTTTTAGAATTGGAAGTTGCAGTAGCCAATGGGAAATCTCACTGCCTAAAATGTCAGTAATGGAGTTCAAAAGACCAATGATTCTGAAGACCTGGCAATAAAAATTACTCAAGATAAATTCTAGAAGGGGAGAAACAAGAATCAGTGAGAAGATTGCAGTAACTTAGGGACAGCATTCACAGAGAAGACCCAGGAAAACTAGAGTCTCCGTGCAAAGGAGTGATAGAAATGTACTGAAGGACTAACTTGCAAAAGTATTCCAAACTAAGGGATGTCACCTGCACATACATTTCAAGAGCCCAACAGATCCAAGAATCTAACCATGAGTAAAACTCTATAAACATTAGCAATATGACACCAAGTTTATCATTATCAAGTTTCCAAAGTCTGGCAAGAAGGAGACTATATCCAAAGTACTGAGGGGGAAAAAAGACATACCTCATGCTGAGGAACAAAGATATGAAAGTATTCTTCTCATTAGAAAAGATGAAGGCCAGAAGTCATTGGAACAGCATTTTTTTAAGTACGGAAAATAAAACTGCCAATCTAAAAATTTATGCATTGTAAAAATAGCCTTTAAAAATGAGGTTAAAGTAAAGCATTTTCAAATAAACCAAAACTGAAAGAATTCACCTTAAACAATTTCCATTGCAATAGTAATAAATAGTAATAATAATAGTAATAAAAAGTAAAAATGTTAAAGGAATCTCAGGCCAATGAGAATCACATTAGATGCAAACCTGGACATATGCAGGGATAAGAGCTGGAAAAGGGAGGTTGTTCATAAATGTAAATGACTTCTTTCTCATTTCCCATTATAGTCTTGTGACCAGTAGAAAAGGTGAATTTCAGGATGAGAATTTTATCCAGAGCTAAAGGGAAACTCGTTTATAGAGTCTATTCATCAAGAAGACAAATCCCACAAATGTTTATGCATGAGCCTAATAACAGAGGCTGAAATAATTAAAAGGAAATATTAAATTACCTACATTCATAGTTGGAAATTTCTGTATATCTTTTGTGGTAGGGTTAAAAAATGGGACTTTATACATGTAAGGCACTTTATCAGTTGAGCTCTGTTCTCTGTATAATTTCAAAGACAAATAGAGATAAACATGATTTAATCAAAATTATATATGTTTATAAATATATTTGCATAAAATAAATTTATACAAGGTTATAAAAAAACAGAAAATTTAAAAAAATTTTTGACTTAGAGCTTTTGGTGGTGTAGCTTAGTGGTACAGTACTTGCCTAGCATGTACAAGGCTCTAGGTTTAACTCTGGCACTATAATCAAGTAACCAAAAAAAAAAAAAAAAAACAAAAAACCAAAAACCTTTATTTATGAAGATAGATAATATGTTCACCATTGCCTATAATTCTACCTCCAGGGAATTCAATACCTTCTGTGGGTACTTGCATACATGTGGCATACATTCAAATTCATATACATATACATTCATGCAAGTGAATACACAAACAAATAAACCTTTACAATTGGACAATGCATAAGCATGTATATTCATTTTTCTCTTTGCTGTAAAAGAGGCTAAAATAATTACAAAAGGTAATCCAAATGAAGATGGGAAAAAGCAAAAAAAAAAAAAAAAGGAAAATAGTATAATACATTAAATGTAAATGGTCTAAACATTCCAATTTAAAAAGTAAAATTGATCTATATTGACTGCAAGAAACTTGTTTCATATAACATAGACAAAAGTACAGAAAAAGATAAATCATCCAAATCCTAGTCAGAAGAATCAGGTTGATGAGATGAGTAAAGGAATAAATAAAAGACCTGCTGCCAAGCCTGAGACCCAGAACTGAATCTCTGGGAACTTTGTTGATGGAGTTGATTCATGTAGGTTGTCCTCTGAAGTACATGCATTCACTATTCAAACAGATATACACATACATGCAAACACACACTTACATATATATTTTTAAATATTACTTTAAAATTGGATAATTTATAAGCAAATAAATGTAACTTTTCTCTTTGCTGTTCACCTTAGAGAAAGATTTCCTCTTTAGTAAGTTAAGGGATGTGAGGAATACACGCTAACTCCTCTGTAGCTTCAAGCTCAAGATCAGATCTTAGAATGCTATTTTTGCAATAATTCTTCAAATATTTAGAAACATCTGAGGAATTATTTTATTAAATGATAAAATTAATCCAAGTGGAACACCTAGTACCTTCCAACTTTTAAATTTTAATTTTATCCTTATGTTTTTTTGCAACATGTTATCATTTTATGAACTGATTTTCAGTCTAGTGCACTTTCTCCTTTATACATTAAATTTTTGAAAATCAGGTCTATTTTTCTATATGTAATCATACTAATATTTGTAACACTGAATCTAAATAGTGTGTCTAGAAGAATAAGATTTTTAGCTGAATGGCAAAGGTTAATCAAAGTCGAAATGACTTTGATATTAAGGAGCTATGACTCAGCTGTGGTCATTGTCTATCTCTCTTCTAAGTGAGCAATACATCTGTGGGGTAAATAAAAGAAATTTCCTTTCGGCCTGAGCAAGATGATAAAGTCTCTTAAGATGTAGATGAAGATATTTAAATATTATTTTTATTATAGGACTTAAACCTTTAAGGCATATACTCATACTTGTTAGATTATGATAATTAATGATACAAATACAAGAGATGTAATTAAAAAGCAGCAAGTCTTCAGCACCCATGATCTCTTCTGTTTCCCTGGCAGCCTCACAGTCTGGGAGCCATCATGCCTGGAACCAGTTCAAAAAATCCTGAACAGCGAGAAGAACTAAAAGCTACTTAGACTTAGTGGGAGTTGACCAGAGAAACTAGAGCTCTCTGGAAGGATGGAGTGGTGCCTTTTTCTGACCTGACCTTATCTAATTGTTTGAATTGATGCACCCAAGTTAGGTTAGTCCTTCCTGTCAGTGTCAGAAAGCATCACGTATCAGGCTCTGTACCATTTAATCAGCGGTCAGGTAGTGAGTGATGTGTAAGCTGATATTCTCTCTCAAGAGCCTCAATTGTACCATTTGCTCATTGTGGTGGCATGGATACTCCTACTAAAGCAGGTTTCAAAACACCAGTGAAAGGGTGGACAGAAAACTTGGGAGGAAGTGCACAGAGATGATTCTAGTGCAGCACTGGCTCTAGGTAACAGCTGTGGATGCAAACATTGGCCCAAAGCCCTTGATGGGAGGGGTTCTTCAGCAACATTCACTAGTGTCAGATATAAACAGTAGCACAATGCAGACAACTCACATTGGAGCTAGAGAAAACTCTAGAACTGTATTCCATAAAGTCCTGCTATTCTGAAATTTGCATTTCTCATTCATAAACAATTATGAATTAGACATTCTAAATTCACTAAAACATTTTATTTTGTACCTGTAATAAGTACTTTTGATTTAATAGATTTTTTTTGTTCCATAATTACTCTAGCTCAGGCCCAGAAATAATGACTGAAATACACAGTAGACAAGATCTCTCTGATCTTGCGCAGTTTAGAATACAGTAGGAAAACCATTTCATGTTTATGATTGAAAATAGTACTACAAAGAGAGAAATACAATTTATTAGATGAAGGGCTTGGCTCCTCTGATGAAGGGGTGACCTGAAGGTGTGACCTATCTCTTTCTTCCAACAAAATTTGGCTTTCTACACTGTCTGTGGCTCTTGCTTTGTAAATATGATCCTATATACATTGCTCATTTGGAAGTCACTTCACATGGCACTCCCTTGGCTCAAATTTCTCCTGGTTTGCAAGAGCCTAGTTGCTGTTTGGAACTCTAAGTGAGTTTCTCGGAAGTAATCTAATATACTCTAAAAAGAACGGCACACTTGAACCTTTAGGCTTCTCTAGTGAGACTGGCCCAAGGACATATTGGGATAAGCCATTTGTCTGCACATGACTCCTTTTAGATACAAAATTGCATCAGCAATGATATTTATTCTTCCATTAGTGGGATAATCTGGTGAAGGGCAGTGGAGAGGTAGCTTGCAAGAATCAAGCCTACTGGGGGAATGGATGACAAAAGGGCCCTTAGGGCACAGCAAGATCCAGGAAGAATAAAGTTCCAGGGATGTGGAATTTATGTGCAGCTCTGCTGTGCGGTGTGTTTACATACAGGTGTGTGCACATATGCCAAGGATGGTTCTAGAGTAGGAACTGAGTAGGAAGATATTTGAATACAGGAATACAAGGAAGAAACACAATGGTGACTGGGAGGAGGCCAGTATTTCTTGCTGGAACTCTTACTTTTGGTGTTAATCATTAAACAGTTATATAACACTTTGCAATTTACAACACTCTGGTCGGTAAGTTACATTATTTCATCCTTGGTGTGGACTTAGCATCCCTGTAAGTTAGTGAAGGTAGTGGTCATACACTCTCTTTTACTGAAGAAGAAAGTGAGGCTTGGAGTCTTCAGATGTCTTTTTTTTTCTTCTCAGAATCACAGTGCTGTTCTGATACCAAGGTTAGACCAGGAGTTGACAAAGTATAGATTATGGACCAAGTATTACTTTACTATCTGATTTTGTAAATGTAATTTTATTGGGATACAAGGATAGCCAATTATAAACTATTGTCTTTGACTGTTTTTGTTGTATAAAAGCTGAATTGATAGAGAGAGACAGGCATCTCAACAGGATGCATGTTCTCTAAGTGTAACCAAACCAAACCACTCCATCTGGACCTTCACAGAACTGAGGGGTGCATAACAACCACAGATACCACTGTGGTGCCCTAGTCAGTCTGATGAGGCCCTGACCCCAGACTCACCAGGGCACTCACAGTGTTGTGTGCCGTTGGTGAGAAAACTATCAAACTGGAACACATGCTCCTCTCATTTGTCAGCAATGGCAAATGTTTATTGTTCCTAATAGAAAGGAGAGTCATGTCCCATCTGAACCTCCACCGCCTTCTTAGTCCTAGCTCAGAGCCACATGGACAGTAGATGTTGCTGTTGATCATCAAGCTAATTTACTCCTAGAACATCACGACCTGCCATTCACACCTGTGACCATGGAAGTTTTCCTCGGGTGCTTTAGGCTTTTGGATGTATCTTCTTTCATCAGTTAGGGAAAGAACCCAGGCTAGTGCTCCATGGTATGCCATTTGGTAGCCATAGCATTAAAAATGTATCTCTAGTTAACTTTTAAACCTGGAAATATGTTCCATAAAGGCACAAATATCCACCTTAACTTGAAGAACTGGAAAAATCTGGATCATCGAAATATCACATGGTTTTGCATGTTTGAGAAAGTTGCAACTGTCCTGAATTAAGGATACATTTTTTGGCTCCTGGAGGAGTCACATAGGTACAGCAATGACTTTAGTGGGTAAAATAGAGCCTCGTGCTTGGTGGGCTGAAGGGAGAGTTTCTACTTCAATCCTATCTGGCTGTGTTCACATGCAGTCATGAAATGTTCTTTGAGACGATAGATCTGGAGCTTTAGTATGTACTGTTTTCCATGAGAAGTTTTGGATCCAAATTTTATATTTAAAAATTCACATTTAAAACATGGTGATCATAAAAATAAACAAAATAAGTATAGGGTATTAACTCTTTTGATCAATTCTCTGTGCGTAAAGTAAAACACATGTAAGATCTAGTTCTGCCTTGTAGCCTATACAAGGCTATAGTACATTCATCAGCTGGAGGCTCCATCCAGGGCTAAATGGGAAAGGCACAGCTGGATGTAGCCATCTTGGATTGGGGCATCATTGATGTTCACCCCTGCCTACTTTGTAATTAGGAAAAGAAACATTAGCAATGAAGCTATTTTTTCAAATTTATTTAATTTTATTTTCATTTGTGTGCATATTAGTTTTGGTTCGCATGTATGTGTGTGTACCATATGCATGCCTGGTGCCTGAAGGATCCAGAAGAAGGGGGTGGAGTCTCTGAAACTGGAATTATAGATGGTTGTGAGCTATGCATTGTGGGAACCAAACCCGGGTCCTCTGGAACATCATCCAAGTGCTTTTAACTTCTGAGCCATCTCTCTGCAGTTTTAACATCTTTACAAAAGTTACCAAAGAAGTCATTGCAAAGCTCAGTATCAACCACCCCCAAGTCTCAGAGCATCCCAGACCATCCTATCATAAAAGTTCCATCTCTCCGGCTTTTTTTTAATTCCAACTCCTGAGTCCCATGTTCCAGCCCCAGATAGTAGATTTCTCCACAAGCTCAATTTATGTAAATAAGCACATCTTACTTTTACAAGGCTGCCATTTCTCAAGCAAGTTATTTTGCAAAATGAAAAAAAAATTAAGCTTCTGCAAGACATATTGAATTCTGTCAATCAAATACCATGGTTCACTATTTCTCTCTCATTTTCATTTTTCACCTCAGTAAACAAACAAAACAAAGTGAGTTTTACGTGTAGTAGAGGAATGCGACCCAACCCGTGGCAGTTTTGTAGTCTCTGGTGAGGCCTGCCATGATTTTGTCAGTCATGGCTTCTTTTTCCCTTCTAGGATCTGTTGGGGGAAACAGAAGACATTGTTGTGGTTGAGGGAATTAGGTGAGGTTGAGGATGGCATGGGGAAATGTAGTTACATAATTAGTTTTTGTGTATGCAGTGGGGTGCAGTGTGTATGTATACTTGTGGGTGTATGTATGTGTGAGTTCATGTGGAGGCCAGAGGTGATATAAGGTAACTTCCTCTCCTGCTCTCACCTTATCTTTTGGAGTAAGGTCTCTCACTGAACCCAGAGCTCACTGGTCTAGTTGTTTGATAAGCTCTGAGGATCAGATTGTCACTGACCCCAGCACTAGGGTTACAGATATGCATAACCACTCCTGGCTTTTATGGGGTACTGGAGTCGAAAATGTGTCCTTGTGCCTGTGTACCAGGTATTTTACCAACTTAGCCATCTCCCTAGCCCGCTTAAAAATTTGTAGCAAAAACTTTTGAGATCATGTTAAATCACTTCTCGGCTGAGAATAGACTTCACATGATAAACTTCCCATGCCCTCATGCAATCCAGGAATTCAAGCAGTATATGTGAAGGATTCTGAGTTTTAAATTTGGAAACATCATAACTGGTTATCTTAGTTACTTTTCTGTTGCTGTGATAAAACACCCTGACCAAGGCAACGTATAAAAGAGAGTTTAATGTGGGGCTTGCAGCTTCAGAGGATGAGAGTCTAAGATGCCAGAGGAAAGGTACAGGGGTGGGGGAGAAGTGGAGAGCTTGCATCTTAAACTTGATATGGAGGCCAGAGGTTGGTAGATAGGTAGGTTGGTAGGTAGGTAGTGGAAATGGCATGGGCTTTTGAAACTTCAGATTCTACTTTCCACAACACAGCTCCTTCCAAATGGAATTATTGCTTTGATTTTTACTAATCCTTTTCTCAAGTGATGGTGGCATATTCATTCATTAGCTTCTTTCACAATAGTACAGAGCATCCTGAATTCCCTGGGCCCAATCACAGTAACTTAGAGAACTTTCTTTGGTTGGAAAAAAATTGTAGATATGGAACTCCATGTCTGTATGTGAGCAAGAAGAAAAATAAAGCATCTACTTTTGATTCCTAGGTACAGAAATTACTATCAGGTTTGATCTTTTAGTATAAAGTAAGCCAACCTAAACAAATTAAATTAATTAAATATTTATTGGTAAATTATTGCCATCTACAAGTTTCTTAAGCACTCAATGTATAATTGGCACTGGGCTTCAGAAAGTAGGCTGGCCTAGGCCTTGACTGTCCATCAGTCCTTTGTCTCTTGTGCCAGCGTCTATCTCTGCTTTTTCTTTTTCCTCCCTGTGCCCTGCTTCTACCTCCCCTGTCCTCAAAGAGGGCAGTGATACCCTTAGCACTTGAGTTGATAGATGATCATCTTCTTCACATGTCCATGCTGCCTTGCTACTTTTGTCACACATCCACATTCCAGATGACAGCATCAGATGGGTCCCTGTCTGGTTCAACTTACCACAACCAATATCTGAGTCCAGATGAACAATCTGACTACAGTTCAAATCAAGGAAATTTCTCAGGACAGGATTGGGATAATGCGGTTTGTGAGCAGGGAATAAAACCCAAATGGTATACTATTTAAATGGTCTTATGTTAATGAATGAGATAAATCAAATAGATAAATGTTTTCCCCCACAGTTTGATATTTGCTTACCATCACCATAACTTTCTCCCCATTCAAACTACCAACTACCCCACTGAATGTATTTCTTACATGAAATTTAAGTAACCATGTTGTTCTGTATCTTAAGCAACTTCCTCAAATCACAGGTTTAATGGGTTATATTTTTACAATTATCTATCATCTATATATCTACCACCTGTTATCTATCCAACTAATATCTATCATCTATTTACTCATCATCTATTATCTATCTATCTATCTATCTATCTATCTATCTATCTATCTATCTATCTATCTACCTATCTATCTATCATCTATCTGTCTATTATCTATATGTCATTTATCATCTATCTGTCTGTCTGTCTGTCTATAAATGAAGCTATAAAAATAAGAGGAAGGTTAAAAGTAGCCTATTAATGGACTATTTCTGGACAAATTTTTAACTATTCTTACACCGCCTGTAACTGAAACTTCTTATTTATCCCGTCCATCTACAACCCCTTTCTTATACTGCAACCACAGTTGTCTTTCAGACGCACCACGATCAGATCACCTTCCCAAATTAAACTCTTAGTGAGCTTTGCTTGTTCTGTGAACGGTGAATACTTAGAAGCTGGGGTCCGGTGTGGCCTTGGAGATGTCCTTCACTCATTTTTTTCTTCCTTCATCCAATTCACTTGTTTCTACCTTCGAAACAAACCAAGTGCATGACTACTTCTCACTACTGTTGTCACCCTACCCAAGCCACCATCGTTTGTACCTCCTTTTTATAAGGAGTTCCTAACCACATTCCGTCTTCTCTACCTTCCCACAATCTATATTCATGGAACGGTGATGTGGACCATCTTGAAGCATAAGTCAGATTGTTTTATCCTCTGTGTTCTAGCAGTTGAATGATCCCCCTGCCTCTCCAGAGTGAATATCGTTAGGCTCCTATGATGCTCCATTGAAGATCCTTTGTAGTTTTGTTTGTTTGTTTGTTTTGTTTTTTTGAGAAATAAGTAAGCACAGACCCAGGTTCTTGTAATAGATCTGCAGCTATGTGACTTTCTAACTCTAAGCAAGTCACTCTCTTTCTCTGTAAGTTTTATAAACAGCAAGGTAGGATATTCAGTGCCTACTTCAGGTTTCCCTTAATTTCTCTAATATTCTCTTGAAGTAGATGTAGCCATTCTCAATACTTGCTTTCTGGCTTAAGTGAATGACATCTATGAACCCAGAGTGCATTGTACAGACTCAGTAAAATCAAGTCTGCTTTGTTTTTGAGCTTTGATACTTTTTATCAGCAATATTTACTCCCTAGGTTCTTTATCATCTGTCTTTGTGATCTCTGATTGCTTCTCCAGGGATTTCAGTTGCTGGGAATCGGGTTCACCAAGGTCAATGATAAGATGAGTTACAGCAGTGCTGCAGTTCTTGCCTAGACCCTGCTCTTCCTGAGACTGTGTGGCTTCCTGACCATGAGTTGACCCGTCCATGGTTTGTTTCCTCGTCCATTTCAACAGAGGAATGTTGAGGACACTGCTTTAGAGGCTCCTGGGACTGAAGAATGAACTGTGCTCCATGTTAATGACACAGACTCCAGAAAGCATTTTAGAGAACACTGCTCCAATGAACTCTCCCAGTCACTGTGTCGAAGTCTTCTTTGTTCTTCTTTATTGGATTTCTAAGCATTGCAGAATTAGCTGAAAGGGGATTTACCCAATCCAAGTCTCAAAGCGTGTGGCGAACAGGACTAAATCCCAGAGTAACTGACTTGTGTAAGATCACAGAACTACTCAGACAGAACACTGGGAACAAGATCCTGGCCTGACTCCTCATCTACTGTGGTTACAGAAACACGTAGGTTCCTGGGAGACTCTAGGGACCTAACATCAGTTATCTAAGTTGATGAGGTGGGCATGACTAAGTTAATGCAAATTAGCCCTCCCACCGCTGAATTCAGTACTGAGTTTCATGGCCCCACATCACAGCGTGGGGTGTTCAATTATCTCTATTTTTAAGTGTTTGAGAGTCAGATTATGTTATAGACCAATCTAGGATAATGGAGGCAGGGGATCAGTACCTTAAGCCCTACCATCTCTCATAGAAGCTAAACTCACACAGCTGTCCTTGCTGGTCACTCTTTAGGAAGACTTTTTACCCCCCTTAGAGTTTAAAGTCTCTGAGCAGTACTCTCATGTGAAAGGTGATTGGTTTGAGTCCAAGTGGGTCAGAACAGATTTCCTGAGGAAAAATATGTGTTTAGTCAAAAGGTTTCTTATTTCAAATAGAAGAGTAACCTGAGGACTTTGGTAGGTGGCTTTAGTTTGAGAAGGAGCTGTGGCATTCCAGGTGGCACTTGATGGAGCACATTTATAGGTGTCACTGAAACCTCCTTAGTGTCTTTTTGATGTGGGAGAGCCACAGTGTGGGGGGTTAAGAAACTGGGTTCTTCTGAAAGTACTAGCTGTGTGTTCTTAGGCTTAGAAGGTAAAGTGCTCCCAGCCTTGCAGGCAGTGATGCCAAGTGGAGATTTAAAGATGGCAGCCTCCCCAATGGTGGCTCATTGTGAGTTTCGATTGAGTTATAACATGTATGGAGCCTTTGATCAGACTAGTACATATGACACTGGTGATAGCTTTGTCATTATGTTCCTGATGGGATTCCTTTTCCTCCTCTTGGAACAAATTAGTTTAGTGAAAGGTGGGCGATCTCATGGAAAGGACCTCTCTTACTAAGACAGACGTGATAGCAGTTGCCACAGTGTATGTAGAAGCAAGAGGAGGAAGGGAATTCTGTGTCTCCACAATACAATCCTTTTTGTGTTGAGAAAAATGAGTATTTTTCCTATAGATTTAGTATCATGATAAGCATAGAGGTGGGCCTTCTAGATTGTTTTTCAATGAAGGATTTGTTACCTGACTATGTGGAAGTACCCACTAGATGTCAATCTCATCTTGTGGCTATCTCACCAAGACTGTGTTTTCTGGGGATCCTATATTTAGTGATAAAGGCACTGACAGGAAGACATGGCCATTATGCCCCACATAGGACTCCAATGGTCTCTATTCTTTTCAGCAAGCCCTTCAGCAATGGCAGGGACACAGTTGGCCATGTTTACCATTCATTTCTCCCTTTGTCCAGTCTTACCTTTTCAGCTTTCCTCCCTTCAAGCCCGAGCTCTTGTAGACCTTTACTCTCCAAATTGACCTGCGAAGAATGGTTCTAATATGCAGAAAGAGTTTGGAAGCCACTGGAAAGAAAATCTTTGATCTCGCAAGGATTCAGTCTTCATATCAATATAGTGGGAGTGATTATCTTAAACTTGCAATAAGGCAGCAGAGGTTAAGGAAAATTGTGACATACCATAGTAGCTAGTGAATTATGGCATGGGGTGAAACTGTCTCCATTTTGACTTCTTGTCTTCAAGTTTCTTGTATTGTTTCCTTGTTTTACCTCGTTCACAAGTTCCCTCATGCCACAGGTCACTTTTCCTCTTTTTTTTTTTTTTTTTAAGCTAGGGCTCCATGTGTAGTCTTGGTTGGATTCCAGCTTGCTATGTAGACCAGGCTGGCCTTGAACCTACAGAGATACAGCTGTCTCTGCCTCCTTAAGTGCTGGAATTAAAGGTATGTGCCCCCACACCTGACCTTTTTCATCTTTCTTTTTAATTGCTCAAAAATTGTATACATTGTGCTTGACTGGGCAGTGATCTTTGAAACATATCTGCACATGTGGATCTATCCCTATTAAGAAACAGATCAGTAACTCCAGCCTCCAAGCAAAAGGGTTGCAGTAGTTCTCTCTGCCTAGTCCCTCCTCGCCCTGCCACCCTAGCAGAGGTAGCCACTGATTTACTTTCTATCACAATGGGTTGGATTTGCTTTAGTAGAATTTTATATGAACATAATCCTGAAGGGTGTGCTTGCTTTCTGCCTGGCTTCTTTCTGTCTCCAGAATGTTGCTGTGATTATCCAGGTTGTTGCTTTCCTCCCATTGCTCTACAATATTCCATTGTATGAATGTATTACAATTTGTTTCTCCATTTACCAGGTGTTAGACATTTGCTTGCTTCCAATTTGGGGGTATCATGAATAAATCCAGTATGAACATTTTTGTGTAAATCCTGTGTGGATACATAGCTTGTTTTTGGTGTGGGGAGGGGGACGTTGGCTAAATGTGTAGGTGTGTCATTACTGAGTCAGATGTTAAGCATATGTTTAACGTTGTAAGAAAAGGCTAGTGTATTTTACATTACACTACAAAGTACCTGTGTTTCTGTCTCTCCAGACCCTTCCCAACATTCCACAGTGTTGGTCCTTCTTATCTTAACCACCCAACTAGGTATGAAAGTGGAAGTAGCTCATTGTGACTGTAATTTACATTTACCTCAAGCATATTAATGTTGCCTTCACTTTACTCTTTTCATTTTTCCCAACGTAGTCCAGGCTGACCCCAAACTTGCAACCTGCTGCCTCAATCTGCCAAGTACAGGGAGTATGGGCATTTGTCATTACATCTGGCCCATTGTTTCAGTCCCCAATGGACTTTAGTACATCGTTTGTGAAAGTTTTAAAATAACTTGCCCATTTTAAATGGTGTGACTTTCCTCTTATTGTGTGGTATAAGCTTGATACATATTTCAGGGACTATTCTCAAGCATACATATTGTGAATATTTTCTCCTGATTTGCATCTTGCCTTAGTTTTTCTTTCTCCAAAAGAAGTTGAATTTTGGTAAGGATAAGTTTGTTACATTTGCTATCTGCCTCATTCTTTGCATCGTATTTCAGAAACCATTGTTTAAAACTGCAAAGAAGAATGTCTTTTAGTTTGAAGTTCTACATTTATGTACATAATCCACTTAAGTTAAACTTCCTCAGGCTGTGACATAAGTTTCATGTCTCCATAATCATTTCGACTTCCTGTGTCATTGCTATAAAGTCTTCCCCTCCCTCAAATTACTTTGGCACCTTTCTCAAAGTCAAATCTGACCTTAATTATATATTTGTATTTTTTATATAAAATGTCTATCCTTATGTCCTCAAAAATATTTTATTGCTGTATACAACTTTGTAGTCAAATACTCTTTTTTTCAGAATTGTGTTTTCCCTACTACGGATCCATTGCATTTCCATGTGAATTTTCAATTCTTCTTGCTAATTCCTACAAAAATGCCTATTGTGATTTTGATCCAGACTGTGATGAATCTATTTGGAAAGGATTGACACCTTAAAAATAATTGGTCTTCTATCCAGGACTATTATATAAATGATGGCTAATCTTGATTGTCTAGCTTGATTTGATTGGTAAGGGGCTAGAAGATTAATAAAACACACTCCTGGGCCCAGACAAAACTGTAAGGAAGAAAAGATAAAACTAGTAATACAGGCATTCTCTTTCTGCTTCCTGGATGCTGTGGTGTGAGCATCTCTAGTCCAATATGAACTGCCCATCATGATGATCGAAATCACATGGTAAAACAATTCTTTCGAGCCTAACATTGGTTCATTTTTGAATTCTGTCACAGTAATGTGAAGACCAACAAATACAATTTATCTCTTCTTTGATTTAATCATTAATTTTATGGTATAATTTAATCTTTAGCATATGTCCTTATGCATTCCTTGATAACATTATTTTTTTATTGGATATTTTATTTATTTACATTTCAGATGTTACTCCTTTCCCAATTTCTCCTCCCCCCACCCCTAGAAACCCCTATCCTGTTCCCCCTCCTGTTACTTCTATGAGGGTGTGACCCCACCCATTGACCCATCCCCCCTCCCGCCCTCGAATTCCCCCACACTGGGGCATCCAGCCTTCACAGGATCAAGGACCTCCTCTCCCACCAATGCCTGACAAGGCCCTCCTCCCCTACATATACAGCTGGAGCCATGGGTCCCTCCAAGTGTGTTCCCAGGCTGGTAGTTTAGACCCTGGGAGCTCTGGTTGGTTGGTATTGTCGCTCTTCCAATGGGGCCGCAAGCCCCTTCAGCTCCTCATCTCAGTTTCTCTCTACCTCCTCCATTGGGGATCCAGTGATCAGTTCAATGGTTAGCTGAGAGTGTCTGCCTCTGGCAGAGCCTCTCAAGGGACAGGTATATCAGGCTCAGGTCAGCATACACTTCCTGGCATCCACAACAGTGCCTGTGTTTAGTGACAGCACAAGGGATGGATCCCCAGGTAGGGCAGTCTCCAGATAGCTCCTCCTCCAGTCTTTGCTGCACACTTTGTCTTCGTACTTGCTCCCATGAGTATTTTTTACTCCTTCTAAGAAGGACCGAAGCACCCATATTTGGTCTTCCTTCTTCTTGAACTTCATGTGGTATGTGAGTAGTATCTTAGGTATTGTGAGCTTTTGGGCTAATATCCACTTATCAGTGAGTGTATACCATGTGTGTTCTTTGTGATTGGGCTACCTCACTCAGGATGATATTTTCTAGTTCATCCATTTGTCTAAGAATGTCATGAATTCATTGTTTTTAATAGCTGAGTAGTACTCCAATGTGTAAATGTACCACATTTTCTGTATCCATTCCTCTGTTGAAGGACATCTGGGTTCTTTCCAGCTTCTGACTATTGTAAATAAGGCTGCTATGAACATAGTGGAGCATGTGTCTTTGTTATATGTTGGAACATCTTCTGGGTATATGCCCAGGAGTGGTATAGCTGGGTCCTCAGGTAATGCTATGTCCAATTTTCTGAGGAACTGCCAGACTGATTTCCAGAGTGTTTATCAGCTTTCACTCCCACCAAGAATGAGGAGTGTTTCTCTCTCTCCACATCCTCCAGCATCTGCTATCACCTGAGTTTTTGATCTTAGCCATCCTGACTGTGTGAGGTGGAATCTCAGGGTTGTTTTGATTTGCATTTCCTGATGACTAAGGATGTTGAACATTTCTTTAGGTGCTTCTTGGCCATTCCAGTTTCCTCAATTGAGAATTCTTTGTTTAGCTCTGTACTCCAATTTTAATATTTAAAAGTTATTTAATTATTTTATGTATATGAGTAGATTGTAGCTGTCTTCAGACACAGAAGAGTGCATCAGATCCCATTACAGATGGTTGTGAGCCACCATGTGGTTGCTGGGAAATGAACTTAGGGCCTCTGGAAGAGCAGTCAGTGCTCATAACCACTGAGCCATTGCTCTCTAGCTCCTCCTTCTTGTTTTAAATATTTTATTTTTCCTGTTATGTGTGGTAGTCTATTATTGATTCTGAGCATTCTAAAACTGATTTTATTTGAATACTAGATTGTTTGTATATTCCTTTAACAAATATCAGTTGAACTTTGGTCTGGCAGTCACTTAGGTTATTGGTAGAACAATATGAATTATCTTTTAATGTTATTTTTTTAAATGTTATTTTAGTTGCACCAGGACACAGCTAGGTAAAAGGATAGAGCTAGAAAATGTTACACTGAGTGAGATAATCCTGAGTTGGAAAAATCCAGAGGGCTTGAATTGGATCTGGTTTGAAAGCCCCATGAGGACTAACTATACTAGTGGTTATAATGCCCATTAACTACAATGATAACCAGCATGACACACTAAACTTAAGGATGCGATAGTGGGACTTATATATTGTCAGCAATCAAGAGCTCTCCAAATTAAGGCTTGCTCAAGAGATGAAAGTTATGCCTGGTGCTGGAAACCTAGCCCATTATCCAGGGCTAAGGAGGTCATGGAACTTAGAGGTGAACCTACAACTACCACTCTATCAAACTGATGTAATTCTAACTGCCATTGAATTACTTACTTCATACCTATCTATAAGTGTAGTTCTCATCTCTCATCAAAGAAACTTCTCTTTGCACCTGAAGAAGCCCATTGCAGAAGACTATAATCAGTCAAAATGCAGAGAGCAACAAACTCTGGGCATCCCAGTACCAAATCATATGACTACAACACAGCTCCTGCATCTAAGGCTCAGGGGATGTCACAGAAGAAGAGGCAGAAAGAGTGTAAGAGCCTGAGGAAATCTTCTGAGAGATTGTGTCTCCTGGAAACAACAGAAAAGCTATACCTATGAAACCTCAATAATATGACTTCTTAAATAAGACCTGCAAGACTACAACAACCTACATATGTTAACAATGGAAGGGGGAAGTCTCACAGGATCCTAATCATAGACAAAGAAATACTGGCAACTAAGGAATGCTGAAAGAGGAGAAATAGTCTTCCCAGGGGAAGAGCCCCATTGTACCTAGTGCCGAGTGGTTAGCCCTGAAGTCATACACATACTAGTAACATTAAACAGACTCAGCTGGTTGTATTTATTTGTTTATTCATGAATATGAACAATAGCGTTTAAAGAAAGAGAGACCATGAATTCAAGAGGGAGCAAGGGACAAGATACACAGAGGAATCAAAGAGAGGAAATGGTAGAGGGGGAAAAAAGGAATAACTTGACACACATAGTGTAATACAGATAAAACATGCATACATTCTGTATTCTGTCTTTGAAAAATTAAAGACATGATGAAATATAAAGGTGAAATTAAATATCTAATACATGGAAGAGCAGACCATATTCATGGATTTATTATATTGAAAATTAAATATTTCAACTTAAAAAAGATCTGTTATTCTTTCAAATTCTGTCTCAGTTTATGGGTAAATATATGTGAATGTCTACAGAAGCCAGAGGTATAAGATCTCCTCTGGAGCTAGAGTCACATACAGTTATAGTTGCCAGGCATGGGTACTGGAACTGAACCAAGATCTCCTATATGATCTTTATGCTTTCTTAACCATTGAAATAGTCTCTGCAGTCCTTTTCTAAAAACTATGTCTAGCACAGGCTTCATTTTATGCCTAGGTGGGTAGCAATACTGATGTCAACCCTCACGTTATCTCTACTAAATTCCTTCTGGAACAATTCTAGCATCAGAAGCTGGTGGTTTGGCAGACTGTGTAGAGTTTTACCAAGTATATATGCAGACTGATATTTGGCTAAAGGCTAAAGAGAAGCCCCGTATTGTAGAAACTCTTTGTCTTTTGAACACTGTTCTTTGTAAAGTTTACATCTTTCAGCCCCTTAAACTCTGCACCTAAACTGTGTCATGTCAACTCAGACAGACTGCTGAGATCTCGAATTCCTTCCTTTGGCATGGAGTTTGGAAAGAACCCTTGTGCAGAATTCCCACGCTTTTCCAGTGCTTGCTGAGTCTGCTTTCCACATCTCAGGCCTGGTAGCTCTCCTTACCTGTTTGGTCTGGAAACTGTAGTTTTGTGTAATTTATTCACTATTGGAGTTGACTGTGGTCTGCTAGTGAGTTTGAAACTTTCTTTCTTCTTAGTGGTCAGAAGCAGAAGTCCTAGTTTAATTTCCAGAATTATATATGCATATAATTTAGGAATAGTACCATTAAATTGACACAAAACCCAAACCATATGGTACAACCCAATGCCTACCCCTTCTCATTAACCATATTGCTCACAACTAAAGGCAACCACTTTTATTTTGAGAGATTCTTATGTGAGTACTGTATTTATACCATTTCTATCCTCTCTCCCTCTAACTCCTGCTGTGTTCCCTGACTCCTCTCAAACTCATAATCTCTAATCATTATTGTTACACACATATACATATAAATATACAAACACAACTTGCTGAGCCCACTGAATATTGCTTGTACGTATATGTTTTTAGATATGAGCACTTGGGATTGAAAAATTTATCATCAGGGGGCTCATTCCTAGAGGTGATTAAGATCCCCCCTTCTTAGCAGCCATTGATTACCAGTAGCTCTTCATTAGGAGTATCTTTTTGAAAGATTTTCCCATTTACATTGGCTATAAACTGGTGGTGTCATTGTTCAGGTCTTCTTTAGGTGACTATGTTGCTGAGATATCATGGTGGCAGCTTCCCTGTCATATATAGACATCACTATCTTGCAGAAGGTGCACTAGTCTCCTGACTCTTACAGACTTCCTCTTCCTTCTCTGTGATGTCTCCTGAGCCTTGGATGTAGAGGCTGTATTGTAGCTGCATCAGTTGGTACATCTGACTGGTTGGGTAACCTACAGTCAGTCATTTTTCTGTTTTTGACCAGTGTAGATTTCTGTAACAGTCTCTATCTGCTGCAAAGAGAAGGTTCTTTGGTGAGGTATGAACTACACTCATCTTTGGGTATAAAGATAAGCATTTAGAATACAATTAGGAATTACACTGTTGAGGAACGTGTCAGTAGTAGGTTCTCTAGAGTCCATGGTCTCACCAGTCACATTTGCAACACAATGGACAAGATGACTTCCCTCCCACTGGTGGAGTCTTGGGTCCAATTAGATCTTTGTTGGTTACCCACAAGATATCAGTGCAAAACCAAGCCACAAATACTGTACTTGCATTATTGTAGCATGTGAATGTTCTTGCCTGGCTCTTATCATATACAATTATTTTTATTTATTGCATATATTTTCAAACTTTTGTGGAGTTAATAAGTGTCTTGTGTTTTGTCTGTTTTTTTTTTTTTTTTTTAGAAGAGGTCTCACTATGTCAGACTGGCCTGGATTCTCCTACCTTAGCTTCACAGTGCTAGCATTATAGGGGGATAATTTATTAATTTTCTAGCCCTAGAATACGGTAATCTCTGAAACTTCCTCTGGCTACTTATTTCTTCTTGGTTAATGTTCATATGCTGAAAGTGTTCTATCTTTATTTTCTTACTGAAGATGTTTCTAGAGCTTGAAAGTCTCAACTTGTTTCAACCTGGCCTTATTCTCTGTGGTCATCTCCTTTTTTCTAGTATGATTGTTACCTTTGCTCATTTTTTGGGGGATAGACTCCTGTACACTGTATTTCATTCTTGCCTTACTAGTTCCTTTTTGCTGTTTAAAATTCTTTTGTAGCCGGGCTGGGTGGTGCACACCTTTAATCCCAGCACTTGGGAGGCAGAGGCAGGTGGATTTCTGAGTTCGAGGCCAGCCTGGTCTACAGAGTGAGTTCCAGGATAGCCAGGGCTACACAGAAAAACCCTGTCTCGAAAAACAAAACAAAACAAAACAAAACAAAAATTTTCTTGTAACTGCCTGAAAAAGAACACGAGAAGCTATTTTGCTCTGGTCTGCTACTTACTTTTTGTGAAGCTGCATGCTTTTATTTTTGCTTTGGTTCATAGTCTGTTACCCATCTGAGGGAAGATGTTGGGGGTGAGGTGGGAATGGTGTTAGATCTGAGCTTCAGAAGGGTTGATGTGTGGGAATTAGGGGCATCCCATTTCTCAGTACCAGTCTTTGGATGTACAGTGCTGGCATGAGGTTGGATGTGTATGAAGTGCAGGAACGCCAAAGCTAGTTACCATTGCTGGGGCTAAAATAACAGATGGGCTGGTGGGGGAGCTGGGAGGCAGATCTGAGGTGATGTAAGAGGCATCGATATTTGCTTCCATCCAGCTAAGCTTCTGATAAATCTCTTTATTCCACGAAATGATGCTGGCCCATTTCATAAGACTTATCAACTTCTTTCTGTCTTCTCTTTCAGGAACACCTGTTAGTCAGACTTTAAGATCATTCAGACTCTAAGTATTCTTAAGTTTTTCTTCTGTATTTTCATATGATGTTATTTTGTTCAACTTTAGGGAAGATATTTTTCTTAATTCTATCTTCTGATTCTTCTGATTGTTTAATTTTGACTATCATATAATTTTCCAAAAGGTTGTTTGTGTGTGAGTGTATGTAGTTGTACATGAATATTACTGTTCTTGTCTTGTCATTGCAATATTGTCTTTAAATTCTCTTAATATTAATTATAGCTTCTATGTTGTTTTATTGGATTTTTCCATGAAAATACAGTTTTTAGTTTCCTCTATATTTTATCCTTGTCTTGTTATCTTTGAACTTTGTCTTCATCTTAAATTTGTCCTCCAGATGTTTTCTGATTATTTGTTAGACTGGTATTGAAAGCTCTCTGTGCTTGGGTGAGCCATTTAATTAAAGAGCTTCCAAAGTCATTAGATTGAAAAACTTCTTCTTGGCTTGTCAAATTCCCTGGAGAAAACTCTTCCAGTCTTTGATTTAAAGGGTGCAGACAAGGCTGCCAATGTTAAGGAGTCCATGTAGAGCAAAGGGGAGATGCATAGCTAATGTATAAATTTTACAATCTTCTTTGAGGGAAGATATAAGACATTCCTGTGTCAATTATCTCTGGGGTCTCCAAGCAGAGACCACTTATTCTATCATTTCCTGAGAATGAATTCTTATTTCACTAGAGGTGCAAGGAATTGTGGAGGTGAAATATTTCTTGAGTGGACTTAAAAACATGCATTCTGATTTCACCCCACCTCTGTGCTTCTTGCCAGCAACTCCTAAGGTTCAGGGGTTTCCACCATATAAAATGAGTCATTGCTTAGCTCTTACCACTGCCAGCTTAGACTTTAGTTCATGGGTTTGCTAAGTTACCCATCTGTTTTCCAGCTTCCAAAAGCTTGTGCCTGAGATTGCTTCTGTTCCTTCTGTGGTATCTTTCTCCAAATCTCTTTTGCATGGAATATAAACAGATACTTGAGGATCTGCTTTTTCTTCCAGCCTACCAAATATAGATATTGACCAAATTAAGGCTCCTGGCATGCCACTATTTTCTGTGCTCTGAAAAATTCAGATCCCCTCAGTGTGTGCACAGCATAATAACATTTGTTTCTCTTAATGTGTCAACTTTGGCTTACTGTGGGGTTATGAAATACTCCACAGTTAGTACAGTTTATAAGAGACAATCTCATTCATAATTTTTACTTTATCCCAGTATCAGTATAATATGACTGTGAACTCTAGCTGATTTGACTTATTATTAACTTGAGATCAGCATATAATCAAGAGAAACAAGCTCAAAACATTATCAGAAATTTATTTAAAATTTCCAGTTTATAGTTTGGGCCGAAGAAAGCAGTGGTATAATCTTGTATACTTTCTAAATATAAGTGGCAAGGAGAATTTATGTTCCAAGTGATTATCTTAAGATATCGTGGTAGTTTGAATGAGAATGTTCCCCTACCCGGTATAGACTCATATATTTACATGCTTGTTCCCCAGTTGGTGGAACTGTTTGGGGAGGATTAGGAGATGTGGTCTTGCTGGAGGAGGTACGGCACTAGTGTGGGATTTGACTTTCTAAAAGCCCATGCCGTTCCCAGTTAGTTCTCTTTGCCTTATGTTTGTGGATCATGATGGGAGCTCTCAGCTATTGCTCCAGTGCCATCCCTGCTACCAGGTTTCTTGCCATGATGGTCAAGGACTCTAATCCTCTAAAATTCTAAGCACCAAATAAATTTTTTCTTCTATAAGTTGCCTTGGTAATGGTATCATATCATAGCAATAAAAAAGTAACTAAGAAGATACTAAAATAGATTGTCTCTCTCACACATTCCATTAGGGTCTATCTTTACTAAGGTTGAACCAGAGACATTTCTGGGATGTTTAATGAGGTGAGCTTTCAGATCAGGCATATGTCATATGCCAGAATATTCTATACCTGAAATTATTTCAGCTTTGTGGCACAAAAGTAAATGTATGAGAAATCACCTAGATTTGTTAAGGAGGATGAGTGCTGAGTGAAAAGAGCCAAGTCTATAGAATTTTAGGCTTGAGCCCAATGCTCCGACAGCAACAAAGTATTTTCCACCCATAATTTTAGTATTCACTCTGCAGTTGTTGTTTCTGATGAAACTCCAGAATCACAATGAATCCCTGAAGCAATCAACTATAGAAGAATTAATCCTTCACACAACTCAAAAATTCCTCAGAAAAGACTGGTGAGATAAGCAAATATTCTGTTCTGAGCTCTGGGAGGCTCAAACAAGTGTGATCCAGAATCCCTTTTCTATAGAGCTTAGCAGAGAGAAAAGGCATTGTCTGCCACTTTTGAGTTTGGAGGAGGATGATACACATTGTGTCACTGGTAGGGATATTAACGGCTTTAAAAGTAATACAGAGGAGGTAAAGGGAGTTTATTTGAGGGGAAAATAGAGTCACCAAAGAGGAGGAGGAACCAAAAAAAGTTGTTCTTGTGCTTATTCAGCTTGGGCCATAGGAACCTGGAGAACAATTCAGAGAGAGAGTGAGTTGGAAAACAGGAAAACAGGCTATAGAGTCACAAATAGCTGTAGGCAGTTTAGGTATACATTATCCAATAACATTTTATTGATAATAATAGTTGTGTGTAAGTACGTATTATCCAAGTTTCTTTTTTGACAGAAACCTATCTTAAGCTACTTTATGCCAACAAACATCTGCTGACCTTGTGACTGACAACCACCATTGATGAGTCCGATATGGATGTATGTAGAAGCTGAGATGATTAGGAGGAACTTTTATCTGTCCCTCGGCTCTGTTTTCTCTTGTGTTGGCATTGCTTTGGCAGGCTTTCTTCATGTGGTGGGAATGAGGGTCAGTTTAAGTCTTGTGTGGTCCATACTGCTTTCCATCACAAATTAAATAACCTCTGTTTTAGTGCCCATGTGTGAGAAGTACATAAGAGACTTCAATCACCTGCTTTGTGGGCAAGGCATGATGGACACAGGGTCACTGCTTTTAATGACATCGGTGAATAGAATAAAGTTTTTCGTAGCAGAGTGTACTGGTATGGGCAAGACAAGAAGTGTGCTTACAGTCCCAAAAGAATTCATTTTAGCACCAAACAATTTTATCTGTCCTTTGAGTTTCAGACAGATAAGCTAAGGACACTGACATCAGTGAAAAGATAGAGGGATGAATTCGGAGGTATTGCTTGTGATATGAAAATTACCTGATACGCATTTCCCATCACCAACCACCCTATTCATGAGATACATTACCATTTGTAGCCGTAGTTCCACTTAAGAGAGTGAATATCACAGAGGTTCAATAGGATGTCAGAGTTCTTCATGTTTGGTTCTTCACTGTTCATCTTTTTTCTGAAAAAAGAAAGTTTTGTTAGGATATAAAAAAATTACATATTAATTCGAGGAGACTTAAAAATTTATTTATTTTTATGTATGTGTGTGAGTATGGTGGTGGTTAAAGAAGACTGATATATTTCAATGCTTTCAGTATCAGGAGTGGCACTACTTGAGAGGGACTAGGAGGTGTGACCTTGTTGGAGTAGGTATGGCTTCATTGGAAAAAATGTGTCAGTAGGGGTAGGCTTTAGGGTTTAAGAAGCTTAAAGTAGCCCTAGAGTCTCTCCCTGCTGCCTGCGGATTCATATGTAGATCTCTAAGATTCTTTTCCAGCACCATATCTGCCTGTGTACCCTGATGCTTCCTGCCACAGTGACCGTAGAGTAAACCTCTGAGACTGTAAGCAATACATGCTTTCCTTTGTAAGAATTGCCATGGTCATGGTATCTCTTCACAGCAATACTACACTGACTAAGACAATGAATTAAAAGGCATTCTGGCACAATCAAGAAAAGGGTATCACATTCCTTTGAGGTGAAGTTACATGCATTTATGAATCACATAATTGGGTGCGGGGAATAGAGCTCAGATCCCCTGCAACAGCAGTAGGTACTCTTCTGAGTCATCTCTCTAGCTCCTTGAGGAGATTTTTAGTTATTAATTTATTTTATATGTAATAGACATAATGGCTATTCATTCAACTTTTTAAATATAGCCTTCACAAAATTTTGAAATTTCTCTATAAAACTCTAATTTTTATTGATTAACTTCATTATTTACAACTTCATACAAGTAAATAATGTACTGTGATGACTCTCTTCCACTGGCTTCTTATATTTCTCTTCAGCCCTATAAACCTTACCTTATCATTGCCTATCTCCAAGGTTCATGACTTGGTGTTGAGCATATATTACCATTGGATAGAGATAGAACCACTATATGATCTAGTTGTCATACTCTGGGCATATTATACCCAAAGGACTCTGTCCTGCTAAGGACATATGTTCATCAATTTTCATTACTGCTTTATTCATAATATCAAAGAGCATATTTGGGCTGTTCTGTGGCCCCCAGGATTAGTGCAGTTTAGAAAGGGAGATGGTGTAGATAAAACAGATGGAGGAGGGAAGGGTTGACTAAATGAAGTGGTATAATAAAAGTTAAATGGAAATTATTATTACCAGAGTAGAAAATACAATTCATAACAATTAAAAAGGAATTTGAAGGGATATACCACACATGATTAGAAAAAAGCTGTCTTCAAAGCTTCAAAAGAGAATGAAGATGCCCAGTGTCTAGGCAGAAGGCCAAGGTTAGAGAAAACCTATGGTTCTTGGACAAAGAACAACCCTGTGATGAAGCAATTGTCCAGACTGTTTTTTAAAAGGTTTTAGGTGATGAGACAGAAGATGGGGTAATGGAAAATGAATGTGATCAGGAAAGCATGAATTAGTTGGGTTGGTTGGGGTACTGCCAGAGAAACTTCACATCGAAAACACTGCTTGGGAATCTGGTTACTTAGCTGTAATCATCTTATTCAATGCATTGAAAAGGATCCCAAAACCACAGAGGTGCCTTTTCAGGCAATTGTTCAGTGGTAAATTGCTTGACACCTAGGTAAGGACTAGAGTTCAGATCCTCAGCAAGGACATCAAAATTCCAGGAAGACATGGTGGCTCTTTGGTAATCCCAGTACTCTCAATAGATAGAGACAGGAATTACTAGATCAAGCCAGCTAGGTAGACTAGTTGATTCAGAAAGCTCCTTCAGCAAGAGACACCAATAAATGAAGTGGGAAGTAGTAGAAGAACTCAACATCAGCCTCTGGCCTACAAATGCACATGGATACATACATACATATATATACACACCTATCCTCATGTGCACAACAAACATAGTTTTGTACCCCCTCCCCCCTGCCCTTCCTCCTACACGAGCGTCTGGGAAGTGGTCTGAGGAAGCACCCAGATTTCATAGGTGAACATAAATGTTTAGATTGCTGTGTGAGGCAGGAAGTAGAAATTATGAAATGTTTTATTCTGTCAAGTATCACAGGAATTGAAATATGATGCATTATAAAATTGCTTAGGATAATCATTTGGGGGTGAGAGTAGAGTTTAGGGAGATAGAGAAAACAATCCCAGGATTATGTTAGTGACCTTAGAAATTACGTGGAGGCTTTTGTTTGGGGAAGGATACGTGTTTAGTAACCAAACACATTCAAGGATCACGAGAGCAGCCTGCAAATTAGCAATCAACATCCCTAATCTCCATGTGCATTTTGTGCTTTTCAGCTGCCACTCAATCAGTTTAAGGGTGCTACTTCATATAGGAGATAACCCAAAGTTTCCAAGCACCTCCAACACTGTTTTCCCCTCTCAGTAATCAACTCTTTATTGAGAATTTACTATGTACCAGGTGCGCTAAGCTGAAGGATACGAGGCTGCTCCTCTTGTGTTTCGTTGGTGTGTGGGATCAGGTGGAACAGCCATTTTTACAAAAAGATGATGTAACAAACTGTACTATAAGCTCAAGATCGAGAGGCAGGATACCATCACCTTGCCTCAGGATCTGATGGATTATCCACAGAGCAGGGGTTGTTTGAAATGGCCTTCAAGGGCTAACTCAATGCTGTTGATCTCATAATTCCCTCCGACTCACTTGCCATAGATGTACAGCATTTACAAACGGCCAAGCATATATTTTTCTTTCTGTAAAGAAAACAAAAGGTTTGATCTTTCTTGGTTTTGTGAAGATGAAAGCGGGTTGATTGGGAAACATACAAATGAGTGGAGGCGCATGGGACAGAGCGTAGTGTAAGGCCTGTCAGGATCATCATTAGCAGCCTGGGAATGCTTGCTGTGTGACGTACACCCATGTCTGTCCTGCAAACTTGAATTCTAAAACAAACCTCTTTTTGTTGAGATGCTGACACATCAATGGTAGAAATAGAGTTGTAGAACTAACCTGCTTAGATTTTATTAAGCTTGGGCCATGTCTATTGTGCTGCTAGTCTTATGTCAACGTGACACACAAACCAAAGGTATCTGAAAGGAGGAAACTTTAGTGGAGAAAATGTTTCCATAGCATCTGGGAGTAGGGCATTTCACTAATTAGTTATTGATTAGGGAGGATCCAGCCCATTGTGAGTGGTTCCAACCTTGGCTGGTGGTTCTAAATTCTATAAGAAAGCAGGCTGAACAAGTCATGGGGAGCAAGCCAGTAAGCAGCACCCTTCCATGGCCTCTGCACCAGCTACTGTTCCAGGTTTCTGTCCTGTTTGAGTTCCTGCCCTGACTTCCTTTGATGATCAACAGTAGTATGAAAGTGTAAGCCAAATATGCCCTTTACTCCCGAACTTGCTTTATGGTCATAGTGTTACATCTGCAGCAATAGAACCATAACTAAGGACATCTTTAATATGTTATAGCAAGAGTATATACTACCCTGGGCGACTGTAGGTGAGACTGTGTTTATCTGTGTTGAATTCTGCTTTCCCCAATATACAGCCAGCACTTCTCTTTCTCCCCTGACCTCCCCTTGTTCATCTTTCTTTGCTGGGGATGGAACTCAGTGCCTCACACATGCTCAGTGGTCCTCTCCCACTACATTCCCAGTTCACTGTTATTTTTGGAAGAATAAGAAATAAACCCTATTACTATTCTTATGTAGGCTCTGGAAACCTTTGAAACTTTAGGCATCCTGGTACTTACTGTGAACAAAGGAGGGATGACTTTAAGACTGCTCAGCTTTTCAATATAGACAGTCTATTCAAACACCTTTAAATGCCCATTGTTCTCTAAAAGGCCATTCAATAAAGGTTTTGCTTCCAGTTGTTGGTACCGGGAGTAATGGATCTTGGTAAGTGGAACCTAGTGAAAGGTTATTAGGGGCATGCCATTGAAAGGGATATGGGCAACCTGATCTATTTCCCCTCTGCCCTTCTCTCCTGTCATGAGGTAAACAGCTTCCTCCATCCTTACTATAAGCCCAAAGTCATGAGACCAGGTGACTTTGAACGGAAACCTTTGAAATCATGAGTAAATTCTTTCTCACTATAAGTTGGTTATCTCAGACTTAAAACATTTTCGTTTTTATGTGCAGGCATATTTTTATTGAATTGATATATACAGTCACAGCATTCCCACCTCCTTCTCCTCTCTCCAATCCCTCCTTTGCCCTCTTGTATGAGTGCTTTGTCTGCAAGTATGTCTGTATAGCACATAAGTGCCTGGCGCCTGGGAAGGAAAGAGGAGAGCCTCAAACCCCCTGGAACTAGACCAATCGGTTGTGAGATAACATGTAGATCCTGAGAACCAAACTAAGGTCCTCTGTACGAGCAACCAGTGCTCTTACTGAGTCATCTCTCCACCCTCTATCTTAGATATTTTGTCACAGCAATGGGAAACTCAGTGACAAAATTAGTACTGAGAAGTGGGTTCATTGCTGACTATCCCTGATGATGTGGTTCAAAACCTTTGGAGTTTACTGGAAGAGTTTGAAAATGTAGGTAGAAACGAAAATACCCACCAAGAGCTAGTCTTACCAGCCCACTCTTCCTCTTTTTAAAAATAATATTGAGACGATTAAAAAAAGATACATTGCTCTTACGTATACAGATTGATTTTTTTTAAAAAAAAAGTGTGGAAGAAATACTCAGATCAGAACATTTATTCCACCTTAGAAAGTTTCAAGACTTATTTAATTTATATTTATTTATTTATTTATTTATTAATTATTACTTTGACTGCTGGGTCCCAATAAATCTAGAATTGTTTTTTCTTGTCTTTAGCTGAGTGTTCTCCATTATATCTGCCTTTTGAGGCATGCATTTTACAAATTTTACAAAGGGAGGACAAATTCTTCAGCCTTAGCATATTCTTCTGATGCATGAAGATTACATCAACCCTACTCACTCAAAACCCTGACCTCACTCACTAGTGTGGCATTGGCACACACCTTAAATTTGAGCTGTAGGGTATAGTGAGAGAACACAAGACTGAGTTCTCCAAGGAGATGGCCCTGGGTCACATAAATTTACATAATGCTACGTCTTCCATGCTGAGTTTCTCTTGTGCATTAGTATACCCAAAGTACCAAGGAGTCCTGTAGGAAAGAAACCTATCAACCAGATGTTACTCAAAGAAATGCAACCCTAGAACAATGTCTTCCTTTGTAAAAAATTTCATTTCCAGTTTAACATTTGAAAAATTGTGCTCATTATTTTGTTCCCAAACTGTTCCTCTCACTATCTTCCCAGCTTAGAAACAGTGCTTTCCTAATTGTCTAAGTTCAACATTTAGAAAGTTTTCTTTCTTCTTTCTTTTCTTTCTTCTCTCTTTCTTTCTTTCTTTCTTTCTTTCTTTCTTTCTTTCTTTCTTTCTTTCTTTCTTTCTTTTCTCTTTTCCTTTCTTTTCTTTCCTTCCTTCCTTCTTTCCTTTTCTTCCTCCTTTCCTTCTTCCTTCCTTCCTCCTTCCTTCCTTCCTTCCTTCCTTCCTTCCTTCCTCTCCCTCCCTCCCCTGTCCCCTCCTTGCTCCCTCCCTCCCTCCCTCTCTCTTTCTTTCCAATGAAAATGTTACCCCTCCCAATCCCTTCTCCCAGAGTTCTTCCCCACTCTATTCTCCCCTTCCCCTGAGAGGGCAGCAACCCCATATCCCCCACCCTGGTGCAACAAACCTCTGAAGGATTAGGTACATCCTCTCCCACTGAGGCCAGAATATGGGAGTACTTTGCTACATATGTGCAAGATGGGTTAGTGTGGAGGTTCGATGTATGCTTTTTGGTTAGTGGCTTAGACTTTGGGAGCTCCCAGGAGTCCTTGTTAGTTGACACTGTTGGTCTTCCTGTTGGGTTGCCATCTCCTTGAGGGCCTTCAGTTCATGACTTAGGTGCTAAGGTTGAGAATTAATAAATAGGACCTCATGAAACTGAACAGCTTCTGTAAGGCAAAGGACATTGTCAATAGGACAAAATGGAAGCCTAGAAATTGGGTAAAGGTCTTCATTAACCCTTCATCTGACAGAGGGCTAATATCCAAAATATGAAAAGAACTAAGAAGTTCTAATTTTAGAATCTACTCTAAAAAATCCAAATAACCCAATCAAAAATGGAATACAGAACTAAACAGAGAATTCTCAACAATGGAATCCTAATGCCAAGAAGCACTTGAAAGAAATGTTCAACAACCTTAAATCAGTGAAATGCAAATCAAAACAACTCTGAAATTTTCACCTTACACCAATCAGAATGACTAAGATCAAAAACTCAAGTGACTGCACATGCTGTAGAGAATGTGACGAAAGAGAATGCTGCTCCACTCTCGGTAGGATTGCAAACTTGTAAAACCACTCTGGAAATCAATCTAGTTCTTTCTCAGGAAATTGGAAATAGTTCTACCTAAAGACCCAGCATCTAGAAACTTCTATTTCAGTCTCCTGTGGTTCAGAGCTTGACTCTTCCCTAAGGCCCATGTATTAACGTTTGGTCTCTAGATTGGCATCGTTGAGAAATGAGGGTTGTGGGAAGTCTTTCTATCGGTGGAATGTGGGACCACAATGTCTTTCTCTCATTCACCTCCTGTTCAAAATGGTGAGTTGTTTTCTTCTGCCATTCAGTCCTACCATGATCTGCTACTTTGGTACAAGTTCAAAGCAAGGAGGCTAACTGAATCATGTGCTGGAAGCCTAAAACTATGAAAAAATAAACTGTCTCTATAAATCACTGTGCATTCTGTCACAGTGATGCAGCTAACTTGAAATTTTTCTACATAAAATCTCTCATAGAAATTCTATTGATTCATCAAAATTCCTCAAAATGTTTTACATCATCAAGTATTTTATTTTGCAAGAAGCATCTAAAAAACATTTCTGATCTCTCTTCAACTTAGAGGGGAGCTTCCTTGTGAAGGTCAAGATAGATATAGAAGCTCTTCATTGCTTCCAGTGTCTGCTGACATTTTTGCTTATGTATCAATATAAATTCTCAAGTTGGGGGGGGGGCTCAAAGAGATTCCTAGAATGCAGTGGATTATATAAAATTGTTATTTTATTCCTCTTTCCTGTAATCTGATAACTTGATCGATCTTCTCTATGGAATCATTCAGGGATCCATGCTTCTGTCCATTTTATCTCTGCCAGCCTCTGGAACATGGTCTTCATTGGTATGGTGCAGCAGTTATTGTCACATCAGATTTCCAGCCTTGGGAAAAGAAAACACAGCAGCAGCAGCACAGCAGCAAGAACAACAAACTCATAAAACAAAACAAGAATGCAGTATCATAGAAAATGTTCAGTGTTCAATGACTCAACTGGGTCAGCACATGCTCTCATCCTGCTATGATAAAGGCCATCAGGCGTATCTTGGATAGCTTCTTGGTCAAGTGTATAGAAGGAAGAGTCAGTAGATCTCAGGATCATCTTACTTCCATTCAGGCCATGAAACATTTCCTCATTTACACACTCAGTCCTGCATTGCTTATTTATTACAGCTGGTAAACAGTACACGTTTTAGCACCTATTTTGTGTTATTCATAATGAACACATCATACAAAATTGAACAAATGGTGACCATTTTAAGACCCTAGCAAATCTGAGAGAAATATTTTTAGAATGGAGACAATTTAATATTTCCATCAGTGAGGTTTTTTTAAAAATTGTTTTTGTTGTTGTTTTTGTTTTTGTAAAGAAACTCACCCTTTTAGCACACCAAAAGAGAGAGCCCTTTTGGTTTTCAAAAGCTGTTTAGGATGAGCTTGCTGGCTGGGTATATGCAAGTAGAGTCATTTCCTCATATCCATGAGAGACTGCTTCCAGGACCTTCAGGAGTACCAAATCCTTGATGAGCAAGTCTCTTCTCAAAAAGAGAGCAGTATTCACATAGTGCCTAGGACATATGTAATTATCTCTAGCTCACTTCTAATGACAAAATAAGTAGACGTCCTTATGGTGCATTGTTTAGGGTATTGGGATGAGAAATCATTTTCAGTACAGACATTTTCTTTTCAGATATGTTCTATCCATATTGGTTAACTCTAGACACTTGGATGCAGGGGATGTTGAGGATGAATCTCTCAGCTATGAAATATGAGTAACTAGCAAAGAAAATTCAGGACCACATTTTCAGCGTCAGTGTAGTCGTTCATGTGTTCCTACCTAGCAAATTGCTAATTTAGCTGCCTCTAGAGCCTGTCACCTGTTGCCTGTCATCTGTTTACCTGTTGCCTGTCACCTATTTTCCAGTCAGTCAGAAATTTCTCAATGGTTGGATAGATTTGTATGAACTATTTGTCAAGACAAACAACAAGAAATTTCCTAGTCATAGCCTTATACTCTTGTCTGTCCTTTCTTCCCCCCTTCCTGCCTCCCTCCCTCCCTCCCTCCCTCCCTCCCTCCCTCCCTCCCTCCCTCCCTCCCTCCCTCCTCTCTCTCCTTCCTCTCTCTCTCTCTCTCTCTCTCTCTCTCTCTCTCTCTCTCTCTCTCTCTCTCCTCTCCCTCTCTCTCTCTCTGTATGTTTGCACATTTGTGCAGAGGTTAGCACCAAGTGTCTTCCTCAACTACTTTTCCATTTCATTTTCTTGAAATGGGCTATCATGGGCTCTTGGATTCAATTGGGCTGTGTAGCCAGTGAGGATCCTCCTGTACTCATCTGCCCAGTGCTCCGAGTCACAGGCATGTGCTGTCATGCCCACTTTTTGTGTTTGTTTTTCTTTAAATAGGCGCCTCACTCTGACTGAGTTGTCTCCCAGGCCCAATTTTGTTCATTCTTAATGAGTATTTCTTCATGGACAAAGCATACACATCTCACATTCTCTTGTCTAATTCCTTATCCCTAAAATAGATAGTTTCGGTCTTTAGCAAATCTATTAACCCCTTAGAACCTACATTTAGCATAAGGAACTGCTTATAGTGAGCTTTCTGACATTAGTAATCTACTATGAGCTCATTGCTCGTTCTCTGCCATTCCTCCCTGTTTCTTTCTTTGTCACAGTTTGGCATTCAGGGCACATTTCCACAGCACCTAACAACTTCCGGCCATTGCCCCACATCAATGAACTTGAGCACTACTTATAACACCTTATATTTTTAAACATTGTCCACACTAATACCTATTTTTAATTAGGTTTCTGTTTTTATTGCATCCTGATGTGGTCCAGAGTCGACCAACATCATTATGTCATGAGCTCTGTGTGCAACTCCTCTGGGCCATTAAGTACTAATTAATATAAGAAACACTAGTAAGTATTTAGTAAATGTTTCATAATAAAATATTGGTGACACTGAAAGTTAATTCAACCTGCAAAGCTGGAAACAGCACAGGCACTCCCGCAGTCCTTCCTTATGAGATCTGATACAGTGATGTAGCCTTTGGGTTATAAATGTTTCTTTCCCAGTGGCACTTGCTCTTCTGTAGTAGTAAGCAGATCTCTTCTTGCTAGTTCATTTTCTTCTATCCAAACAAAAGTTTTCAGAGCAGATCTCCATAGCAAGTACTATGGTCAAAGCAGGTGAATCGTACAGTGCTGGTATTCCCTCTCAGACCTAGACTCATGTTCAAAATAAAGGATGCAATCAATAAAACATACCAAGAAGAGCAGCAGAGTTGACAATATCATAAACACATCCTCTTTTTCCATGGTCTTTGTTTATTCAACAAATATATGAAGAACCTATGACACAAGCAGCCTGTAAGAGCTTCCTGGCCCTGAGTTATAGCAGGGAACACAGTATTGCACTCACCATCAAAGCTCCCCAGTGGGAATGATGGCCAGGAACTAATGATAAAAGTGGAGAGTGCTGGGATGTAAGTTTCTATTGCTTCGAGGTCACACAAAGGGCACAGCTAGTCCATACTGTGGAGAGGGAGAAAAGTCCTCAGTGTTGGCATAACACCAAAGATCAGCACTTTGCCATGATTCTGTCGGAGTAACCATTCTTGAGCACTGCATCAGGATGGAATGTAATATTAGGTTGTAGCTCAGTTTACTCCTGGGAATCATATGCAGCGAGAACACCTGTGGAGCTCTAGATCAGCTGTACTCATCTTTCCTAATGTTGCCACCCTTTCATAGAGTTCTCCATATTGTGGTGACCCCAACCATAAAATTATCTTGTTGGTACTTCATAACTATAATTTTGCTACTGTTATGAATCATAATATAAGTATCTGATATGCAGGATATCTGATATGCAACCTCTGTGAAAGGTCTATTTAACCTCCAAGAGGTTGCAACCTAAAGTTTGAGAACCATGGCCAGAGATACAATAAAAAGCTCATCAAGAGCCAGGTATCTGGTGTCAAAAAATATAGTTACTAAATAGCAACTATTGGGTTGAAGAGTTACCTAAGAATGACTACCTGAGATGCAGTAAAACAACACCACGGTTTCCCCACATAAAGGAAGTGAACATTTTCATATGGTGGGTGTTGAGCCTACAAGGTACCCATCTGCTCTTGGAGGCTGCTTTCTCTCTACAATGTACATTCTACATGGGAATAGTAGTTCAATCACTGTTCAGAAGTTATTTCCCACTTATCCACATCTTCAGGTCTACTGCCATTTGCCTACAGGTATTTCCTTTCCACCTGGCTATTCCATAGTCTGGCCAAATTAGTATCTAAAACCATGTTTCCTATACTTATTTATAGTCTCTACTTTATAATTTATAATTATAAAAATATATATATTCCTCCATGTTTACATAAAACCCTGTACTTCTCATCTAATGATGTCACCATTGATCCATTTACTTTGGAATTAATCTTTCACTCTGAGGTGCTGTCTCTTCTTGCTCCATTCTTCCACTAGCCACCTTAACAACAAACTAAGTCCAAGTCCCAAGTATCTCTTGTTCCATTCACTTCTTTAATTTTTGCTGTTAGGACCTTAATTGAGTACCACATTGTCTCCTACTAAGATATGGTTGCCCAATAATCTCCCTGTCTCTGGTGTTGTTACAATGCAGCCAGAACAATCATTTTTGAGGCACAATCTGGCCATACTACCCCTCATTCTAAATATTAAACAGATTCTCATGGCCTTTGTGAAAGTCTGTCTCCTACATGCAGTTTGTAAGTAGGCTGACCATATGTCCCAGTTTCTCAGAATACTCTTTGTTGATGCCTGCTGCTTTAATGTAATAGTCCAAGTCCATCCTTTCACTCTACAATGTGTGCTGGTCTTGTCGCATTATAAAGATACCCTAATTGGAAGGCCTTTCATTCACACAGTTCTCTTTCTTTAGCATTCAGCATCACCTATTGACACTGTTCCATTTCAATAAATGCCATCATGTTCTCTGAAACATACATCTTTTCCTTGCACATGGCTTCTCATGCTTTCTTTTCCTCCTGGGTCACTTTTTATGTTCCTTCAACCCTGGTCAATGGCCAAGTCACAGCCTGGTTCCATTGTATCTCTGTTCTATCACCATCACTTGGTACTTAAATGTGTGTGTATCATTACTGATACTTAAATGTCACCCCAATACTACAAACTCTGAGGGAGATATATTTTTAATATGACCATATACCATGTGTGTACTGGGAGCCCAAGGAGGCCATAGGTATCATTGGATCCTCTGAAACTGGTTACAGATGATTGTCAATCATTCTGTAGATACTCTAACAACTGAACCCTGATCTCCTGCAATAACAGCACGTGCTCTTAAACACTGAGCCATCTTTCTAGTCTCTGGAAACTGTACTTCTTGTTCATATTTTCCCTAGGAACTCCTATTGGTCCATCAAACAAACATAAAAACCGATAGCCCAATTCCTGTGCCCCTTATGACCCCACAGAAAACCTAAATGAGCATAACAGAAGTTCTGTATGCATCGTGAAGTGGGGTGTGTAGCTGGTGCCCTAGTACCTCTGTGGTGAGTGCCCTTGCAACCTCTGCCTTTTATGTTTTGTCAGCCTAGGGCATAAGCCTGAACTTCTGTATGTGATTTCAAGTTTTTCATGAAGATCGTCAAATCAAGGTTGCTCCCTAGGTTGGATTCTGAATATTCTATAGTATCCTGAACCAATAGCCCAGGAAATACCCGACCAACCAATAGGGAGGGAACATTTTTTTCCAGTTGAGGTTCCTTCTTTCCAAAAGACTGTAGCTTGTGTCAGGTTGATATAAAATTAGCCAGCACACACAGATAGTGCTGAGGTTTACATACTAAGACCTATTCATTGTTGACTTTGTAAATAAAACTTTATGGGAGCACAGTTAGTGTCCATTCATTGACATGCTGTCTATGGTTATGGTTTTTCTGAGTGGTTGTAGCAAAAAAAAAACCATGTGACTCACAAAACCTAAACTGTTTATAATTTTACTCTTCACAGTAAAATTTATCATCTGGTCTTCATTACCAGTGCAGAAGACATTGGGTAAAATCTAGAAGCTTTGCAACTCCAAATATGTTTAGTGGACCACCAGCAGCAAAAGCAGTAGCAGCAGTAGTGTCAAGGCATTTAGTATGAATACAGAAATCTTGAACCTAGCCTAGAGACTCTGATTCAGAATATGCATTTTGATAAGGTCCCTGGGTGACCCATCTATATTAATGTTGGTAAAACACTGATCTAGATATCTGTAGAGGCTGAGAAAGAATCCCAGTCGAACTCACTTAGGACATGGGACGTTTGGATGCGTGAGTTTGCAGGAGCATTAGTTGTGCTAACAAGCCATGTGTTATATGCCAATGAATAAAGTCTTAAATGGTGCATGCAGAGGACACAGCCTAATGAAGATTCATAGGGCTATGGGAATTGATGGGGTGAGTATTTGGGGGCACAGACTCTAAGTACTGCTAAATCACAATGTTTGGCAGCCATACACTTTGTGAATGCAGCTGACCTTGAGCATTTTAGTTTTTTTTTTTTTTTCTAGTTTTCTGAGCTGGAAAATGGATATAGGAGATTAAGCATCACAACGCAGAAGCAGCGGCTGTTTTCTTACATGCTACTGTGGTCCATTTTATTTCAAGGGCAAAAGCATCTTCTCTTCTCTTTCTTACCTCCTTATTTCTGAGTTCTTATTCCCTAAAGCTGCAGTGGATTGGTGCTGTGGTTTGGAGAAGCAGGGGATGAGTTCAGTGTTTCAGAAACCGTCATTTGCCATCTCTTGTTTTCTTCAGGGGGTGGGACTCTAAAGTTAAAAAATCACCCCAAACAAGGCTAATATTTACTTTGGAAACATCATACTGAGGATGGTTCCTGGAAATCTGTAAGAATCATACTATGTGGGGGATATTGTGAGAGTGTTATACACAGGAAAAAATTGATTCGTGTCAAAGCTTTCACACAAATACCACTATGGTCTGTGGAATGCTCTGTAAATAATTTAGGCTGAAAAGTGGAGAAAGTCCCCGATAGCACAGGATGTGTTGCCTCAGAATAGCAAATGTATTTATCCTTCCAAAACAATCTACAATAAAGCCCGGAGTCAAGGCCATAGACTGCTTTCTTGTTGTGGCAAATACGCAAACACAGTGTGTCAACCTGGAAAATTTAATAAATCTTACTGCTGGCCTCTTCAACATAACCTGTCACAGCAGAACAGACACAGGAAGCTGATTTGCCTCTCACTTGTGTTGCTGTTGCTTTGCTAAGGATATTTATCCACTAACCTTGGTTTCAGAACTATTTCTATAGCTAGCAAATAATAACTTTGATTGATATAGTTTATCTCTTTTTTCCATTTCTCTTGATATAGCTTAAATGAATCAGGTAAAATAAAAATTAAGAGAAGAGAAGGAGAGAGGGAAGGAAGGCAGGAGGGAGGGAAGAAGAGAGATACGGTAGGTAGATAGACTATAGAGATATTATAGATAGATTATAGGTATGGAAATAGATACATAGATAATAGATAGTTGTTAGATAGAGATATAGATTGATACATAGATACATGATATGTACAGATGATAGATATATAGAGAGATAGATATGAATAGATGATAGATGACTATAGAGATATTTATAGATGATAGATATAAGATAATTAAATGTAGATATAGATAGCTACATGGATAATAGAGATAGATACATAGATACATGATAAATAGATGATAGATGACAGAAGGATAATAGATGATAGACATAAATTGATAGATATATAGAGAGACATAGATAAATTCATATAGATTGATAGATGATAGAAAGATTTAGATGGATAGATGGATAGATAGATAGATAGATAGATAGATAGATAGATAGATAGATAGATAGGAGGAAGGATATGGAGAAGGGGATAGAGAGAGAGAAGTAGTAACTCAGCTGGGCAGGATTAGAGATGCATGCCCAGTGCAGTTGTAGTCCTGTGTTCCTATCATGTCCTAGTAACCTCCAAATGATTCTGTATCTTATAACGCAGGAACACAGAGTGAAAGTAACAATCACACAGACATTGGATTCTAGGTGAGGGAAGATGTCCTCATCTAATTCCTTGTTACCAGTGAGAGCATTTGACATGTGTGGAGAACGGAGACTACACATGAGGAAACCTGTCCAGATGGAGGACGAGTTCCCCTTTCCCTTCTGGAGTGGGCTGTCTGATCTAAATATGCTCCATGGATGGAGAAATGCATGTTCTTTGCTCAGTCTAAAGAATGAGGGATTCTTAGTCCAGGAAGAGCTCCAGCACACCTTCTGAAGTCCGTGTGCCACATAGCTACTTGCTTCTGTTTCTGCTTGTCATCTACAGGACTGGCATAACTCTACTTCACGTACAGATGAGGAAACTTGGTGAGTGACAGGCACATGTTCCATCTCTTCACTGTACCATGCCGCATTGTTTTTATGAGTGAGCTATGAAGATCTCACTTACATATCCATTGTCATCAGGCAACCACTGAGATAATGAATATGGTTATGAAGCACATACTGCGTTCCATGTTGAGGGTACAAAGGTAAGTGAGTCACTGTTTCTGCTCTGTGGGACTCTGCCAAAGAGGAAGAGACAGATTTTGCTTTCATTATGAATTTGAATTGTTTCCCCCCCCCCCCATGCCTTCACTTGGCCTTAAGAGTGTACTTGTTATATGGCCTGTGCCAAGTAGGCCCTACACAAAGTTAGCTGAGACAGAGCCTTTGCTCTTTGCGTGTTTACATGTCTTGACAGACATAATAGACCTACGGAGATGACTAATTAACCATATGGGTGATGACAAATGTTCTCATTAACTCCAACAACCCACTAATTCAGGAATCTCAAAATCTGAAGAATATCATCAATCCAATAAGTTTTTTTTAAAAAAACAAAAAAACCAAGCCTCTGAAGACTCCAAATAGTGACTGAATAGAACGAGTAAGGCTCATGTGCTTTCCTGCAGAGCATCTTGGCTCTGTGTCTGAACCAATGTACCCCTAGCTCACACAGAGTTCTAATGCTGTTGGATATCTGCTTGAAACTTACAGCACATTTGAAAAAAGGGATCTGTTTTTCCCTTGAGCACTATCCAAAGAAAGAGATTTAGCTTCCTATAAAACCATATTAATAGAAAAGTATCTGACCTGGGAAGCAAGATGGGGAACATTTAGAAGCACAAAGAATTTTTAAAAAGTATTTGATTTGATTTGTTCTTGAAGAACATGATTAAGCTTAATAATCTTTTCTCAAAACCACTATTTCTTTTTTGAACAGAACTTAACTATGTCCTTTATTCTTTGTTCCCTTCCCTTGTACTCCCATTAGTCTGAGCACTGACAATCTGTAGTGTGTTGATAATAGGTCCCATTGACTACCAGCTATAGAATTCTATAATCGAGAGAACACTTTTTAATCTTGTGGTCCCTCAGTTTTATGAAGATGTGGGCCAGAGGTGGCAATCCTCTGTCTGGAGTCTTCATTTTTCAGCCATCCCATTCTTCATGGAGGCCTACCTATACTGCTCTTTCCTTAGTCACTAGACTGGGTGTGTTTGAAAACAGCTAGGCTCACAGGGAAGCAGGCCCTGTGAACTGGAAGGGAAACCTGAACATACTCCAAACCCAGGGGTCAAACTGCTGTTCATTGGGGTTGATGTTGGCTTGGAGAACTACTTCCAGATGACAGTAAGAAGTTCACTGTCCAGAGAATGGCCTTTTATTACAGGAAGATGTGGCTAAGTGCGCTTTTTTAGAGAGGACCAGTGAAACAGTATCTGATAGTAGCCCTATTCTTGAGTGATCAGAAGGTGGAGGGTAGGGGGACAGTAAGTACCAGAAGGATTTTATTTTGACACTTGGACGTTGAAAATAATTATGATATGTTCATTATTTTAAAAAGTGGATTTCTAAATCTAGAGGTGAGATGTCAATTATGTATCTTCTCTCTTCTTTGAGTCACATAGGAAAGGGGCAGATGGAAGTCTAGTCACTTTTCAGAGATTCTTGTTTATGGAGTGAGACTGGACCTCAGTGATAAAATACATGGCTAGTTGTACAAGGCCCTGGATTTAACCACCAGCACCTAGAAAAGAAAGGAGGAAAAGAAGAGTGGAAGAGGAGGGTGAAGGAGATGGGGAAAGAGAGGGAGAAGGAAGGAAGGGAGGGAGAGGGGGAGAGAGAGTGTTCAGACAGAGAAAGTCAGGAATCTTGTGAAGGATAACAGAATCAGACACAATATGGAAGTACAATGTTAATCTCTTCCTCTGGGATGTTGGAACTGAATCTAGACCCTGCTACAAGCTAGAAAGTATCCTAACTACTCAGCTACAACCACAGCCTAATGCAGATCTCTCGAATTGCTTTTCCAGGTTGGACATGCTAGTTCTGTGTTTTTGTAATTCATTTGAATGAGTGGGCAGCTATTCAAAAATGAGCGTTTTATGAACAAATGACCAAGAAGCATCCATCTGTAGGTCAAAATGTCACTGAGGATAGTCTTCTGTATATTGTTTTAGGTCTGGTGAGATCTCAGGGCAGTTTTAATTTTGCAAAATGACAGAACTGAAGTACATGGAAAGAAGAAAAAGGGGGAAAAAAACACTGTCTTTCTTTTGGCACTCAGCCAGGTTCTGAAAGCATTCATTCAAGTTCCCATTTTGTAACTTCCAGACAGTGATCTTCCTAATAGATTATTCCTTGCTTTCTCAGCCACACACTCTTCTCCAGAATGTCTGATTGAGACAGATTTCTTGATGAAAATTCAAATGTAAAGCTGTAATATTTTATATTTATTGCACCTCATGAAACTATGTCAATTGGAATATTTTATAAGTGACATGAGACAGTTGCCCAACATCTTTTAAATCCTTAGGTTAGCTAATGCTCTCTTATAGTAGTCTTATATGTATCATCCTGATATCATTTTGAAACGAGACTTGTTGAATCCCATTGCAAACATTGTGTAGACTCACACTATTTAACACCAGAGCTGGGGCAGTACTCTATTAAGTTTGCATAAGATTTGATTTGCCTTCATCCACCCATCCTGAAAGGAACCCATGGACATCCTTGACTAGTTTCTTAGACATATGTGTGATAAATAAATGGCTTTTTGAATATTTAAAAATGCTTTGTTAGTGAGCACCTGGTAAATACAGCTTTTATTTATGTACATTTAAGAACACACAGGGCCACGCAGTGGTGGCACACACCTTTAATCCCAACACTTTGGAGGCAGAGGCAGGGGGATTTCTGAGTTTGAGGCCAGCCTGGTCTACAGAGTGAGTTCCAGGACAGCCTGGGCTACACAGAGAAACCCTGTCTCAAAATACCAAAAAAAAAAAAAAAAAAAAAAAAAAAAAGAGCACACAAATACATGTGTCTAGTGAGCTCTCTGCCCATCAAGTAAATAGCATTCCAGTAAAGACAGAGTGAAAGATTCTAGCACTTTAGAGTTCCCAATGATATTCACTTGGAAACTGCAGAACACAGTCCTTCCTATAAGCTCTGTTAATTACCAAACAGAATTTAGTTAGAATGAATTAATTTTAATCTCTCTCTGTGGTGAGGAATTTAGATTATGAAGTACCCAAAGGAATTCATTATGAGGCAGTTTTGCTTGTAAGCAAGGCATCAATCTACCTATTTTGCTTTTGAGCAAGATTCAAACTTATGGGTAAAAGATTCCCTTGGGTTAAGGCAGATGTCTTGAGAAGTTTCATTAATAACTATTTAGAGTAACTGTTTATGATTCATGAGCTACGCACACTTATTTTTCTGTGGCTCACTAGACCATCTGTAAACTGGCCTGACACAGGGCTTCAAAAGAATAAATGCATAGAAAAAAAATCCTAAGTTAGAATTCTGTTCTTTTTTAAGTTGAAATCTGTGCTGTTTTCAGAGTCAATCAAGTGTCTTTTATTTTAAGGTTTTCTTTTCCTGGAGATCTAAACATCGATTGTACATTAATTTCAGCATATTGATTTTAACATATGGTAGATAAATATTTCTGTTATCTCGTATGTATTTTTGGAATATTTGACTATATTATTTTAAGTCGAAAGCATGCATCTCTGGGAAACAGAGACCAAAGAAAAAATGGTAAAATAATGTTATGTAACTCAAAGTTCCTGACTTCTCAGTAACAGTCTCATGCTTTAAAGTATGGATGGCATGTCTTTAATCCTGTGTGTGGTATGTAATCTTGTAAAATTTAAACAACACAAATGTGAATTTTAAAAGGGTGATTACACACTCCACCCATTACATCTTATCCACAGTATAGTCTAGTACCTCTTCCACAAATCTACCCGCTTATGTACATATGTAACAGACATGTACCTTTTGTATTAGAAACATTGAGATCAACTTATGTGGACTGTGTAGGAGCCAGTTTTCTTGATCTTGCCTCTGTATGATCGTATGGAAATACTAAATAATATTTGGTAGCCATTCATTATTCCAGGAATCCACCGAAGAATAATTTCTTTGTTGATTGACGTTGAAGCTGTTCTCAATGTCTTTTCATACAAAACTGTGCTTCCTGGCTCAGTGGTTAAGAATATTTGCTGTGACTTGTGTCCTCAGCAGAGCTGTCAGGCACTCGCAACCACCTGGAACGTCAGAGCCAGAGAACTGTCTATGAAAAAAATCTCAGAGATTTTTCTATGTATAGTGTATATTTCCTGTATATAAGTATGCATATGTTTCTTTAGTATAATGATCTGTTAGTCAAGTTAAGCCTCCTGTTTCTTTTTTCTTGACTATGGGACATTTTCTTTTTTTTTCTTTTTTTATTGGATATTTTATTTACATTTCAGATGTAATCCCCTTTCCCCATTTCACCCCCGACCCAGGAGCCCCCTATCCCATTCCCCCTCCTCCTGCTTCTATGAGGATATGTTCCCACCCATCCTCCCACCTCCCCATCCACGATTTCCCCCATATTGGGGCGTCCAGCCTTCACTGGACCAAGGACTTCCTCACCCATCTATGCCTGACAATGTCATCCTCCCTTACATACACAGTTGGGGCCATGGTTCCCTCCCTATGTGCTCCCAGACTGGTGGTTTAGACCCTGGGAGCTCTGGTTGGTTGCTATTATTGCTCTCTCCATGGGACCGCAAACCCTTTCAGCTCCTTCAGTCTTGTCTCTCACTCCTCCGTTGGAAACCCCTTGATCAGTTCAATGGTTAACTCTGAGGCTCTGCCTCTGTATATTTCAGGATCTGGGAGACCTCTAAGGAGACAGCTATATCAGGCTCCTGTCAACATGAACTTCCTGACATCAACATCAGTGTCTACCTTTGGTGACTGCACAAGGGATAGATACCAGGTGGAGCAGTCTCTGGACGGCCCCTCCTTCAGTTTCTGTCCCACCTTTTGTCTCTATATTTGCTCCCATGAGTATTTTGTTACTCCTTCTAAGAAGGCCAAAGCACCCACATTTTGGTCTTCCTTGTTCAAGAGCTTCATGTAGTCTGTGAGTTGTATCTTGGATATTGCGAGCTTTTGGGCTAATATCCAATTATCAGTGAGTGCATACCATGTGTGTTCTTTTGTGATTGGGTTACCTCACTCAGGATATTTTCTAGTTCCATCCATTTACCTAAGAATTTCTCAAATTCATTGTTTTTAATAGCTGAGTAATATTCCATTCAACAGAGGAAACTCGAATAGCCGAGAAGCACCTAAAGAAATGTTCAACACCTTAATCATCAGGGAAATGCAAATCAAAACAACCCTGAGTTCTACCTCACGCCAGTCAGAATGGCCAAGATCAAAAACTCAGGTGATAGCAAATGGTGGCAACGATGTGGAGAAAGAGGAACACACCTCCATTGTTGGTGGGATTGCAAGCTGGTACAACCACTGTGGAAATCAGTCTGGTGGTTCCTCAGAAAATTGGACATAGCATTACCTGAAGACCCAGTTATACCACTCCTGGGCATATACCCAGAAGATGCTCTAACATATAACAAGGACACATGCTCCACTATTTTCATAGCATCTTTATTTATAATCACCAGAAGCTGGAAAGAACCCAGATGTCCTTCAACACAGGAATGGATACAGAAAATGTGGTACATTTACACAATGGAATATTACTCATCTATTAAAAACAATGAATTCAAGAAATTCTTAGGGACATTTTCTTATATAGGAGTAGTTTAGCTTTTCTGATGGGGTGTGTTTGGTGCTAAGAATCATATCTGGGTGATGTTGGATGAATACTCTACCAGTAAGCTGTACCTCCCTCCCTCCCTCCCCAGCCCATAGTGAGATTTGTTTTATCTATTAACCCTTACAAAGCTCTTAGTATATATGTATTCATATATCATTTTGTAAGTCATCTAGTTTGTATAGGATCTTTTTTTATCTTTTATTCTTTGAACATTTTATATATGTATACACATATAAAACATATATAGAGGGTCTACCTATCACCTAACACTCCCCCTGGACAACCTCAACATGCTGTCCCTTCCTACCTTCATGCTTCTTTGGTTGCTTGTATCTCCCTGAGTCTAGCTAAGGTTGACCATCAAAGGGGCTGTGAGTTCCTAAGGACAATGTTCTTTAGATATCCAGAAGACAGCATTTTAGAGCACTCTCTCCATCCTCTAGATCTTACATTCTTTTCATCCTTATTTCTGCCATGTTCCCTAGGCGTTGAGGTGGGGGTCCTATAGATGTCCCATTTAAGGGATAAAAACTCAACCATTATTTGTTTTTAGCACTTTGACCAGCTATATGTGTCATTGCATCAGGTGATGACCACGACAGAGAAAAGCTTCTTTGGCTAAAGTTGAAAGTGACATTAATGCATGGGTCTAAATACAATTTGAGAACATGCCCATTTAGTGATCCAATAGTAGTGGGTTTCCCCTTAGGGCCTAAAACTTCTCAAGTGGTAGATTGACTTTGGACTAGGTTTACAGTGTCAGACATTAATTTCCTTCTGTGTAACAGGCCTCAGGTCCAACTTGAAAATGGTTGCTTACTCATATACCTTTGATGGGCACTATTGTGCTAGTGAGCATATCTTGTCTGGTGGCTGAGTACTGTAACATTTAGTGTAAACTGCTGGGTAATAGCATTGATGACTTTTCTCTCCCTGTGGCTTGAATGACCCCCTTCAAACATTGTGAGAGCTAGGGAGAAGTTTTCAAGTCAGTTCCAGCTTGACTTCTCTAGCTCTTGCAACTGAGATAGAGACATGTTATGTCTTTAGCAACAAGATCGTCCCCACTAGTTATGATGGGGCACCAGGAACAATGGCAATAACCATGTTTGTTGGGGTAAGGGCTCTGGGGCCTCTGTGACTAATCACTTGTTAGGAGGTAGTCCATGCTTGATATTGAGATTATTATTTTATTTGTCTTCTGAGGAAACATTATCCATCATGCTGGATATCTGTGTCTAAACACTTTCTATTTTTTAATTTTATTTTTTAGTAGTACTGGTGGTATATGCCAGAATTTTACTGATAGACAAGCAATAACAGATTTTTAAAACATTAAAAATAAGTCAGTGGTGTGTGTGTGTGTATGTGTGTGCTTTGTTTTGAGACAGACTCTTGTGTGGATCAGGATGGCTGAGGTGAACTCAATAAATAGCGAAGGCTGACCCTGACCTCCTGATCCACTTTCTTCTCTTTCTCCTTTTATAAATGTAACTAAAGGTTTTATGTTTTTATTTTTTTCCTTTTATTGAAAATGGATTCCTTTCTTATACAAAATATCATGATTACAGTTTGCCCTTCTTCTACTCCTCTCCAGGTTTTTCTTTTCTTTAGAATATTATTTTTTATATTTATTTATTTATCTTATTTTTATTATATTTATTATATATTAAATTAACATATAATTATATAAAAAATAATATATGTTAAACATATATATAATTATATATAAATTAAATCTATATTTAATTAGTTTACAAAGTAGTGAGTTTCCATAGGGTCATTTATACATCCTTAATTTTGGCTAGCCCCCCTCCCACTCTCTCTTCTTTCTTCTCCTGTTCTTCTCCCATATCCACATAGACAAATTCCAGTATTCACCTCCTACTTTCATGTCATATGTGTTCCACTCCCATCGCATTCCTTAAGGCCCTTCTCCACCTTAATGTGGCAGGTCATGTGTGTTGACCTCTATAGACAATTCAAAGTAATCATATATGAAACTTCAACTCAAGGATCCACATATGAAGGGAACATCCTGGGTTCATCTTCCTGAACCTGGTTACCTCGCTTAATATGAATCCTTCTAGCGCCATCTTTTTCTTGCAATTTTTATTTTTCATTATAGCAGAATTTAATTCCATTGTGTATATGTACCACATTTTCATTATCCATTCCCGGGTTGATGGACAGCTAGGTGATTACATTTCTTGGCTATTGTGAAGCATCATTCTTAACTGTGGAATTTCTAGATGAAAAGATGTGTGTGATTTTTTTTTTTTTTTTTTTTTTTTTTGGAAAATGTCAAGTTTTAGAGCTTTTGTATATGGTGCTTGGGAATACTATAATCTACTAGAAATTTGTGGAAAATAACTTTCCTTTCAATTGACTGATATACTCTCAGTGTTTCTCTCTCTTCTTATGGTTGAGCAGGTAGATGAAAATAGAACTTCATTATGATTTTATTTTCTGTATTTTAAAATTATCAGTGAGGTTGAACAATAATTCATGTGTTTAATAACTGTTTATATTATCTCTCCTATTAATATGTATCTTCCATTTCTTCCCAATTTGACTCTTGGATTTGCTTACTGAGTTGAGTGAACTCTTCACATTTAAAGCTATTAATTGTTCATTAGTAATATCAATATCAAACCTGCTCCCTAACAATGCTTGTTGTTTGTCACTTGGATTCTGGGTCATTTTGCAGTGAGCTAACTTTATGTAGTACAGTTAATCATGAAATTTGGGTGGTTATCATTTTCTCTTCTGTTTTGTTTTCAAAAATCACTTTATCTTATTAATATTCCTGTGCCTTATTTTTCACATTTGAATTGCATATATCTGACAATTGTGTAATTTTTCCATATCACGTTTCAAATCTACTTGTGTGTTTTAACACTCACTTGACAGATTTGAAGCTATTAACCACCCCATTTGTCCTTACTTCCTGTTTGCATGTTTCCAACATTATTTCATGACCCATTTGAGCGTGAGGTAAGTAATTCCTTGATATAATTGTGGCTTCCAGGGTCAGACAGATATGGTGTTTAAGTCATGATTCAGCTATTTACCAAATGAGACACCTCCAGATAGTATTGATGGGTTCCGATGGTCAAAATTATGGTAATGCTTTTGTATAAGCTGACTGTGTTGGATATTGCCATCATTTTCACTGTTATTATTGTTGTCATTTAATCCGGTAGAGTAGTGTTGAGGTGGCCTCTGCTGCTTGAGAGGATCCCAGTGAACTTTGTGGACTGTTAGCATCTAAGGTGCTGCCTCCATGGAGACTGCCTCCATATAGGCTGTTTCCAAAGCCTGGGACTTTAATGCTTCATAAGATAAAATATAGGGTTTGTTATTTCCCCAATGGCATCCCTTGACACTATTTATGCTTTACACACATATTTTTGGGAACCATGAAAATTCCACTCATTTAATTATGAGGTTTAAACATGGACCAGCAGGCCTGATGGATAACTGGTATGTAAAACAAAGAATGGGGATGAAAACCTTCTTGGTAATGCATAACATTTATAAGCTATAAAGGAAAGCATCACCAGATAGTTCACAATTTAGAATTTCTGTAAATATATGTCCCAAAGTAAAGAAAAAAAAAAAAAAAAAACACTAGCCACCTGCTCACATACAAAAAAGTTAATAACTGCAACAGCTAAGGAGTTTATAAACATCAAGATGAAAAAGATAATTCACAGCCAGCAAAAGTATGAGAAAATTTCAAATGCAAATTGAAACATTAAAAATATTTATAATAGCCAAGATCTGTGGAAATAACAAAGTGTTATTCACACTTTGTAGGTGGAATTCAGTGTGAGAGTATCTAAAAATTTAGACTCTACATACACCTTGGATCAAAAATGTCACATATAGACATTTCTTCCACATAGCAATGCATGTGCACTAAGCTATCTGATAAGGAAAATAACTACTACATTATGAAAGAGTGGAAACAGTTTGGGCTTCCTCAGGTACAAAAAGCTTGCTACCCAATGTTATATAATGATGAAAAATCCCATGGCCAAGTTTGACATGGAGATTTCCTCAAGGCATTATTATAAGAGGAAGCAAGGTCCACACATGAAGAGGAAGCTTTCAAACAAAAGCACGATGTATATATAACCATGTTGGAAGAGGCTTGATGTTTCTAATAAGGAGTGTAGCATCCACAGGGAAGGGGAGTGGAAGCAGGTCGGGAAGAAACCATGGGGGTTTGTTTCCTTTTCATCCCCTGTACTGCTTTGTGGTTCAAAATGTTTATGAATGTATTCACGCGTATTTCTGTAGCTAAATTAAAAAAAAAAAAACCCACAAAAACATAGTTACCATTGCACAGTAATACTTGCTGTGAAGTGGAGTGGAGTGGTCACTTATGAAATCTTGCTCAGGATAATTTACTTTTACAGAGTACAACTGGAGAGCCAATTATAAGATCACAGCTTATGAGATTCATGGTATAGTGTCGGATTCTTCAGAACCACAGCACACAGGACTGACCCTGTATCAGCACAAGTTTTAAGATGATGCCTAAATTCTCATTAGAGTGGGAGCTGGGGTGTAATGAGGTGATTTTGCTGACAACCTGCACCTTGTTCCATCACACTAAATTTTGCACTGCAGCGAGTACTGTCACGTTCTGGGATAGATTGTCTCTCTCTGCTGGTATCCTACTGAACTTTTACTCTTTAACATATAAGAAAAGCTGTGGCAGGATGAAGCCTTCTGCTCTCATTAATTGTGGAACTGACTTAGAGTTGTTTGGCAAGGCTGTTGAACAAGGACATCGTTAATCTCTCTTGCATTTCCTGAGAAATAGATTGATGCCCTAATACCACTGAATTTTCTGCCTCCAAGACTGGCCTTTTGGGTCTGTCATTTGTTTTCTGCTTCTGACAGAGATCTGAATAAGCAGAGTAACACCGAGAATGCAAAGGTTTGCATCAGTGAGCTGCAGCAGAGGCAGCTGGGAGTGCGGAAGACTTGGGACACATACCAGACTGCACACCATCCAAAGAGGGCAGCTGCAGTCGGTTTTCTTCCACGTTGGAGTGGAGGCCAAGGGTTGTAAATTTTTTAATTTTTAAAGAGAAGCAAGAGGCCCCAATGTTGTATGCTTTTACTGTTAGCTTCCAAATGTTTGGAAACACAAATAGAAAATTAACATATTATAAAATTCTACCATCACTTATTCAACCCTATACAACTTACCACAACCAAGCTTGGCATTTGGATATTCACCACTTTGCAACATTACACTTATGACTTTTTCAGGCGATATTAAATACTCTATGTCACAGACTCCCAAACCTTGCAGTGTGTTCTTACATACTCTTTGCTGAAGTTTTCAATAATGCAGCCTATTGGGTTCTACTCACATGCGTTGGAAACTATATATTTTTTATAAACTCTCCCATTGAATACATATAGTTAGTTCAACAAGAGCCCCTGGCTAGCTGCCAATCAGCTATAATTGGAATGGCAGATGGGATCTATCTTAAATGCAAATTCTAATCCATTAATGGTGGTTGTCTGGAACACTGACTTGTGGACTGTCAGACTGTGTGTGGCCAGGTCTGTGGGGAAAGACTTGCAATCTTTTAATGATGTATACCTTGGGTACAGGCTAGTGGAGAGAGATGGTACCTGTATAATTCTTTTTTCCGACCATGGTTCATAGGGCAGGATTTTTGCCTTAAAAATTCTTTAAATCTCTTTGCAATGTTGCCCTATCTTCTGTAAGTTTGTGTGATGGGAAAAGGAAGGAGAGACAGAGAAAGGAATGGAGAAAGTATAAAGAAAGAGAGAGGGAGGGGAAGTGTGGAAGGAAGAAGGGAAGGAGAGAGGAAGAGGGAGAGGGAAGAGGAGACCAAGCGACTGGTTTTTAGTCAAAACACAGACCTCCTAGGTTTCTAAACTCAGATTTCTATAAAGATAATGGAAATTGATGAACTTCAATCTTCATTTACTAGACATTAGTTTAGTTAGGCCTGATAAGCATAGCATAGTTCCCCTGGGTTGTAATTCTATTCCTAAGATGTCTCATTTCTTTTGATCTATCCACCAGATATCAGAATATCTTCTTTTGGCTCTTTCGTTGGTCATAATTTTGAGGAGAATTGAGATGTCTGTGTATATAGTTGAAGTCCATTATTATTTGAAAACGTTTAGCAGTTTTGATTAAAAGAAAACAATTAACACTATGTAACCATGTGTTTGTGGTATCAGTAAACTTCAAGTGAGTGGTCCCATATTGGGCCAATAGCAGAACATTGTCACCAAGAACCAAGGTTTTCTATTTCCTTTGTTCTACCTCATGAATCAGAGGCTGATTTGTTTGCAAACAAGCATTGATTGTTCTTGTAGCTTGCGACTAGCTTCTGGGTTCAAACATTCCTTCTATAAGAGGGAAAAGAGCAGGAACAAAGGGGAACTTTCTCCTTGAAAACAGCTCTCATGTTGGGAAGAAAAGACCCTGAAGTCCCAGGTACTCTCTCTCTTTTTATATCACCAGTCAGAACAGTGTTTTAAATCCTTTACTGGACCAATCATGGGCAAAGATATCTTAGTCAAACCGGTGGCAATTCACTCCATAGGCTGGACATGCTACAAGCAGAAACAAGCAGAGAGGGTAATGAGTGATAGGGAGTAATGAAACAATGTGTTGAGTTGAGATGAGTTTAGACAACAGTCCAGAGAGGTTGTTCTAGTGCTGCGATGATGAGAACCATCTCCTATCATGAAACAGGTTTCTAAGGATCTGAGATTCCTGTTCAGTAGTTACTTGTAAGATAGAAAGTGTGTCAAAATGATGACTTCAATTTAGGTGTAAAGATAAGATACATTTTCTACAAACACTAATGAAACATTTTCATTATTTTAGGCCAGTAATGGACAATTGCTGACACAGGTATTTTCATTAATAGAACAGGTTAAGCATTATGCCAACATATCTAACAAATTCTAGCTTTTCTCAGACTGACTGTGAATCTGAATCATGGAGCTTTAGAAATTCTAAAGAGGCTTTGGGATAGATGAATAGCACTAATGTGAACAAGGGGATGACCCATGGTATTTGTAAAAAGCTCAGAGACATTTTACAACCTATAGAGCTTAGATTTCTAACATGCAAAACCAACATGCCTGCTCTAAGCACAAAGATGCTCTTAAGCTGTGAGTGAGAGGTAGTCAGATGTGAGCAGCAAACTCAAGTTTTAAAAAAAATAGAGCAAACTAACTTTTGTTTGCCTCTATGCAGTGATTTTTAACCTTCTGGGTTTAAGGGCCTCATTGAGAATCTGAACAAAGTTGTGGAATGCTTCCCAGAGAGGTGCATTTGCATAGCTGCACAATGATTTGAATATTAATAACCTCTACTCTAGTGTTCTTGGCCCTATTAGAAGAACTAAAGCAGCGTAACTAATAACTAACGATAGACATCATTAATTGAGTCCTTTCCAGTCTCCTAGGCGCCACCAAAATCTACTCAGTGTGAGCACCAGGGGCTCAAAAACACATAGTTTTATAAAGTCCCCTTATTGTTTTTGATGAAATTAATTATATCCTTCCTGACTTATGAGTGAAGCAAAGGGTTTATGTTTAAAAAAAAAATCAAAATTTTGTGCTCACTGAGCATCAGCAAATGGCTGCAACCTTCTGAGTCTTCCTTTATGTCACCTGTAATCTGAGGAGAGTAACTGTCCCCAAGACAGAGTAAAAACAAAGGAAACTGTACACAACAACCACAGCAGGGCACGTCTCTGCATACAGCTTGCACTATAAATATTTAACTTCACTGTAGGCATATATAAGAGGCTGATTTATTTGCAGGAAGACTCTTGTTCAAATAGGGAATGATTACTTGGACTAAGAAATTCATGACCATAATATTTACGTTGCATGTTAAAAACAGAAAACAGCAAGGGCACCAGCAAGCTGGAGACTATTTGAGCCACAAAGGACTCAAATGCATTAGCCAAACAAAGCTCTTTAATCCTCTGGTCTCATCCTCTCCAGTGACCCTGATTTTGGGAGGCCTTCAGAGGTTGCCAATTCCTAAGGCTTTAACACTTCCCTGCCAATAAAGTAGGTTCTTGGGAGTGTGGAAAGAGATTCTTTCTAGTGACGGGTTAGTTCTGAAGAAGGAGGAGACTAGAAAGCAACAAGGACACATTGCTTTTCTAGGGACATCAAAACAACAACAACAATAACAACAACAACAACAACAACAACACCCCATCATTTGAAGATGATGTAATGCATAATCCAGAGTAGATATCTGGAGATTCACTCTGCTGGGGCCACAAAAAGATACCCTATCATACATTGCAGTTTCTTTTCTTCTTCCAGTTTTAGTGTTTATTGGTGCTACTGTCAACCTATACCCAAGCCCATGCTGGTTGCTCTCCCAGCATGCCTCACGAATCTCTCCGCTGCTCTGTGAGGTAGGTTCTTCCTCTTGTACCATCTAGCTTGAGGCCTCTATGACCTGTCCCTAGCTCAACCTGTTAGTGAAAGGCAGGATATAGTTGGACGCAACCCAATACTTGCCTCCAACTACAACTCAATACTTTCGTCCAACTCCAGCTTTTGAGGACAAATGCAGGATGTAGCAGTTGAACAAAAGAAAGATAGCAAAAGACTAGATAAAATCATGCTGGAATTAGAGAAGAAATATAGACAGAGCAGGAGAAGCCGTCACACTGGTGAGATTTTCTGCCATTTAAAATGTCAACATGTCTCTGATTCAGCCAATGATCCAACAACCCAAGGACCTCCAGTGTGTGTGAGGATACTTCATCTGGGATGTGGGTCCAGATGAAGTATCAGGCCAAGAAAATCTCAGTGAGATATAACCATCTTTAAGCTTACATCTTTAATTGTTTCTTACAGGAGCAACACACAAAATAAACATGAGTGCTGAGCCCAAGAATGTTCTGTGAAAATCGAATGTTTGCAGAGCACTCGCCGTGAGTTAGTTACTGCAGGTCTTACTTTCATTTATCTTTGGCCAGTGATCCATACCTTTGTAAAATATCAAAACCTTTTTGTTTTTTTTTTTTAAACTTATGTTTTAAACTATTCTAGTGTTTATAGTTGATCAACATTCAAAATGGTCCTCCTATCTATTTGTGTCCTCCTATCTATTTGGGTGCTGTTGATCATTTTCTAAAGCCTGCACATCAGCAAGAGTAGAGACCCTAAATGTAATTATGCCTCAATTATAGCCCATCTCCTAAGTTATTTTATGGTCTTGGCTCTTGAGGGAGGGGTGTCGCAGAGCCAGTAGGTTGTGCATCCACTGAGGATGGATCATGATTCACTTTGGACCCTACCTCCCACTACCTGGTGACACTGGAAGAGAACATTTTCCTTTCCTTGGGACTTAAAATACACATGAGCAAGCAGTGATCTTTAGGTTTTGTTGAGGCTGGTTAAGGGAAAACTGCTTCCTCCTGGTTCAAAATCATGAAATCTCAGTCTATCTGTAGAACTGGTGGTGACATGGTAACACCCTATATTCTTGCTTCTTTAAGAGTAATCCAGCTGGGCCTGTCAAGAAGGCTACTCCTTAGGAAAGCAGATTCACCTGAGTATGTGCTAAGAAGATGGGAGGAATAATTATCCCCTTAAGGAGATAAGGTGCTTTTATTCCCAGAAGCCCCTTCCCAAAGATTGATGCTTACAGACTGTCAGTCACATAATACTGCAGAGTGTGTCTACTTTTCTGAATTCTAACTCAAAAAAGTATAACTTTGCCTTTTCTTTTTCTGTCTTTTTTTTTTTCTTCAGAGACTGGCCCAAAGCCTAAATATGCTTTCCCTGATAACTCTGGACTCTTGCTTTCCCCTTCTGCTTTGAAGCTATTTGCCAATTTGCACTAATGAGCATGCCAGCTTTCTTAGACCCTGAGCAAAGAAGGCATGCCTTTCTCTCTTCCTCTCTTCATCAACCTCCGTCTTGGAACTGCCAACATTTACAGCTTGCCTGTCCCATTGTTTATATCTCAAACTCTAATTAAATTGTCTCTGAGATTTCTTTGGAGTCTGTTTTCAAATTCTTTTGTTAACAAGGTTGAGAATCCAAAAGGGAATCCCAATTTCCCTTGTAAAAGGAATACTTTAATTAATTATGAATTAATTAAGCTAATAACTATTGGCTACTACTATTCATTAAATCCTTAGTAGGTTACAGACATGCCCTTCCCTTGAATTATCATATTTAGTTATCATTCCTACTCTATGAGGTAAACAACGTTATTGGTCCCATTTTCATAGATGTGAAATTGGAGCTTAGCGGACTTAAATAGCTTATTCACAGTTTTGTAGTTAGCAAATGAGAATAGTCAGAAATAAAGCTGAGGTTTCTTTGATGACAGAACATACACTCTGAGGGACTCAATTACAATATCTTTAGTTCTTTGTAGATATTCAAGATCTTTTATTCCAACTTGGACTAAAAAGAATTTGTGAGCCATCAGAATTTATTTTCGATGCTCTGTGTTTGTGTGTGTTATTTTTTTGGGGTGGGATTCTTAGTAGCTTCCATCTGATGCAGCAGACACAAATCAATCATCTGTTTCATAGCTTAGCTCTGGATTAATTTCCACTGTCATGAGCCACATCCTGGGTCATGCTGACTATTTCCTTCCTCTTCTTCCACATCGAAGAGTTGCTGCTATTAAGTTGTTTTCAGAATTAAGTTTAAATCTTGAGTTAAGGAGCAGCACTAGAAATGCTACAAAACCTATGGCAGTATTTACTTTAGGGAGGTTTTTATTATGTTTTCAGTGCCTTCTAAATAGGATTTGAAGCAATCAATTGCTTTTGAATAAAATAAGACATTTTCCAGTGATGTTTCCTTTTACTTAAAAGTCAGTTTCAGACTCCAACCTGGAATCCAGCTTCAGTCTCCATGGGAGAACACTGATTTGTACTTATGCTTGTGCTTGCCCCTCAGTTGTAGACACCCTCTCCAATTTTCATTTTCCCTTGGTCTGAATGTGTAACCACATAATTACACCAAAATGTATTCTTGTAAGAGATCTCAGACTCTTTGTGAAACAAAGAGGAATATAAATTATAATTTAATCAGTTCTCTCTTTTTGTTTTCCCAACCCATGCTACCAAAAGACATAGCTTTGAAAACAAAATTGGTTCTTTGGTATCTTAATTTCAAGGATACAAGAAAATATCCTCCAGTTAGGGAGATAGAGTAGTAAAAAAGCTCAAAGCCTCCGATGGTCAACACCAATTCCTCTTCCTCTTTCTCCTCCTCCCCCTCCTTCTTCTCCACCTCCTCCTTCTTAATAGGGAAGGATACTGTGCTGTCTCATCTCCCAGAAACACTTATCTCTGGCCGAATCATTTCTTTCATTCACAGTGTATTCTCTACTTTATCGTAACGGCTTTGAGTAGAGTGGGACTCGTATTTAAAACCAGGGGTTTTTGTTGTTGTTGTTTGTTGTTGTTTAGTTGTTGCTTTTGATTTTGTAATTTTTGAGACTAGATCTCACTGTGTAGCTTTGGCTGACCTGGAACTAGTGATGTAGACCAGGAGAGCTTCAAACTTGGAGATTTCCCCCCCTGCCTCTGCTCCATCAATATTTAAAATCTCAGTTTTGAAAGGACAAAGTTATTTTTAAACTAAATATAGTTAAGTATGTGAATTTGCAATCTACTCTAGCCAAAAGGTCAACAGAGTAGCCCAGGCTCAGCCAGCAGAGTGCTGCCTACACTGTCACTATTGTTCCCTGGGAAGAATGGTGAGTTTTTCTGAAGCAGTTATACTAGTGAGATAACAGTCTTAATCTTGGTGCTAGATAGCATGGACCTTGAAAAAGTATGGTAAAATCAATCAAAAGAACATTGCTGAGAGATTATTAAGAAAAAAATCGGGGAGTTCCCCAAAGCAGCTTCTTTGAATGCCTTGTTTGAACATATATATCAGAAATCTGTTTAGGCAAAAATATAGCTCTTACTCAAAGAGAATGAAAGATAGTTTATTCCAAATTTGAGTGAGCATGGAAATGTACTTATAGATTACGCCAAATTCCATGTTCCAATGCAGAAGAAGTTTCATGAAATTCTTATAGTAACAGAACCACAAGAAGTCGTAAATCAAGGCATCTTTCAAATACAGTGGTGCAACCATTAAGAAGGAGATTACAGCACTGAAGAGAAATCTCAGCTGTCAGCCTCAGATGCTTTAAGATAGTGTTACCGGCCCTTTCCATGGTGGAGAATAGTTAATTCTTTACAAAGTATTTATCAGGATGTTCAGTTCAGCTTTGTCTGCTAGTTACAGGATCTTAGGTCCAACCCAAAGGTGGACAAGGAATGGCTCTTTAGGCTCTAGACTTGTCACATTCCAACTGCTTATTTATTAATTTACTGATTTACATATATGAATATGAGTGTACAGTGTATGCCAGATAACCATTGTATTTCTCTGGAGCTATGTACCATTTGTCTGTCTATCTATCTATCTATCTATCTATCTAGTCTATCTATCTATCTCTATCTAATCTATTTCTGAGGCTCTCTCATTGTCTTAGAACTTGCCAAGTAGAGCTGGACCAACCTGTCTTGGGAATTTGCCCATCTCTACCTTCTCAGTGTTGGGATTATAAGCACTCACTACCACACCTGTGTTCTTTTTGTTTTTAACCAGGTTTGGATTTGAACTCAGGTCCCAGTGTTTGCAAGCCAGTATCTTACTTGCTAAACTTTGTCTTCACTTATCTATCTATGCATTTATGTATCTATCTATGTATCTATGTATGTATGCATCTGTCTCTATCCATCTATTTATCTATCTATCTATCTATCTATCTATCTATCTATCTATCTATCTATCTGTCTATCTATCTTGTTATCTATCTGTGGCTGTGCTAGAGAGATATTGGACCTACTGCTTTTTACTTTTAAGGTTGTGCTCTATCACTGAACTATAACCCCAACCTAACCCGGCTGAACTCCCTATTTCTTTGGATTCATCTCTAGTGCTTTCCATATCCTGCCACCCTAATGTCATTCTAGTTTCTCTAAACTCAACTGTGTCTGTCTCTGAGTTCTACACATACACATACACACACACATTGTTAATTAATTTCTGTTTGGAAATTTCAATACTCACCACATTAAAAAAAGAAACTGTCAATGCTGAAATATTAACTCCATTATGATATATATATATATATATATATATATATATAATATATATATATATATATATAATTTACTCTTTCTAGTATTTATTATGGTTTAGTTAAATAAAATAATTAAATCAAATTAAAATTAATTGTGTAACCACTTGCTTAAGATCCTTGTCTATGTTTGACATGAAGTTCATAAACAATGATATCGTTTTTTCATACTATATATCCAGTGTTTGTCATAGTGCTTTGTACATATGAGTATTGAATTAATAAATGAATTAAATAATAAGTGTGGTTAAACCATCTGAATTGGTTAGAAGGTCCTACTCTAAATAGTTATTGAATTTTACCTTGGGGAAATTATTAAAAATAATTTTGCTAACTATTCCCATTTAATGTTGAGAAAACTAATTCTTGGCAGAAATATTAGCACAAAGTAAGAAAGAAGACCATGGTCAAGTGCAAGACCCTTAAATCCTTCAATTAAAAGTAACTGTAAAGTGCTCCTCACAGTTACTGTGTGAGGATTGATGGGCAGGGAAGAGAGTCAAGGAGCAATTTGACTATAGTGAAGAGTTGTCACATGGTAAAGGTGAAGTGGTAATAATTTGACAGTTTATCTAAACCACCGTTCCTTCTTGCATCAAAGAACTGGAGGTCATGATGAACATGGAGGCATGATTACCCTGTCCCTGTGGGAGGAATTTATCATTATGCAAATTTTGTTAACTAAGGTAAGGAGATGCTGGCTTGGGATAGCTCTGTGATACAATGGGTACCAACTCAGTGCAAGGCCTTAGGGGCAATTTCAAGCACAAAACAAAAGTGACACAGACTTACATGTAAGCCTTTGGGCTTTGTGAACAAGACTTAATCAAACGGAGATAGTAAATAGTGGTAAGTTTCCTGTCTACTTCTATGCCTTGGGTGTTCGAAAGTTTGAACACCAAGAGAACAATGCCATGTACGTGATTGGAGATGGCTGAGTGTGGAGTGTCTGTGTGAGCACCGCCCCATGCTTTCTCTGGGCTTTTTTCTCCTTGCCTCCCAATAGGGCTCCTCTGAGAAAGGTTAGAGGCATAGCTGTGTGGCTATGAGGGGGTCTCACCAGAGAGTTAATTGTTCCCAGAGCCAACCAAAAGTGCAAGAGGATGATTAGAGGGGAACAGTGACTATTTAGAATGTGGATCTGGGGAAGACAAGAGGGAGCGCCTGTTTCTCTCAGATAGCAGCGTTTCCTCTGACTAAAGTGGTCTCTGCCACAAGGTTCACCGGAAGAGGAGCTTGGGGCTTGGGAGCACGTAAGTGCTTCTAGAGGAACACAGGATAAAGCACGAGTAAATCATAGTTTATGAACTGGATTGCCTGAACGTATGTTCCCTTTCCTGTGGAGCCTTTTTTATTATCCCTGAGCTTTAACTGACATTGGTTTAAATGCCCAAGCATTACGTAGGTACAAGTACTGGGAATTTTAGAACAGTCTTTCCATGCTTGCTCTCTGGAACTGGAAGTGAACATTCTCTTCTACTGTTCTTCCTTGTGTCCCTTCTCTCTAGGCCCACGTGATGCTAGGATATTTGATTACTAAGAGGCATTGCCATCAACCTCTACCCTGTTAGATAATATGCTGGATACTGAAACTTCACAAGGCATTTGACTTGATAAAAGCAGATTCTCGTCTTCTTCAGGGTGTCAGGAAAGTAAAGAAAACAGGAAGATTTTATGTTTTTTCCATAGTCTTCAAATTTTCCCTAATGAGATGGGTATTTCCTGAAACTCTGGGTTTTAAGTAGTATTTCTTAACTGCTGTGGTTGGAGTGTGTCCTGCAAGTTTTATGTGTTACAAATTTACCTCCTAAAATCAAATTCAAGGGTATGTAAGAATATTTATTTATTTAAATTGTATGCATATGGGTATGTGCCCCAATGTTAATGGCATGTGAAAGTATGTATTGGTTTGTGACTTGAATTGGGAAGACTTGCACACTATGGATGACACTATTCCCTAGGCGGGGGATTCTGGAAAGCTTGGAAAAAGTGAACTGAGCAGTAAATAACATGTCCTATGAATTATCAATTTTTGCTCCTAACTAAAGGTGTGTTGTGACTAGCTGCTTCAAGTTCCTATTGCCTTGACTTCCCCTCTGTTATGAACTATAACCTGGATGTGCGAGCCAAATCAGCCTTTCCTCCTCTGGCTTGCTTGTGTCCAGGGCTTTTATCACAGCAGTGGGAAGCAGGACTAAGCTTCTAACTGTGTTGTGAAGTTATAGTCCTAGAAAATGGGCCAAGATACCATCATAGCAGTGAAGGAAAGAAAAATCCAGTGTTTTCATTTATAACAGCATACCCAAATATTTGCAAAGTTTAATTATGCTTACTAGTCTACCCTTTGTTCACATGGGTTATCAAGAATCTGTTTTGTGTATTTGTTTGATGTGTTTTCTTTTCGGTATAAAAAGACTTTCCTGTGAGAGAGTGAATATGGGCAAAGTGGCGAGGCACCTGTGTATGAAAATGTCCTAATGAACCCATTACTTTGTATGCTACCAGAAAAAAATGAATAAAATAAGACTTCCGTAATCTTACGTAATTATCAAAGTTTTTGTGTATGGCAAAATATTATTATCCCCATTTGTGATAATTTTAATAGTAACTAATTATAATTGCTTAATAGTCTGAAAGCATTCCATTAAAAAAAACAGGGTACATTTTTCTCATTTTATGATTGAATGCAAAACGTGGCAAAATTATGGTTAAGTAAGAGTAATTACAAGAGATCTGAACCCTCAATTTCCGGCTGTGACTTGGAAGGACTCAATAACTTTTAAAATTCTTGACAAGCAAGACTAGACTCCTAGAATTGTGGATCCCGGGCTGTCTTCTTTCTTTTCTTTTCTTTTCTTTCTTTCTTTCTTTCTTTCTTTCTTTCTTTCTTTCTTTCTCTTTCTTTCTTTCTTTCTTTCTTTCTTCCTTCCTTTCTTTCTTTCTTTTGATTAACCTCTTTGAACATTCATCCTATTTTGAGAAAATTCCCTACATACTCCCCTTTGGTTGTCTCTTTAAAATCCAGACACTTAGTCCCTCAGTTTCCTATGGACTCTAGTGAGGGTGAGTAAAGCCATAGCCAGTTGTCATCTGCAGTCACTAAAAACTCCTAGCACAAATACCCACCCAGGCTTTTATCCTTGATAGTATAAAATGCATCATTTGAAAGGCCAGGGCGGTAGCTTTCCAAAGACATTAAAAAATTTTAAAGATAAATTTATTTTTATTTTGTGTGAGTGTCTGTGTGTATGTATGTGTACCACGGGTACATTTGATGCTCATAGAGATCAGAAAAGGACACCAGAATCCTTGGAACTGGAGGTACAGGTTATGAGCTGCCATGTGGGTGCTGGATACTGAACCTATGTACTCTGCAAGGGCAGTAAGTGCGTTTAACCACTGAACCACATCTCCAGCCCCCCGTGGGAAAAATTATATGGAAGAATGTGACATTGTTTTTGCTCATGTATATGACTCTTGGGTCATTCTGGAGAGGTGACATACAACAAATGGTTTAATAAATTGAGTTTCTATGTTTAATTGTGAAATTGTGTTTCATTTGTTCACAACTGCAAACCTTGACTGACATGATCTATGGTTTATTTTGCTAGGATAATGCAGGTGGGAGGCCAGAGGATGCTCTGATGCACAAGCTTTGGTTGCTTGGAGGCTTATTCCTTCTCAACTTTACCATCCCTCACACCTTTCCCTACTTCTTTCTATACAAATTGTTGCCTTAGGGGTGGCAATCTGGGTACAAAGAGGGATGATCTTTAGTTATACATTGTTGCTGCTGTTGAATTTACACCTTGGTTCAACACATATGGCAGTGATGTGAGGAGCAGAGGGAAAGACAGACATGCAGTAGGAAAATCATGTGTGGGGTAATGTGAGTGACATGTACTCATTCCTCCTACAAATACTTAGTAAGCAACTATTAAGTGCCACTAATCACATGTGAAGGACTAGGCTGAGGGAAGAGAAAAAAAGACAAAGGGAGGGTACCTGCTTTAGTTGGTAACAACTACTGAGGTCAAAGATTGAGAAGAAAGAACTTATGGGAGGGGTGATGTGTTTATACCTTGTGGTTTGGGTCATATTTGCCCTATTTAAGTAGAGACCTTAGTAAGATGCACAGATTTGGGATTTGGAGGCAGGATAAGGCCTAGAGGTTGACTTGGAGGCCTGAATACATAATACCTACTGGTGGGAATAAATGAGCTCACCCAGGGACTGCAGGAGAGTAGCAGTTCACAAGAAATGGCCAAGGTACCCCTGAAAATGCTCCAGAACTTTCCAGTGTTCCCAGGGTAGAAATGAGTTCTGTAAGTAACACTGACAAGACTTTTGCCTTTCCCCCTTTCAGTCACCCACAAGTGTAAGCTGGTGGTTTTAAGAGGATGCAAAATGTGTGATGATATTCTTGATCTGAAGGCTAGTGCGATGCTTTCTCCCACATGCCTCTGTTTGAGAAAATTCTCTGTTTTAATTTTTAGGATAGTTAATGCTAAGAGGTGTAACTCACCTAAACACAAGCTATTTAAGGTCCATTGAATTTCTGGAGACCATCTAGGGGCCATGATATCAGAAAGTTTGAGAACTGGTATGCTAGAGAGTTTAGCGTTGAGTCTCAGGACAAGGATGGTGACTCAAGACTTCAGGGCAATGGGATATAATCCTAACCACACAGATAGATAGTTGTTTTGGTTGTAGCCCTGAGGACACATTAAGATGGGGATAATGTGAAATGACAGGCATTATTTAATAGCTAATTATGACAACTCAGGTATGAAATTACTCAGAGAACAGACTGTAGGAACAACAGCAGGAAATGACAGTGACAACACAAAAGAATGTAACTGTGACTTGATTGTTGACCAAATATATGTCAGCACTGGGGAGGGGAAGGAGGGAAAGACAAGCAAAGTAGGAACAATGTGCCCAGGGGAAAGCATCTGACTGTTCCCACACATCAGCTATAGGAAAATGGTCCCTGGTACCCAATAGTGATTCATTAGAGTAACATTTTCCCTTGGAAATAAAGAGACACCCACAAATGAAAGCTAGATTTCTACTTGGCTGCATGAAAATAGATGAAATTAATTTTAATATTTAATTTAACATAGTATATAAAATATTATCATTTCAACATGCGATGAATGCAAAATTATTAATAATTTTCTAAGCATTTCTTCTGTGTTAGGTCTTTGAAATCTGATATGTATTTAACCTGTACAGCACATATCAGCCAGAAATCACAGGTCAAGTCCTCAATAGCTACGGTTGACTGATGATTGTTCCTTCCTCCGGATTGACTCCCTCCTCAGTGAGGTTTTTAACCACTTCTTGACTTGAGTCAAGATGATCAGAATCCTACATTTTTTTTTTTTTTGGCCTGGCATTTTAATAACTTTGTTCTTTTTGAGCTCATTTCCCAGAAAGTGGTAGGCTTGCACTGACTGAGTCATCTAACTCTCTTACCTCTTGGTGACCTGGCTTGTGTAGGGTGTCATTACAGATCCACTCTAAGGAAATGATCTAAGTGGCAGTGGTTTGCTTCTGTAGAACTGAATCTCCAACCTGCCTCTCACGGGTCTGGTACAGAGTGTCCCTTGTCAGAGGCCATTCAAATCAGAGGACAGCCAATGTCGTAGGAGGGTATGGAAATCAGTGATGGAGTAGGGCCTAGAGAAGGCAGGGTAAACCGAAAATTAAAGTCATGAAGACAACCTTAAAGCTCTGAGCAGTAGCTGAGCTAAGGGATTGTCCGATATCTCTTTTTATCACCTGCGTTCACAAAAGGTTTAATGTGTGTTTTTCTTCCTTAGGAAATGCAAGCTGTCTTGTGTGGTACACTCATTGAAGGTGGATACTGAGATCTTTTTATTGAATGTAAATGGATTCAAAACACGATAGAAACACATCCAAGTTCTCACAGTTCAGAGATTTCTGAAATTAAAATCTGAGAAAGTGGAGATGAGCACGCCATACTTTCTGTCAGGGTCATAGTGCAGTTAGTGAAGGGAAGTTTCAGCAAAACGAAAGATTAGGCCTTGCCAGTGCCTCGTAGGTTAGTGTAGTGTGCCTACTCCTTGTATGTTCATTTCATGATAAGATAATGACTCAAAAGGAAATGAGGAGTACGATATAGACAACCTTGGAGTTTATGGAAAGGATAATAATAAGAAATGTATATGATAAAAGTTCCTAAACAACCACTCAAGTAAACAGTCCTCATGTTTAGCTATTACACAAGTTTGTCCGCCTTACTCATGTAGAATGATATTCTACAAATATATTGTATATCTGTGTTTTAACATCCTCATGCTGGCTTCGCTTGCTTGCATAAGATTTACTCAAAGTCTGTTGAATGAGGGGTTATGAACCCTTAATTATTTGTTTTCTTTTGGTTATGAGAATCTGGGAGTTATGGTAGCAGGTTGCTATGGCAATGGATATGTACAGCTAGATGATTAAGGGAGAGGAGATGTTAAATCTCGAGAAACATATTTGTGTGTAAATTTCTCTTTCATGAAATTTAAGAGTTTTGCATATGAAATATTTTGTTATGTACAAAAATATTAAAGAAATGTTTATCCATGAAATATGAATTTCCATTGTTTATATTAAATTAGTGGAACAGCTCATATGCTATGATGATGATTTTATTATTAATAGTTCATTTCAGCTGGGTGTTGTGGCCTATGCTTATGATTTCAGCACCTAGGATTTGAAGGCAAGAAAATCAACTCAAGGCTAGCCTTGGTTAAAGAGTGAGTATCTGTCACAGACTGAAATTCAGACAGACAGACAAACAAAGCAGTTAATTTTAAAAGAGTAAGACTAAATTTTTCCATAAAGGGGTGTGTGTGTGTGTGTGTGTGTGTGTGTGTATGTACAGTCTACATATAAATTGGGAAACATCAAAAGATCTTCTCTTGGTTTCCTTGAAGATGCTATTAAGGACCCTAATATAGTAATAGCATTTTTCATTGCCAAATTTGTAATTTGCCAGCTTTGAGGATTCAATACATTTACAGTGGTTAAATATTTTCTTCAAAGTTTTCATGGTATTGACATTAAATACTCATACAAGATAGGAAATACGGCCTTTAATAACCTAGTGTAGAATAGTCTTAAAATTAAGAACTTAATTTTTTAAAGATTAATTTTTAAAATCATGTGGATATGTGTGTGTCTGTGTGTGTGTTTGTGTGTGTATGTATGTGTATGTCCATGTGCGTGCAGGTGCCTATGGAGCCAAAAAAAATGTGTCAGGTTCCTTGGGGCTGGAGTTACAGGTGGTTGTGAGCTGTCATAGTTGCTGGGAACCAAACTTAGGTCCTCTAAAAGATCACTATGTATTCTTAACTGATGAGCCATGCCTTCAGCCTAAGAACTTAAATATTTGACACCTTAACCCTAGGTCATATCACAAACCATTGCACACAAAATTCTAAAGATCAAGAATATTCGTTTGTTGACTAGAAATATACTTCTTGTTCTTTTAGCTTTGGTTTTTAAAACACAGTTCTTAAGACAAGGTTGGCACCTCCACCATGTCATAAGAATTCTTTAACCAATACTGTCCAAAAGGAGTAGATCGTGAGCCTCGTATGCAATATACAATTCTTGTAGTCATACTATGTCAAGTCACGTTAGGGGCTGGGGAGATGGCAATGAGTAACAATGCTTGCTTTGCAATCATGAGGGCAGGAGTTTATGTTGCTAGCATCCAGCTAAACAGCAGGCGATGGCTGCAAGAGCCTGTAAGTCCAGCACTGAGTGGGGAATAGGCAGGAAGATGGCTGGTTGTTTGTTTTTTTTTTTGGATAGCATCCAGTCCAATTGGGGTGGGATGTGGCAGGTGGTGGGAGGGTAGGCTCCAAATTCAGGAAGAGACATTGTATTAAAAGAATAAGGTGTAGAGTGATAGGAAATGACGTCCAGTTTCCTCCTCTGGCTTCTGAGAAGCACACGCAAGGTACATGCAAAACACACACACACACACACACACACACACACACACACACACACACACACACACAGAGTCATTTTTCTATTAAATACAGCAAAACCTGGGATATTCAAATTCTGAAGAGAAGCCTCGTGTGTGTGTGTGTGTGTGTGTGTGTGTGTGTGTGTACATGTTCCCGTGTGTGTCTGTGTAAGTGTCCATGTGTGCAGGCATGGAAGCCAGAGGTCAAAGTGCCTTGGATATTCATTTATCGTTGATCACCTTTTTTTTTTTTTTTTTTTTTGACAGTCTGTCATTGAACCCAGAGCTCATCAATTCAGCTTTGTTTGCTGGCCGATGAGCACCTGTAATCTACTCACGTCCACTTTCAAAGTGCTGGAGTTACAGATATGTGCCTCGTGTGGGTGCTTGGGAGCTGAAATAGGCCCTAGTGATTACATGCCAGGCAATCTCGGAATGGAGCTATGTCCCCAGTCCTGATAGGTTTTATTTTAACTCACATGGTTAGAGGTTTCAGAGTGCTATCTGTTGGCCTGGTTGCTTTGGACCTATGGTAGCACGTTAAGATGGGGGTGGTGGAGTGGCAGAGTTAAACAGCTTACCTCATAAATGGCAGGTAAAAGAGAGAGGAAGAGGAAGGCCTTGGATCTCACCATCTTTCTTGGGGATATGTCCCCACAACCAAAGACCTTTAGACTCTGCTTTTTAGAGCCAGCCCCACATACCAATAGCAACACAGAGAACAACCAAGCCTCATGAATCTGAAGGGAATACTTATGCAAAACACAGCACACATTAAAAAGTAAAAACGGATAAATGGCATTAATTTTAATAATATATAGTAACAATAGCCTTATGAAGGAATAAGTTCTTAGAAATGGTTCATTTGGCAAATTCTTTGTTACAGAACTATCATAGAGAATGACCTGAACTCAGACACTGTGGCCTCCCACACACCTATATTCTATGGTATAACCTTTGGTCCTCTGCGACCAATCCTCACAGCATGTTTCTGAACTGAAGCTCTAGACAGCTATGTCAGAACGCTAACTGCTTTTGTGTCTAACTATATATTAACATAGGAAGCCATCATGAAACACAGTGTGATTAAGTGCACGAAGCACTCCCAAAGAGGAAAATTTGCTCCAAGCAAAGGACTGGGGCTTGCTCCAGGCTGCTTGTGAGTGAGCACTGAGTTCACAGAAGGCATTAAATCTGTGTAATACCTTATATATACGGTACACTAAATTTGTAATATGTAATCGTTCTTTCTTCAATAATAAATTTAGCCCAGTTTGCAATAGCTTTAATAACCTTAATTTCTGACTTGTTTGTAATATTTAGCTTAAAACACACATGATACAGTTCTTTATTTCTTTTTCTTTTCCGTAACCTTTAATCTACTTAAAATTTTATTTTTCTTAAAAATATTTTATTACAAATTATCTATCTATCTATCTATCTATCTATCTATCTATCTATCTATCTATCTCTACTTACCTACCTACCTATCCATCCAGGAGGGAAAAGGAGTGCATGTGGAGATCAGAGGACAAATTTGAGGAGTTTGGTTCTCTTCTTCCACCATGTGAGTCTTAGGGATAAAACTCAGGTTGTCAGGTTTGGCAGCAAGCGCCTTTATCTGCAGAACCATCGTATTGACTCACTTTTACTTCTTAACCCTTTTTGTTTTTAAAACTAAGAAACAGAGCCTACATGAAGCCAAGGTTCTCACTATCATTGTTAATGTAACCTTTAACTGGTCAGTCCCCAAGGAAAGGTCTTCATGGTCAGTGCATGCATGGCATTGTCATCTTCTCCTGTACCACTGCCTTCTTCTGGAAGCCTCTTGACGATCCTGCCTGGGCAGCTAACTTACAGATGGATATAAATATATTTAGTGGATGGGGTGCACTTTGAAAATAAAATATAATATGGTACATATGTAAACAATTATTTTATTGTTATCAAGTATTGTTGCTTTGCACAATTGTATGTGACTCATGGTAGAGTAGGTTTTATATTTTAACTAGTACACCATCAAAAGGAAGAGTCTTGGGGTTGGTGAGATGGCTCAGCATTTACCCTGCAAAGCCTGACAGAGGCCTAAATTCCTGAGACCCGAATGGCGGACGGAAAAACTGGCACCTCCACAGACATGCTCTGAATCTCTCTCTCCTTCTCCCTCTCTGTCCCTCTCTCTCTCCTTCTCCCTCTCCCCCTTCTCTCTCTCTCTTTCTCTCTCTCTCTCTCTCTCACACACACACACATGCACACACACACACACACACACACACACACACACGAGAGAGAGAGAGAGAGAGAGAGAGAGAGAGAGAGAGAGAAGGAGAGAGTGTGTCCATCCCCAATAAATAAATGCATATAACAAAACATTAAAAGTACATGTTCTGTGCTCACTACAATTTTCTGCTGGATATGACGTCTCTTGGAAATGGACTTTTTTGTCTGTTTCTCTCATAGTCTTATGAGACCCCTGTCACATACATTCTGACTTATTTATTCCAATTGTCAAAATGTTACGGTATTGACTTGTAAAACAAGGTAAATTTTGTTCATTTGTAGTGTATCTTACATTACCACTTTTGCACCGAGTCTTTGCAACATGACATGGATTTTGTAAGTACAGCCCATATTGATTTGCGATGGACACTTTGCAAGCACTAGATACCCACCTGCTGTTTGTAGAGACCATATTGACAGTGCAGCGTCAGATTGAGAGAAAACCACTGCGTTCGTTTGGAGTGTTAAAGTTACTCAACATCTGACTTCTTGGCCTAAAAACCTTGCTTTCTTACAAAACAAGAGCATCCCAACTTGCAGAGGACACAGTTTTCTGTATGAAAGACAAGTATTTAGGAGTAAACACCTGGTGTCGGCTGAGTGCATGTGCCACAATTGCACTGTCACATTGTCTTTTTTGATCTGGTCAATACTAAAGTAGAATCCAGCTGTGGGCCAGGGCAAAGCCACAATATACTGTGCCCAGGGATTTTCTTGCTTATTTTATTTTATTTTTTTTAAATGTCTAGTTGTGGGTGTCTGGAAGGGCTCAGATGTGTACCATATCTCTACATATATAAATATATATATAATATATATTAATATATATATAATATATAATTGTTGTTTGTTTGGATCCAGGATGAAATGAGGACGAAGTCTTTTTATACTATGGGATGTTTTGATTCATCCTCCGTGGTGGTACAAAAGTTCCCCAGAACTGCTACTCTCGTGCTTCAAAGTCCATCACGCATCCCGCCTCCAACAGCGCCATCAGCCATCATCTTTTGACAGCGAAGGCATCTTTACAGAGTTTTCTTAGGCTTCAGAAAGAATGTTTGCTGTTTAGTGCTAAGATAGGTGAAGACGTATCTCTTACTCTAAAGCAATTAACTGATATGACTCAAGCACTTTCGAGGAGCCTTCTACCACCAGTGATAGCACAGGCTTTGTAGTCTTGGTTTTGTGTGTCATTCAAATGAAAACAATCCCATTCACTTTTACATTCAGACTGCTTGAGTAAATAGAGTTTATATTTGTTTTCTATTTAATTGGTGATGGCTATTCTTATATTTTGGATACCGATCTGGATGGAAAGCAGCCATTTTTTAGTAATCTTTAGCAGGAGGATGCACGGTGGTGGTGGTGGTGGTGGTGGTGGTGGTGGTGGTGGTGGTGTTAAGCAGTATTCAAATGACTTTCTATGATTTGAGCAATTTTTTTTTCCCTTTTCTTTAATCACCTCCCTCCCCCCAGTTTGCTAACTCTGTAACTGCAGAGATACCTTCTACATGTGTCTGTGCCTGGCTCATTATAGACGGCTATGCCACCTGGAACAGCTGTCTCAGTTGTGTGCCATCATTTTTAGGGCACATGAAGTCTTGATGATATGAATGGCGTTTGGTAAAGCAGACCTGTGTGGTGCGAAGGCAACGGTCCCTTGGGTCATTTTCAGGGATCCACAGAGAGGGAGAGCTTTCATAGACCTAAGAACTGGGTGCTGTGGTGGGGCAAGCCTGGGGAAACAGCCTGTGGTGTTCTCATGGCTCAGGCTAGTCACATTTAGGAGACGAATAAACGATTGTGGAGGGATCTAGAAAGGTGGATCTTCTGTAGGAGACTGTAGAGAAAGCAGCTGCTGCCGTCCTACGTGTCTTTAAAGTCTCAGCTGGGCTTTGCTCTCCTATCCCCCCCAACCCCCGCAACTCCCACCCCCACAAGGAAAAGCTAATCTCGGGGACCTGGCGCGGCCCGCTTCTCTTCGCCCACAAGAGGTGTCACCTCCCCGCCACCCCTCCGCCCTCGGTCTCCTGCCCCGCCCTCGGGAGGGTGGCTGGCAGCGGTGCCCGTGGAGGCGCGGCAGGGGCGGCCCTGTCCCTCGAGGCAGCCCGCGGGGCCAGTGGCAGGAGCAGCGCGCCGCCAGCCACGGGGGGCGTGGGATGGGGGAGGCGGCGGAGGGGAGCGCCCGCTGCCACTAGAGCCAACCGCGCACTTCCGAAGGGTGTCGCGGCTGCGCTCCCCTCCCGCGCCCCGGGAACTTCAAAGCGGCCCGTGGCGCGGGCTGCGCTCTGGGACCCTGAAGCTTTGCACCGCCACCGGGTGGCCATGACCCCGGTGCTCGGCTTCGCACTGAGCCTGGCCCTCCTGCTGGTGGCCCTGGCCGCCGACCTTGCGGCAGGTATCGTGGGTGTCTCTTTCCCGAGCTAGTGGGGGGTGGCGTGGGGGCGGTCTGCGGGTGATCAGAGGTGACAGAAGGTACTCTGGGCCAGGTGGCCGTCTGGAAGCCTAGTGGGGAAACCACAGTGGGCTGAGAGCGCGTAGGGCAGGCGCAGCGTGGGCACCTGATGTCTGGCAGCCGGAGGGGTAGGGAGGTGTACAGGTGTTTGGGGGACGAAATCATCAAGGGAGGAAAGGCGACGGGGACGTGGGGCTTGGAGAGTGGGCTGAGGTGGATGATTAATTTGAGGACACTTTTCAGCAGAGGGAGTAAGGGAGCATTTGTAGGTGCTTGCTTGGCTGGGAGCTGGGCGCCACTACTTCACACTGCAAGGACTTGGAGGAGTGCAGGTGCGCTCTGGGGGTGGCTACGTGTGGAGCCCCAGAGAGACGCACAAGGATGGGCGCGTGGTGGGGGAGGAAGTGACAACTTAGGCTGAGTTTTCCGAGGTGAAGTATATTCCAAAGGCCATTGGTGCCAATCTTGGGAGGCAGGAAAGGGGGCTCCAGTCTGCGTAGCTCGCAATGACGTTGCTTTCGAGGTAGGATTTTTTATTTTTTTTAACTCAGTTTCCGGAAGTGGGGTATGGCAAGCGTCCCAGCGTTTATAACAGGTCTGTGTTGCGATAGGCTAAATAGAGTCCTCGACCCGAGCTAGAATCCAAACGTTTCTTTTACGATGTTTACTAGAAACTGGGGCAAATGCATCTTTGCTTAAAAAAAAAAAAAAAAAAAAAAAAAAAAGTCTGCTCTGGAACTACATTGCCCTGGATTTGATTTGAGAGACCAGGGACAGGTCTCACCCTAACTCATTCTTTAAAATTTTCAATCAGACATTGAAGACATTTGTACATATAAAAAAATAAAAACCTGGTGTTTTTCCATAGAGCAGTACTTTGTCCGAAGCTGATTTTGATGCATTTTTTTTTGTTGTTTTTGCAGATGACAATCTGTTTGACATTAATAGCTATACTCAGGGTGGGTAGTTTCCTCGTGGTGACATGTGCAAGAGATTGTTTTGAGTAGTATGATTGCTGTCATGTACAGATTTCAGATGGCCTGAGAGAATTACCAAATACAATATTCTAGTTAAAAAGCGATAATTGGAAAGAATTAAGTGATAAAATTGGAGAATGAAAACATTTTAGCCATCTTTAGGAAAGCAATTACTGTACTGCAGCCAGGAAGATGATGAAGGGAAAGTCAGAGTTTAGAAATCTATCGTTGGGAACAAAGTCGACTGTGCCAAAGTCCTCCTAGAACATGGGTGAGCACTTTGCTAACTTGGTATGCTGAATGCACGTTCTTGACAACTGAATAGAATTTACCACCCCAAACTACAAAATCCCCAAGGCAGCTTCCAAGTTTCACAGTTTTGATTGGCTACCTGTGAACCTGTCTGTCTAGGTTAACCAAGATACTTTAAAAAAAAAGGGAGAATAGAAAGAAAAAAATTATATTTTTGAATGTATGCTGGAGAGATACATTTTGTTTTATAATAGAAATTAAGGCACAGCAACATAATAAAGTATGTCCCATATGTTTTTGACAGGGCATGGAAACTTTTGACATAAGATGAATATATATATTATATATATATTCCACTTAAATTTGATTGTTTTCTTAAAAATGAGATAATAGAAAATGCATAATATGGAAGTAATGTGTCAAGATAGTGGCAAACTTATTGAAATTGAACTTTTGTGGCCAACTTTTCTTTCCAATACAATTATCTTCAGATTTTTTTGAAACTTGTAGCCTAATTGTGTCCCACATAAGCAACATGTGTTGACATTTACATTATTTGTTCCAGGTTTTATATAATTCTTTAATGACTTTTTTAGACTTATTTATTTTTATTTTATGTATATGAACATATGCCTCTGTGTGTGGTGTGTGTGTGTTACAGTTGTGTGCCAGTGCTTGCTTGGTGCCTGAGGAGGGCAGAAGAGAGATTTGGATCCCTGAAATTTGAGTTACAGATGGTTGTTAGCTATCATATAGGTGCTGGGAATGAACCTGAGTCCACTCTAAGAGTAACCTGTATTTTAGCCACTGAACCATGGCTTCAGGCCCTCTTTGGTGTTTTGATAACAGAATTTAGGTAGTTTCCTCCCCAACACTTAACTTGTAGTTTTCACATGGTTTCTAGCCTCTTTTTATAAACTATGTCATTAACCCTACTGAGCATTTATGAATGTGTCCTTGATATGGTTGGCACGTTATTGGCAAGTTGTTCTCTACAAGACAACATAGTGAGACTGTATTTCAGAAAGCACCAGCTTCCAAACTGAACCTGAATATTTGGCTGCTTCTCTCCAGCATCTCTGTTACCTTTGAGGTGGCATGGGTCACAGAAGAGTTGATTGTTCCTCTATGAATTCCAGAGTCATAACAGCTGGCAGAATCTTAGAAACACTAACCACTGATCTACACAGATTATTTAAAAGGGCTCTTCTTGTTATGTGGCTCTTAGACACTTTGATGTTTGATAGGATGAAATCTCACAGCGTTTACAACACTCCTTGTTCATACCAAACGAAGAAAGAATGGGCAGGAATGTCCTGGATCCTCTGCTCTGAGCTGCACCGGGATCCTGCAGGGTTACATCTTGTGCATTCTCTTCTGATGTCACTCCTCTCCTTTGTCCTTTGGTCAAAAAGAGCCATCTCTTTAGAAGTATAGAGCTAAATGTTTCCTTTAATAACTGCTACAGGGCTGAGGGTACCAGTGGTGAGATGTTTCCCCTCAAGCAAGAGTTAGCAGTTCACAGAGGTTCTCAGTGGTGCTTCTCGAAGGGAAAGTGAAAACCTGGGCTGAACTTACAAATGCAGAAGCTGTTGCCACCTTTGCCCTTCTTTAGACACAGTCATTTATTGGTTGATGGGTACAAATGTGGCAAGAGTCTCTTTGGTTCCAAGGAAGAGATATCTCTGGCAGAGGAGAAATGTGTGGGCACCCTTGGGACTTATTTCTTCATCATCTGAACTGCCCAAGGCTTTTGCCTAGTGTCATACAGGGATGCAAAATCATGAGCTCTCCTAATTCATGCAAGTTATGCAAAAAAAGATACAAAAAGTTATTGAAGTGCAGTGCATTGTAACTAGGAGGAATTCTTTAACTCAGGCAATGGACCTGTCAGGGGCCAGAGAAATTGCAGGGGGATAGGAGAGGAGGGGGCAGCTGCAGATAGCAGGAGCTAAGCTGTGGATTAATGGAGGTGATTATTCAGTTGAGTTTTAAATGCCCACTAGACATTAAAGTGGACATCTTAAGAAAGAAATTGATTTTAAGGATCTGGAGTTTAGAGGACATGTCTGGGCTGATGGTAAAAAACTAAGCCAAAGCCATTTGCAAATAATTTTAAAAGATATGTTAGGCTCTCAAATTTAGTCAACAAAGCACAGACCCAGTTAAATGAATTTCAGGTAAATAATGAATAAATTTTTAGTCTTCATGTTTCACCAATACAGCACCAAACATATTATATATATTAAAAATCAAGTTTCTATGATGGCCAGTGGTGGTGCATACTTTTAATCCCAGCGCTTGGGAGGCAGATCTATGAGTTCAAGGCCAGCCTGATCTACAGAATGAGTTCCAGAATAGCCAGGGCTACATGGAGAAACCTTGTCTTGAAAATAAACAAACAAACAAAAAATATTTTTTGTGTGTAAATTTCAGTTAAACTGGGAACTCTCTGACTTTAGCTTGCAGCCCACGAGAAAAAAAATACTGTGATAATATGAATTCTTGCTGCACACATTCCTGGCTTTTTTTGTTGAAAGAACAGAGCAGACCTATTTTCTGTGTCAGGTCTCTTAGAACTTTTGTCCCAGGTTGTGTCTCAGGATAGGTCACAGTGAGCTCTTTGAACAGAAGTTCCCCTGCTTCTGTGTGGCCAGAAGCAGCTCTGGCCGTTTCCAATGTGATTTTGAATATGTCAACATAAGAACGTATGCAGAGGAGACAAACAATTCTCTGGGGGCCCTGGAAGTGACTGTTGAATCAAAACAGTTGTTTTCACTGAAATCTGCAGCCTTTTGAAAGTGATTGTTATTTATTGATGCTACCATTTGAGGGCATTTTTCTTTTGAGTATTCTTTTGTGTTTTCTCTTTTAGGAGAAATTCTTCCAGGCAGTAAACACCCAACTGACTTACTTTTCTCAGTAGTACTTGTCTAACTTATTGCAAATCAGTTGCTTGTTGCAAATCAGAAAGTTAGGGGCTGGGGAACCAGACAAGGTCATGATTAGGGAGGCTGTTAAGCCCCGTAGGACCTGCCCTGTCTAACACAGTTTGTGGTTTGTGGCAACAATTTAAAAGAATTATTGCGAGCCTTTTGGGAAAGGAGCCAGAATATAAAAATAGCAGCCAGCGGCAATTTTGCTTTTGCTCTAGCTTAGTGTCACCTCCGACTGTTGTTAGCAGCTGACTGGCCCCATCTTCATGAATCAAACTTGTACTCATGGATTCTCAGGCTCTAGATATACTCTCACATACAGAAATATTTTAACAAATGATAGAGTGAATTTTTAAGTATCGATGATAAACTAAAGTAATAAAGCAAACTTTCTAAGAACAAAGGACGTACCGTGCCGCACCTTATTGGGCATCTTTGAGGTTTCTTCTGCACCTTTTGGTGTTTTGGCTTGCTATATATTAAGATTTATGTTCTGCTAGTTATCAAAACTTCAGGGTTTATTTTTATTTTAAGATAATGTGGTATGTTCATAAGTGATATAAAAGTGATACTTTTATATTATATACTATATAAAATAGTAGACTATATATAATATAGTATATATATTATATATCATATTAAGAAAACCTAAATATCATCTTGGCTCAAATACCTTTCCTTGGTTAAGTGGGAAGACCTAGAAAAGGGGCTGGCTATGGCAGAACAAAGGAAAATAACCCCTTGTAACCTGTTGCTTTAGACCCTAACTGCATGGCATAACTCCAATTTATACTACCTTCCTAAATGCTTAATAACTCAATAGTCAATGAATCAATGAAAGAACCATGTAGGGACATGGATAAACCAGAATCCTAGATCTGGACACTGTATCTTTTCAAGGCCATCAAATGTTTGACTATGGAAGAGGCAGATCAAGGTCTCCAGCACTCCCACCGCAACACACACATTAGTGCAGCTCTCAGGGAAACCCGTGAGGGACACAGGTAACAATGATGTGAAGTAAGGCATAGGCACTGGATCTGTGGGAAAAGATGCTGAGTATCTTCTCTCTGCTGAGGCAGCACTTACTTGTCCTGTATTCATTTCAGAAGGAGATAGAAGACAAAATATGACTCTGATTTTTCTGTGTCTTTCTTGGTTTTGAGAGTGAGATCTCAAAATGTGAGGGCTACCCAGTCCCTAGAACATGAACAATACAAACATCTACTTTCTCTTAGGAATTCAGTAAGAAGGAAAAGAAGAGGGAGATGATGAGAACGTGAAACACGTCCAGAAGACTGTCCCACCCAAGCCCACACGGCCACCTCCCCTCTTGCTCATCCCTGCTCTGATTGGCTATCAAGGTTCTATTTGTTCTGATTCTTCGCTCCCTCCTCCCTCAAATCACTTACCTTTTCTGTTATTCTCTTCTGTCTTTCTGAGAGTAGGCATGATTGTCTCTTTGGAGCTGTTTTAAATTAATCCTCTCAAGAATTCATGGCTGAATCATTCAGCATGACTCAAGAGCTTGCTTATTATTTCTTAAAACAATTTAAATTTGCTATGACTTATATGTCCCAAATTAGAGCAATCTCGTTTTTCATTAAACTTTTCACATAGAAATATCATCAGAATGCTCAAATTTGAAGGTGAGCCATACATCCCTGCCCTCCCCCCCCCCCCCCCCCACCGCCAAGTCCATTTTGTCATCTTAATCTCATGTCAAGACACAAGGACAGTGATAGGTGCCACATCTCTGTGTGCTGATTAAAAGTTTTGAAAATTTCATGATTGACTTAAAGGAAGATTGTGTGTGTGTGTGTGTGTATGTGGTCAAAAATAGATAAGACAAAATGTAGTCCATCAGGACCTGGGAAATGGTAATTCTACTGCAAAATGTTTCATACATGCACGCTTATCCAAGAGATGGTAATTGAGAGAGTGGTAATCCAGATTAGAATTTTTTTTTTTTTTTTTAAAAAAAAAACAGGCTGTTTTAAAACAGAGCCAGAATATATTAAAAAGTATTAGCTCCTCACATCTCACAGTTCTGTCTGATGACACTTTCCTGGCCTGCTCTCCTAGACGTGTATTTTCTTCTTCTTTACCACCACCCCCATTAACACTCTTCAAGAGTAAAAATTCGGCTCTGAACATTTGCCTGCTCTTAGAGTTATAGTAAGACTGTGTTCTCACTTAAACTCCACTTACAGTCTGCAATATGTATTTCCAGGAAATAGACAATGTACTGAACCTGGGAGAGTGGAATAATAGTTCTAGAATTAGAAGATTCCTTGTAGGATAATAAATGTGTACTTGAATGGAATTATTTAAGAAAACTCTTTCCTAGGGCTGGTCTCTAGTTATAGTTTCACTAAAAGGAATTGCTTTTGCATAGAGCAGAACACTGCCCTCAGTAGAACACTTGGACCTCTTTCAAAGAGTTGGGGGTTAGTGATTCAAGCTCAAGACAGTTTGGTGTTTTTTCACTAGCATAGAGGAATTTGTAATAGCTCATCACATGTCACACTTTGTCAGGTGCTCCCTTTTGTATTTCTGACATTGGTAATTTGAACTCCATCTCTTTTTACCTTGGCGAATCTATGACTAGAAGTTTATTAATTTTGTTGTTTATTTCAAATATATAGCTGTCGGTTTTATTGGTTCAATTGTTTCACTTTCTCCCATGATCAGTTTCATTATTTCGTTTTTGCTACTTTCTTCGGATTTATTAGTTTATTTTGGTTTAGTTTCTTGAAATAGTACCTTAGATCAAGTGTTGGCAGCTTTTCCCTATGGGATCTAGTAGCACATAATTCCGGCTTTGGGATAGGTTCCTAACATCTTGGTTGCAACTCTTTAATTCTTCTTTTGCAGTAATGGAAGCACTCAGAGACAGTGCACAAATGGATAGTGTTGCTGCATTTCAATAAAACTTTATTTATAAACATCCCAGACTAGAGTTTGCTGATACTTTCTTCAGTCATTCACTCATGACCTTTGTTTTTTTCTAACATACATATTTAAAGCTGTAAGCATCTGGCTCTGCAGCTGCTCCAGTCCATCCACACAGTGTCATCTGGATTGTGCTTCTACTTTGATTGCATTTAAAATATTTTCTCATTGTCTTATTAATTTTGTGGGGCCAATATGGAATATAGATATCTGTTGTTTGATTTACAAATGTTTTTAGGAACTTTTTAAAATAAAATTTTAATTTAACTCCATTGTTGGCTTAATGAAAATCTACAACCTTTATGGTTTCAATTTTTCCACTTTGTGTTTGTTTTATAGGTCACCATGTGTCTGACCTAGTGGGTATGCAGGAAAGGATTCTGTTTGGCATGGGCTGCATGTTCTGTAAAAACTTGTTGGCTTAGGCTGCTTGACAGTGCTATTTAAATCTTGTATATCTTACTGAATTTTTGTCTCATGCTCTCTCAATTACTAAAGGAAGGAGTGTTGAATTTTTTAATTTACCTGTGTATTTGTCTATTTATATTTCTAGTTTTCCCAAAGTTTGCTATTTGGATTTCAAGTTTTGTTATTGGATCTACTCATATAGGATTATTGTATCTTCTTTCTGAAGTGTATTTTAAAGTTCTATGTATATGAGTATTTTGCCACCATTTGTGTTCGTGTACCACATGTGTCTAGATGCCCATGGAGGACAGAAGAGGACATTAGGTCCCTTAGCACTGGAGTTATGAGTGATTGTGAGCCACTATCTGGTGTTGGCAATTGAACTTACAATGTCTTGAAGAGCAGCCATTCTCTTAACCACTAAGCTGTTTCTCCAGCCCATATTATGTCTTTTTGATACATATTGGGAAATCTGTTTTATCTATGAAGTTATTTATTAAAATGACACACTGCTCTTCATAATTGTAATAGTACTGTTTGCTTTGAAGTCGATCCTGTGTATGTAGTCTTACTATTCTTATACTCAATATTTTTAGTATATTTAGAAAAACTATTAGGATAGCTATTACAACTATCTGGTGCCAAGGGAGGCCTGCATTTTATAGATTTTTCCATTTGCCTGTTATCTTACATATGGCTTTGTACTTATAGTTGGATTTTTTTCCTTTGTTGCAAGCATATAGGTGAGTTGTTATCACCAACTCTTACCTAGTTGCCTTTTAATTGGGGTATATAAAACATATATATGGAATGTATTTATCAGTATGGCTCGGTTTTAAAGCTGTCACTTTTTTTTTAAGTGTTCATTGCCTTTCTTTCCTTGCCTTCAACTGATATATTGGCCAAGGACAGGTATTATATATTGTTTCCACTATTAATTTATAAGCCACATCTTTTTGTTTTGGCTATTACTTCAAAAATTCTTGCTTCATCTTTAAATGACCATAGATTAAGAACTTCATCATGTGCTTCAGTTCTCTTTGTGCTGTAATGTCATCCATCCATTATACTTCTTTTTTTATTGGTTATTTTATTTATTTACATTTCAAATGTTGTCCCCCTTCCTAGTCCCCCTCTCTGCAACCCCCCTATTCCATCCTCCCTCCCTCGGGTGCTCCCCCACCCACCCACCCTAGCATCCCTCTATGCTGGGGCATTGGGCCTCCACAGGACCCAGGGCCTCCCCGCCCAGTGATGCTGGATAAGGCCATCCTCTGCTACATATGCAGTTGGAGCCATGGGTCCCTCCATGTGTACTCTTTGGTTGATGGTTTAGTCCCTGGGAGCTCTAGGGGGTCTGGTTGGTTGATATTGTTCTTCCTATGGGTTGTAACCTCTTCAGCTCCTTCAGTCTTTCCCCCGACTCCTCCATTGGGATCCCTGTGCTCAGTCTGATGCTTGGCTGCCACTATTATACTTCTAAATGTCTTTTAAACCATCAAATACATTTGCTTATTGTGTCTTAAACATTTAATTATGTTTAAATAAATTAATTAAATGAACATCAGTTTCCATTTACCTGTATATTTATCATTGCCAGAATTCATTCATTCATTGATTCTTTCTTTGTTTCATTTTTCTTTCTTTCTTACAAACCAACTGGATTATTTTTTGCTTTAGTGTGAACAATTTTCCTCCCCAGTGTTTGGTAGTATACTCCCTTGACCATGAATTCTAGTTTGCTTTTACTTTTACAAAGTTTTATTTTACTTTTCCTTCACTCTCCAGCTTATTACCTAATTTATTAATCTTCAAACATCAAAATTTAAATAGCTTTACTGTTACCGCTCATCTACTTTCTATCCTCATTTTTGTTACTGGTTTCTTTTTTATTTTTGTCAAATGCTGGCCCATTTGCTCATATCATTTTTATGTGTTCCTAAGTAACTTATAGACAGTAACATGTTTCCTACTAAATGCTTCAGCATGCATATTATACAGAGTTCAATATTTGTTCACATTTTTCTCCTGTGATCAAATATTTATATATGATATTCTTGTGTATTCATTTTGAGAAATGCACTCAGCTAGTCTTTAAAAGATATTAATGATTAACTTCACAATGGTGGACTGCCTCATGTCCCTCTCCAGTCATTCCTTGATGCCAGACTCTCAATGACATCTGTTTTTTTTTTTTTTTTTTTCTGTAAATACTTTTTGGTTATTTAAATTCTGATTTGTAATTGCCGATTAGGTTAAGTTTGTTGGTAGTATTGTTCAAATTATAAACTGTGTTAAAATTTTCCCATTATGCTGAGTATTTGTCTAGTATTTCCTGTAGTTCTTTCGTAAACATTATTATTATCATCACTATTATTGTTGTTGTTAATTTGTGTGCATTTGTGTGTCTTGTGTGCGTTTCTCTCTGTCTCTCTCTCTGTCTCTCTCTCTGTCTCTCTCTCTCGTCTCTCTCTGCTCTCTCTCTCTCTCTGTGTGTGTGTGTCGTGTGTGTGTGTGTGTGTGTGTCTGATGTGTGCGCTCATATGCCATGGATTGTGTGCAGAGTTCAGAAGGCACTTTGCAGGATTTGGTTCTCTCCTTTTATTACATGGGTCGTTATAGAACTCAGGTTGTCAGACTTGACAGCAGACACCTCTACTCACTCAGCCATTTTTCCTTCCCAGTTTTAGGTTGTCAAATTTCATTTCATGTATTTTGAAATTCTTTTAATTGTACAAATATGGATGTAATATTGATGCCTTCTTGATGGACCAACTTTTTTTTTTTACTATAAGATAACTCTCTTTATATAGCTCAGTGTAGAGTCTCCAGTAGTATTATCTTGATGCAGTCATGATAATGTCATGATGTTTAATGCTTGTGTATGTTATTTTTGCCACCATTTTACTAACAGCTTATCTTATTATCACGTGGCTCTACGGGCTATGATAGAAACACATCCTGTAACCCTTTGGCAAATGACACTATCTGACTTTAATTAGAGTCATTGTCCCACTCATACTTAGCATACTAATTGACATAGTTATTAACCATTCCTTCTTTTTGCATTTGTTCATTTTTCTTTTCTGTGGAGCTGGTACTTTTTAGTGTTTCATTTTTATTTACATTTCTGATTTCTAAATTCTACTTTTTAATTAATGTTTTTTATGTTGATGTAAACCTATTCTTTCTTAATTCAATGTTCAGTCAGCACAGTGATATTTATTCATACTTTTAATGTTCACACTTCTATCTTCTTACTTCCCACATCATTTTGTTTACCCCAACATACACAACTTTAAACGCAAAGACCATATGATAGCATGGCTAAGTTTATAAAGAGTATACTTACGTCAACTAAAGTGCTGTGTGAAGCAGATTTAGACATGATGCTTATGTTAGAAACAGCATATAGATATGTGAGATAACTGCAATGAAATTCCATGATAACAAATGCATGAACTAATGTGACTCTTCAGATGAAAGAGCTTCAAGACATGGAGAACAGGAGCTAATATTTTTGATGGCTCTTTAGCAAATTGGGTGTATCTAGAGAAAGTATCATAAATTTGAAGATAGGAGTTACCTTAAAATACAATTATACTGTTCTTAAAGTAATTATACTAAAACTGATTGTATCAGGGTATAGAGGAGAAAAGGGACCAAGAAGTAAAACAGGATACCGAAGGTTCCAGGCAGTACTTCGTATCATACAAGTGTAAATGGGTTGAAGGAGTATCGGTTAATAATTTTTCAGATGTAATAAAAGATTTCAAATTACTTAATCACAGAAACTCAAAAGACCAAAGAGAATGACATGTAGAAGAATTATCATGCACCATAACAGAAACTATGAAAGCCTGAAAACAAGTCACATATAATTATAGCAAGCTATAAAAAAATAAAAAGAAAAACCTTTCAATCTGTTAGTGTTTAGATCTGAAGTGCACCCCCAAAACATTGTCCCCAGCTGCTTTTGGAAGGTGATTGACATGATGAAGATCCTGACCTAATGAATGGACAAAAGCCCTGATGGGTTCATCATTGAATGATTGTTGGGATGTGTTGAGACCGTGAAGGGAGATTGTGAGTGGATAAAGTGGATCACTGGGAGTGAGCTGTTGAAAGACTTATGTTGTTCCTGGCTTTGTTCGTTTTCCCTTCCTGCTTGCCAGGAAGGGCCCTGCCCTCTGCTATGTTTTCATCTTGTAACAGACATAAACAATGAATCGAGATGAAGATGAATGAAAACCTCTGAGATGATGAGATTAAATAAATAATTTCTTGTTTACGTGGGTTATATTATTAACAGTCAATACACATGTCAGAAATTGGGATGGTATATGGTCAAATTCCATATAATGAATGCTGACATTGACCAAGAAGACATGGCAATCTTAAGTGTGTATGTGCTCAGCTGCGGAGCTTCAAACCTGTGAAGCATTACTGATACCATTGAAAAAGGAAACATAAAACCTAGGATGCTCCAAGAGTCAGCATGACTACAACCCCCAGCTAAAGTAAGATCGGCCTTTAGAACATGGGATGTTATCTTCTAAAGCAGAGAAGAAATTTACAAAATTAAAGAAATAAAACTGAATTTGTTTGTCCATGGGCCTGCCTTTTAACACATTTTTATAAGTTTTTAAAAGACAAAATATATATTCGTCAGATAGAATATTGGAGATGCATCAACACACAAAGATCTACAGGAATGATAAAATATAATACAAAATACATTTTTCTTAAGTATAAAACATTCAAAAATGTCATTGAGTCTTTAATGCAAAATAATAACAAGTCTGTGTGAATGTATGCCATGTTCATTGGTAAGTGTACAATCATAGCCTTAGATCAGATAGAAACGGGAACAGGAATTTACAAATTTAAATTCCTTAAACCACATGTAAAATGTTGCAATATTATTTGAACATATGCTAAGTATAGTGGACTGGGATTTACGATGTATTCTGTTTACAGAGAGCAACTTAAAATATTTTAAAGGAAATATAAATAAGAAACCAACAAGCAATGCAAATAAATAAAACCCCAAATACTGAACAAATCAAATGATTGAGGTCAAACTAAACATACTGGGACAAACTACTAGTTGAGAATACATTCTGGCCCATAAATCTGTGATGTAATCATTATACTTCGTTCTGATTTTAGGTTTTATTTTTTTAAGGTCAAGTAATCAACTTATAACCATCAGACCAAAACTTTAAATGTCAGTAAACTTTTCATACTTTTTTTTACTGATTATTAGCTGGTAAGAAAGTTATGTGATCAGAAATAAAGAGAAGGCAGCAAAACCAGATATAAACACAAAATGAAATTAGGATGGTGTTAGTGCTTAATTCAGTCATATCAATAACCACCAAATGTAAATGGTTTAAATAAAACAATTAAAGAGTGAAAGTATCAGAGTGTATGAAAATGTAACACTCAGATGTCTATTGTCTATAAAAAATCCCTCTCTGAATATAAGAAATACATTTAAATATAAAAACAAATAGGCTAAACGTGTGGAAAACACTTGTTTCATGCAAATCCTAATCATATGAAAGCTAACATAGCTATATTAGTAACATATACTGTACACTTTGTTATTGGATGTTACCAGGGCCAATTCTATAATAATGAGGGAATATCTTTGTCATGAAGACATAATAATCTTAAATATTTGTGGATCCAGCTATGGAGCTTCAGAAGCAAATAAAACATTGATGGGATTAAAAGAGGTTGCACACAAATCCATGGTGCACAAGTCTTTCTATCAAAGAAGACTCTAAGCCCTTAAATTTTAGGAAGAATATAAAACAAGAGAAAACAACAAATATTTACCATGAAGATGCAAGATCTTAAAAAATTGTTTTCAAGGTTAATAACAACATAATAATAGGGCAATAAGATATAATCAAATGAGGTTTAGCCTGAAAATGAAATGTCTAATGTGACACTAAAAACACATAATATTGTGGATCTCCATTTCAGCAGACTTTAGAAGAAACTTACAGGAGATGAATAAAACAGATAAAACTCAGACGATAATGCTACACTACCCAACACTGTTGAGAGAATTTAAAGAGATAAATAAATGAAGTTCTTTGCTGTATTCACACAATGGGAATCTTGTGTAAGATTTCGATTCATTTTTGTTTTGTTGAGAGAGGTTCTTTGTCTGGAGTCAAACTAGCCATCCTCTATTTCAGTCTTCCACGTGCTGAGACTATAGGTGTAAGCCATTGTGCCTGGTTGTCCACACTGCTAACATATTAGTTAACATTAGATTGTTGCATAGATTTCACATAATCCCAGTCATATCCTAAACAAAAGCCTAGCAGAAAAATTTACAGAATTTTCCAGGTTGATTTTCTAAAATTTATGTGAAAGAAAGGAGACCCATTGCAGTTACTTTTCTATTGCCTTGATAAGACACCGCCACTAGGGCAATGTACAGAATAGAGAGCTTCATGACTATCGTCAGGGAGCATGGCAGCAGACATGCTCTGCTGACACTGGAGCAGTGCTGTTGTTAAAGGGAAGTCCTGTGACAAGACAGCAAGACTCATGACGTGGTAAAGGGCTCAGAGATAAACCACTCTGGAGAGGGTTTCAGGGGACAGCAGCTCCTTTATTGTATGTGAACAATCATTTATACAGTGGAAGCCTCATATTGGATAGTGAGTCCTCATACCATCAGGATCTCTATGCAGAAGAAGCATATTAAAGGAGGTGTGAAGAGTACAGACTCACGCTACTTCAGAATTCAGTGTTCTGACTTCAGGAGCATGGCATGCCATGCTTCTTATTAGACATGTAGTGTGCCAGGTAGGCTAGCTGCCAGGCCATGCTTGTATTTTCATCTACAAAGCAGTAGCTGAGAGTTTCCATCTGATCCACAAGCATGGGTCAGAGAGAGCTAACTGGGAATTGTATGGGTTTTTGAAGCCTCAAAGCCTATGCGCTCCTCCAACATGACCACACCTCCTAATCCTCAAACAATTCCACCTTCTGGGAACCAAGCATGTAAATATATGAGATTATTGGATCCATTTTTATTTAAAGCACAACAAGTGTGGATATCTAAATTTTAAAGAAAGAACGAAACTGGGCCATTTATGATACCCAATTTCAAGGCTTCAAAGCTGACAATAAGGACTGAGTTGAGGACGCTGCTTGGTAGTAGGTTACTTGTCTATGTGTGGCCCTGGGTATGACCCCAGCACTGCAAGAACAAACAACAGCAAAGTACAGTATTTAAGAATGTGTAATTCAGGCTAGAGACATGGCTCAGTGGTTAAGAGCACTGGCTGCTTGTCCAGAGGTCCTCAGTTCAATTCCCAGAAACCACATAGTGGCTCACAATTATCTACAATGAGATCTGATGTTCTCTTCTGTCATGTAAGTATACATGCAAGCAGAGCACTCATATGCATATGTAAATAAAATTTAAAAAGGAATGTGTAATTGACTAGAGGAGATGTAGATCCACACGCACGATTCAACTGCTTTATTTTAAGAGATGACATATAATTTCATGATGGCCAGCTTGGTTACCTCCATGGATAGAAGCATCTAAGCCTCTATGATCTGATTTGATTCCTGGGGCTTACATGGTCCAAGGAGAGAGCAGACTCTGGCAAGGTGTCCTCTGACTTTACACACATACACACACACAAACACACATACACGTACACACTGAGTATATGAATGTAAATAAATGTTTCTAAAGAAGATAAGAATTTTGTTTTAAACAAATGATTCTGGATTATCTGGTCATCAGTAAACCAAACCAAACCTAATCAAACCAAATCCTCGAAGCATAACTTCATGTCTGAAACTATCAGAATACATCAAGGATCTAACAATAATATCTAAACTACAGACAAACTCTAAAAGCTAACACTGAAGTCTTCTGAACTTAGCAACTTGGCATAGGCAACACTTCTTAGAGTTCTCATAGTACCATCCACTAACAAATTATAACTTAGAAATCATCCAAACTAAAAGTGTAGTTGCTTGGTAAAGCATTTGGATTCAGTATATATAAAGGATGGTTACAATTTAATAGTTCACAGTTCAATAAGAACTTTTTCAAAGATATCTGGAATATGCATATATTGTTGATTAGAATGTAAAGTGTTGCAACTGTTCTGGGAAACATTTTGGATATTTATATAAGCATTTGCTTTCTATACAACACAGCAATTCCATTGTCTTATATTCCGCGGAGAGAAACAAAACTTGTATCACATGAAGATCTTTATGTTCATGCTTGTTGAAAAAAATTTTAATCCATAAAACCCAGGAGAAATTCAGACATCCTTTAATTATTGAGTGAATATACAGACTTGAATATCTATTCACAAGAAACCCAAGGACTTCAAGATGTGAAATGCCTTAGGCAATGTGAAACAAAACAAAACAAAACAAAACAAAACAAAACAAAACAAAACAAAACAAAACAAAACAAGAACAGTCTTAGAAGGTTGCACATTTACTTGGCATTGTGGAGAAGGCACACTCAGGACCAGAATCATCACTGCTTGCCAGAAGCTAGATAGGAAGAGGCAGGCGTTATATTAAACGAAGGAGGAGACCTGGGGAAGGAATAGAGGTGCCACTATCCAACTGTGTACACTAGAAGGAATGAGTGATCCAAATGTGAATTCCATCTCAGTATACCTGGCTCTCCTTCCCAAATAAGGGGTGCATAGAAACTTAGAATATATACAAATCAGAAGCTTTGGACTATGTTTCAAACTTCATAATCAGAAACAGTAGTGTGTTCTCAGTATCTGAGTGCATATCTGAAAGAGAAGTAACCAATTGGTCCAAACGATGCCTCTGGGAAGGAGACCAGGGAGATGTAATTTTCATTTTAATTCTTTCTATATTATTATTTTGGCCATATGCATTTGTGATATTAATTAAACAAATAAAATATTTTAAATCATAAATAATTGATTTAATTTTGCCTTAGAAGTTTCTCCGTAAGTGAAAAACTTTCTGCACGTATTACTTTTTGTATGTGTCATTTTCACTTTGCAAAATGATACAAAGTAGAAAAAAAAAACCCAAATCAATCTTGTATATATTACAGTACATTTAATTAGTTAGCATATAGTAGCATGCGCCCTTAGCAAAGGAGACTGCAAGGCAGGCGCCTTACCCATAGGTAGGTGAAACTCTTTGTGATTCTAGTGATGCTCATGTATCCCTTTAAAAATGAGAGCATTCAGTTTAACAGGAGAGGGAACACTTATGAGCTCATGGGTTCCCTTGCCCCATTAACATTACTCATAGGGCTTACTTATGGAGACTTTTGCTTGTATCTGCAGTCTCAGGAATGCATTTAACAAGCCTCATTTTGCTGAGTCAGCTTACTGATCCTCTCGTTCACTATATTATCATACAAACAGTAGGCAGTTAGCATTTTCTTGATTATCTTCTGTAGTCAGGAAAGTGACCAGGTCTGTCCTAACCCTCTCCAAGACAATTAGAATGACAGGAGGATGACCTCTCAGGCTATGCTGGCATTTGGTTTGTGCCTACATTATTAGACAACTTTGCATAGAGAAAGAGAGAAACAAGGAATGATTATCTATCTGATTAGTTCGTGGACAGCCCTGCACTCAATATGCTAGTTTAATTTTGGAGTACCAATTTCAGTTTTGGGACTGCGGGGTGGTACAGCATGGCAGCAGGGCCTGAGGGCACTTCAACACAGCTGAAGGAAGGTATCCCTATGACATCTTCAGCTACTCCATGTGAGCAGAAGTATTTTAGCAGATCAAGGGATGACTTTAACAAAATCATATCCATTTCTGGCTATAGTACTGATACGTGCCCAGCATGAAGAGTTAGAAGAATGTGTTGAGGGTCCCCTTCAGCTTCATACCTCGGGGAGCACTATGCTTTCGAGGTATTTCCTCATAGTCTCTGTTTCAACGCATATGTTTGATGATTCTGCTTTTTAAACATCTATAGTTGGCAAGTTCCAGGATAATTACATACTACTAAAAAGTAAGATCTATTGCAATATTTACATATAAAAATCTTTTCAAATATTTTGACTTGGGAATATTTTACCTGTTTCCATGTTTTAGTCTTATAATTAACAAGAAACTCTGAATAAACTTAGAAGAGCTCTATGTATAATCTCAAAGCTAATAAATATTTTAGGACTCTGCAGTTTTCCTAATTGAACTTGATATGAAGATTATGTTTTACCCATCACCCTCCCCTAATGTAAATATATGTATTTTATTTTTTTAAGGTTATAATAGCATTACCCTTCCCCTTCTCTCTCCAGCTCCTTCTATGTACCACCTACCTTGGTCTCTTTCAAATTCATGGCCTGATTTTTTAGTTGTTATTTATACATATACATACACTTACACATACATGTTCATGTACACATATATGTACACATACATATATACACATCTATATCTATTTCTTTATGTATATCATCTATCTCTATCTTTATCTCTATCTCCATATCATCTATTTCTATCTGTACCTATATCAGCTTTCTCTATTATCTATCTATCTATCTATCTATCTATCTATCTATCTATCTATCTATCTATCATCTATCTATATCTTTATCTCTCCAAACATATAAATATAACTTTCTGTGTCTGTAAAATGTTACTTGTATGTGTTTTCAGAGCTGACCATTTGGTATTGGATAAATAACTGGCATGCTCTTCACTGGAGAAGGCTATTTCTCCTGCTCTCGGCACCATCCCTTGTTTCCTGTAGTTCTTTGTCTAGGGTGGAGTCCTCCTGAGACTTCCCTGCTCCTTGTTAAGCTTGTCTATTGGTCTTGTTCAGGCTTTGTTTTGGCAGCTCTGTTGGTGAGACTTTATGGGTGTAGCTACTTTGGCATTTCTAGGAAGACACATTCTTAGAGCAAATTTCCTGTTCCTTTGTCTTCTGCAATCTTTTTGCCTCCCCCTCTGCAATGATCTCTGAGCCTTAAGTTCCCACCAATTTATAGTTATTATAATTTATAAAATCATTTCTAGTTTGACATTAAGATTAGATCTTTGAATTTGCTTTTTTCCTTGAATATTAATGGGATTAGTTTTCCATATTATTGGCAGATTTTTTTCTTTTTTGTTCATATACTTTGTTCCTTATCCTGTGAAAATGTTTGTAAAATCCAAAAAAAAAAAAAAGAAGCCAATTAATTGAGAAGGAGAAATTTAAGTATAGTACTGAGTATGAGGGAGGAGAGTTAGTTTTCCAGATATTTCTACCCTCTGATCATACTCAGGTGTTATTGTTTCATAATTTTTCTTTTGTTTTTGAACCACTGGTTGTGTTTCATTTATGATAGTATGGCTTTAAAGACAAGAGTTAATCAAAACTTGAAAGATTTGCCAGAACCATGAAAGTTGTATTTTAAAGAATGAGGCTTGGGTCTCGACTAAAGAGCTAGGAATCCATTATCTGTAATGGTGGGAGCTAGAGTTGTAGTTTTTATTATCTGAGACACATGAAGTGTATCGTCTATATCATTTAATCTTCAAAACAACCCTGTGGGATAAATTTCCTCCTTACCAGCAGTGTGGAAGACCGATTTAGAGAGGAGCAGTACCTACTCAGGCCACAGGGCTAGTCTATGCGGGGCTCAGGATTTTTCAATCATGGGTAGAGTTTTTCAAGGCACACTGTCTTTAGTCACAAACCTAGTGACATTCTGACCAAGTGGAACTCAACACAGACAGGAAGACAGGGGTTTTTGTTTGTTTGTTAGTTTTTTCCTGATTTCTTTTGTTTCACATTAATTTATACCCAAGAAGCAGAACAATGTAGGACAAGCTGTTCTGTTTTCTCTGGCTGAGACAAAGCCTGAGCATTCGCAGAGTTCCATTTTCTCTCTGTTCTCTTGCCCGTGTGTCTCTAGGCAAGGGCAGTTATTATGTTGAGTGATACATTGATAGACAGAGAATCTAGGAGAAGCTATGTAACTTCATCTTCTAAAGTGACTGTGATCATCCCTAGAAGTCTGAGAATTATATTTTTAGAAGTTTTTTTTTTTTTTTAAATTACGGATTTAAGAAGTTCACCTCCCACTCATCAGCTCCCACTCCTACCCAACTTCTCTGCAGATAGGGCCAGGAACTGCTGCCCTTTCTTTTTGCATTATACAAATTCTTGTGAGTATCAAGACTAGATCCATGAGCATTGGGGTCAATATCTGAAGGGAACATAGGATCAGTATGCACACACACACCACACACACCACACACACACACACACACTTTTCTCTAATCACTTGCCTTACTCTTTCTATTTCAACTCCTCCCATGGTGGCTTGAATATGCTTGGCCCAGGGAGTGGCACTATTTGGAGGTATGGACTTGTTGGAGTAGGTTTAGTCTTGTTGGAGGAAGTGTGTCACTGTAGGTGTGGGCTTTCAGACTTTCCTTCTAGCTGTCTGGAAGTCAATCTTCTCTTATTGGCCTTCAGGTGAAGATGTAGAACTTCTAACTCCTCTAGCCCCATGTCTACCCGGAGCTGCCATGCTCCCACCTTGATAATGGACTGAACCTCTGAACCTGTAAGCCAGCCCCAGTTAAATGTTGTCCTTTATAAGAGCTGCCTTGGTTATGGTGTCTGTTCACAGCAGTAAAACCCCAACTAAGACACCTCCCTTGTCATTCTTTTTAGCTAGATCTACTTCTTTCTTCAGAGAGCTCCCTGTTATTTCTAGATTCATCTATCCTTGACCATATCTGACCTATCATTGTAGGGGGTGTATATGTGGATTGTGATATCTCCTTCACATTCCTAGAGTGAACATTTCAATAAATGAGCCCCTGAGAACTCTTGAGGACTACTTCCTCCAGTCCTGGAATTTAACGACTAATTACCAATTGATCATTTGCTTTACAATTTTAGTTTCTTCTTTGAATTCATTGGTTTTCTTACTGTCTTTATTATTAACTTAGGATTGGGTGTCAGCTTTCTCTCCTCTTCTCATTGCATCCACATTCTTGGGGTCCTCTCCCACTTGTTTCTTGGGTTCTCTATACTTCATTGGAGAGAGAAAGCATCAGGTGGTGACCTCCACAACTTCAGAGACCCCCGAAGGATGAATTCTGATGATTGGCTTCAGCCTGATCAGGGTAAACTCTCTGGAACATGTTTCTTCCTAACTTGTGGTTCCAACATGGAAAGTCCTTGATTCTCTGAGTATATTCTCACACACACTGCTCTCATGGTATGACGACACCATTGTATAGAGCAGTCATCCCTTAGAGTTGCAGAATCTTAGACTTTGTTTTAGTTAGGGTTTCCATTGCTATGAAGAGACACCTTGACTATGGCAACTCTATAAAAGAAAACGTTTTATTGGAGCTGGCTTACAGTTTCAGAGGTTTAGTTCATTATCATCATGGCATTCCCGCCATGGCAGTGTGCAGGCAGATGTGGTGCTCGAGTACTCAGCAGTTCTACATCTGGATCTGCAGGCAGCAGAAGGAGACTGTCTCACTGGGCAGACCTAAACATTCATGAGACCTCACAGCCCACTTCCATAGTGACACACTTCCTCCACCAAAGCCACACCTCTGAACAGTGCCACTTTTTGTGGGCCAAGCTTTCAAACACGTGAGTCTATGAGGGCCATACCTATTCAAACCACCATAGACCCGAAGGGAACATTCATGATCATCTAAGAATACTTTCTCAGAGTGATTGGTTGAGACATTCTTCAAAGACAACGTGACTAAAGCTAGGCTTAGGACCTCAAATCCAGTTTGGCTTTTACCTGTCCTGGTTAGCGCGTGACTCCTAAAATGCTGCTTTCTTTATGCATGTTCACTCTCCAGTGTAATATTACATGATATTGCTCAAAATTGCATTCTGCCAGAGTGGACATTAATTGCTGGTTATTTTCCATGGGAAAATATTAAAATTGTATACTGGTATACTTGTAATCAATAATTTGTTATCAATTAAAGCATATATGATTAAATTATTTCAATATATATATATTGAATATATATATATATATATGTGTGTGTGTGTGTGTGTGTGTGTGTGTGTGTGAGTGTAAAATATACACTATCCTCCAAGTCCTGGTAAAGCAACATAAAGGTATAGGCTGATCAAAAATCAGGATTTGTGCCCTACTTCTGACACAGCCTTTACTGGGAAATTTTGTTTATCAACTTGTATTAGAAAATAGGAAATTAAAATAAATTTAACATTCTAAAGGATAATTTTAGCATTTGAAAATTTCCAAAGATAATCCCTTGATCTTTGACTTAGACCGTCCTTGCTTTTGAGAGGCATGTCCCACCTTACCTGGTTGTGGACATAAGCGAGGAGGGTAGGTTTTCCAAAGCACATGCAGTTCGTACTGCAGTGGTGGGATTCTAAAGTTTCAACCAAGGGAAATCTGGGATGTGAGATTTTATTGTTCATGATCTTAGAGGCCACCATGAAAAAATGTGGCCCGGTGGCCTGCATACTGTCTCTGCAGCCACTAGGTGGTACCCAGATGCCCCCAAAACCATTCCATCCCTGGAGTAAGTCCCCCTTGGCTGGGCTCTGAGGTAAGAGACAAAGCAAACCTGGAGTTTGCGAGGTGGGGACAAAGAGGTGTTCTGCAGTGCCCTACATGACCAGCGGCCACAGAGACAGCCCGGGTCCAGGAGGCTGGAAGCCCCTCTATACAGGCCAGGGGAAAGGACTGAACAGTCCCTGTGGCACACAGGCCCTAGGCATCTCCCCCCCCCCCCCCCGTGGAGGCTGGTACTGGGACACCGGAGGTGGCGATGGAGTGGGCGGCAAGCTGGGAGTCTCTTCCAGCTGGAGAGTGGGAGTGACAGAAGCCGCTGACAGGGAGGGGGCAGGCGAGACAGTCCATGCCCGTCTGGTGGGCGAGGGCTGCCGCGGTTTCCCCGGCTGCTGTGGTTTTTCCTGGCTGTCTGACAATAGCAGAGCTGGCTGCAAAGAAGCTTTTCCGGGTCCCCCGCTCAATTGCCTTGAGTTTCTTGTCCCCAGCCCTAGTTGGGTGAAGCAATGCCCCACCTCGGTGTTCCAACAGCTTGTATTCAAGCATGCTTGTTGTAACACAATCAACCCTTATACCTAGTGGGCAAACGTCCTTTAGAGCACGTTGTTAACCTCCCACCTCCTGCATTCTCTTCCTTAACCCAGGGCTTGGCCTATGGCAAACAATAATTCTAAAAACATTTTAACGCTTAAAGATTTTTTTTTAAAAGTATCACTTCGAATGTGCTAAAGAGAAATGTGTATTAGCAACATGTTCAATACACATCAAAATTCCATATGCATGTAAAAATGAACTGTCCTTGACTATTAGTAAATTGAAAGTAAATACTGAATATTTAGAACATATCTAGAGAGAAGATTTGCTAAGGTTTAAGACAAGGAAGACATTTCAAGTAAAACATGAGTTTACACGTATCTAAGTATGAACTCTATATAAAGAGATTCGGAGAAGCCAGTAACAGTAGTCATTTTGGGAATATGAGGATTATGGGTAATTTACTGTCATTTCAATAGCATGCATATTGCTGGATTTGTTTTTGACAAGGAGAGAATCGTAAAACCAAAAAACCAACTACTCATGCATTTGCTAGAATTCTTGGGCTTCCACCCTCAGTACAGCAAGAGAGAACCAACCAACCAACCAAATGAAGACAGGGTTAAGAGAAAGCAGCAGGTATGAAATAGAGAAATGATAAGGGCTTCCATTGTTACAAAAACTCTTACAAGTTACCCCCTCCCCCCGCAAAAAAAAAAAAAAGATTCACAGGAGATGAACACAAACAACCAAAATCTTACCCAACAGGAAACCAAATAAATATTTGGAAAAACAAAAAAGTGTTAACTCCTTTAGCTGGGAAATAAAGCTACAACTGTCACGTGTCATGTTATTTAGATCTCTGGGAACCAAACACTGACGCTTGTACTGTGGTGGTTTCATACAATACCAGTGGAAAACTTAAATGGAGCAGCTCTGGAAAGTTCTTTCACAATAGCTATCAAGAATGTTGAATGTTGTAATTCCAGTCTGGGACTTCTGCCTAAGAAAGGCTCATGGCAGTGTTGTTTGCAAAAACTGAAAACAATCAAAATGTCTAAAAATAAGAAAATGCTCTCTACTGTCCATGTTCACCGATGACAGTGCCGTGCGTTCCATTAAATGATCATAACAAAAAAAGTGTGATCATGACGTCATCTAGAAAGAATGAGTGTAATAGCATCTAAGTTGTATTAATGGATTCAAGTATGAACAACTCACGCGTAAGACTTGAAGAAAACACGATGACAAAAATAGCTATAGGTTGTATGACTTTCAGCTCTGAATGCCTCTATAGTTTTCAGTTTTGTACAAATTGTAGTCCAGCCCACCTCTATAGTCCAGCCCACCCCTATAGTCCAGCCCACTCCTATAGTCCAGCCCACCCCTATAGTCCAGCCCCACCCCTTTAGTCCCGCCCACTCCTATAGTCCCGCCCACCTCTATGGCACCAGTATAACACAGCGAGACCCTGCTGTAGGTGTTGGGAATGTGATTGGTTGGAAATGGTGAAGGTCTAGCTTTGTAACATTTTCATTGTACTGGTACAAATACAATAAATGAGCTAATTATAGATGTGTGGAAAGAACCAAGAGAAACAAGGAACAGATTCTTGATCAGGAGAATTCTGCAGATTTTACCCAGGTGGAGACACCTGAGCTGAGGCCTGAAGATTTGGAAGGAAGAGGGGAGGTGCCCTGGTGAAGGGAACAGAAACAAAGGCAAGAGGGGGAGGATTAGTTTTATGAGTCCTGACCAGTGATCTGAACTTAACATTAAAAAGTCGGGAAGAGCTCAGACTTTTAGCCTGTGGGCCTCTAGCATTGTTGACTTACTTTATTCTAGACATGACTGGAGTCTACTGAGCATTGCTAGTCTCCTGAGCAGCGGACAGTACATTTTAAAGGATGAAGGGACAGAAAGCTCTAAGGATGAATGGAGAGAAAGCTACCTAAGAGTGTGTCAGAGGAGCAGTGTCCCGTGGTGAGGATGCTATGACTTTCTGATGAGATACTCCAGATTGGCTATTTCCTATTACACAAGACTACAAAATGGAGACATGGTCAAGAGACTCAAGATAGTCTGCACCCTTTCTAAGGGGGAAAGAATTTAGATTATTCTGCACTGTGCAATCACCACCCAAGTCCCGCCCTGGCTACCCAGCCTGTTGACCATTGGTGCCTAACTTCCAATGGTCTGAAGGAGTGGACTGCCATCTTCCCATCTAACATTTCTTCTATCTTTGTATTCACTTACTTTAAGAGATATTTTAATAGAATCTATACAAAAAGTTTTGTCACATATCAGCTAACTAGGCAATACCCCCTAATTGCTGATTTCTGTATATGGCATGTTGTAGGATCTCTGAGGCTAATACTGTAATCCTTTTGAGACAGATCCATGAAGAGCAATCTATGCTAATAAGCAAAAACATGCAAATGATAACTTTCTGGTTTTTAAATTGCACTATGACCTCATGTCACTATAATTATCTTTTCTGTGCTTTGTGACAACGTTGAGGCTATAAGTAAACAACACACTTTAGCCTTATTTACACATTATCTTTTGAAACATTATTCAGAAACATTTTTCTTTCTGCATGAAAGATTATAGAGTCCTCAGTTTACTAGGTGTGGAACTCACGAGTCTTGTTTTGTCTTAAGTGTGTGTTCTATGACAGTGGGTATACTATGTATGATTAAAAAATTAAGCAGCTGTCCCTGAATAACTGATACCATTCACAGAGCCTGCAATACCTTCAGGTTTCCATCCTTCCCCCTTTATTTCCTTAAAATTTGCAGATAGTGGAAAGACCAGTATCTTCTCATTTGATACTACTCTTTTACTAGGTCGATGGTCTTTAACATTGACTAGAGAAGTTCAGATGGATGGTGAAACAGTAGGACTCTCACACTACTGGAAACATTTGTGTGATTTGAAAGTATCAACCTTGCCTTCTATGCGTGCACATCTGTTTCAACTCCAGTGCTCTCTTCCTATCCTTCACAGATAAGAACTGCTAAGGCATTTATACCGAGATAAGGATCCAAACTCAGAGCAACAGAAACCAGGACAACTGGAGGAGTCTGGGAGAGACTAAGAAGTTTATCTAAGACCTGGGGTCTGGCAGTTCACCACTTTTTATTAAATATTGTGTTTCTATTGAGGAGCTCCAAATGGTCAGTGCATTGTGCTCTTCCTGAGCCTTGTGGCTGGAAGTTAAACCAGGCTTCCTGGATGGGCTCCCTCTTGGCAGGTATTACATTGCTTCTGAGCAAGCAGGGCATGCTTCCCTGAGTTAGAGGTGTAACTGACACGCTGCATAGCATTTTCTCAGAGACAGCCCAACAAATAGAGTTTCTATGTGACAAGTCTGTATCAAAAGCCCTTTAGGCCAAAGCGTTGCATATATGTTGCCCACATTTCTTTAGCACTGTTTTCATCTTCAGTCCTGCTTTCTCTTTACCAAAAAGAAAGGCAAAGCCAGGTGTGGTTGTATGTGCCTATAGTCCAAGCCCTTTGGAGGCTGAGGCAGGAGGATTCTCTTAATGCAGTACCAGACTGGACAGTGTAGTAACATAGTAAGATCAGTCTAAAAGGGAGGCGAGAAAGGGCCACAGGGAAAATCCTTTTAGATTCTCTACTGCCATTTGCCTTGTGTCTTTCCTGTGCACTTCCAGCTCTTTGATGAGCTTGGATTATTCCCTCTGTTATTTCAGAAGCCTAAAAATGATGAAAAGATTAAACATTCAGCAGATCACATCTCAAACACAATCTAAATTAAAAAGAAAATCAGGCTTAATAGCCTGGGCTAAAAGTAGAGCTAGTGGACAAAGTAAACTAAGTATTGGGGAAACAGGTGTGTGTATGATGTCAGATATTCGACGTGTTCACTACATAGTTCAGCATATAGTCTCAAGATGTAGGAAACAGGTAAGATAAAGCCAATATACTGAAAGAACTAATCCAAATGATTTGCCAAAAATTTTTGTCTTTTTAGTGACATAGAATCTAAAGATACACACACACACACACACACACACACACACACACACACACACAACACATTGTAGCCTAATAATTTGTACACTTTGGCCAACAGGGTGTGCTAGTCATCATGTGTAAGAAATGGATGAAAATTTACTTTCTGTTTGATTAGGAATGTGCACATCCTTTGGTAGATGTGGGTAACAGATGTCTTTTGGGTAACAGATGTCTTGGCTTTTATAGACTAATTGGCAAAGAGGGAGAAAAAGGGAGATAATTAAAGGGGTGGGAAGAGACACGAGAAAAGTGCAGTCCTCGTGTTGGGGAAAGGTCTAATAGACCTCCTTATTATGGATAATTGCCTCTTTCTTCAACTTCATTTGCTGTCTTACACCATATGACTTAAATACATTGTAAGGGAAAGCATAAGATAAAGAATCACAAGGAGGGGCTGCTATCTGCTAACGACCAGATTTACCCTGCCATGGAATACTCTAGAAGAACTGACTCAATTAGCATCAGGTTTAAAAAAGCAAAATAGAAAAGCATAAATCAAATCAATAACGCAACTTCCATTTTAATTGGCAGCTTAAGGTTCAGTGTTGGGCATGGTTCTCTAATTATACAAAGGCAACCGCATAGAAGATTGGTGAGAAGTCAGAGAGGAGATAGAGAATATGGCATGGATTATTCTTGCATTGTAGGTCTCATTTAGTTTGCTCTATGTTCCCCGTCAGTGCAGTGGTCTGCCAATTGACCTGGAGTAAGTGGGGACATTGAACAGATGTTTGAAACCATTACCATTAACAATCCTCAATTTTGTCAGCGTTTTCTGTTATGCAAGGTTTAAAGTGGGGCGTTGTTTACTGTGTCTTCTCTAAGGCCTATATTATCTTGATTTGTAACTTTTACTTTAAACTAAAAGAAACTATAGCTTCTTAAGAAATGAGTAGAAAATGCAGATCATCCCTTGGTTAGAAATACGATATAATACTTTTCATTAAGATCCAGTCAGTGGTTTGAAAAGAAATCACTGGGATGATCACTAGGGGATGTGATCCACAGAGCCTTACTTAATGCAGAATTTAGATAAGAAATTTAGAAAAAAAAATTTAGACATTTGTTCTAATTGCAAGGCACGTGCTACTGGTTTTTACTTGACTATCTGTCCTGTCAGTAAACTGGTAGTTAGAAAAGTATCTACCTAGTCTTAAATTTCATTGAAATAGTACAGATCAAAATTTTAGATATCAGTAGTAATGATTAATTCATTCTCTTATATTGATGTTATATTTTATTTAGTGCCTAGAAACTAGTAGGGTGACGAGACTGGTTCTTGTCACCATGGCAGCTTTGGTGGGACAGAAACAAGATTGCTTGTGTAGGTTAAAGGTTGTTACATTCAGTCAATTACTTGATTTTTTTTTTTTTTTGTGCCTCATTTCATATCTGTGAAATGCAGATACTGACAACCAAGTTGCCCTGAGAATTGTACACCATGATAAGTGTACATGACTTCAGCTTAAATGTTGAGTTACTGATGACTGTTTTCAGTCAGTGGGTCCCTTCACCCCTTAGTTCGTTGTCTGGTGTTCCTGGCTTAGCTCCTCCTGGAAACAAAATTTCAACTTTTTAAAAATATGTCTTTATATTATTTTATATGTATGGCTCTTTTTCTTACATGTGTGTCTGGGTACCATGTGCATGCGGTGCCTGGGAAGGCCAGAAAAGGGGAATGGATGCATTGGAACTGGAGTAATAGCTAATCATGAGCATCCATTTGGTTGGCAAGAAGCGAATCCAGGTCCTGGACAGGAGAACTAAGCACTTTTAACTGATGAGACAGCTCTGCTGAGTCCAGACAATTTAAGATTCTGATAACCACAGTGACAGGGCTTTGAGATAATATGTCAAAAGGCTAGTCTACTGACTTCCAGCCCCTTACTTATGAGGGTACAGGCCAGACATAGAGAGACTAGTGCTTTTCATGCTTTATAATATCAGAATTTTACAGATTATAAATTTAGAGTCATCGTATCTGTCAAATGCAGATAATGCATCCTCCACTGGGGATTTCGGGACCTAGTACACTTACTTTGTTGGTTCATTTGCAAAGGACACTGTTGTTCCCCAAAGTCAGCCAGCAAGTGAGGAACAAAGCCAGGGCACATTCCCTTTCTTGTTTGTACTCACTGTGGTAAAATTTAAGAAATGCATTAAAATTTATCAAAACAATACAGACCAACCTGAGTTGTAATTCCTCCTTTGCTATTTTTTTTTGTTTGTTACATTAGATTTATATCTTATTACCAGATGCCAAAAACTAGCGGGGTCAGAGGAAACCCTTGCAAAGCATGAGGACACTTGGTCCCACTGGTGGAGCAGAGAGAGACGCATTTCTTTGTTAGGCCTTTTAAGTGGCTGCTGTATCCTGCTTCCTGCAGCTACTCCTGCGTGGATGATAGAGGTCTGCTGACGGTTCCTGTAAGAAAACTAGTTTAACTTTTTTGAGTGTTAGAAGAGGCAGAGGCTGTTACTAACGCTTGTGTCATATTTCCTATGTGCCAGAACTGGGTGCAAAGGATTTATATGATCAATTTACTCTCCATAGCAACGGGATGAGAAAGTATGTTGTCATTGTACTTAGCACCTTTCAGATGAGACCCAGAGGGGCCAAATAATGTCCGAGATCGCAAAGCTTGAACAGTCAGGTGTTGAAGACACTTGCCAGGTTGGGAAATGCTATGATTCCACAATTAGAGACATCTGGCTTGAAGGCTGCTCTTCATGTGATTATTCTTTTACATGGGAAACTGATCTAATGTGCTTCTATTGTTGGTTTGAACAGGGTCTTACTATGTATCCCTGCTGGGCTAGAACTTGCAGAGATCCATCTGCTTCTGCCTCTTGAGTGCTGAAATTAATGGTATGCTTTATCTTAAAACATATTTGAGTTTCTTTGGTTGTGAGCCTCAGCCTTTAATGGCTGCATCATCTCTTCAGCCTCCTTAACATGTTTCTTAATCACTAGGTTTTATACACCTGGCTCTGTGAAAGCTCAGCCAACCTAAAATATCTGATTCTACTGTAGCTCTTTACTATTGATAAAAAGGGTATTTATTCATGATTAGTCATTTATAAATTGAATCTTTTATTAGTATAAAATTAGGTCTAGCTTTAGTAATTAGAAATTTAAAGACAAATTTTATTAACAGTGTTTATATGGAACAATTTGGATATTAAGATAATTTGGGGGCAGTTAAGATTTAACAAAATATTCATTCAAGTCATGACAGAAATACTACAAATTGCAGTATTTAGAAATGATCTTTTGAAATAAAAACCTGAATAAATTATAACCTCTATACTCTATACTGACAACATTTCATATCAAGACAGAAATATCAATCCACTTGAACGTATATTTGTGAGAGTATGAGTGTGTATGCTAAGAAGAATGTTAAGATGATATGTTAATAAACAGATTAATTTAACAATGTCAATGTTTTGAACGTTTATTGTCAACATTACATTAAACTCTATTATCAATGTTTATTCTTCTGTGGAATAGCGGTACACATTAAAAAATTGTCTGAAGGTTAAAGTCTGCATTCAAATGGCTGTCATTCTAAAATACATTCCTTAGTGGGGCGGGGCAAGTAGAATGGTCCATCAATGCCTTAAATGTGCCTACAACAACCATAACAGCTTTGAGATGCAAAGAATAGAAGCATCACCACTGGTTTTAGAGCTATGCATTTCTAGAATTTGTTTTGTTCTCAGCACATTCATTTAAAAGTTTGGAGAAGTGTAAGTGAACAGGGTGTGCTGGTTTGTTAGGTTGCAGTTGCCCTCGCCTCTGTCATTGTTCTGGAAGCTGTGCCAGCAGGCTTCTCTTGTTGCTGAGATACTGTTTCCTAGCATTTCATAGGAGCTATCGATTTGGGAGTAAACCGATTGAGCTTAAGAAGGATTTAGAGCATGGACCAGGAAAACAGTAACTATAGGAACAACTGTATAAATTATAATAACTATACAAAGGATGATTAATTGAGTAGCCTGTTTGATGAAGCACAGGATCAAGAGGGCATCTTTATCACATTTTAAAACCTGTCTTCAAGTTTTGTTAAGTTTGGATTTCTATTCTCAAGCACCACAAAGTAACTCTCTGCCATCTTCTCCCTTTTAAAACGTCTTGCCTTACTCTTTCCAGGACTGAAGTGTGTGTGTCTTTTGTGTGATTCTTCAAACTTTACCTGCCAAACTGAAGGAGCATGTTGGGCCTCTGTCATGCTAACCAACGGGAAAGAGCAGGTGATCAAGTCGTGCGTGTCCCTCCCGGAATTAAATGCTCAGGTCTTCTGTCACAGTTCCAACAACGTGACCAAAACTGAATGCTGCTTCACAGACTTCTGCAACAATATCACGTTGCACCTTCCCACAGGTAAGAGGGTTGCTTAGCCACACTTCAGTTTCAGAAGATGATAGCATGGCAGGAAAACAAACCGTCTAATGTTTCCTAAGATAAAAACGTGTGTTTTGCATCTCTTCTTATTGTCAGCTGGTGGAATTCTCTAGAGTCTAACTAATTATTTGTTTTTTTAATTTTTAAATATCACATCACTGTCACAATGGTGACAACAGTGTCACAGTCTTGGGGAAATGTGGCCACATGAGTTATGGTTTCTTGACATAATTAACGGACCTAAACTAAAATGTAAATTTCCTTGAATTAGTTTTATCAAAGAAAGAAAAAGAAAAGAAACTATCTAATCTACAGTGATAGAAGACCATTGGCCTACCCCAGTAGAAGGGAAGGGACCAAGAGAGCGTTTAGAATGACAGAAGTGTCATGGCGTTTACATGGTCATACACCCCTTAAGCTTCATCAAACTGTACTTGTAAAGCACGCATGCCTTATCATGTTAAAATCACCCCTCACAAACACTGGTCTTTAAAAAACTGAAAGACTGGTTCCTGACTGAAGGTACTATCAGTGTACATTCTACCCAACCAAGACCAGTTGATTGCCAGGTGCATAGCAGCATCTTGTCCTGGAAGAGACGTTTTTAGAGTCCTGTCCTGTACTTGTGCTGACTAACCCACTGTGGCCTTAGAAAAGGTCACTGCTATAGCCAATGGACTTGCTCTTCAATCCCTGCACCTTTTGGATCTTGTCACTGATAGACCATCACTAAATATAAAGTCTTACCTTAGGATACCTCTGGGTCTCAGGTAAATTAGGAAACCATGACAGTTCAGATCATCACGGAGTCCAGGAAAGCTATGTATAAGTTGGGGAGGAAGTACCATCTAAAACACACATTACAGAGCTTTAGTGCATGACGTGGGCCAACTATAACTTGCCAGTTGAACATGTGAAACATCCTTGAAGTAGTGTTTTCTAAAGCATGAAATAGGTGCCATAGTAGTACTTTTGAGAAATTTTAGGTGACTATTTAAGTGGTAAACACGATATTGAACTTCATCCGTGCACTTGTAGGTCTGTACTGAAAAATCACAATGAACTTTGTTAGTGTGTACAACTCATTTATGTTGATCAAAAATTCTAAGCATTTAAAAACAAATTATATTAAATAATATTGAATTATATATTTGGTTTTTAAGATTCTTTTAGTTTTTTTTTTTTAATCAAGTTGTTTTGTTTGTTTGTTTGTCTTTCAAGACAGGATTTCTCTGTGTAACCCTGGCTGTCCTGGAACTCAGAGATTTGCCTACCTCTGACTCCTGAATGTTGGGACTAAAGGTATGCACAACTACTGCCTGGCTCTTCTTAGTTTTTACATTTTGCATTATGTTCCATTTCAATCTGTATAAAATGACACAGCACATAATGGTGAGGGAAAGGTATAATTTAATTTATTTTTTTCCATGTGGGTAAAAAGTTGTTTCAACATCCAGCACAAGTTGTTATAAGCTCTGGCCTTTGGGTTGGAGAGATGGCTCATGGGTTAAGAGCATTAGCTGTTCTTCCTGAAGACCCTGCTTTGGTTCCTAGAATCTACATAGCAACCTATATCCCTTTGTAACTCTGGTTCAAAGGGATCTTCTCCCTTTTCTGGCTCCTGTGAGCATTGTATATACCTAGTGTACAGGTGTAGGCAAACAGCTCTACACTTAAAATAAAAACAAATGATTTTTTAAAAAAATGTATTTATTTACACTGTAGATTTCTTTAGACACAGCAGAAGAGGGCATCAGATCCCATTACAGATGGTTGTGAGCCACCATGTGGTTGCTGGGAATTGAACTCAGGACCTCTGGAAGAGCAATCAGTGCTCTTAACCACTGAGCCATCTCTCTAGCCCAACAAATAATGTTTTAAAAATAAAAAAGCTCTAGCCTTTCTATGTAAAGTTATTTTGATACTTAAGTTGAAAATAAGGTAGATATATGTGTGTGTGTGTATATATGTGTATATATTTAAATGGGCACATTTATGGATGCTCTATTCTATGTAGTTGTTATGTGCTGTAGGCTACTATGAACTGTTTTGACTGTTACAAGCTTTTAATAAATATTGAAATTTGGATGTACGGCTCTTCTAAATTGTTTTTAAAAACCTGATTCGAGTATGATAAGTAATTTTCATTTTCATGTCAGTATGATTATTTCTACAAAACACATGCTGAGATTTTGATTGAATGAGGGTTGAATGTATAGAATAATGTAGAGAAAATAGCCATGTTATCAATATTGATCTATGAACATAGTATGTTTTCTCATTTATTTTGTTCTCCAGTTACTCTTAGTCATGCTTCATAGTTGTCAGGGAAATACTTCATCATGTTTACTAAGCTAGTCAATGTGATTTTTAAAATTTTTTAAAATTTTAAAATTTTAAAAATTCTACTCTTATACACCATGTCCCCAGCACAGCTTTTCCTCTCTCCATTCCTCTCCGTCCCCCCATTTTCTTCTCCAAATCCCTTTCCCCACTCGCGCCTGCCCTCAGAAGAGAGCAAGTCTTCCAGAGGCATCAATCGACTTGGTACAAGAAGATGCAATAAGAGCAGGCACAAACACTCACATCAAGACTGAGCAAGGCAACCTAGTAGGTTGAAAAAGGGTCCCCAGAGCAGGCAAAAGAGTCACAGACACTCCCAGTCCCACTGTCAGGGGTTCCCATGAAACTCAAGCCAACAACCATAACATACATGCGGAGGACCTAGCACAGACCCATGCAAGCTCTGCGGCAGCAGCTTCCGTCTCTGTGAGTCTCTGTGAGCCCTGGTCAGTTGATGATCTCCCTGTGACCTTGACCCCTCTTGCTGCTACAATTCTTCCTCATCTTAAGGAGAGTTCCCAGGGCTCCAAGGGGTGGGACTTGATGGAGACCTCCAAGCTTGACTCTCTCCTGCTTAATGTTTGCCTGTGGGTGTCTGTATTGCTCCTAACAGCTGCTGTAGGCACGCTCTCTGATGATGACTGAACTACGCACGGATCTACAAATACATCAGAACATCATTAGGAATGATCTCATTGATTTTTTTTTAATGCCAGTCATATTTGGTTCTACTTTAGGTCTCTGGGTTATCCTGCCTTCACTCCCTGATCACGGAGGCAGTGTAAGATGTGAGCTCTCATTATACCCATTATACCGAAGAAATAACTGAGCTCTTGAACCCATTATACCGAAGAAATAACTGAGAGTTGAAAATAAACAGAGGCTTGTGAGCATGACAGTGCAAGCCTGTTAGGTCAGCCCTCAGGAAACTGAGGCTGGGGCATCAGGAGTTCCAGACCATTGTAAATTACGTGGTTGAGATTTGGTTGAGACTGCCCAGTGGGGGCCTCAAATTAGACCAGTCGTTGGTTGGCATGAATGGCATTTTAATATCTCTGTTTATCAATGTTAATTTCTCCTATGTGAAAAAATTGATGTCGTTAGTTGATCTTGCATCAAGAGTGTAAAGATCATGTATTAGTTCTAGTGTTCTATAGTCATTTTAAAATTCTACATTCCGACTTGTGTTCTTTTAATTTCTCTTTCTTGTGTTTTGACACAACTGGGAACTTGTAATGTTTTGGTTAATGGAGGCTGTTTGGAAGAAAAGACTTGCTTTCTCCAAGAAAAGTGCTTTGCTCCTTCTTGTGCTTTCCTTTGTTTATGGTTTTGTTTTGAGACAGAGCTTGTTCGCTACTCACTCTGTAGCTCAAAGCTGTTCTCAAATTCAGTTATCTCTGTGTCTCCAGATTTCCAAATGCTGAGATTTACAGAATTGTGTCCACCATCCCTGCCAGTGTTTTAACCATCAATTCTTTTTAAAAAAAAAAAAATTATTTATTTATTTATTTATTTTTAAATGTACAAATTTTATGTAAAATGTCATAAATTTATACATAAGCATAAATAACATAAATCTTATATGGATAAGAACAAAATGTGACTATGATATAGGTAGGTAACAGATGGGATGAGTTTATATGGAATTCAATGCTCACCCAGAAAGAGGAACTTTATGATCAGACTAAATAACAGGTCAGAGCTCAGATCCTATGTAAAACCAGAATACTGTGGAGAACACAATCAAAATGGAGTAGAAAAATATGTACTAACTACGAAAGGCATTTATTGAGTGTACGTTGTCTTGGTCTAGGTATAGTATGTTAATGGAGTCATCTTTCCTAGGAGTTATCACAACTTACTTCAAGCAGATTAAATTTTAAATTTGTACCATACACAGTGATGTGAAAATATAGATTCTGAGAAATAATTATAAAACTGGATGCATGCAAATGCACACTATCTTTGGGGTGGGCATTTTTTTTTTATCACATCGTAATTTAATTATTCACACAGGGGTTATAAACACAAAAAGGCAGGATGTGGGGAAGGGAATGACACCGGAGCATAGGTGTTCAGGGGGAGTACAGATACCTTTCAGAACAGGGTATCAGTTGGGTGAAGGTTGAGGGGACAGGCACTATGCCTCTGCCTATGATTCACTTGTCCTTATCTAAGTTGGTACTGTCCACTGAGGCTGCCTATTTACAGGATCTATGACTACTCAGGCTGGTAAATTTCCACAAAAGCTGCCTGTTTACCATAGCTTTTAGCCTTCTGTTTCAATGCTTTTCCACAGAGACCCAAGACTTGGTGTTAGCATGTATGTATGTCAGGCCTATTGCTGATTTTAGACCTATGGCTGATTTTAGGCCTTTAGTGTATAAGCAGGGCTGCCCCAGACATCTCCCCTCTTCTCTAAGTATAGAAGGGCCTTGGCGATTCTAATCTTGCGAAGGCGAGGATAGAGGCCTGACCTCCAGTAATTGAAGGGGACCTTGTAATGGCTCCGGTTCTCCTGTCGTTGTCCAGTGAGGCATGAGGGCCATACCCATCCTGATGTCTTTTTCCATCAATTCTTATACTAACAGTATTAATTGAAAGATTTCTCTTATTTTTTCATTTAGGTGAAACATTTTTTTAATCTTAAATGTATATTCATTTTTTTCTTTGTTTTGTTTTTCAAGACAGAGTTTCTCTGTGTAGCCCTGGCTGTCCTGGAACTCACTCTGTAGATCAGGCTGGCTTCGAACCCAGAAATCGGCCTGCCTCTGCCTCCCAAGTGCTGGGATTAAAGGCATGTGCCACCACTGCCTGGCCTATGTATATTCATTTTTATCCTATCATTTTCATGACTTTATTAAGATTATTCTATGACAATTGGTTGTAGTAATTGAGTTCTAAATGTATCCATACAAGAGGAAATGTGTGTTTTGTAGCCATTGACTAATATATCTTCAAGAAATGCTGTGTATATCACTGAATTCAAACCCGTTTATTGAAACTAAGAATTTGTATCATTTAGTGGCAGTCTTTGGTAAATGGGGATTAAATCGAATAGGTCTACTTGTAGGACATGTAGTCTCTTTGTATGGAGCTGCTTTGGCTGGAGTGGGGGTAAAGGGGTAGGGGAGGAGCTAAAAATGGCTATTAGGGATGCATGGACCAATAGTTGTATGGAGAAAGGCTGAAAATGTAAGCTAAGCAGCTGCACAGACTGTGCCAACAAGTACATAGTTTTCTTGTCATCAGAGAGTGTGATCAGTGACCCTGCTCTGCCTTTTACGGAGATGTCAGTTTCAAATGTGATCACTTACATGTTGAAAAGTAGGGTGATATCTCTGCAGTACTTGACAGTGAGCTTCATGCCCATGGCCAACACTGTAGAAAGAGTCAGGTGCTGACCAGAGCTGTTGTGAAGATGTAGAACTTCCCTTTAGGATTGTGAAAGGATCTTTGCCCCCATACTCCCTACTTTTCAAAATCCATCACCCTACAGACAATTTGTGGGTGTGTGATTTGATGAAGAACCAGTCTCGGTTTGCTTCAGGTAGCCCTTTTTTTGTTCTTAGATCTTGTTTTAGTAGTTGGCTTCTTGGTCTGTTTCTTTGTGACAAAATTTCTAGGTTGAATAAAACTTGTGCCTCCTCTACCCCATTTGCTCGCTGCTGTGGTCCTAGCAACGCACAGCTGGAAACCCCTTGCGCTTACTTTCTTCCTTCTTCAAAATGCTTTTAAATGTTTGATGCTAATTCCTAACGTAGCGGCTTCCATGTGGGCTTCTATTGTGACACAGAAAGACACTCATTTTGTATAATTTGTTTCACCTCACATGGACATAGAACAAGAATTTTACAAAACAAATCTTTAAAATGTATAAGGTACTTCAATCATTGCTATTTCCTTCAAAAATAAAAAATAAAAAGAGCTGGTTGGATCCCACTGATAGGCTTTTTCTCAGCTTAAGAAACACCACTTTAATGGTATTTAAAGGGTAGAATTTGTAAATGGTGCAAGGGCATTTATTATTTTAATTCATGAATCTAAAAAAACTATTCAAAATGTTAGTTACTATTTTAACTTCACACATTTTTTCTTTTAAATGGCCTAAAATTGATTAGATTTAAGACAAATTAATTCACATCACTGAGACTGAAATTTAATTTAGATCATATTTAAATTGAATCATTTGCTCTTAAAACGTACCTTCTGGTTTAATTTTACACATGGGTATAATTTTCAGGAGTTAACAGTTTTATTTGATCGAAGTAAAGCTTGTATTTTGGTAGAAATATAATATTAGGAAGTTTTCTCCTTCCTTGAAGTTTATTAAAACAGTCATTGTTGTGAGGTGGCCGAAGAAATAAATAATTTTCCAAGTTCAATGTGAGCACCAATATAGGTATGTTATTTCTTTTTGAAATTTGGAAAGCAACAACCATTTCAAAAACTAACCTTTTTTTTTGGACTAGTACTTTAAGTTCGTGGCTTTTCAAACAACAAACCTGTCAGACCCACAAAACAAATGTGGTATCATGTGCTTAAAATTTTAATATAGATTATGCAGATTAATTAAACAAGAGAAACTCATGTTTTCTAGAGCTTTCTCTGTCTAATCTCTTCTTTCATGTTTATTCTTAAAGCAGAAGGAAAATAAAACTTCTATTAATCACTGCCCCTTCCTGGAGGTGTGTTTTCTCATTTTGACCCTGTGCCCTTTGGCCTAGTCCTCCCTTTATTCATGACATTTACAGGTTGTTCTTTCTCAGTTCCTATGAGATTAAGATAGATGATATTTTGGCTAGAATATTTTATTTTCAGAAGTAAAGGAAGTAATCCTAGCCCTTCCAGAATATTTCTAGTTCAAAAGGAATATATTGATTTGCATATGTTAGTATGCACGGAGGAGAACATTTGTGTAGAGCAAACAAATACTAAGGAACCATTTTCTGTATCTAGGATATATTTGTCCCAACAATGACTTGTTTGAGTTCCATAGTCCCATTCTCCTCAATTTTTCTCACATTACTTTACGAATGTTACCAGGAAAGCACAACTCTCACCTCAGAGGGCATCATTGGTCCTTTGATTGATGAGGAATAAAGCTCTTTATCTGTTTATCAGGATGTTCATTTGAGCTTTATTTGCTAGTTTCCTGATGTTAGGTCTGCCACAGAGGAAAGCAAAGATTGGCTTTAAAGATATTCCAAAATGAATTGGCTTTAGACTCTGGACCTGCGACTTGCAAACTTCGTTGTGTCATTGATATTCTAACCAGTCAATCAGCTTGTGAAGACACAGCTCCTTTCCAGGAATTCTTCTTCACTTTTACTTGGTATAAACTGGACTTTATAAACTCCTCTCTTTCTATTTTTTTCCCCTAATTTTTGACATTTAACCATTTCAATGTCTACAGCTTCTGTGGGCTGAATTCTGCTGGTTTTGGTTCTGCTGATTCATGATTCCTGGCTTAATTCCTTGTTTATGATTTTTGAATGTGTGTTTGTCTTGGGATCCTTATTTGGAGAAGTGGTAGAAACCTACCTTAAATTTATTTCCTCAGAAAATGTTGAGATTAATTTTTGCCAAGTGTCTTGGTGTGCAGTCTGCCCAAGTCCATTCCATATTTTAATTGACTATTCAGGTAAATATAGAGACTGAGTTCTAAGCCTGCTTTTCCTTCCTTCCCTCCTCTTCTCTTTTTCCTTCCCTTCTTCCTCCCCCTAGACTTTTCCTTCCCCTCCACTTCCCTTTCCCTTCTTTCCCTCCCCTTTCCACTTTCCCTTCTCTTTCCCCTTCCCTGCCTATTCCTTTTCTCTCTGTTCTACTGAAAACAAGAGTTTCTCTGTCTCCCTCTGTTGAATGTTTTTGTTTCTTACGTTTTCAAGGCAGTGCCATGTGTAATTGCCTGTTTTACCTCAGCATCCTGGCCTGACTTTTCATTGTTTCAGGATCCTGTTTTATCTTCTGTCTTTGTACACTAAGCGCTTGGTCACCATGGCTGGGCAAACAGTTCCAGGGTCCACTGGCAGATCCTACAGTACTCTAGCATGGTCTGATTTTCACTATAATTTTGGCTGCTGAGCAATTCACACCCCCACCGCCCCAACCATCAAACAGAAGAAAATTGTTTCTATTTTATTTAGCATTTCAATTATATTCAGTACCAGGAAGGGTGACTGTGGCCATCTAAAGTGGAGCTTGGCAAAAAAATGGAAACTCTAGAATGGCTTATTTTTGAAAGGATACTGGCATAAATATCTATCCATCTGGAAGAAAACAGGGTTGTATCAAGTGTCACATCATATACAAAATAAATTACAGCTTGATTAAATATCTAATTGTGACATATAGAACAATTTAAATGTCAGAGGCAAATTTAGAAGAAAAGAGTGTATGACTTTAAGTATGGAAATGTTCCTAAATAAGACAGGAAACTTAGATCTATAAAAGGAAAAGACAAATATAATTGAGTACATGAAAACTAAAATAAAATGAATGAGAAAAGAACATAAATAAAACTAGAAGATAAATTAAATATTGGGTGGAACTATTTGTAGTATATATGACTGAGTAAAAAAGTGGCATAGACATATTTAGAAAATGTGTGTGTGTGTGTGTGTGTGTGTGTGTGTGTGTGCTTGTATGAGTGACTAGAGGAAGGGAGGAAGAGAGAAGGATTCTAAATGAAAAAACCCAGGAAAGAGCAGGGGATACAACTAAAAATTTACAGTAGAGGCCAAGAAATTCCAAAGCAATCAAGTACTGAAATGGTGTTCAACCTCACTAATAGCTAAAGAGATACACATTGATGTGGTCACAGACAATTTTCCAACCCACTAGATTAGTCAAGATGTTTTCAACTAAGAGTCATCAGAAAATTAGATAACACCTTAAGTGATAAAAAGAGGTTCATTGACAATGATAATAAGAAATTGGATGTAATAGAGTCTGTGGTTTCTTAAGTAAGAGAACTGAATAATGTGATTGTCCTGTGAGCACCTTGACCAGTGAGGACATTCTTATAAACTTTCTCATCTTTCTATCTGCTATTTTCTGACTCACGTGGCTCTCCCATTGTTAATGAAGCAAATGCATTTTGTTATTAGGGTGTTCAAGTTTCAAGAGTGATAAAATGTCAAGAAGCACAGTTTGCCAAATTAGGTAATCCAATAGAAGCTGACTATATGCAAATGAATTATCAAGTTTCTTTCCTTGATGTAAGTTTAAACCAACCATATAATCTATCTCCTTTTTACCCTATGCAAGACCTTTAGTTTAGTCCTACATAGAGCAGAAAACAGAAATGCTAACATTCCTGACAGTTTGCTAGCAGAGGCTGACTATCTTGCAGACTTTGGGATCTTGTTAATATGCTGAAATGATACAAGACCCTCCAGATAAAAAAAACTTTCTTAGGTTTCAGAAGACTTCGACCATGCCACCTGCCTCCTGGAAGGGAATATACATGTGCTCAGGATGAAGGCATTTCAATATCAGGCCTGCAAGAGACAGAGAAGCACACGATCAGTACAGAATGCAGAATAGCCAATACAAGGGAATATCAGAAAGCAAAAAGATGAACCAGGGTCTGGAGAGATGGCTCAGCAATGAAGAGATCTTCTGTTCTTGCAGGGAACTGGGGTTCAGTTTTTTAGCATCCTTATGGTGGCCTCATAACTGTCTATAACTCCAGTTATTCCCTCTTCTGTCCCTCATGGGTGCCAGGTATGTAGGTATACAATATCTACTTTTGGGTAAGTACTCATATGCATTAAAAATTAAATCTTAAAAGCATAAGCACCAGTATAGAAGAACACATGCACAGGAAATTAGCAGGATGATTATAGAGACAGTGCTCTCTTTAGTTTAAGGAAACAAAAGGCAAATTTGAAAATATATATAGAGAATGAAAAACCATAAAGTAGTGATCTAGTAGATGTGAACAGTAACAGAAGAAAACATTAATAAAAATACAATTGACATTAAAAACTGAGAAATAAGCTTAACAACTGATGAGATATTATAAATCTAAGATTTGGGCCAAATGAAATTGATTTCTGTGTAATGTGGAGACAATTAATGATGGGAAAAGTGAAGAGAGGTGACAAAGTGACAAAAAGACAAATATAGAAAGGATTAGTATCCTGTAGGCCTTATGTAATAGTACAAAAGAACAGTGAGAAAACCAAACACAAACCAAACCAAACCAAACCAAAACCAAACCAAACCAACCAACCAAACCAAACCAATCCAATCCAATCCAATCCAATCATCCAATCCAATCCAAACCAAACCAAACCAAACAAACCAAACCAAACCAAACCAAACCAAACCAAACCAAACCAAACCAAACCAAACCAAACCAAACCAAACCAAACCAAACCACAATCCAAATCCAATCAATCCAATAACCAAACCAAACCAAACCAAACCAAACCAAACCAAACCAAACCAAACCATACCATACCATACCATACCATACCATACCATACCATACCATACCATACCATACCATACCAAACCACCTTGGGAAAAAGAGCTGTCTACACAGCTAATAGATCAAAACTGATGAAGAACATGAGTCCATGAATGTCAGACATTCAAAAAATATCACCAGGACAAGTAAGATGAAAGGTCCGACACATTATACAACTGACTGTTGGATACCAACACAAAGGGAAAGCTTACATTTGTCAGAGGAAAAAAAGTAAACTAAGCTCAGAAGAGACATAGTGAAGATGGACATTGTCCTCTCAATAATGAAGAGTAATGTTGCAGGAAATATTAAAAAGGTGGCACCATGCCGCACTATACACAGCTACTGTCTGCCCAGTGGCCTTGCTGCCTCTTGGCTAGCCCCAGTCAGCAGTCTTTCCTTCTCTGGTTCACCTGCCTCAGAACTGCCTGTACCTTGTCAGCCATCCACCACCTGTGGTCAGTGGTCACAAATCCCCTTAACCCAGTAAATCAAAACTCTAGAAAGTTAAATTAATCAGTCAGATTTATATATCACTAAATTCTCAATTCACAAGATGCCCACATAATCATTTCAGAGCCAATAAATAAGAATATAAATTGATAAGACAAATTGTCCTGTAATTATCTATCCCTTATATCATATTCATAGCTACCTGTGGCTACTTAAAGACCCTCGGAATCTGGATGTCCTGTTCTTCCTCTATCTTCCTTCCTTCCCTCTCCTGTCCCCCCTCTCTCTCCTCTCTTCCTTCTCCCCCAAACTTTTCAGCTCCACCTTCCCTTCCATTGCCCAATCACCGACTCTAGCCTTTATTTTACAAGTTAAGTGGGGAGAAGGTTCAAGAGAAGTCACTCCTTGTCCACAGACCCTCGCAGGAGAGCAGAATTAGAATCAAAACACAATTAACACCAGGGCTATCCACAACAGAGTAAAATGGCAGACTTGGTTATGAAACATTAAACTAATTCTCTAGAGAAGTATAACATATACATTAAACAAAGATGATAATTTACTTTTGCTAAGTAAAATAGCAAATTTAGCAGACAGAATAAGCATTAATGCAGAAGATTGCTAAAGTTAAAAATGGTCTGTTCAAACACTGTAGCTCTGTGGGCTTGCACTTCACATGCACACACACACATACACACACACACAAGAAAAAGAACCAAGTTGTTCACAGTCGAGAACATACTCTTTTTCTTGTGTCTGCAAGTGCATTACCAAGCATAAGAAATATAAGACATGTCTACAATCTCAGAGGGAGATTTTAACACATAAACTACAATATAATAAATCAATTAATATTATTTTACTTAATAATTAATTAATTAATATTAATTAATATACCCTGGCAATGGGCAGATAATTTTCTATAAAATTACTGTTTACCAATGAGCATTAAAGAACTTGAGTCAGTGATTTAAAAACACTCCTTTAGAGAAAGTTCCACTGCCCTAGAGGAGCCACCATAAACCTTGCCAAGCTTCCAAAGACAGGTGGTTCCAACCTAGACTCTTTAAGGCACAGATACAGAGGAAATACCCATAACTCATTTTATGGTTGTTTCAGGAGTCTAATCTGGAAGGTGATGACAGATGTAGCCTTGAGGAGTATTAGTCAGGGGTGAGTCTTCAGATGGATCATTCTTGTAAGGATGTTAAGTAGCCCTTGAATTATGGAATACTGATAGGTCAGGGTGGAGTCTTCAGGAGTGGGATCAATGTCCTTATAAAGGATGTTTAAGTCGCTCTTTGAAAGAATACTTGAATCAACATAGCCGAACCTAGGAGTTGCTGTTTCTACTACAATTAATATGACATAATTTATTGTTATAAGTCACCAAATTTCC